>JALIZH010019224.1:0-697618 GCA_030522465.1 Rhipicephalus appendiculatus
GCGTCCTTGACCTCGCAGAAGGCTTCTTTTGCTTCTTGAGACCAGGAGAGGGTGTCCGAGCCATTTCGTGAAGTGGCCAGCAGGTCGTGAAGAGGTTGAAGGATATGGGCGCAGCGGGGAATGAAACGGCGGTAGAAGTTTACCAAACCCAGAAATTCCCGAAGCTGGCGCTTGGCGGTCGGCTGCGGAAATCCTTGCACGGCTTCAACCTTGTTGGGTTGAGGAAGAACTCCTGAGGCGGAGATGACGTGTCCAAGAAACGAGAGTTGTCGCACACCAAGCTCGCATTTGGCCATGTTCACGACCACGCCATGTTCCACTAAGCGCTGGAAGACGATGCGCAGATGATTCACGTGCTCTTCCGGAGTGCTGCTGGCGACTAGCAAGTCGTCAAGATAGGCGTGGCAGAAGCTGAGGCCGCGTATAGCACCGTCCATGAACCGCTGGAATGTCTGACCCGCGTTTCGGAGTCCGAATGGCATTCGGAGGAATTCGAAAAGTCCGAAAGGCGTTGCGATGGCGGTCTTCGGGACGTCCTCCGGGGCAACGGGAATCTGATGGTATGCCCGCACCAGGTCGATCTTCGAGAAGATAGTGGCACCGTGAAGCCTCGTCGTGACATCGTGTATGTGCGGTACCGGGTATCTGTCTGGAGTCGTTACCTGGTTCAGCGCCCTATAGTCCCCGCATGGTCGCCAGTCTCCCGGCGTTGACTTTGGCACCATATGAAGTGGAGATGCCCAGGCGCTCGACGAGGGTCTGATGATCCCTAGCTCCATCATGTGTTCAAATTCCTGTTGTGCGACCTTCAACTTCTCTGGAGGCAAACGGCGAGGCCGCGCGTGCACGGGTGGGCCGCTGGTGGCGATGTAATGGCGTACCTCGTGCTTCACCGCGGCGCTGGCTGGCGGCTGCCTCGTCAACTCGGGAAAATCCTGCAGAATGCGAGTAAAACGTTCTGCACCGGACGGCCCGAGCAGAGTGGGGCTCAGCGGAGGGTGGTGCGAGGGATTGCCTTGTACAGTTGCCTGCGACACGGGATCGTGAAGGCGGCGGTTGCGCACGTCGACGAGAAGGCCGAAATGCCGAAGAAAGTCCGCACCCAAGATGGCGAACTTCACTGCCGCCACGATGAAAATCCACCGGAACGTTCTGTTCAAGCCTAAATCGAGTGGCAGCGAGCGATGTCCGTAGGTGGCGATGGTTGTGTTGTTGACCGCCTGAAGCGGGGACGCACTGGGGACACGGCGATCGGTGGACCCAACCGGCAGCACGCTCACCTCAGCGCCGGTGTCCACGAGGAATCGAAGGCCGCTGTCGCGGTCGGTGAGGAAAAACACTGATGGACGACGTTCGGGGGCCTCTGCGACACTGGTCGTCCTCAGTGCCGGCCGCTCCCGTTTCCCGCATAGTCGCACGGAGGAATGCATTTGCGAGCAGCATTGCCATGCTTCCTGTGATACCAGCAGATTCTCTGTTGCACTGCTGGGCGCTGGCGCTCCTCGGGAGTGCTGCGGGCCTGCATCGCTGCGACGGTATCGGCGAGGCGGGATATCTGCTCCCGGATGTCATGCAGCGTGGTCGTGGGCGCGCCGCCGGCGATGTCTGGCTGTAGCGCCGCGACGGACGGCGGAGCGACCGCCAGCACCGAGTCCGCGAGCTCGGCGAGTTGAGACAGGCGTTTGTCGGCAGCCGAGGCGAGGACCATGCGCACGTTGACCGGAAGTCGCTGTAGGAACAGCTCGCGAAGCAGTCTGCTGTCGGCATCGGTGGTGGCTGCGCCGGCCGTGTGCAACAGCTGCCTCATGTGGCGCAACAATTGGCTGGGCGTCCGGTCCCCGAGCTCGGTGTCGTGCAGTAGCTGCTGCAGTCGCTGAGGCTCCGACGGCGTGAGACGGCTGATGAGCAGCTGTCTGAGCGCTGTGTACGCGTTCTCTGCAGGTGGAGCGACCAGCAGATCGCGTATCTCGCTCGCTATTGCCGGTGGGAGGCTGGCGACCACGTGGTGGTACTTTGTTAGCTCAGCGGCAATACGACGAGCGGTGAATTGGGACTCCACCTGCAGGAACCACAGCTGCGGGTCCGCTGTCCAAAACGGCGGGAGCCTGATGTCGACGGCGGAGATGGCCGGTGCGTCAGGGGGGAGTCTCCATGGCGTCGATCGCTTGAAAAAGGCGGTAAGCCTCGTCCGGGTCACCACTGTTGGGACGCGTGTACGCGCGGGAGAAGAAGACACGACCGCGCGGCGTGGATCCCAAACATCAACTGTTTATTCAGGTTCTCTGGAGGTTCCGGAGAGCAGCGGAGGGTGGCGCTGCCTGGCGGCTTGGCTTGGCTTGGCTGCCGCCACAACCTCTTAGCTCTAACATGTTTTGCTTATTTCTGTATTACCCTCTACACATGGTATTTTAGTGACTCAACAGCTTCTACTCAAAATCGGCATTCCCATTATATCTCTTAATCACTGAAGCTACTCTAGATCATCTAAATGTTTTTTTTTCACTCGTCAGCGACAACAAAAATATCATCTACATTTTGCAGACCATGTAGTATATGTCTACCCTCATCACAAGAACTACAGCTTCTACAGGGCACTCTTCGCTCAAGATACTCTCATAATCATCCATACCTTTGTTGTACTACTCCCACAAAAATAGTATGTTGCTCTGTTTATACCTCTTTCACTTTCACAAAAATCATTTTTCCCCTAATGCAGCTACTATTTATCTTGAATCCTAAATTTGCGCCTTTCCACCTTCTGCATCTCTTTACCTGGTTCTTTTTTCTGCGCCTACTCGCTGCATTCATCCTAGAACGTTTACTACATGTGCAATCTCTCTGTCTATTTTCCAATATCCCTGAGCACCTTTCCGAAATGCCTTCTCTATGCTGCATCTCATCGCTGTGTTCAATGCTGGTTGCATGAACCACCCTATTTGCGTCCAGAGAATTATGACCTGTCTTCATCGCTTTCAAAGCGGTATTCTTTCGTCTCTCACACGGTTTCTCAACCTTCTGCCTGTAACCCTTCAACGCTTCATCCTTTTCCTGCTCTTCCCTGAGCTCCATAGTGGTTGCATCTATGTTTGGCATGGTCGCCACCTTCAATCCTGTGGCCCTCCCTTCGCTCTTTACTGCCGCTATTGTCCTTGCTGCTAATGCCACTTCAGCTACTTGCGGCTGCACTTCCCGTAATCTCTTGTGGCATGATTTCTTTTTGCCACTCTCCTCTTGTCCCCCTACTCTACCAATAGGTGCATTCTGTTGCCTTTCTTTTGTGCTAGCCCCGTGGCAGCCAACTGTACAGGCTACTTTGTCTGTACTCCCAACTTCTTTCGGGTTACTGCCCTGGGAGTCCACTATATAGGCTACCTTGTCGGTATTCCCTGACCAACACTCATTTGCGCGGTGCCCCCCTTCTGTTGCACAACTGGCACACTACTGGAGCATGTGAACGACCCTCTCCCGTTCGACAATTCATAGCTTTGTGCCCAATGCGGTTGCACAAGAAACATCTGAGGGGTCGCTGTGACATGTTCGGTGATCCCTGAGGCCTACCCTTTGTCTCATCTAGTTCAATTCTGTCAACATCCTCATTGGTTTTTCCTAGATTTCTAAATCCCTGGGCCTCTAAATACTGGTCGGCATGTTCTGCCACATCCTCCAGTGAAACTACACCCCTAACTTGCCACTACAGCAATTCAAAAATTGCTCCAGCACTATGCGATCCCGCACACCCTCATATGTTCTTTCCACATTCGCCATCTCCATCCACCTGTCAAAATAATTTGACAGGCGGCACACAAACTGCTTTGCTGTCTCAGCATTCTCAGGCTTGCACCCACGAAACCGCTCTCGGAAGCCTTCCGCTGTTAACCTAAATATTTGTAACAGTGCCCTCTTAACCTTGTCGTAACCCATGGAATCATCTGCGGGCATTCTTCCGAAAACACTTAAGGCTTCCCCGACCAGACACAAACTGAGTGCTGTTGCCCACTCTCTTCTTTCCCATCCCTGCCCCCTCGCAATCCTTTCAAATCTATGCAAGTAGGCATCCAAGTCATCACGTGACTCGTCGAATGGAGCCATTAACTTTCTGGGGCATATGCGAGTGGTTCTTGGTGACTGAGAGCCTGAGGATGCCGATGTTACACTCTGGTCATCATGCGGAACACAGTTTAGTTGTGCTATTCTTAACTTTAGCTCCAGCAGCTCCTTTTCTCGCTCAAACTCTCGTTCCTTTTCCTTATCGTGTTCTTTTTTCGCATTCTCGAAAAACATCAAAGTTTCCTCCTTGGTCATGCCCACCTCCTTAGCTACTGCTGACAAACGCTCCCAATCCATCTTCGCACTCCTTCGAGTATCTGTGACTGGGCAGGAAAAGATCCTGGCAGGCTCGCCAATTTGTCACGCGGATATCTCGGAGGCGAGTGTTAGTGGAGATAGATCGGGGGGGACGCTGGTCGGCACAGCAAACATGGTTTATTAACCAACAGGAAAAAACTAAGATAGACAAACTGAACACTCAATAAAAAGAAACAACTAACAGTGAAAACCTTACAAACTACAACCAAAACTCCAAAAGGAAACTAATCAGTTTCACCTACAACTAACTGTCGTCCCTAACCTCAGTCTGGCCACTTAGGCCTCGTCTTCGGAACGTAGTCCGCATCGAACGTTCTTACTCTGGTTAGACGATCGCCGCGAGTCCAACTTGCGTCGTGTTGGGTCCGCGGTCTATGTAGCCGACGATCCTCCTCAGTCGTTGCTCAGTTTCATCACGGTCAGCCGCGCTGCCGTAGGCCCGCTCCTGGTCGTCGTCGATTACGGTGCAGGGCTCCCTCGACGATTAGGCCTAGCACGAGACCGGCCTTCTCGAACTGCCGACGTGGCGTCCTGGTGATTGCTGCGGGCCGACGTTGAAGGGGGACTGCGGCGGGTGCGTCCGGAACAGCCGAAGGATGCTGCAGCACCTCCAAGGAGCCTCGCCCGAGCGTCGCCGAGGTCAACGGCTACGCCAAGGGGTGCCAGCGTCGCGGCCTCCGAAGTCGAACTTCCGCTGTGCCCGTCGGTAGAACGTTGCTACCGATGCGACCGTCTTCTGTCGTGTCCACGCAAGCAATGCCAGCTCATCCGACTGGGATCTTCGATTACGGCTCGTATCCGACTGGGATCTTCGATTACGGCTCGTGTCTCGCGCTTCGAGCCGTGTGCTACTGCCTGCACGCGCTCGTGCATGTGCCGCGAGCTTCTCCTCCTACTTCGTTTTCTTCTTCGTCTCCTTACTCATGACAACGGCTATATAACTGAAACTCTGTCAGTGCTGTCTTTTTTTTTTTGTTGTTGTTGTTAGAGAAAATGGTGTGAGGTCCTGTGTATTCTCTTTAATTTCAGGAATATGGCATACTGCTGCGTACCCTTCAGCAAGTCGAATAGCAAAAAGAAGCTTGGGCTCAGTTTTCACGAATTTCCGGGAAATGAGACGTATCGGCAGGCGTGGCTGAAGGCTATATCAAGAAAGGATTTCCTCGCATGCATTACAGTGCAATGATCGTTGCGCAGTGTTTACCAGCAGCTTTGCGTGCGTGATTTTTTCATGATCTTAGTTTTCGCTTCAGTTTTACGGCCACAATCTGCCACTTCACTCTGTGCGGATAATGCTTCCTTTATGCCGATGTCACTTTTTTACTTCTTTACGCTGCTGTGACGGCATTCACCTGTTATACAATGCCTGTAAAGCATTCTGTATAGAAGGAAGTGCCTGCAAGTTGTTAATAAAGGAAATATAAACAAAGTGTTCCTAATGGAAAATTTCAATGCTGCCGTACGTGTGTTTTCATTTCGCTATATGTTGTTACACCGAAGGAAAAAATGCACAAAGGAAGCAAGCACCGATACCTGCTTTTTGCGATACTGAGCTTCCAAACGGACTGCTTCCGTCGCAGGCCTTAAATCTAGCTTACAACATTATCAACATATCTATTGTGGGCTCGGGGCCAGTGGTCGGCCGAAGCCCTCAGAGAACACGTAGGCGACAAGAAAAACGCGTTCAATTTACGAAGGCCCGGCAACGACTTATCGGTCTTTAGCGGCAGGGCGAGCGCGAGCCCCGGGCGTCATCACGCCCAACCTCATCATCGTTCTTTTTTTTTTCTTCTCCTTCGGTAGCGCCCCCCATACTATACAGCCCGCAAATTTCGACATGCGGATCTCTTCCAGAGGCATCGCTTTTCTAAGTGTTCTAATAAAGGCGGCGCAAATCTACACTAAAAAAAAAAAATCCCATTTGAGAATCGATAGGCCCCGGCATTGACTTGACCTCTCGTACACCTTGACCAGACATTTACAATTCAGTGCGAGGTTAATATAAGCGCAAAACCATTTTTTTCCTCGCCACATGCAAGCTGCGCCAACAGCGCGGCAGCTTCGATGGATGGATGGATGCTATGAGCGTCCCCTTTATTACGGGGCGGTGACATGTCTGCCACCAGGCTCGAAAAAAAAAAAAAACTGTCTTTTTATGTTGGTCTAATGCCTTATCTACATTGATTAAATCTATGTTATTATCCGATCCCAAGTAAGTGCGCCGCGGTGCGGAGAAAAGAGCGGGCCACGCCCACCTCGGGAAATACGCTCTCTCGTGCGATTGGGACGGCCGGAGAAAAACCCGCCGCGCGCCCGCCATCTCGGAGGCCATGCTCCGTGACGCTATCGCGTCGCCCTCGCGCGCTGCCGCTGCCTGGAAGTTTCTCCTCCTCAAATACTTCTTTCTCCGTGCCGCTACAAGTAGTGATCACCGTCCACTTGTATTTGAAATAAGCATTCCATTAGTGACGTTAGATTATCAGGTGCAAAATTTTGTAGACTACTCTAAGTTTAAAAAGAATTTACAGTCAACGTCGTCTTCCTTGACCAGTATGGAAAGAAATGTTTAAGCTATGTATCTTTGTTCAGCTTTAAAACTTACAATAAAAAAACCGGCAGATTCCACGCACTGTGGGAATCGATGTGTGAAGGGGTCCGCCCTATGTACGGCTGGCGCAGAAGCTTAGCTACGGTTCCAGCCGCACACAGTCGCACCGTGCGCGTATCAACGGCCCCTTCCCGTAGCTCGAGTCTCGCAGCTACGATGGGTTCGGGCGAATAAGGCAACAGGCTAGATCAGCAAAACAACACTTTATTGCTACGTTAGCAATACCGCGTAAAAGTCGCTTAGAGGGATCGTCCGCTCTATGAAGAGAACAAAGGGTAAGGCTTACTCCTTGGTCGATGTGGCTCGCAGGGGGGACTCGGAGGCGATGTTACCTGGTGCCGGCCTGGTACGAGAGAGCCTGTCTCTCCGTCTCCTTGTCGGTTTTGTTCAACCTCCGGTTCCCCTCCCCCAGCGAGGGTTGTTTCTCTCGCCTAAGGAGAGTACCCCGTTCCGCGAGTCGGGAAGGGGGGGATAGAGCGCACTGGCCGCGGGAACAATGGCCCTCCGAAAGAGGCTGCCTTGCCCCTTTTGAGCGACCAGTTCCTCCTCGCTGCCAGGCTGAACGCGCTGCTATCACGGGAAAGGAAGCATGGGCGCGCGTGCTCTCCCACATCCTCCTCCCCTTAAGAAGTCCCCCGAACGACAGAGGCTGAAACATGAGAATATCTTGTTATTCATCATCGAGGACGGCTAGGACGGTAGGTCCAGGTCCGTGCCCTCCTGCGGTTGGCCCTCTGCCGTGGGTGTCGCCGGTGCCCCCACTTGTGTTGCCGCAGCCCCCCATGTCCGCTGGCCTCGTTGCGGTCGCCGCTGCCGTGCCTGCTTGCTTGCTTCAAGCTTCCCCAGTTTACGCCTCCGCTGTCGCCTCCACCGCCGTTGCTGCCGCCGTGGATCAGGCGCCGGTAGCCCCGTGGTCTGGACCGCACCCCGTTGAACGCCGCCACTCAGGTGGTTGGTGGCGACTGAGATGAGCCAGTCGGTGAAGTGTTTCGGCCTGCCCTCTCCAGCATGGTCTGGGCTGCCGCCTTGGGCCAGGGCTCCTCCGGTCTGGCGGGCTGGGGGTTTCCCTTTTCGGCGTGCAGCGCCATGGCCTCGAGGCAGCAGAGGCCATGGGGGTTTCCACGCAACCCTGGCACGTCCAGGTGGCCACGCCCTTGTGACTGCGGCTCCGAGGCAGCTGACTGGCTCCGCCGGCTGGGCTGGCAGTTGGTCGCCGGACCTCTCTTGCGTACAGGCCCGGTGGTGAGGGTCATCGGGTAGCGTGCAGGTGGCGGCGTGATGTACCGGGGCGAACTCTCCAGTCAGGCGTCAGTGGCGATGCTTGGCTGAGGTGGGGCTGCGACGACGACGATGAAAGGTGTGGGGGGGTTCGCCGTGAGGAGGCTGTCTCCTCTACAAGCCGTCCCGGCGGCACCTCTTTCCCATCCGGCTATCCATCTGCTCGGTTAATGTCGACACAGAAACGGTTAATACGCACAGAACGTGTTGCGCGTGAATTACCGCAGCTCCCGTAGAACATCAAACGCGGCCTGCCATGCAGAGTTGTCTCCGCCTGTTACGCAGGAAGTAACGCGGCTCTGGGCTCTTCACTCGACTTCGAGTGTTCTCGCCCGCCGCCTGCGGCCTGGAGGGGGACTGGCCGTAGTCCTCGTGCTCCTCCCGTGACACGTAGCGTTTCAAGTCACATACGTGCACCGGTCCGCCGCTTGGTTTGCCTTTCATGTTCGCGAGCCGATAAACGAGCGAGGAAACCTTCTCTCGCACTCGGTACGGCCCGGACCACTTCGGTGCCAGCGAGGCTGCGAACTGTTTGCTAGCATCGCTGAGAACATGATTGCGCCGCAGCACCAGATCGCCCACTTCGTAGTGTACGTTCCGATGCGTGCGGTCGTACTGCGCCTTCTGCTGTGCCCTAGCAGTGCCGAGATTACTTCGTGCTTTACGTAAAGCTTCCGCTAGCTTCTCGCGCAGCTGCGTTGCGTATTCAGCTTGTGCTGATGTCGCCACTGGCACTCCACTGCGATCCGCGAGGACAGTCTCCATCGGATTCGGCAGTTCTCTCCCCCAGGTTCAGAAAAGAAGGCGCATACCCAGTCGATCGGTTCACAGTCGATCGCAATGCAAACCCGATCTCTGGAAGGTAGGTATCCCAGTCCTTATGCCTTTCAGAGAACGCGACAAGCATGTGCTTGATGTTGCGATTGACTCGTTCCGTTGGGTTCGACTGAGCGTGGTAGGTGGTTGTTTTCTTGTGCTTAATGCCCAGCGCGGCGCACGTGTCAACAAACACCTTTGCAGTGAAATACGACGCGTTGTCTGTAATCAACTGCTCAGGGAACCCGAACCTGGTGAATACCTCCATCAACTTCTCCAAGATCACTCGAGCTGTCAGCTTCCTAAGGGGGAAAAGTTCTACCCATTTAGTGAAGTGATCCGTGACCACCAGCAAGAACTTATTTCTGCTAGGAGTTGTGGGGTATGGTCCCATTACGTCACATGCCGCGATTTGCCAGGGAGTCTGGCTGTTAATCGGCTGCATGAGGCCGGGCGGCCGTCCGCCTCGGGGTTTGACGCTTTGGCACACGTGACACGAACGGGCGTAACGAATCACATCCCGTTTCATACCTGGCCAGGTAGCGAGGCGACACAACTTAGCGTAAGTCTTAGGGCCGCTCGCATGCCCAGCAATGCACGAGTCGTGAAAGTAGCGAAGAAGTGCTCCTCTCAACGTGCGCGGTATCACGACCTTGAATGACTCACTTGTGTCATCGTCGGATGGGATGTACCTCAGCAGGACGCCATCAGAATCCAGCAGATAAGAATCCAGCGCGCTCACAGCACTACCAGCTGTTGCCGAGCGCTCCGCACCGACAGCATTACCAGCTGCCCGTTGGTGCGCGGTGGCCTCGCCACCCGGCTCCCGGAGCCCATCAAACACCTTACGACAAAACGGATCCCTCTGCTGAGCTTCTAACAGTTCCCTTCTGCTGAAGACAATCTCCGCGCTAACTACAGCCTCTACGTGGTTCACGCTTTTGCCTTGAACTAACGTTTGCTCCGCTGTTTCCGTTAGCGTTAGTGTCTCGCTCTCAGTTCGTTCCGGGTTAGTCTCGTGACTTGCCTCGTGTCGGACTGGAGCACGCGATAGTGCGTCGGCCGCGGCATTGTTCTTACCCTTGCGGTAGCGTACGGTGAAGTCGTAACGCTGCAGCAGCAATGCCCAACGAGCCAGGCGGCCACTTGGTTCGTTCAAGCGCCTTAACCATGTGAGCGCCATGTGGTCAGTCTCAATAACAAACGCAACTCCGTCGATGTAATAGTCAAACTTACGGAGAGCGAAAACTATCGCGAGACACTCCTTTTCCGTTACTGAGTAGTTCCTCTCCGCCGGCGTCAACGAACGGCTCGCGAACGCAATCGGTCGGAGGGCACCTCCGTGCTCCTGAAGCAGAATTGCTCCTAAGCCCAGGTCGCTTGCGTCTGTTTGAATCACAAACTCCCTGTTCAAGTCGGGTAGCTGCAGTTCAGCCGTGTTAGCCAGCAACTTTGTGAGGCGACGCAGTGCGGCCTCCTGCTCTTGGCTCCAAGCCCAACGCTCGCCATTCCTCAAGAGCTTCGTCAAAGGCGCCTGCACTGCCGCGCAGTCTGGAATGAATTGGCGATAAAAGTTCACCATCCCCAGAAAAACGCCTCAGCTCACCGATATCTTTCGGCGACGGATAGCTGACTATCGCTTCGAGCTTACCCTTATTCGGCAAAATGCGACCCTCGTCAAGCGTGAATCCCAACAATGTTATTCGGGTCGCCGCTATCTGAGCTTTGTTCGGGTTCAGAGTGATGCCCGCAGACCTCAGCCTTTCTAGAACGTCTCTCAAGTGGCGCAAGTGCTCCTCGAACGTTTTCGAGTAAACCACTATGTCGTCTAGATATGCGAGGGCGTGCTGCCACTTAGCATCTCCCAAAACACGGTCCATTAGCCTCTGATACGTAGCGGGAGCTCCCACCAAGCCAAAAGACATTCTCCTGAATTGGAAAAGTCCTCTGTGGCATGTGAAAGCTGACTTTTCTTTGTCCCGCTCGTCCATTTCGACCTGAAAGTATCCACGACTAGCATCGAGCGTTGTAAAGTACTTCGCTCCGCCTAGGTTGGACACTAGCGATGAAATGGATGGAAGAGGGTATGCGTCCTTCTTCGTTACCTCATTCAGCCTACGGTAGTCTACACAAAGGCGATACGTATCATCCTTCTTTGGAACTAGAACTACCGGGAAGCCCCATGGGCTGTTCGACCTTTCTACCACGCCTGTGTCGATGAGTTCGTCCAAGGCGGCGTCAAGTGCTTTGCGCTTAGCCAAGCTAATCGGTCGGGGATTGCATTTCCAGGGTCTTGCGTCACCCGTGTCGATTTTGTGCTTGACCAGCGTAGTGCGGCCTGGGCGGTCAGTGAACATCGCGTCGTACTCGTACAACAGCGACGACAGCTGCGCTCTTTCCCCTTCTAGCAAGCTCTGTGCCTCTGCCAAAAGCGGGTGCACTGACCTTCCCTGAACCGCGGCACATTGTTCTGACGGGGTTACTCGCTCTCTCGGCGAGCCTTCCTGCTCGCTCCCTCGCGCCGCTCCCTGCCATTGGCATGCCTTTGTCAATGCGGGTGCCTTCGAGAAAAGCTTTAGCGCGTCTCCGTCGCGCTCTCGGTAACCTCCGTTTGCTATGTCAATGACAATACCTGACTTGGCGAGGAAGTCTCGACCCAGGATTAGAGGCATTGACAACCCGGGAAGATGCGCAAAACGTTGTCGCCTCACGCGTCTGTCCCAGCGGATCACAAGTCTAGCCGCACCGCTCGATTGTGCTGTGCCCGAGGCAAGGCGGAAGATGGTGTTGCTTTGTCTCAAGCGGATATTGTTCTCGCGGAGATGGTGCAACACCTCGTCCCCAAACAAGGAAACGCTTGCCCCGGTGTCCAAAAGTGCTACAAACTTCTTTCGAGCTATCGTTAACTCGATTAGCGGTGCGGGCGAGTCTACGGCATCACTTGCGCGACAGATTGTAGGCGCTAGTGATCCGAACGCATCGGCGGAACTACTGATCGCCGCGCGGTGTCCGATGTGGTTCACCGGCGGCGCCGTCCGTTTCCCGAACCGCGCGTATGTTCCCGACCCGGCGTGCGGCCGCATTCGCGAGCGATGTGCCCCGGTTGGCCACACTGGTAGCAGGGACCGCGGAAACCACGCCGGCTCGAGCGTACGGCGCCTCGATACGGCGGGCCTCGCTCCGCGTTGCGCCGCTCGTCTGGTCTCGTGTCGGCCGCATGCTCTCGCCGTGGAATGTCACGTGCGGAGGCAGCATGGGCCGTACGGAGCGCGTACGCGTAGGGGTCCAAAGCGCGGTCTGACAGTTCCCAACCGCGTGGTACGTGCCCATCAGCGAAAGATGCTGACGCGTTACCCCTAAACGCCTCGGAAGGTCCCGCGCCACCGTTCCACGCGCAGCGAGGCTCGATTGACTGCGCTGCTGGCGGAGGCGGGCGGTACGCTCGCGCCGCGAGGATGTCCCCTTGTATGCGCTTCGCTTCGGCGGCGAGCTCTGCTAGGTCTGCGAACTTGCATCCCCTGAAGTGTGCCGCAAAAGTCGGGTGCGCTTGACGTGTAACGCGCTCGACTTTCTCCGCGTTGGTGGCGAGAGGGTTAGCGAGACGATAAAGTTCGTCCATCGCCCGTACATACTCCAGCAAGGATTCGTCCGGATGCTGGGTGCGTAGCTCCAACTCCCTCCTCAAACGCCACTCGTAATTTGCCGGTAGGAATTCGCCGCGGAAGCTGTCGCGGAACTCTTCTACCGTGCGGGCACGATGTCCGGTTAGTCGGAGCCATCGAGCCGCCTGCTCTGTCAGCGACACCGGGACCACGCGCGCGAGAAGTTCGGCGTCAGAAAGCCCCGTTGCCTGCTGATAGTGGAGCAACTGATCGAGGTACTCGTTGGCGCTCTTGCAGTCGTGGTAACCACTGTAGGTAGGGATGTCTACCTTGACACATGGTACCGCATTTTGCGAGGGCGCCTGCGGTGCGTTTTGCAGGGCGCTGGCCAGGCTCTGCATAATTGACATTGCATTCTGCAAGAGTACCTCGCTCGAGGGCACACTATTGCCCGAGGACGCAACCACATTTGCGGCGTGTGCCGTAGCAACATGTGGCGGCGTGGCTCTGTTCGCGTCGCGAGGTGACGGGGCGCCTGGCGTGGCGCACGCCGTCGCCGTAGGCCTAGTCGCTTCTAACGCGGTCGCTGCAACCTCCTGGTCGTCCCGCGTGAAACGACCAAAATTTACACTGTCGGAATGTCCGACCAATTCCCCCCGCGTTAGCCATAGAATCGACACTCTGCGACGCGACATCAGACAACATGTTCAAATCTAGAAATTCCGACATGCACGTTGTCCTACGGTGACGGAGCGTCGGTAGTCGCTCGCGTCCACAAACCTAACCACGTTGCCAAATTCGTTACTTTGGGCGCCAGATGAAGGGGTCCGCCCTATGTACGGCTGGCGCAGAAGCTTAGCTACGGTTCCAGCCGCACACAGTCGCACCGTGCGCGTATCAACGGCCCCTTCCCGTAGCTCGAGTCTCGCAGCTACGATGGGTTCGGGCGAATAAGGCAACAGGCTAGATCAGCAAAACAACACTTTATTGCTACGTTAGCAATACCGCGTAAAAGTCGCTTAGAGGGATCGTCCGCTCTATGAAGAGAACAAAGGGTAAGGCTTACTCCTTGGTCGATGTGGCTCGCAGGGGGGACTCGGAGGCGATGTTACCTGGTGCCGGCCTGGTACGAGAGAGCCTGTCTCTCCGTCTCCTTGTCGGTTTTGTTCAACCTCCGGTTCCCCTCCCCCAGCGAGGGTTGTTTCTCTCGCCTAAGGAGAGTACCCCGTTCCGCGAGTCGGGAAGGGGGGGATAGAGCGCACTGGCCGCGGGAACAATGGCCCTCCGAAAGAGGCTGCCTTGCCCCTTTTGAGCGACCAGTTCCTCCTCGCTGCCAGGCTGAACGCGCTGCTATCACGGGAAAGGAAGCATGGGCGCGCGTGCTCTCCCACATGTGATGCGAAGCAGCCAGGAAGGAGCAAATCATGCTTTACATAATTTGCATGTCATGTTTTACATGTTAGAACCTGTCATTTATGTTCGTCATACAGTCACGTCACGCAATACAAATTTTGGTGTATATCAAGCTAGCGAACTGGACGCAAGCGCACCATGAGCGTGGCATGTAAATGGCATTGTAGATGACATACATGACATGATTTTCATGTTAAAACCTGCCACTTATGTTCGCTTAATTTTTTACCTCGAATCGCAACGAGACGCGAGACCAATTTGCCTCCGTTTCGCATGCGTTCGTATTCTCGCGCTCTGCGCATCATGCAGACGCCATCCACGTTCCAGCGTTTAAATTGACGGACACCCTGTCAATTCCAAAGTGTGTTCCTCGAACGCCTGCGCCCACTGAGACGGGGTCGGTCAGAATGGAACGTGATGCGCGCGTCTCCCTCGTTGCATGATTAGAGACGCTGGTCACAGCGACGCTACGCAAGCAAAGCGCGAGCGCTGTCAAGTCCAACGCGACCAGCGTCCGTTTGCGCGCCCCTGCGCCCACCTGGCACTGTGCCAGGGCACGGCTGGAGGGACGGACGGACGGGCGGACGTCCGACGTGAAAATGAGACATTAAAGGCTTTCACCTTAAAATTTGTATATCAAGCTGGCGAAACGGCCACAAGGGTGTCATGAGCGTGGCATGCAAGGTATGTTGCACATGACATGTCATGATTTGCATATTGCCACTTGTCATTTATCCTCGTCATACAATCACGTCACTGAACAGCAAATTTGGTGTATATCAAGCTAGCGAAACGGCCACGGGAGTACCATGAGTGTGGCATGCAAGTCATGTTGCACATGACATATCATGGTTTCCATATTACCACTTGTCATTTATGCTCGTCATACAGTCACGTCCCTCAATACGAAGTTTGTTGTATACCATGCTAGCGAAACGGCCACGAGTGTGTCATGAACGTGGCATGCAAGTCATGTTGCACATGACATGTCATGACTTCCGTATTACCACTTGGCATTTATGTTCGTCATACAGTACCGTCACGCCATACCAAATTTGGTGTATATCAAGCTAGCGAAACGGCCGTCAGCGCGCCATGAGCGTGGCATGTAAATCATGTTGTATATGACATGCAGGTCATGATTTTCATATTACCACCTGTCATTTATGCTCGTCGTACAGTCACGTCCCTCAATACCAAACTTGGTGTATTTCAAGCTAGCGAAACGGCCACGAGAGTGTCATGAGCGTGGCATGCAAGTCATGTTGCACATTACATGTCATGATTTTCATATTACCACTTGGCATTTATGTTCGTCATACAGTCACGTCACGAAATACCAAATTTGGTGTATATCAAGCTAGCGAAACGGCCGTCAGGGCGCCATGAGCGTGGCATGTAAATCATGTTGTATATGACATGCACGTTATTACTGCATATTACCACCTGTCATTTATGTTCGTCATACAGTCACGTCACTCAATCCCAAATTTGGTGTATATCAAGCTAACGAAACGGCCGCGAGCCGGCCATGAGCGTGGCATGTAAATCATACTTTTCATGACAAGTTAGTCATGATTTTCATGATATAACCAGCCATTTATGTTCGTCATACAGTCATGTTATTCCATACCAAATTTGGTATAAATCCCATTAACGATACGGCCAGGAGAGCACAAAGTCGTAGGCGGCTAGATAGATAGATAGATAGATAGATAGATACGCTCAAAGTCGCCGAAGTTCGCTAAGAAATGCTTCGCATTTAAAAAATCACAGTACACTGTATCTTTACCAAAAGGACATTCTATGTCTGCCTGCACGGTGGAATTCGGATTGTGCAAAAGATTACAGACGCTGAAAAGCTGCATGGAAAAAACTCCTTATAAACCAAAGCTCTACTAATTGGAGCAATTATTTGCATGCTAAAGCTATGTTTAAAAGAACAGTATTAGAGAAAGACGATTATGAAAAAAAAAAAACGTTGTAATTTTCTATCAAAGAGTGGTAATAAAAAAAGCTCTATTTAGATTTCCCCGTAATCGTAAGGCTATTGCAGCGCCCGTAAACATTGATTCAGTTATTCTTTTCCCAAAGGAATTGGAAAATATATTAGCTGAAATTGCATTAGGCTTGGAAAAGAGGTTTACATCACAACTACAAATAAAGTTGGTAAAACCTTCATACGTGAACGATTTTGTTGAAGTAAATATGGAAGAACTTGCGCACGTCGTTCGTCTCCTCCCTAACACAGCCCCAGGTCCAGACGGCGTTACATCAGGAATGTTAAAAATATTATTCGACATCTCTCCAGAAGATCTTCTCAACGTCGTCAACCACTCACTTGGGTTCCTCCTGACTGGAGACTAGCAAAAATTGTTCCGCTTCTTAAAAAACAGGGAGTAGGAATGCAGGTGGACATTAGACAAATCGCTTTAATGTCACATGTAATTAAATTAATAGAAAGAATATTATACATAAGAATTATGAAGTTTATAACAGATAATGCAACACTCAGCCCCTGCCAGATTGGATTTAGACCCGGTTGCTCGATATCGTGTGCGCATGTCGATTTAGAGGCCCGTATTAAGCTTGCTCGGCACAGATGGCATATGCGGCTTTTGTAACCCTTGATTTAGCCAAGGCATATGATAGCGTTGAACATGTTATTCTCATCAATGCCCTAAAAGACTTAAATTTCCCCCCAGTATATAACAAATGGGATGTATGAATTTTTAAAAGATAGAAAGTTTTATTGCTCTCAAAGAGGCGTTTCTACATCCAAGTATAGCCAAACGAGAGGTGTTCCCTAGGGCTCTGTTCTCTCGCCAGTTTTATTTAACATTTTGTTAAGGTGCAAGTATATGTATATGCAGATGACATTGCGTTTTTTGCGTCTGACTGTGATATACATTTACTACATTCAACTTTACAGTCATATTTAGCAACATTGGAAACATGGTTTGATGACAATCATATGAAACTAAACGTTACTAAAAGTTCCACAATAGTTTTTCTTTTGGATGTGCCAGTTAATATTTCTCTTCAATACCATCAAGAAAGAATTCCCCAAGTTGACTGTATTAAATATCTGGGTGTACTGTACGATGAAAAACTGAGCTGGCGTAATCACATTGAACATCTTAAAATTAAGGCTACATGAGCTGTTGGGATGATAAGTAGACTTGGCAGGCTCCGTTCCGGTCTACGCAAATATACGCTGATCATGATTTACCGCATGTATGTTTGCACGATTCTTGAATTTGGTTGTGTACTATTCTCTGATGGACCAACTTACAAGATAAACCCCTTGATTCTTTTAGAGCGGGAAGCTCTTCACAGCAAAATTTACAGCTAACAACGTTTTCTATCAAGAAGCTCGGATACCCTCTCAGATTCCATATTTTAACAGTTAAAACTTATTTCAAATTTTATGAATCCACTTTAAGAAGGCAGCGGTTCGTATTTTTTGCCTAATCCAGTGTTTTTTTTTTCAATGAGCATTGGTCCCGTGCATTAAACCTCAAGTGCTGTTCGTTCAAAACCTACTAGATGCTTTAAATGTTAATATATTCGAGATCATCCCATCAGATAAACCCATCGGCAATGTGCAAATAGAACTCGATGACAACTTTCCAACGAATGCTAAACGTATGCCCTCTAAGTATTTGATTGGCTTATTTATTTGATTGGCTTATTAGAAGAGCACCTGTCTCAATTAGGAATTAATACTGTAATTCCAACGGATGAATCTACGAGTGATGAGAAAGCAGGTGCGGGTATTTTTTCTCAGTCATTATCCTGGTCATATTCATTACGGCTCCCAGATTATACACCCATATTTGAAGCGGAATTAACGGCTATTATTCTAGCTCTTCGAAAACTTCCAACTCATTCGACAGCTGTGATAGTGACTGATTCGTTATCCGTGTGCTGTACTAAATACATTTAAATCATTAATCCCTGCAAACATTCGTCTAGTGCGATTGATATGGGCGCCAGGTCATCGTGGTATATTTATATAAATGAGATGGCTGACTCACTCGCGGGAGCATCCCTTGATGGTCCGATTTTGTCAGTAATGCCTCTTATACGCCTGTCACACGTGGCAACTAAAGTGCACTTTGAGCGAGTACACTTACGCTCAGAAAGTGTCACTTTGGCCTTGCGTTGCTACACGAGAAAGTGAAGTGTACTTTGGAAATGATGACAGTGGCAATTGGCGGATTAGTAGCGCAGCATATATTTGTTACTTTTGCGCCCGTGTCACAGCGTCGGACCACGTTGTCTTCGTAAAAGTAGCACCTGTGGCACACGCCATCGCAAATGACTAGAGAACGAGTGATCTACACATGTGCAAGCGTGCAAGGAAGTAAACAACACGAAGGGCGCGGCCATTACACGGCATGTGCTCCCGCATCCCTCTAGCGGACGTGGCCGCAAACTGCCCGAGGGCTAGAGTAGCGAGGTTGTTCGTTGTAGTATGACTTGTTTTAATACAAATCAGTATTCCTAATAACGAAAACAATGGTTTAAAAATACTATGAGCGCCGCTTTATGCAATAGCGTATTTATGTGCAAGCCACTGCTACCGAGGCTACACACTCCGTCGCAGCCAACGTTTATAGACCTTTTTAACGTGGGCGCCGCCATATTGCTTAGCGGGCGCCGCCATCCCTCGTCTGGCAACTCTTCTGGCATGTGCGAAGCTCCACAGTTGCATGGTAGGTATACGTGCGGCCGCAGTTTTCGTCGTTTTTTTAGTTCTGACGCGGTGAGTTTCGATTGAAGTGGTGCAGGTTCTTTAGAGAATTAGTCTGTGAGGCGTTTTGAGTAGGTTTAAGCCGTTGAGAGTCAATTGTATGATTATACGGTGCCGCGAACGAGTTCCACTTGGTGGATGCGTTATATTTACAGCACTGACTTTCTGCTCGAAGAACGCGCAATATTTTCAGCTCTTTCCTTTCCAGGAAGAGCAGCAACACTTCGAGGGCACAGTTAATTTTATTCTCGCGCTGTAGGTATCGGCTTTTCTAACGCGATTTGTTTACGCCACGCCGTCGCATCGGCTACCGCTCTTACATGAAGCCGTGTGTTGACGTTTAGTGTTTAGTTCCATTTCATGGCACGGACGGCTTTGTTTGCTGCCTTGAAACTTATCTCGATTGTTTTTCAACTCAATCCAGATAGCGCTTGATCACGATCGAAATTGCGCCGTGTGTCTCTGCACAACAGACTATTTGGCGACCTACCCTTCGTTTTTTTCGTGGGCACCAACTCTTGCTTTACTATTCGTCGCCGCGGTACTTTGACCTGCGATAGATAGAAATGTTACATGGTGCTGTTTATCGGATAAATATAGTCATTGTTGGAATAGCCGTAGGCTACGTACCTTCCGTTCACAGCCGAGCTCGAGCATCGGCGTCGATCGGGGCCATTGCGCTTCATTCGCCAGAAAGGAAGTGTTCTGAACATACCCGAGAACACGCGGAAGGCACAAAGTTTTTCCTATTTAAGCTTGCAAGCCATAAACGCCGCTGCTCCTTGTCAACAGGAAAACAATTTAACTTGGAAGAGTCCGCAGCCGCAAAGGCTCCGTGTCTGGTGATGCACTTCGCATTTTTCTCCCGACAGCAGTTTCCTTTTTTCTGTAGTTGTTACTACACCCAAAAACAGCACAGTGGTTCCCTGTTGACTTATTACTTGCCGGCATGGCAATGAAAAAGAAAAGAATCCGCAAGTTCACCTGCAACACGCAAAAATTCCTCGACAATGACACACATCCCAGCGTCAACACACGCACTCCAAGCCAGCGAGCACGAGCCAGAAAGGAGGAAAGCGCTGTTGCCAGACCTGTCCTCCTCGCCCGTTAAAAAGGTCTATAGAACCTGTTCAGTTTGAAAACTCGGCGGTGTTGCGCGGCGCCGCCGCAGCGGTGGCTGGAAGTGGCGCTGTTGTCGCAACAGGCTTCAGCCAGTCCAGCAGCGTGCGCCGGATCGAGTGTGTGTTTGGCTGCGGTTGCGCTGTATCCGCGTGTTGTAGTACGCTCACTGAAGAGATTTTGCGTGCTGTTGTGCTCGATGTAGCGTGGATGTTCGTTCGTCTGCAATGCCCACTTGTTGTGTGTCTGGATGCACAAGCGGCTATAGGACTTCCGAGAAACTTCTGGGCTCCACGTGATTCGGCTCTCTGTGCAGCGTGAGATCGCGCTATTCCCCGCCTTGACGAAAGGCTGTCGGACAGATTGCGAGTTTGCGATGTGCATTCTCATGCGGAGGACATCTTGAAAACGTAAAGGCACGTTGTCGACGGGAAAAAAGTCGAATACACTTGCGATAATGAAGTGGAGTCTTCTGCAGGGAAGTGTGCCGAAAGTTCTTCCTATATCCTCCCCGTCGTATCTTGCGAAGCCGCAAAAAAAAAAAAAAAAAAAAAAAAAAAAAAAAAAAAAAAAAAAAAAGATTCCAGATCGAGAGAGAACGGTAGAAAAAAAATGTTTTTTTTAAGCGTGTTAAAACACCCTGCGAGTCTGAAAACTGTGCGGATAACCCAGACTTCACTTCGGCAGCCTGTGCGCTCCGTTTGAGTGGTAGTGAAAGTGTTCGTATGCCGTCTGCGAGTTGGGGCAGCATTGACAGGTATAATGAAAACGGTAGTTTTGTGGCCTTTTAAGCTATAAACGGTCAAGAGCGCACACTAGTCATTGAAAAATGCGTCGTCATCGCTGAAGATATGTCAGTGAGCGTTAGTGTGCATGGGCATGTTGCAAAGACATTTAGATATCGCACTATCACAACGCTTTCATACCTGACAGAACTGCTCGCGCGTGTTGCCGCACTGAATGTGTGCCCAGGCTTCGTAAGAGTATGCGCAAGGCGTTACTATATGAAGAAAGAAGCAGCTGCTGTGAAGTATTAACCTAGAGTATCAGCTGCATACTCTGTTCGAAGCTGAACCTTGCGAGCTCTAATGGCTCCTTTCCGCAACTTGCGCAGATGAGCCAGTCAAAAAATTCGGTGCCGACTGGGTTTGATCGCTATCGAAGTGTGTCGTGACACATGCATAACTTAGGCATGCGCTTGCGAGGGTCGATTTCTGCAAATGCGCTGTGCCGCTTAGTCGATCTGCATGACAATTTTAAGCGATGTTTCCTAATCTTCCTGACGTTTCTTGGGCATTAAAAAGAAACTGTAATGGGTTATGCGAAGGATGTGAGCACAACCCACTGCACAACTCGCGCGGCTCCGATGAAATTCTGTAGTTACGTATTTTCACAGGACCTACCAGAACCATTCAAGTCTTCCCCTTTAGCTGAAAAACATTTTCAAAGCTGCTCGCTTTGTCATTGAATAGTGGATTTAGACAATGAGCAACACTAATGCTTGTCGCGCTGAAGTTGATGAAAGCCGCAGCGTACGCCGAGCACTGGGTGCCTGCTATATATAGTTCGCGCAACACAGAACACTATCTAACGCGCTTTCAAACATTCTTGCTAATGGGTTAAACCTTCACGATTACCTAAAGATAAAAACTAATCGTTCTCGTCGTTGCGTTTTCAAGCAACTCAATATTTGCGCGGATAGCAGCTGCATGCGCGACGCTCGCTCGCGCTTCGTCGTCTGCTACGTAGAGCCTGTTGCTGCGGTAGCGCCACCTGGACCGGAAGTCGGTTTTGCGCCGCTTTCAGAGTATGGCGGAGGCGGAGAGTTTGGCAACTGAACAGGTTCTAGAAACGTTGGTCGCAGCGAGGTGAGGTTTGCGAACACACTTGCCGGCAAGTGTACTTTGCAGCGAGTGGCACTAAACTTTCTCGTGTGACAGCGTGCAAATGACACTCGCGGCGAAGTGCACTCGCTCGAAGTGCACTTTAGTTGCCACGTGTGACAGGGGTATTACAGCTTATCTGACAGCGGCGAGGTTTAGGAAATTTTCTCTTCTTGAGGACCCATTAAAGATTACTATACCGAATCCAGAATTCTCGCACTTGCACTTCGCATGGAATAATAAATGGTGTCCAACGTGTAAATTGGAAGTCTCCATAACTAAATTACGACGCCGTATACCACCGCTTAATTTCTACTCAAACAGGTCTGGTCTGGTGCCATTCCCTTTGTGCTATAGCTGTAACGAACCTGAAAATATCGACCATTTCCTACTAAGATGTCACCGGTTTAAAAATCAAAGGAAAAAGTGTTTTGAAATTTTATTCAAAAAATTAGGAATTCCATTTAGTACTCCGAATGTTCTGTCTTTTGGGGCTACTGGAATTTAGTGACAGGAACGTCTGCAGGGCCCTCTGCGAATTCCTGGGTGACACAAGGCGATTACCTTGCTAAGTCATTAATCAGGTATCTTCCCAAACCAAGCTTAAATTCAACATTTCATTATTACGCAGCATTAATCTAACCTACTAAAGAATCATGCATTATGAAGAATTTTAATTCATTCGAAAAATCGTATTAATTTCTTTCTTTTTTTTAAATTTTTCTTCGTATCAAAAATTACCATATTCTATATATAAAAAGAATCGCTTTTCCTTTTCCTCTGCATAGCCCTTAATTTTTCACTTACATTAACCGCCGGCTTCTTGGCCAATCCCCCCTTAGTGGGTAAGAGTCAGAACAGAGGTACAACAAGCAAGCAAGCAAGCAAGAACCCTTGTTCTCGGCTGCTGACCCAAAGGTCGCGGGTTCGATCCCGGCCGCGGCGGTTACATTTCGATGGAGGCGAAATGGTAGACGCCGTGTACTGTGCGATGTCAGTGCACGTTAAAGAACACCAGATGGTCAAAATTTCCGGAGCCCTCCACTACGGCGTCTCTTATAATCATATGGTGGTTTTGGGACGTAAGACCCCAGATATTATTATTAAGAACCCTTGTTATGATGCCATCAGTCAGTTGGTCTAAGAGTTGATGCCAGTGAAGAAGCGAGAGAACTCTCCCAGACTTGAGAAAAGTCCTGTAACCGCCGACAGCTGATGGAGCATTCCTGGTCTACGAGAGCCCACGTGTGTTGCTGTTTCCGGAGGCTGGGGCTGCTGGACTTCACACGAGACAACCAGCGATTATGACAGGCCTCTTAAGGCCCGTATTCATGAACCGACCTTATCCTTACCTTTTCGGCGCCTTAGTGCGTTTCATAAACCAACCTTATGCTTCAATCCAACCTTTCCTTAAGCTTATCGCCGCTGGAGTTCCATAAGGTAGCCCGGGAGGTGCACCACTTATGCAGCCTACTATGGCTGATTATGCAAGCAGCTTAGCTTTGCAAGGCTGGTCGGCGTCCATATGCGTAATTAACGCTGTAAGTGCTCGCGAACCACCAAATTTCCTGGAAGAGTTCAGTGATGGTGTGTTGCTGAGCAGACTCCGCTTTTCGAAGCAGCAGCACGATGCGGGTGCGTGGTGTGAGGAGCGGTTGAGTAGGCGACCAGCGAGAAGCAAGCCCCGCTTGCTTCGGCCGCCTGTCAGGCACGCTCCGCCAACGGGCGCACACGTCAGCATCGCTGTTTGTCTCGTCGGTTTCCCGTCGGGAAAATATATTTGCGTCGTCGTAGGTCGCAGATTACCTCGCAAGTGGCAATGCTTAAGGAAGGCGATCGAGCTTTCGCCTTCCCAACCAACTCGCAGACTTACTAGCTTTCAAGGCTTTTTTTCAGGATGGTTGCGGCGGCTGTTTTCCCGAGCGCGAACAGAAACTTCCGTTTCACGCCTGCCGCCCTCGGTTTACCTCGCGAGTGCGATCTCTTCTACGCCCGATCTCCGTGTTGTCTTCGACAAGGTTCTCGCGACGGCATGCCAGGACGGAGCCCACACGCTAGGCCTAAAGAGCACTAGCTGCCTCGCCGGTAGTGGCCGCGGACTATCAATGTTGCGGTTTGGTGCCGAGTCAACGAAATGTTTTGCAGCCGTTGCATTTAGAAGGGGTGACTTTAATGAAAACGAGGGCATGCGTGTGCAACACTAAAGTAGAGTGTACTAGAACTGTTGAGTGGTGTGAACGCGCCTCGCAGCCTGATGCCTTCCGCGTCGACCGTAGCGGCGGCGTTGCCGTCGTTTAGTACTGAAAGCGCAGCGCGCGGCGCGCAAGAACTGCTATGCGCTTCGGCTCCCCCGGCGCGCTTTTTTAAATGCGAATGCATTTCATAGTCGGGCTATGTCAGGCATCCGGCGTTGGCGTTGTGCGGCGTTGTCCGCGGAGGAGGAGGATAGGTTGAGGAGGTGTGCGCGCCGGCAGGTGTTAGATGTGAACCATCTTATGGCGAAGCTTAATCCGGTGGTGATGGTGTGCGGCATGACCACCCTTACTGCGCATGCGCAAACCCTTTAAAAAAAATAAAAATAAAAAACCTCCTCTCGCCCTCTCTCTCCTCTAGGCATCCCTCCCCGCGGCAACCACAACCTCACTGCGCATACGCCTCCCCTCCTCTCTCCCCTGCTACGCTCCCCCCTCTCTCCTCTAGGCATCCCTGCCCACGCCGTCCACACTCCCACTGCGCATGCGCGTCCCACCTCTCTCTCCTCTCCTACGCTCCCCCCCTCTCTTCTCTAGGCATCTCTGCCCGCAGCGTCCACACTCCCACTGCGCATGCGCGCCCCCCCCTCTCTCTCTCCTCTCCTACGCTCCCCCCCCTCTCCCTCTCTCGCCTCGCGACGCCGACACAGGCAGCGTCTGCTAGCGAGTTTCTTGGTTGAAAAAACCGACTGCTCGCGCTGCACAACCGTTCACTGGCCACCCCGTATAGACCTTTTCACTGAAGGCTCCCTGGGCGCCGCCATAGTGCTCTCTGGGCTGTTGTTAACATGCGTGACCCCCCAAAAATGCACGCCCGAGCCTGTGACGTCGGCTTTTGTGCTCCCGTGCAACAGCCCAGAAAGGAGGGGATCCTCCTCTCCGTAAAAAAGGTCTATATATGGCAATGGATCTTGACCTCCAAGGTGGTGCCGGTGGGAGATTTCTCCTGTGCGTTGTTGAACAATAAAAATTCGCAGCGTGCGCGTTAACTAAAAGCGGACTGCTAGTCTCTGTGTCCAGTCGGAGTCTTCTGTCTCTCATTGCACATTAGCAGCGATTGGCATGTTCCAGTAGGAAACACCGCTCCATCGCTGCGTGCTTTACGCATCCCCAGTTTTAAATGCGAATGCATTTCTTAGTCGGGCTATGTCAGGCATCCGGCGTTGGCGTTGTCCGCGGTGGCCTCGGCAGGTGTTAAAGTGAGTGGAGAGGAGGAGCGCGCTCTGGTGCGTGAGGGCGCTCGCATCGCGGGAGCTCGGCGGAGCTATATATGAAAAAAAAAATTTAAAAATAAAAAAAGAAAAAAAAGAACAAACAGAAAAAAAAGCAAAAAAAAAAAAACAGGCGCTGCGCCGTGCTCCCGACCAGGCTGCAGAAATTAGGCGCCTTTTCCTTCTTCGAACCACAACCACCATATATAAATGGAGTGAAGCGCACACGAAATGCATTCGCATTTCCTCACGATTCCCTTCGGGGAGGTGGGGGCATTTTTTTGATGCAGCTTTCTTCGCGCCTGCCCATCATTCATGTTTACCACGTGCTGTCATAACCCTTGAGGGATGACACGCCAAAGTACTGAATTTCAGCTCCATAAAAGCCCATGTGAGAGATCGAAAATTATTTATTTTCTTGGCTAAGAAGGTTACTAAGGTATGAAAATTATCAGAAAAAAAAAAAACCTTATCGGCACAGTGAGGCTTTATAGTCTCGGCATTATTACACACGTTACCTGAATTTAGATGTGCTTCAAATTAGTTTTGTGCTGTGAACATCGGCAGAAGCGTGTGTTCTAAAACAGCCGGTAACGCGTTAATTAAAGAAAACTTGGCTTCGGAGATTTTAACAATCATAATTATTGGGAGTTTAGCCCACTTTAGTTGCACTGCGTCATAAAAATGGTCTTATTTATACGTAAACTTTTAATGGATGCTTGCTTTATAAATACCCTTGAGAGATGCTGCAAATTAGTTATTGTAGCCGAAGTGACCGCTGGAAGGTATGCAAAATGTAAAAAAATGAAAACGGGATGATTGCCGCGGTGAAGATCCACAGTCCCGGTGTAATTGAGCCGAACTCGTTGCTGGGCTAATAGGTAGATTACTTTGAATTCATAGACGCCGAACCTTGCCATAAACAAGCGTTAGCTGGCTTGCAATGGCGTTACGCCAATAGAAGATTTGGAAAGCGGCGCAATATAAGCTGTCCATAGAAAAGGACAACTGCAGTTATAGTGAATTTAGGCAGAATAACAGACGGGCTTATATACAACTGCGCTTTTTAATATGCTTTATATAACCCCTTATGCGTAGAGTTCGTGCCTCGGAAGTAAACGCGCGCCTTCGGCTCGGCTTCCTGGCTCGGCCTCCGGGTATTTTAAGCACTCGAAGCTTGCATAAGCGATGCACAGTAATCGAGAAAGCACGCGGTTAAAACAAGGCAAGCCTTTCAGCATAATGATTCTGCGCAAAACCGGCACAATAAAACTGAATCGTCACCGATATAAATGTTGTGATAAAGTTATTTCTACTCAGGTTTTTAATGAAACAATCGACCGCATGTGGACTCATATGAGGATCAATGCTCTGGATATCGTAGAGACTGCCTGACAGAACGAGCGTATGCTTTCCTCGCGGGTTTGATACTTCTTCACTCTTTGTAATGCGCCCGTAGCCACTTATGATGTAGCGCGGCTCAAAGCGCTGCTTGCAAACCCCACAACACGGAATGAGCAGTTAGGCGGATCCGTGCGAATTCCAGTTGTACGTCTTTTTTGTTAGGTCGGCACGCTCCTGAAACAGGGAATGGCTCGGCGCAATATTGGCACGCCTGCATATTCACTCGTGCACCACGGTGCGTTGCAGGTGTGCATACACCAATAAAGGTTCAGCAATGCATTAAATGCGCTAAAAGCGAGCAATTACACGTTTTCGTAGGCTACGACGCGCGCGCGCCAAATGCAGACGCTCTCGACAGCTTCAGTACAAAGTGACTGCAGCGCCGCCGCTACTGTCGCCCGCCGGAGAATCAGCCGAGATGCGGCGCAGCCGCTTCGTTCGCTCCACTGCCCCCCTTCTAGTACACTGTAACTAAAGTGCTGGTTCAGGATCGCCACTGTTTTCGACATCGCGCACACGTTTGGAAAACCGAAAGCGTCCGGAAATATTAATTGCCGTTCGATGTATAGTTTCTGCGCAGTGTACTACCGCGGCAAAGACCGCATAAACGAAGAGGTCTGAAAACATTGTCGGCGACTTTTTACGGCGGCCTCTTCTTTCGAATTCGTTACGTCGGCATCGCATGTCCACGGATGTAACCGTTCAACATTTTCAAATTTTAGTGGATGAAAACTTAGGTCCCAGTCGCATGCCTCGATATTCGGAATCGCATGGCTGCCTGTTGGTTATGTTTTGCACACATGCAGCCTTTCAAAAATCTTTTGGTTATAGTGAGGATATTTACGACTCCGATGATTTACGTTACAAACGGTCTCCTAGCTCTATGACTTGGTCTTCTGACCACAACCAGCGTCTCTAAGTTGCGCGATTTTCCACTGCCGTGACCTCACGACGCGCAAACAGCAGACGACGCTCTCCTGGAGCGAGAATCAGACCAGTGCTGAGGCGTGCCGTAGCAACATGGCGGACGCAGCCAATCGGGAGGCCTCGAAACGAACTTCAAAAATTTGCTTTTTGTACGCTTGTTTCTGAATGAAGGACCCACACGAAGCAGGAAACTTGAAAACGGAGAAGGCTCTTTCCGATGAGCTCAAAATAGCGGCGCCCAGTTGCCCCGTTGCGGAGCTTATAACTTTTTTTTTTAAACGCTGTGTTTTTTTATTTCCGCAATAATTTCTGCCACCTCTGAAGGCGCTATATGTTTTTGAGTGCACTTCTACGTAGTTTCCAGTGAAGATATTTTGGGATGAGTAATCGGCCTCTGTGTTTTCTCATTCTTTATAATGCATCTAGTGAACACGACTTAGTAGTACCCCTCCGGGGCAAACTAGCAAAAAAAAAAAAAAAGTGCTTTCATGTTTCTATCTCATATGAATATGCCTAGGGATCCTCTGAAACTTTTTTAGTAGTATCGCTTAGAAGTATTAGAAAAATAATCGAGAAATATAAAAAAAATTATTCAATTCGACTCACACTCAAACCTAATTATGTGAATTCGCTTCACTTAAAATTTTGCCATTCACACAGTTCTATATTTTCGATCTTGAGTAAGTCACTTTCATGTGTTGTCAAACAAGTTGGCATGTTTCCTAGCGCTTAATTTTACTCTCGCCAGGTTTAATCGCCCCCCCACTGACCTGTAATCTCCTTTTGCCTGGCCTAACACTTCTATGTCCTGTTGGAATCTGCGCATTACGAAATCTATTTTCTTCTCAAAAGGCCATAATATTGTTCGTGAGAACCGAAAACGTGTCATTGATGATGTCCACAGCACATTGTGCAACTGGTCCTACAGCCAAGCCAGGCTGCGTGAAAGTCTACATGGCCAGCTCAGAGTTCACGAAGTACCACATGGTCCTGCAGTTGTGTTGCCACGGCAGGCTTCACAGTGCATTGGATCCCATCACAGCTGTGTTGGGACTGGTAAGAAACAGTGTGGGAAAGCACGGTTCTGCTGCATGTGAGCGTGTTCTCAAGGACCGGCTGCAAGTAACTGCAACCTCTTTTATTGCTAGATATTCCAACCACTGCTGCTTCAGTAAGATAACAAAAACTGGCAATTAAGTGTTGGACCATAGTCATGGCTCTCTAACAAAGAACCACGTATGCTGTTCATGACTGGGACGTGCACTTCACAGAGGCTTTATTTTAACAAGCAGACACAAAAGCTGAAATTTGGGCTCCAAGCGTGGCCTTTGAATGATTCTAAAGTGAGAACAATGGTGAGAAATCACTGCACTAGTTCCAAATGAAAGCAATACACGTTTGCAAATCATTAACAGCCACAAACAACAATAATCGTGTCACTGGAGGGTCATACACTTAGAAAAATGACAGTTTCTCGCTAGTACATCATATCACAAAGCAAATTAAATCCTAGGCCTGTACAGGGTGCACAAACAACATGTGAAGCACACTTTCACGGCAAGTTCATACACACGCTCATCAATAAATACACTGTCACACAGAGAGAGTCTTTGGCAGACTAGAGATGACGCACACCCTCCTCCACTGCTAGGGTGGCAACCCTGTGAAGTTGTTGAGCAATTATCTCAAGCATCCAGGGACGATGGCCAGGCTATGAAACACACCAAGCATGTAATGAGGACGTTATGTTACAACATGCATGTACACTGCAAAAGATGGCCGGCACCTCACAGGCAGCAGCACAGTATGACCACGAAGGAATGCCACCATGTCAGCTCAATTGGCCAGCGACGGTTTCGTGCTTTGGCACACGACAGAGTCAGTCCACTTGCGTTGTGCTCACTGGGACAGCTAGAACCTCCACAGTGTCGCCCGTTCCTTCGGCACCGGCAGCCTCGGCCGACACGACGGGCGCCATGGTGACTTGCATGCCGTGATACATGGACACTGGTATGGTCACCATACCAGATACCGGGAACGCTGCAAGTGCCACAAAAAATATCGTGCCAGTCAAATTCATTGCCAAGAGTGATCATGGATGGCATTTCTACAAATAAGCTCAAACCTCATCATAACATAGTCACATCTGCCACAAAAATAACTTCGTTATATCCAAAATTTCGTTATAAACATAAATTTCTAACACTGTATCTGTGACTAAACTATTCATTTGCTTCATTATAACCGATAATTCGTTATATCCATGTTCGCTATATCGAGGCTTGGGTTTATCCTTGAGAAGCGCGAAAGAAACACAGGGACTAAGAAGAGATACACACAGGACAAGTGCTTGGTGGGAGGCTTGGGTGTAATAGACTTTTTTCAAGCAATCCCAGAACGCCCACAGGGCGCGCGGAGCACTATGGGAAAAGTGTGTACTCCGAGCGAGCTGGCTGGCTGGCTGTGCCGTCGTCGCTGCTTGTTGCGCCGTGGGAGCACGAAACAAAATGAACACGTCGCCGCTTATTGACTCTTATTAAATCCTAAATACTACACATGTCCGAACGCGCCTGCATGTATCTCTACGCATGAAATGTGAAAGGAATGATTAGTCAGTCAGTGAGGTATTTGACGAGCGCATGTACGTCGGATGGAGCAGTTAAGCGCCTCCATGCAAATTATCGCGCCGACATGTATTCAAAACGTACTCATCGTGAGCTACGTGAGGTGGAACACTGAATTATAATTATTCAACGATTACTTGTTCACAAGCCGCTATGGCATTTCATGGAATATGGGCTTGCTATTGGGCTGTTCGCACCAAACTGCAGTTACAGTATTTTGGTATATACAGATTATTATTTGATTTAAATTGGTAAGTCACACGCTGTACAAAGAAGTGGACAAATTCTAAACTGTTTAAGAAATAAGGGATGGGTCTAGAATTCACTTGTCGAGTGCCTTGCACTAATAATTGGCTGTTTGATACATGGTTCGTTGTTTCACCGCGAAGCATGTTTGCAGGTTCATCGAAACCGGTGCTTCGTTTCGTCGGCGCATTCGAATATTGTTAAACGAGCAAATGTGATGTCACGCTTAAGTGCGTGGGCCAGTAGATAAAAACTTGTGCACATAAGCCGAGGCAAATTGATCACAAGGAGGCGGGGTGGGGTATCCTGTGTATCATTGCAACAGTTTGCCAAAAGCTCATTCGCATTGCAAAGAAAGATAAATAAGGACGTCCTCTACCCGGGAATAATGAAGAAACTAGGATTATTGCAGTTATTCCATGTATGCATCAGAAGCCGCACGGCCTGAAAAATGCAGGGAAGCGATGTGGGGTGATGGTTGTGTTTTCCGCAACAAATAAACTTGGTCACACTTGTTCTGCACAAAAGGTCGCAGGGGTCTGCAGTGGGCAAAGTAAAATGTGGTCAGATGCTTCCCAATTGTTTTTTCAGTTGTTGTGTAGCACTTGTTAACCGAATTCTTGTTTCATGTGTTCACGTGTACATCGGCCAGGCGTACTGGTCAATGTATTAATACGTACGCGCCTCAGAGGGCATCGAAGTTCATTGAATAGAGCCGTTTTTTCATCTCGCCTCGCATTGTCAGTGATGCAAATCTAATCCAGTCTTCGAAAGAACAGTAATTTTGATTCGTCATCCTAATCAGACCACGCGAGCAATCTCGAGGACCTATTACATCATAAAGAATGCAGCACTTTGTGTAAGTCAACCTTCTCTATCGTTACAAGACAAGGAATTCAACTGTATTAATCGAATGTGAACACGCTCCTTGGTTGTTTCACTTTTTTTTTTCTGTTTCTGTGACATGCGCTATGCACCTCCATTTATATATATATTTTTCACACGTGCAATGAACTCTCTGTCATGAGCGAGCGCTTGTGGTGTTTCGATTGCTTTCCTTGCACAGCTCACTTCTTTCTGCGGTCTAAGTTTTATTCCGAGTTGTAGCTATGGTGCCAACGAAGGTTGCCGGCGCTTGTCGTTTATTACTCGACACGCACGCTGTCTATAGTGAATGGATCTTATTTTACTAAATACCAACTATACTTTTAGTGGTATACTCTTTAAATATCAGAGTCTCCCATAGTACTCGTTGGCAGCTCGATGGAAGTTGGTTTCAAACGCATCCGCGAATTATAGACCGCTCCTGCACTTCATAGGCAGCTGAGTTATATCTTTCTTTATTTAATTTGTGCCGTAGGGCGTACTGGCGCCAAATAGTAATAATAAAAGGTGACGCTTCTGAGCCACTCAGCTGATGCAACAGTGGGACAGATGGAAATCGCAGAGCAGCCGTCGCAGCTGTTCGTGGTTAAGTTACGCTGCAATAAGTTGCACCTTGCCAAATTCACTTTATCTGAGAAGCGCACTGGCACGGAGCGAGCAGGAAGCTAAAGCGTGAGGCCCGCGCGCTCGTCACGGCGTACACACTTTTCCCATGAGCGCTTGCGCGCCCGTTGGGGGCGCTCGTGTTCTTGAAAAAGGTCTATTACTCAGTCACGTGGCACATGATGCCCCCCTCACTCTAAAAAAAAAGTGGAGTATTTTGGAAGCATTTCTGCTACACAACAATAATTGTCATCTGGCTTGCTCACGTTTCCTCTATTGAAAACCCGGCTCTCGGCACATTCCTATCAAGAATGCTATGTCACGCTGATAACGCGCGCGGCGTTCGTAACCAGGAAGTGCCGAGACGGGGGTGATAACGCCAGGAAAGTACGCGGGGTAGATGACGATTATAGTTGTGTAGCAAAAAGACACCCTTTTTACTCGGTTATTTCTTAAGAGTGCTGGCAAAAAGAGTGTTCCACACTCGCCTCCTTGGCTACAAGTGGCTCTGGCTCTTGACATTCCAAGGATTGAATGCACATCAAAGTGGACAGGGAAATGCCTTTCAAGTCATACAACATTGGACGCATATTTCAAAAGTAATGAGTTCGGATCCCACTGATGCAAATGGTGCTTTCCATCCACTTTAACCCTCTCACCACAGAAAAAAGAAAAAAATTAGGCAGATCCCAAGTACCATGGGAATTGATGTGATGCGAAGCATTCGGAGGTAAGGTGATTAAGTTGTATTTTTTTTAATGAGCGAAACGTTATGAAATAACGCTAAATATATGTACAAATGTTGCACGCAGAGACATGTTCAACAGTCGCGTATGTTTCATATAACCAGTTGTTTACAGTTGTTCAACGATGCCAACAGAAACATGGATATTGCGAACACCAGAAGCCGTAAGCTAATACGTAGAGCTTGTGCTTACAAGGACGGTAGCCCTGGATAGTGCTACGTGGACTAACTATAATGGATGGCGCTTAAGTATACAACTGACGTTAACCCGACATCACTCTCTCGTCATAGGAGTACGTATGTAATGTTTATAAAATTAGATAGCAAGCGCTGCAACCACAATATAAGTTTCACCGACATTACGCCTGCATAGGGTGTTCTTCCAAAGCAGTTTCGAGACCTGACGTGGCTCTGTGGTAGAATGCTTGGGTTCGATTCCTGCTGGGACTGATTTCTATTTGTATTCCTCGCGTCAACGCCGCCAATGTTCGTTTTTCTTAACGCTGTCGCCTTTAAATTACCAATGCCTGTCCCGCCATTCCTGGGTAGATATAAATTGTCAATTGTCAGATAGATAGATGCGTAGATAGAAACGCAAAAGTGCTTATAGTACGCAAAGAAATGCTTCGCATTTAAAAAAAAAAGCTTGAAATGACCAAAAAAAAATTTTTTTTCGCTCACTTTGTAGCTTTCTTTTCCAAGCAAAATGGTACCATTATTTCAGCAGTAGGGTACGCATTTGGGCTGGTTGGTTCATGATTTCCATGATGAACCAACCATTATGGTTCATAATGGATCATTATTTTAACCCTTTGATGGTTTTCGCCGTACATGTACGGCAGCACCTAACAGTGCCCAAATGGTTTTCACCGTACATGTACGGCACGGCCTTTATCTTTAAAACGCGCGCCTGTTTCGATCATTTCTCTCTCTTGGCGTGTGCTGCCACACTTCAGGAACACGTGGAATTTTTTTCATGCGCCGAAGTTTCTCCGATGTTTTTTTGTTTTGCTTCGCAAAGCGGCGCTCCGGCAACCGCTTGCGCACCCGAGCGCGTTCGCGGTCCGGCTGGTTTAAAACGCGCGCCTTTTTTCTATCATTTTTCTTGCTTGGAATGTGCTGCCATGCTTCGAAAAACTGTGAAATTTTTTTCTTGTTTCGGTGTCTCTCCGTTGTTGCTTTTTTTTATGCTTCGCAAAACGGCACCGGCTATCGCTTGCGCATCTGAGCGCGCCCGCGGTGCGGCTGGTTTAAAACGCGCGCCTTTTTCGATCACTTCTCTTGCTTGACATGTGCTGCCACGCCTCGGAACACGTGGAATTTTTTTCACGCGCCGATGTGTGTCTGTTGCTTTTTTGCTTTCCAAGGCGGCGCGGCGGCTTTCGCTTGCAAACCCGAACGCGCGCATGTGGTGCGGCTGGTTTCGGTTTCGTCCTTCGTTGGTTATCGCTTCTCGCGCCCGCAAAGCTGATGGCTCTTTGGTTTCTAATCTCTCAAGGGGTGAGCGCTTGTGACTCTCTCGTTTATGGCTCCTCGTGGCGCGATTACATCTGTTTCGGGAGGCGCTAAATTCTGTTTCGGGAACTCGGAAAAACTAACTCCGTCTCGTTGGCGGTAAGACGAAGGATTATTATAGCTTTTTCACTCGTTTTCTTTAACGGACGGGCGCACAACCCCACAGTTTTCTTCCGTGCGCTCAGTCACGGTGTTCGCCTAGGCTACGGAAGTGCTCGCCGGTTGCTCTGGTGCTAGGGAGTCGAGCGGCGATTCTTCCGATGTGGACTATTCCCCAAGTGTCGAATCTGATTCATTGGATGTCATTTCATCAGGCGAGGATTTGTTTACGAGTTCAGGCTCAGACGATGATGAAGGAGCGACATCTTGAAAGCGTGCGCGGTGAGACGATCCGGATCGTATCAAAGGTGACTTTGCCCCTAGTGTTTAGTGTTAGAGGAAAAGCATTTTTTACCGGTAAAGTACTCTGGTGCGCTTATTTTTGTATGTCTGTGAGCTATGTTTATTATAATGCATAATTTTTATTTATAAGAAATCGTAAAAGTGTTTTTGTTTAGGATTTTGATTGATGTTACTATGAATAAACCATGTGTATGTAACAACACAAAATGATTTTTTTGTCCCTTTACGGTCACGAAAAAAATTTTTGGACAATTTTTTTCTTAAATAGAATGGTCTGAAGAATTTATTTCAGCAATAAAAAAAATTACACATTTTTGGCACGCATTTCGCGAAAAAATTCGACCCTGAAAGGGTTAAGCTTCGCCTTTAAGAGTTGAACGCGATAGCGATATCCCATCCCTACTGCGTACTTCAATCACTTAGTGCATACTATGTAATGGGTAGTATGGTTTAAACCAGGAGAAATTATGCGCGGCAAATGTGGGAAATGTTTTCGAACTTGCTATGCACCCACTACGTGGTGTTAAGGGAATACGCACAGTAAGGTATGTGCCGTTTGTAATGGGTGGCTGGCTTTAAACTATGGAATCGTTATGATAGTCACATATTCTGACGCCCGATGGCAATTTACGCTTGTACCACGCAATATTCCTGGGATATTACATGTTATATTGCAACGCCTATATAAAGGACGCTTGCGTTTGCGAAGCATGGAAGTTATTTTCACTGCATTTCCAAGCAGAGGAAGTTATTTTCACAGTATATCCAAGCAGAGGCATGGCTGTGTGGTAGAACACCTGCTTGCCACGCAGACGACCCGGGTTCGATCCTCACTCGGACCCGAAAATTTTTATTATTTATTTTATTTGCATCTTTCTCGATTTTTCGGTCACGGACAAGATGATGATTTTTCGGTCACAGACAAGATGATGATTTTTCGCTCATGATTTTTCGCTCACAACCAACGACGCCGACGCCGGAATTTCTGCGAAACGAGCTCTTTAACGCAATCGCGTTAAAATAATGAATCAATGTGAGGGGTAATATGTTCATTTAACTTTGAAGTGGGGCTTCGCAGCAGTGCGTATATTCCCTGGATAGAGGTGTTCACGGTATATCACCCTCAACTGCAGTGAAACCATCTTTACAGCTTACACGCGGACATGTTAGTTCGTTCTGAATACAGCGCAGACCATTTATAACGTAACCACTTACAGTGCAGGACCGGCTATAATGCGTTTTTTTGTGACTCCCATTTACCCTCCCATAGGACTCCATGTATACGCATACCGCTTATTGTTCAGTACCCCGAGATGAAAGACCGGTTATAATGCGGTTGCCGGAAAATCCTCAGAGAAGCGAGGGAGCGAGCGCGCTTCTCAGCACAGGTGCGCCGGCCGGGGAGAGAGTGACGACGGCGTTACGGAGGAAGGGACGCGGAAAGGACGAACGAGGAGCAAGGGGGGGGCGGGGGGAAGGGGGGGAGAAAGAAGATTGGTGGTAAAGGGGGGTGGGGTGCAGCAGCCCTAAGCGGGTGCAGGGTGTGAGGAGGGCGAGTGGTTGCCTAGGCGACGCGGAAGCCTTTGCCCCCTTTGCTTTGGCGCGCACCCCGCCAAGAACGGGTGCCCGCGTCCACTGCTGTTTGTCTCTTCGGTTTTCTATCGGAAAAATAGTTGCGTCTCGTAGAGCGCAGATTTCATACATGCGAATTCGATTCCCGCGCTAGTGACAATAATTTGAGACGCGATCGAGCTTTTGCCTTTGACCACGAACAGGTGAACTTACAAGCTTGGAAGACGTTTTTCGGTATAGTTGCGGCGGCTGTTCTCCCGACCGCGAACCGAAACTTCAGTTTAGCTCTTGAGTGTGATCTCTTCAACGCTCGATCTTTGTGTTTCCTGGGCAAGCGTCTCGCGATGGCGTGCCACATTGCAATCAACACGCTAGGCCTAACGAACGCTAGCTGCCTCGTCGGTAGTGGCCGCGGACTATCAAAGTTGTGGTTTAGTGCCGAGTCAACGGAACATTTCGCACTTGTTGCATTTAGAAGGGGTGACGTACATCTTCAACGAAAATGAGGGCCTGTGTGTGTAACACTCGTGTGGCGGTTCGTGGTCGCCACTATTTTCAACATCGCGCACGAGCCCGGAAAATCGAAAGCATGCGGAAATTCCAATTGCCGTTTGACATAGCGCATTGTGGTATCGCGATGAAGTCTGCATAAACAAAGAGGTCGGAAAACTTAGCTGGTGTCTTTCCGTTATGGCACTTTCTTTTTTTCCCGCGTTCGTTATGTGGGCACCGCAGGTCCGCGGATGCTAACCGTTCAACATTTTCAAATTTAAGCGGATGCACACTTACGTCCCAGTCGCATGCCCCGATAGTCGGTATCACGCGGCTGTCTCTTAATCATGTTTTGCACACGTGCAGCCTTTCAAAAATGCTGTTTTGGTTATAGTGCGGTACCGCTTATAGTGCGGATACCGTACATACTCGCGTAATGAACGCACTTTTTTTCCCGAAAAATTGAAGCAAAGTTCGGGGGTGCGTTTATTATGCGGGGTGGATTTTACGAAAACTTTCAGGATGAGCAAAAAGTGCGGTAATGCAAAAAAAAAAAAGTTCAGTAGCTTAACCTTTCGCAATTGACGTACGCGTACACTGTTAGGAAACAGCTTCTTTATTGCACTTCACTCATCTTCGATGGTTGACGGCGCAATCTTCTGCAAGCTGTCCCCGCGCACCCCATAAAAGCGTTTCGCGACTTTCTTTTTTCGCGATCTTTTGTTTAATCGCGACAGTGGTATCTGCTGTGATCTCGAGGGGCGGCCGGAAGCGTACGCTACGACGCACCGACGCACTTTGCAAACTCCGTGACTCCGTGGCAAACTCGCACGACGACGACGTTGACATTGCAGCAAGCTACCACCATTGTAGCAAGCTACAGTAAAAGCTCGTTAATTTGACTCTCGTTAATTCAGAAAATCGGTTAATTCGGACACGTCATCTGGTCCCTGTAAATATACGCATCACTCTATGAGACTCGGCGCTCGTTATTTCGGACAGATTTGACCGCAAATCGGATAATTCGGCGACTTTCGGGCCGCTGGCGAGGCTCGAAAACGAAAAAAGAACCATTCGGAACAAAAGCGAAGCTCAAACGCAGCATCGCCATGGACATCAATTATCGACTTGGCTTGACTTGAGACTGGTTGAACGCCTTTTCTTCGCGTATGGGTTTGGCGGTGCCATTTGCTTTCTTTGTGCCCGTTGGTGTGCTGCATCGTTGAACGCCGTTTTATTGAGGAATGATTCAGTACGGCTCCTTTAGCTCGATCGTTGCTGGTGCTTTTGTGCTGAGTTCCCGTGTGACTGCACTCTCCGCTGATGGCAACGCCGGCGAAGCAGTCCAAGTACGAGGCCCAGGAGTGCACCACCAAAGTAGAAATTTTGCGTGACCTGAAAAATGGGCTCTGCCAACGAGAAGTGATGAAGAGGGTCAGTGTTAAAAGAAGTACTCTTGGTAGTACATATGTTGTTGCCGGACAGACCCCCTCGTACTGTGAAGGAAGCTGCGGAGGCCCTCGTTGTCGTTGAAGAATTTTGTTTTGGCACTGCAGACGGCATGCGAGCTACTGAGCACCTTGTATGGCTCAGAAAAATTGTGTCCACGCCAATTTCTGCTCGAAAACAGACAAGCATCCGCGCATACTTTGTAAAGTAAAGGTATGTTAAAAAACTGTTGCATTTATTGTGTTTATTTTGACCATTCGATAATTCGGACATTCGGTTAATTCGGACATTTTTTCCTGTCCCTAGAAATCCGAATTAACGAGCTTTTACTGTACCACCGAAGCATCAAAACAAACCGTCGATTATAAGATTAACGACAAAATACGGCCGCTGCCTCGCTCTCCGCGTGAGATATGAGTGTAAAAAGGTAGCCTATGTCTTGCGTTCCTTGAAGTACGCGCGGATAACAAGCATGAAGAGCGAATTGCAACCGAAACGAGGATCAGAGGTGCCACCATGTTACGGGAATTGTCACGCTCTTCTCTGGGCGGCAAGCGAATTTTTCAGGTTTTTCAGAAAACTGCGACATGCCTGCGACGGCGACGGATGGCCCTTCGCAACAGAAAATCCTGTCGCCTCGCTCGAAAATCGCGTGCATGTGGTTGGGCCTCAAAGTTTCGTATTTGCAGGAAGCGACCGTTGGTTGGCGCGGGCAGTTTTGTGACCTTCGCTCGCTGTGTGCTCGTGAATTATGTCTCTACACTTGCACCGCTCGAGAATCTCGCTGTGGTGCACGGATAATTCAAAAAGACAGGGGACGTGCCGCGCACAGATAGAAAGAAAACCAAAGAACTGCGCGCGGCAGCGGGCGAAGAGGGGGGGGGGCGAACCGAGGGGGGGGCGAACCGAGGGGGGGCGTAATAAAAACCGAAATTACGAACCGGCGTAATAAAAAACGGAAAAGATCAATGGGCAAGGAGGCGCCACTTTTCGGTTCGCGGGACTGCGGCGGATGAATGTAGGGGGTGCGTTTATTACGCGGGAGAAAAAAAAAATCCAAATTTTGACGACTGAAGTTGGGGGGTGCGTTTATTATGCGAGTGCATTCATTACGCGAGTAAATACGGTATTCGAGACTCCAGCGACTTACGTTATAAGCGGTCTATGCTGTACTTCAAAATTTCTAATGATGCGCCGAAACTCCTAGCCAGGTTTGCCATCAATTGCAATCCTCTGACAGTGCTCTCCTAGAGCATTCCTCACATCGTTCCCGTGGCAGCAAGCGTGGCACCGAGGGGGGTTCCCATAGGAGCACTCACGTGGCTGACAGGGTTGTTTCTGCCTTGCCATTTTTGCGACACTTGCGACACTTACCGCTCTGGGTGCCATCCTCGCCCGTGAGGATAATCTGGCCGTCGTGATTGATGGTGGCCTCGGCCAGGGTGGCCACTGCTTGCGCAGCCGCCTCGCTGTTCAGCTCCATGTTCACTGCACTGATCGGTGTCACTGCCTGGCCACCCTCAGCATCGCCCATCTGCACAATAACATTCGGGCTGCACTCGCATCAAGCCACGTCTCAACAATGGCAGCTCCCAAAATCAACAAGGGTACCAATATGTGCTTGTTGGTTCATCGTAAACAGGCATGTAGCATAGCGCGGAAACAAACAGGGACAAAGAACAAGTACAGGACGAACACAACAGTACTAGAAGCCACTGTCAATCTTGCAAGAAGTAAATCTGAACTTGTAAGGTTGATAATACATAGAAACAGATCGCATTCTTCCTGCCGGCGACCACTGTATCCGCCAAAGAAGTTCAGTATTTACGCATGCCCCGAAGTTGCCTGGTTGCAATGTATATAAACTGTTGTCTGCAGGTTTGGCGGAAAAGACTGAAGGCCCTTTCCATGTCCACGATTTGTAAAACGAAAAGTTGTCATCAATTTGTAAAACGAAAAGTTGTCATCACTGTCATGTGATTAGGTGTGCATATATGACCGATCCTGGGAATAAAATTTTCATTGTTGAAAGTTAGCACTAGTGTTCATCCTGTACTTCTTCTTTGTCCCTGTTTGTTTCTGCGCTATGCTACAAACCCAAAATCAAGTCCCACGTGACCTTTCACACCTCCTTGGAGCTTTGGGAACAAGAAGCCTCAGGTACAGCCCTGATGTGACATACCTCTTCCTTTTCCCAAAGCTCTAGAAAACTCTGAAGAGTCACCATTTCAACGGTATCCACGGGGCTGTCAGAGTCCCTGAACACAGCAGCTGACTTTGGAGGGAGCCTTTGCAGTGTGGAATCTGCATCGGCAGCCGTGTATCGACTCCCAAGGAAACTATTCTGAAGACAAGCAGCATGCAATGGGGGGGCTAGTTGGTGAGACATGGCAAACATAAAACTACGCCTAAGAACAGGACACTTTGTCCCGTCCACTTCTTTCTTCTTGTGTCCTGTTCCCAGGCGTAGTTTTCTGTTTGCCGTATTTTGAAGAAATTTAATAGTACAGTCGAACCCGATTATATCGAACGGGTTTACATCGAATTATCCTGTATATCGAACAACTTCTGAACACGGTATAGTTACAGTGAAAATATATAGCGAAAATTACGGTTACATCGAACAAGAATAGCAGCGACTCCCGATACAGTTAAACCTGGATATAACGAAATTGACAAATTCCCGAAAAAAATTCGTTACAAACAGGTTTTCGTTATATCCAGTTTCAGCACGAAAATTCGAAAAGAAAACACACAAATTAAACAAAAGGGGAACTGAAGGCAGAGCTCACCCAAAACACTTATTTAGCAGTAAAAAACTGCATTGTTATTGTCATAGCAATTATGTAGACACTCTCGACGGGTTCCGCGCATCGTAACTTAAGCACGGGTAAAAGCGCGTGAGTGGGGGGCGACGAGTGCTGCTGAAGCAGAGGTCAAACGAGCCGGACCATCTCTATCGCCCCGAGGCCGCATGCGATAAGATCCCCCCGCGTATTAGACCTGCCGTCGAATTCTCAAGCAAAGAGGAAACACCCCGCCCGTCTTGAACGAGCATGAGAACACGTGGAGGGGTAGGGGGGGTCACTCGAGCAGCAACAGTGAACTTTGATGTTAAGGGTGCGGTCGCGATCGCAGGCGCGCACGCTATCTCGGCAAGCATCGGCGCTCGGCCCGTATACCTTTCCACGTGCTGCGCTCTCAACGCGAAGAGACTGTAAAAAGAGCACTTCTGCGTGGAGCGGCCGTATTTTCTTAGCGTTTCGTAGGGTTACGCGATATCGGATCCAAAAGAGTAGGTAGCCAGCCTTACTCCGTATAACATTACAATTTGTTGCTTTCGCATTCATTGCTTTGCATTCAACGCGCCATCGTGTTGAATGCAAATCGACCTCCGAACCTAATCGCGAGTGCCGATTAGGTTCGGAGGTCGACTCGTCGCGCGCTTTGCCGTCTTGCGCCGCGCCGCGAGTGTGTAGCGAACTCGCGGCGCGGCGCATGACTGCAAAGCGCGTGACGAGTCGACCTCCGAAGATCCGTCGTCACCGCGGTCTCGGACAGTTTACACCAGCGCCTAATCTGACATCTCGGTAGTGACGACACGGTTGTCCGCTTTAAAAAAAAAAAAAAAAAAAAAAAAAAAAAAAAAAAAAAAAAAAAAAAGCGCAAAGCTGAACGTAGTCGGGAGCCACTCCATGCGCGCGCCGCGCAGTGAAACCATGCACGCGTGCACGGCGTCGAAAACGAAGACCGAACGACATGTATACCGCGGAATACAATTCGGAAAAGCGCTCTCCATATGCTCCGTGGCCTCACATATGCGACGCGAACTTCAAGCGTACCGACACGGAGCAAGATTTTTGTTTGTTTGTTTGTTTTTTATGTGTCACTCTAACGAAGTGCAGTTCAGAGACTTCTGCAGCAATCGAAGAGTGGCGCTGCCAATGCTAGTCGTTTTCTTTTTCTTTTTTTTTTCCTTTTTGGTTTGAAGGGAGGGGGAGGGCACATGCGCGCATTCGGCCGTGGCTGCAAGAACAGCGGCAACGCCGGCTCGAGGGGCGCCAGCCCGCCTACGCGCCTCGCAGTCACCGGGGCTCCGAGCGCGCCGTGCGCGAGGCCGCCGATCGCGCTTCGTCGGCGGCGAGGCAACTGCGGAAGATGCATGCTCGTGCCAAAATGGCAAAATCCGGGGCAAAATTTTTAGGTTGTCGGTGGCAAAAATTCGTTATATCAAGGGTGTTTCCCGCTGCCACTTTGTTACATAGAGGTCGCAAATACATGTGTTTTTATGGAGTAATGGCGGGGAATAGAAAAACCTCGTTATATCGAGGAATTCGTTATATGGAGGTTCGTTATATCCAGGTTTAACTGTATATCGAACGTCAAGGGCAAAAGTGCCCCCGGAAGTTGGCTTTCCCTCGTAGCGGCGGGGAAACTGGTGCTTTTCCCCACCGCTCACTCTAAAAGTGCTTTAACCCGGTGGCGCATGACACGCTCTCCCTACCGTGACCGTGCCGCGTCAGTCGAGCCGCTGTCACCCCCCTGCAAAAAATGATCCTGACCCACCCCCAGCGCTTGCTGAGACAGCCAATCAGGGCCTCTTATACTCTCATCGTGCTAGCGCGCGGGTTGTGCGAGTTATCTCGTTATCTCCCTGCATTTCTCGTTCGTTGTGCTGCGCACCGTGCGCCTGTGCTGTGATGGCTAGCATGAAGCGGCAGAATTTGCCTTTCGCCATGAAGCTCGAAATTATAAATTGAGTCGAACGTGGTGAGAAGAAGTCGGATGTCGCGGCAGCGTTCAAGATTCCGAGGAGCACTCAGCACGATCTTGAAGAATAAGGCGGAGATTAGGGATAAAGCGGACAAAAGACCCGGTGCCCGTGGCGCCCGACGCGTACGCACGGCCTTGTATGAAGACGTCGAGGCAGCCAACGTTCGGTCGCGCAACCTCCCCGTGTCCGGCCCCATGATCGAACAAAAAGCAAAGAACATGGCTTTTCTCCTTGGCAAGGAGGATTTTCAAGGTGGCTCTGGTTGGCTACAGCGGTTCAAAGAAAGGCACGAGATTGTCGGCAAAGCAGTCACTGGTGAAAGCCGAGCTGTGGACTTCGACAGTGTGAACAAATGGATGCAAGAAAACTGGCCCGACATTACAGCACGATGTGAGCCCCGGAATATCTTTGACGCCGACGAAACCGCTCTATTTTGGCAAGTGCTTCCAAATAGGACACTTGCGTGTCGGGGTGACAAATCTCACGGCAGCAAAGTGGCCCGTGTATCCATGCTGTTGGCAACCAATTTGGAGAGATCAAAAAAGCTTCGGCCCCTAGTTATAGGCAAAAGCAAGTCGCCACGGTGCCTTCGGAATGCACTGTCACTTCCAGTGACCTATCGGTCAAACACAAAGGCGTGGATGACTGGGGAGCTTTTCAGCAAGTGGCTGTCATCGTGGAACGATGATTTGATAAGCGAAGGTCGCAAAGTGTGCTTGCTTGTGGACAATTGTTCGTCGCATCGCTGCAGTGCGCGTTTCAGCAACATTAAGCTGCGCTTTTTGCCTCCAAATACCACGTCAGTTCTGCAACCCCTCGATCAAGGCGTAAAGGCCAAACCCTATATGCGCGAAAATGTACCGTATTTACACGATTGTAGGTCGACCCATTTTGTCTTAATTTGAAATCCGAAGTTGGGGGGGTCGACCTAGAATCGAAAACTAGTTTCGGTTGCAAAATCTTTCTGAAAATGATCCCCACGTATTGCCGCGAAGCTAGCTTTCCTGCACAGCTTTCAAGCAGTGCCGTGAAGCCACCTTGGCAGACCAGAATTCGACTTTTTTTTTCGGAGACATCGTAAATATTTTTTTTATGAAACGTGCTCGTGCTCTTTTTTCGTATTTTGCCTTGCGATATTAGGGGGGTCGACCTACATTCGAGTCGACTTACAATCGTGTAAATACGGTATGCGACAGCGACGAGCGACGCGACGTAGATCGCCTTCGCGCAAGCGGTCGCTTGCATGGACAAACCCCATTCACGCGACTGCTTCGTCGAGCGATCTCCACTGTTGCTGGCATGAGGGCGTTTACTCGCACCAAAAGCGGCGCGTTGTCAGCGGCATGCAATGTAACATACTGTGCTTTGTTGCATAATAGCACATAAAATGTTTATTGTCTTATCTGTTTCAATTCCATCAGTGCTGCTACGTGCCGCCAAGCCGCGTCACAGACGGCGCGGGACTTGTAGTTCCTGTCACTGAGGTCCCATAGTGAAAGTTTGTGTTGAACGACGTCAACGTTGCGCTCGTTGCCGTTGACATGTTGATGAACGTTGTTGCTGGTGCGCGTCGATAAGCAAGTGACAACAACCAGCAGCACGTCACTGATGTACATCCTGTTTCGGTGTTTTGCTATTGGCTGCTCGAACACAGCACTTCCGGGCGACGGGCGACAGATTCCAAATCTGAAGAAGCGAGCGATCGCGCGAAATCGACCACGCGACTCGTCACGCGAACGGCCAGTTTCATCGCTCATAGCGTCGCTAGTCGCTGTCGCTTGCATTTTTGCGCATATGGGGTTTGGCCTTAATACGCTCGCTGAAAGCCGGCTATCGGAAGCGCCTGGTAGAGAGACTGCTGCTAAACCTTCGTGTCGGCAGGGAGCTCAAGATTGACTTGCTCGGTGCCCTTTCTATGCTGAGTGGATCCTGGGCAGACGATACAAGCGAAACCATTCAAAAGTGCTTCAGATGTGCCGGCTTCCATGTGCCCGGTGATGACTGAAAATTCTGATGAGTGCAACGAAGCCATTGCCGGTGTTGCCGAAGTTTGGAGCGAGCTGTCGAAATTTCCGGAAGCTGTTGACGGATCAACGGTCGACGAGTTTGTGAGTGCAGATGATGATGTCGCGACCGCGGGTGAGCTCGAAAACGAAGACTACATTGCCGACATCGTACCAAGCACAAGTGAAAGCGGGCACAATGACCAAAGCAATGATGATCCTTTGCCCACATCCTCAGAGGTGATTGGTGCTCTCGCACTAGTCCAGCGCTTCTGCGCGAATGTGGAAGGTTGCGGCCTCGCCTGCTCCGACTCTTTAGACCATGTTGAGAAATGCGTGCTGTCGCAGGCAGCGAAGTTGCTCAAACAAAAAAAGAATGGAAGAGTATTTCAAGCGCAACTAAGCTAGCTTCGTCAATAAAGTGCTTTTATGAATGGTATGTGAATTTATGACGTCCAATTCTTTAGCAGGCTTATATCGAATTATGCCCTATATTGAACTGACAGGCGTTTTTTTGCAAGTTCGATATATCCAGGTTCGACTGTAGGATCAATTTTTACTAGACCCAATGTGGCAGTGTGATCCTCTCTTAAGCGCCATCTTACCGTGCTGACAGTGCGGACTTGTGCCTGCGTGCCGTCTGGTAGCGTGAGCAGTGCACTTCCTGGGTCCACGTGGATGATGGAGACTGTGCCGTCAGGGTTGTTGATGGTCTGCACCATTGTGGGCGTGTAGTGGGCAAGGGGGCTGGTGTACAGCGTCTGCAATGTTACACATTCCTTATGAGCAATCAGCATATACCCCCCCAGAAGAGCACAAAAACTCGCACCTAACCTGTCCATTGAGGTCGAGACAACTTTGGGACAAGAGTTTGGAGTCGGTGCCCATTAGACACCTTTAGCTGAGCGTTTATGATCCGCTCCGGTCAGACCTGCGTATGCTAGCGATTTACACACAAACATGTAGAAGGAACTGTAAAGCGCGTGTGCAGAACGATTGTGCGAGTAGCGGAACGTAGAGCGCATCTCTCGCTCTGCTTACGAAGTCGATTGAGCGAAGGGTGAAGGTGCGTCCAATTGGTTTCGCCGTGATTTTGCGGCCAAGCTAACCGCGTATCGGTAAAACGCTCTCGTCAGAAACGCGATATCTATGCAGTTCCCTGCACTGTCTTGGGACGCTACATCTGCGCGTGGCTGAGCGCAAGCGACGCTCATCTCATAGCGACCTATTATTACACAGGGCAGCATGCTGCCTAACATCCGGTTCTTTTCAAAGACTGAAAAGACATGAGGAGCCAGTCGCTTGACCCCATGGTCTTTTCAGGATCCCCCCAACCGCTTGCCATGGTGGGACTCAGATCGTGCCTTCCACATTGGAAATAATTTTTTTTAGAAATGATTCCTTGGATGAAATACGACACTTTTTGTTTTGTTTAGCAGGGAAACAAATAGGGAACATGTAAATAAAATTTATTGTTGAAGATTCCATTTAGAGATATCTGCAGTGAGTGTCAAAACTTCAAATGCGATTTTTTCAGCTTCACATTTTTTACCAACTTGACTAACCTTACGGAAGTTTTCGTTACGTTTTGGTGAGGCAATTTTAATAAATTTTATACCGTTGAACTTGTAAGGAATCAAACTGAAATTGAAAAGCTTTGTATGATGATGTAAGTCAGTAGCAATATAAATAGCATAGCTCCACATGGCCAGATGTTTGGCTACAGCTGCATCTTAAACGGAACCAAAAAATATTGAGGGAAAGTGTCTTAATGACCCGTAAGAAAGGACCTAATTAGACTTCACTCATTTTTTTTATAATTTGATAACTAATTGAGCTACATTAAAACTAATTACATTTTGGAAAACAGGAGAAAGAACCCCATATACACACCTAATTTCATTACAATATCTCTAATAATAAAAATCTTCACTTTTAAGACCAGTGTCTCCCCTTAACTGTCTCGATTTGTGTGACGGCCCTAAAAGTGCTTGTACAAACTCACTGATGCCTTCTTCACAATGGCACTGAAGCTTGTCCTCACAGAAGGGCTTGAAGTGTACAAGAATTCGATATGTTCCCGCTAGAATATGTTCTACAAGCATGCCATTAATGACAAGAAGATCAACCTTAACACAGCTGTACACTTACACAACCACAGTAGACTCCTATTAAAGGGGTCGTGAAACGTTTTCCGAAAATTTTCAACTACGTGTGTATTCAGAATCCTGGCCGTCCATTCAATACTATACCTCGATTCATTTCATCGTGCGGGTTCATTTAATAACTATAAAAACACAGTTTCGATTCCCCGCTCACGTTCCCCTCAACTGTAAAGCTGACGTCACTTTAAGTCAGCCAATGAAAAGTCTCTGTCGTCAACGAAACATGGCGACACAGCGATGTTTGCTGAGCCATAGTTGACCGAGGTTCGTAGCATCATACCGGTTCGATTGCGGTGCCGTATGCAGTCACGAACGTTGTTTCCACTTTGTTAAGTTGGGCGGCACTGTCTGCCGATGCACATGGTAGGCACAGCGAGGACTAAGCCACCCAAAACATGCCGTAAAATACAACCTAATGCAACCAGCAACCTTCGCTCGCTCGCCGCGCCGAGCGAGCGAAGGAAACACATGACGGAGCCCGGATGTACTAGAAAGCGGAACCAAGCAGATCACTCGCTGTACTTTCACAGTATAAATAGCTCAGAGTGCAAGATTTGCTGTGTTATTTTTTCTTTCCTAGGTTCCTATAAATCTATCATTTTGGAGCAAAAAAAGCTAACGCTCTGTTTATAACTTCTCTTACCATGACGTTTCACTGACGTCACATGTTGGTGCCTATGACGGCCGGTAGGGGCGCATTGTCGTTTAGGAGCCCAAGAAAACTGCGATTTCAAACGGGCGTCATTAATTATAGACTGGATATTACGCTGAAATATTTCGGAATCGGCATGTCCAATCCTTAATGAAGCAGGGAAAATTACAACCAGGCAGCTTCATTTTCGTGTCATGACCCCTTTAAGACCAAATCGAGGGGGGCAGGAAAATCTGTTCGTCTTATCAAGAGTGTGCCTTATTAGAAGTGCCCCTAAAAACGAGATGCTAACATCCAAATATGCTAACTGAAAACACTGAATTAAGTAAAGTTACAATGGGCAAACTGACAAAAAAGAAGCTGACTTATTTGGCTCAACTTGACAAAAACTATGTCTTCAGGTACCATATTTACGCAAATCTAATGTGCATCCATACTCGTGGAATCTATTTTTTGTTATTTTTAAGAATAAATCTATTCTTTCACCGTGTTTGTGACTTGTAATTTTATCTGGTATAACAGACCCATTCTGTGTTTACATAAAGGTCTGTTGTAAAAGTAACAGGATTTAGCATAGTGCCTTTACAATAGACCGAAATCCTATTCACTATGGTCTGTTATAATGAGCTTACATATACAGTACTGTATTTCTTATAGAAATATATGACTGCACCTAAATTCTTTGTTTTTCAAATATACAACAGTCTCGCCGTCAATGTCGTATAATCCACTGCCACAGTTAGGAACTCCAAACGCCAGAACTGTTGGCACTTTTCTTGGTACAGTGAAACCTAGATTGACAAATTCCTGAAAGTTATTACAAAGAGGTTTTTGTTATATGAAGTTTCAGCAAAAAATAAAAAAAAAAACACACAAATTAAACAATCGGACAACTGGGGATAGACCTCAGCCAAAACATTTATGTAGAGGCAAGTAAATGCGTTATTTGTCCCTGTTGCTTGTTTGTGAGGGATCGCAACACTGAATGTTTGTAGTACCTAAACCAATATACAACGTTGCTCTGTCATAGTCTAGTGAGCCCCCGATGTGTGATGAGTCCACTGTGAAAAACAGCGTGACGTAGACACAGACTAGGAAGTACACAGGACCAGCGCTGACTGCCAACTGAATCGTTTATTGAACACACGCGCAAGTACACTCAAACCTCAATATAACGAACCCGGATATAACGAAATATCGGTTATAACGAAGTAAATGAAGAGTAGTCTTTCAATAGACAGTGTGTTAGGAATATACTTTTATAACGAATTTTCGGATATAGCGAATATTTTTTGTGTAAGGTGCAACTTTGTTATAATGAGGTTTGAGTGTGTACAAAGAACAGATAAATCGGGGAAGAGGGAACATGAGTCGTGATGAGTCGACCTTTGAAGCTACGTTGTCACTACGCTCTCGGACACTTTCCACTATACTTGGCGACAACTTTTCTTGACAACACTGTGGAAGCTACAGAACCAAAGTGAATGCTGGCTACCGCGCCAAAAATTAGTACATAAGTTTACTCATGATTTTCTCAATGGCCTTGCTGAAATAAATACTGCTTTATTTATTATGCGACTGAAACAGTTGCAGGAAGTCGTAGGCAAAGTATACGCTTATTGTTCACTTTACAAGAATGCCTTCCTTTTCCTTCCATTTCTTAGTCAGCACCGCCTTTTTAACACATCCATTTTCAACAGTAAACATGGTGTCCATGACGTAATGGGTCAGTGTGAGGTTGCAAACGCGCTGTTTAATTCTCCAAGAAAAATATTTTGGAAATATGACGCTAAAATGTACACTGAACTATTGAAATGTTTCTCCCATTTACATTTTTCGTGTATATAATTTTCTAAACGCGCTAATGATGCGAGCAAGCACAACCGAAATCAGCCGCACTCTGCTCTACTACTCGCGGAGCAACACGAATTTGAGCTTCTGACCCTTGTCAGCCTTCGAAGCCTTCGCTTCAATGTCAAGATAAGTTGTCGCCGAGTATAGCGCATCATCTGACCTCGATAGTGACATCGCAGTCCTCCGCATACACGAAGTCTTGAACCTGCAAGTCATCTGAGGCTGCTCCCTTCGTAAGCAGTGGAACCCAAGCTGCGCAAGCTTCGGCAAGCCTGAAGGCTCCCCCCACTTTTCAGTTTCCATATATGGATGAGTGTACGCCGGCAGGAGCACTTCGCGCCAGTAATAATGCCTTTCTAAAGTGCCTGGATAAGCAATGAGGAGTTTGCAAGCAAATCAGGGAGTTTTTAAGTTTCTTCGTCAAGGATTTCATCCTTGGAATGATTCAACTAAGTGACTGCATGCGTGGACGCAGGAGTTGGCTCACGCACGTGCCTGGTGCAGTGTCAAAAAACCATCTATGTGTGCGTTGATGACGTTCTGCTTCTGCTGTATGCCACTGTCACTGTTACTTCTACCTACACCGTTTAGAAATGAAATGAATGCATGCCACTTTAGCCGTATTGAGAGCTGTTCATTTCATACCAAATTCAAGTTGTGCATGCAAACACGGAAAGAACACCAGCAGAAGCCACACGAACGGGCACAACGGCTGCAGTGAATTTGCCCATCTACACAAAAGTGAGATATGCTGGGGCACACTGATGTACTGCTGTCTGCTAATTGCAGTCTTCATGGTAATCTTAAGCTGAATGAGGATCTTGAGGAATGAGTCCTTGTAGAGGGCATGAGTATTGACATGGAACACAGGTAGTTAACAAGTGCGCCACTGAGAATCACTGCCGACTCCATGGCTGGCCAACTACTCGGCCGCCATTTTGAATATGCAGCCAGATGTTTACATCCCATCGTCTATATGCTAGAGAAGCCGAAGAGCTGAATCCAATCCATGTAGTCTTCCTGCAGCTTAGGTGTGGAAGTGAGGGAATTTATAGCACGTTTTCCCGCTTTCATATGTGTTTCATGCTATACTCGGGTACAATTCAAGAAAAAAGCGGCTTTTCGCCGTCAAAGAAGCCCCCCTCCAGCCAATGGCGTCGGGGCGTCATCGTGACCCTGCGGCAGACCACCTTCGTTTGCCATGCTCACGAGAGGAATCACGAAGCAGCGTGCCACAAAGCGGCTGTGACATCATTGGCTGGAGGAGGGTTCTTTGACGGCGAAAAGCCGCTTTGTTCTCGAGTTTTACCCGAGTATAGCCACCTTGCACACTTACAAGCACATGCATGAGCGCACGCTGTTGCCGGGGCTACGCGCACCCCATGCACATGACGCTACTTCGCGCTCCGTTCTTGGCAGGCAAACGCAGAAGATGGATGCGGCTGCTGCTTGTGCTAAAGTGACAAAATCTGGGGCAAAATCAACAGGTGGTTGGTGGGCTGAATTCGTTATTTCAAGGGTGTCTCCCGCTGTCAACTTGTCAGTTAGAGGTCACAAATACACGCGCTTCTATGGTGCAACCCCGGGTAATACAAAAAAATTAAGGCAGCTTCGCACTAGGGGTGCCAAGCCTGAAGGAAGTGCAGAGCTGGGCAGGCAGCCTTTTTTGTTTCTCCTCAGTATTCTCTTGCTTTTACTCTTTTTTCCGAAAGGAGTCTTACTCCTTTTGCATTTTTTTTTTCTGTCTTCTTTCTCTCTCCTTATTTCTCTTTATTTCTTCCTCTCTTTTTATCTATTTCTTTCTCTTTCCTGCTCTATTTTTCTTCCTATTTTCCCTTTTCTCTCTCTTTCTATTTTGCGCTTGCTTCCTCTTTTTTTTTTTATACGTGGTTTTGCCTGCATTAAGCCAAGTGCACTAGTTGTTTTTTTGCTGATGATGATAAGTGATCGTCATCAAGGCACTTGAAGAACAAGAGGAAGACTTCTCCATGGTGTGAGCGTGCGCTCAAAATGCTACACATGGAGCGTTACCCAAGCGACGGCGACAGCATACTACAGCCCGGCCCTCTAAGTGCTGCGCACTTAAAACTTGGTTATGCTGAGGCATTCACTGCATGGAGGTTCGTGCTAGGCAGGTTCACCTGTAATCGCTACGCGAGAGAAATGCCCTCCCACCTTGTCGATGCGCACGGTGGGCCCAGTGGCCGACAGGGCCTCGGTGACCGGCTGCTGGCTGAGCTGCGGTGTGGGGCTCTTGCTGCTTTTGTCCTTGTCGTCCTCCTCGAAGGCTGGCAGCAGGTCCTCTCGGCCGTGGAAGCGGTAGCAGTTGATCACTATCTGGCGCAGGGCGTGCGTCCACGACACCTGCTGGGTCAAGCAAACTTGCTATTTGCCGTAGCTCGCTTGTTCTTCCTTACACCGCAAGGTGCACGCAATCAGCCACCCAAAAACTACACTTAATGCTTTCGTGACCGAAAGACAAGAAAAAAAATTTTGCCAAGATCCCCAAAATATTTTTTTTGCTGAATTTGTCGACCTTTATTTTCTGAATAAAACAGTACCATTCTTTCAATTCAGTGGCTTTCCTTGATTTTACTAATTGCGTAGAAAAATATAACTCGAAGGTGGCTTCACCGTGTGGCAATACAATGAAAGATGGAAAAAAAAAATGAAAGCTGGGACATAAATGACTAAACACAAATAAGTGTGGCCATCTAGCATCAAGAAAAACAAGTATGGCGAGTATAGTCTTCACTGGTTCCGTGAAGGACCAATTTTTGTTGATGATGACTATAGTCGTCATCAGTCATTTTATTAGAAAATCTCATGATGAATATACTCGTCAGCAGTCGAGAGTTCAACGGAATACCGTCTAGTCAGGTAAAGGCATTGTTAAAAAACAGGCCACTGACGAATGTCAAAACGAAACAAAATTGTTTATGACATTGGTCAGTGACCTGTTTTTCAACATATAGTACTCGTCAACGGTAGCGAAAGGGTTAATCATAGTTTCCCCTGAAATGCAAAGTCAACAGAAACGTGTTAAAGGGCCCCTCAACCACCCAGAGGTCACAATCTAGTTGTGGTGTTGCAGTCGTGCACGAGTCTACAATGAACACCTAGCAGTCTACAATGAACACCTAGAATTTTTCGAAATGGTGTCGTAATAGTGGAGTTACAAGCGTTTGATGATACAAAAGAGGCCCTCTCTCGTTTCACTGTTTTCGTCGCTGTGCTCCGTTTGTCAGCTGGTCTCTCCTACTCACTGCGTGAGAAGGAAGAGTGGCGAGAAGCTGCGTGCAGACGAACAGGCTCTTTCTGTGGATGACATGAGCAGACGACAATGTTGATGTCATGGCGAACACTGAGGAGCTGAGGATTGTCAAAAGGCCCGGAGAGGAGAAGGGATTGTTTTTCGGAATTTGTGGGATGCCCGCTGCTCGCAGCGCCGCTGTGTTTGGCTCTGTTGATCGTGACGGCATTCTGAACTCGATGTAAACATTTACTTGAAATGTTAAAAAATATAAAAGGTGCTTCAGGGGCCCTTAAGGGAAGATGTTACTCGAAGAAACTTGTTTTTTAATATTCCCCCCAACAGCAATGAAACTTGGGCCCTTTATAGAGCTCTTTAGCTAACTTCAAATATGGAATCAGTTTTACAGTGAGCTGCATAGGTTTTGTTCTGTATTGTCACGTGGTAGCGATGATGAACAAGGTGGCAGTCACACTGGTCGAGACAAAACATTTTATTGGGCAAACCAGTGCCCAGAAAACTAGGCTGCTCAAAGTAAAAGCAATGCGTGCTGTACATTGATAGTGGCAATCACAGTCGCTGGCTGTCGGTAATCTGACTGTCAATGAAATGAGTCTTTTAGAAATGAATACAGTCGAGCCCACATATAACGGCCCCACTTAAGACGAACTTTCGCTTAAAACGAACGCTACCCGGGTGACCGTGGAACTATACATTATTTCAATGGCTTAAAATCGCACTTACAACGAACGTCTCTGAGCCCTGCCGATCAGTTACAGCAAACGGAGCCGGCGCTCCGGCGACTGCCTGAGACACCACTTTCGACCACCGATAAGCCATCGGCGAGGTGCTCAAGATTCTTATTGTTAAGGGGAGACACGGCTCTTGGGACCCGAAAATTTGCCCAAAAATCGAATTTTCAAAATTGTCATTTTCATATTCTTACTACCATCGCGCACCTGTGTGCAAGTTTTCGTTAAAAAATGCCGCGTATTTGCGGCGTAACAGTGAATCAAAGATGCGCTGGAACGCCCCCAGCCCTTTAATTTGGGGACAAATCGCGCATATTTCGGCTGCCTGTAACTCGTAAACGGCGCGCTCCAACGCGGCCATTTTGGTATCGTTGAAAAGCTCTCGCGTTTGGCTTTTTTTATCGCTCGGTCGAGCAACCCTGAGCTTACCGCCTTCTCAAATAATAAAGGAAAAAAAAGTAGGAATGAAACGTCGTTATTGGCCAGTTCAGAACACGTGGCTAAGATGGCGTCGTCTGATTGGCTTAGCGCGCCGCATCTGAAAACCTGGTTAGTTGAGGCGCCATTTTGACTTTTGTTGCGATCGCACGACGAACATGCCTGGAGGAGCGAAGAAGTTCCACTCAGTGTATCAGTTCGGCCGACGGCGAGCCAAAACTAAGAAACGTGCTAACGGCACGACATCGCGGATTTCTGCAACCGATCAGCAAGCGACTGTCGTTGCTTCGGCTCCCGACAACGGTGATGGGGGTGATTGCGGTCCGCTCGACAAAGGCACGGCATCGACGGCATCGCGCCGCTCAGCAACCGATGAGCAAGCGACTCGCGGTGGCGGGGCATCTGACGCCGTCGGCACAGGTGATAGCGGTCCGCTAGATAAGGGAATGCCATCGCGCGGCCTTACAAGCGATCAGCAAGCGACCCGCGGCGATGCAGCTGACAGCGACCCGCTCGAGAACGACGGCATTCTTCGCGCCGACTCTAGCCGTGTGCGAGTTGACGCTAGAGCTGTCACGAGCAGCGACGTAGCCGAAGTGAGTGCCCGTGAGCAGGTCACGCTTGATCGACTTGAGTCGACACCGGCAACAGCGCGAAAGACTGCGGTTTTCACCGAAGCAAGCGACGCGTCATCGGCCTCAGCCGCGGACTGTGCAGCTTCGTACTTGATGGTCGACGTCGACATCCTGAATGAGCTGCTCGATGCTTCCCTACGGTGTAGAGTATGTGGCGGGTGTGCGAAACTAGTCACGGGCGACCGCGACTACGGCCTCGCCAAGAAACTGATCGTGAAGTGTGACTGTTGTGGTGAAGTGACGGCGAAATGGAACTCGCGCAGAATCGATGGTGAAAAGTCGTGCAATCCGTTTCAGATAAACATGCTAGCCACGCGTGCAATGCTCTGCAGTGGGAATGGCCAGACAGCCATGAACGACATTTTCGCGTCGATGGGACTGTCGCGGCGGGGGCTACACAATAAAACGTTTCAACGGCACTTGAAGCAAACCTTAGAGCCGGCTGCTACCCGAGCTGCCGCGACCGTTATGACTCGGTGCGCGAAAGAAGTTAAGGAACTGTACAAGGACATGTGTTTTGGGCACAAAAAAAACATTGCCGTGTGCTATGACGGCTCTTGGCTGACAAGGGGGCATTCCTCACACATTGGTCTTGGAAGTGTTATCGAACTGTTTACTGGATACGTGCTCGACTATCATGTGATGTCAAACTTTTGTTTGGGTTGCGAGAACGGACCTAAGCCAGGCAGTGAGGGCTATGACATCTGGAAGTCAAGCCACCAGTGCCAGAAGAATATAAGCTGCAAGTCTGGCCAAATGGAGGTGGAAGGCGCAAAAATTTTGTTTGAGCGATCACTTCAGAGGCATGACCTTCGATATACTACAATGTTGTGCGATGGTGACAGCCGCTCATACAATGCCATCAAAGAAGCAAAAGTGTATGGCTACTTTGAAGTGGATAAAGAGGATTGTGTAAAGCCACGTCAAGAAACGTATGGGTACCGCACTCCGCAACTTGGTACAGCAACACAAGGGGGAAGGCAAACGAGGGAAGGGGAGACTGACAGCTGAACTGATTGACAGGTTGGCTGTCTACTATGGGAGAGCCCTAAAATCGCATGTGGGTGATGTCGAAGCCATGAGCCGGGCAGTGATGGCAACTTTCCATCATGTCACCTCCACCGACAGTTGCCCCAACCACCAACTGTGCCCAACTGGTGAGCAGTCCTGGTGCCGCCACAACGCAGCAAGGGCTAAAGGGGAGCCGGAGCCCAAGCACAAATATAGCTTGCCTAGTGACGTGGCTGCAGCTCTTTTGCCAGTTTACCAGCGATTGTCAGATAGGAGCCTGCTGCAAAGATGCCTGAGGGGAAAGACTCAGAACTCTAATGAGTCTCTCCACTCGGTAATCTGGAGCTTGCTGGCAAAAGAGCAGCACTGGTCGCTGTTCGCAGCACAGGCAGCTGTCGCAGAGGCTGTGCTGCGTTTTAATGCCGGCAATGAGCATGCAGCTACAGCCGTGCTAAGAGAACTGGATGTGGATATAACATCCACTGGGTCCATAAGGGCAAGAGAAAAGGACTTGCGTCGTAGCACAAGTTCTGCAAAAAAAGGGCAGCGTCACTTGGCCTTGCTAAGGCAGTGAAGAAAAGGCACCATGACCAGATGCATCCCGACTACTCCCCTGGATCATTTTGAGAGAATTTTTCTGTGGAGGGAGAGTTTGTAAATAAATTTTTTACCCGTTCCCCAAAGCGGCATTTCTGATGGTGTCGTATTGGAGCAACAATATCTCTGGTTCTACTCAACCAATCTCATTAATTCATTTTTTGTCAGAAAGGTGGTGAATTGACAAATGCAGTAAGACTAATATATAATTACATATTATTAGAGAACATTTCTAGACATAATTTTTCTGGAAGTTACTATTAGGTTTTTCCATGTAAATTTTGACATGCTCTAATTTTATTCGAGATTGTTGTAAAACATTCATTCTTGCCTGATTGAACCCGTGTATCATCCCCAATTACTTTAGTGTTCAAGTGATGGCCATAATTACCTCTAACTTGTCTTGAAATGTTTTTTCTCGTTTTCTCAAAACTGTGTTTTTGATCGAAGTGTGGTTTTGGAGTGACAATATCTCTGGTTGTACTCATCCTATCACATTAATTCCTGTTTTGTTGGAAAAGTGGACAAATGGGGATTGCAGTAGGCCCAAAATATGAACAAATAACAGGAGACATGTTTTCAAAAAGTAATAATTTCTCCAGAGTATTACTAAAGCCTTTTGCTTACAAAAGTTTGACATGCTGTAACTTTGGCCCAAATCAGTCTAGAGCATTCATTCTTGTAGCACTGCAAGCTCTGACCATACAACATCATTTTCATATGCCACTGCCTTTCATCACAACCAGCATTTAAGAGAAATCTCACCTCCAAATTAGGCAAAGCAAAAAACATGATATTCTCGATATTTTGAAAAGTACTTGTTGCACAGGGAAAGTAATTGCATATTTGAAATCAGCATGTCAAAATACATAAAGGATGGAAGGTTTGATCAAAATGCACCCATAAATAAAAAAAATTTTTTTTAGGTGGGGTGTCCCCCCCTTAAACGCCGAACCCTGCCTCCGCAGCCGTCCATAATTTGTCGCTCTCCCCGACCGTCTTTTTGTTGCGCACCCCTCCGTCCTTTGTCCCCCTGCTGCTCCGAGCACCCCGCATCGCCAGACGAGGCCCGTGTTTTCATTCCGTGTAACGGCTGTTACACGAAACGAATCACGAATTATCAAAGTCGGTGGGGCTGCGCAAGCCCCACCCAGTTCGATATTTCGCAATCCGTCCCGTGTGACAGCTGTTTTCACCCTTCCGCACGTGTACGAGCGCACAGAGCGGGAACGGGCCCTAAACTTTTTGACACGCGAACAGCTGGCACCACAATACGATTCTCTGACCTCTGCGCTTTTCTTATGCGTGAGATGCGTGCTTCGTGGAGCAAGCTACCCAAGCTGAGCTACCTGGCTACCTTCTCCCCGCGTGTTTTGGCTTTCAAGGTCGCCTTCCCGCCGTTCCGGCCGTTCTCGCAAGCCTGCCTCCTCTCTTCCCTCTTTATCGCAACTCCTTCGCCTGTCTCCACCGCTCCGCGACGCCGGCCACGCCGGCTCGAGTCGGGAAGTTTCTTTTTCAGGCTAGATACAGAACAGTTCTACTCGTCCTTGCTTGTTTGTCGCATGTGCGCGCCTTGCTCGCTGTTGGTGTGCGTGTGTGGTCGGGATGGCGGATGGGAAGCCTGCCGCGCTTGCAGATGGCACGAAGCGAGGAGTGCTGGACATTGCTACCAAGCGAGCCATTCTAACCAAGCTATCTCAAGGCGCTAAAAACTGCAAAGCGGCTTTGGGTGTCCCTGTATTCAGCTGTGGAGATGGTGAAGGCTTCGGGGCGGAGGTGACGGCTACAAGCGTGCAAAACTGTTTCCGCGAGGCCGGCTTCGTCGGCGTCGGACCCGACGCGGAGCCTGAATCTTCCGAAGAGGACCACTCCGGCGGCGATTTGTGGCAGCGTGTCGTCGACTCCGATATAGGGGACATCTGCTGGGATGATTAATCATTACGGCCGACGATGATGCAGACAGTGTGGAACCGTGCACCGATGATGGCATTGTGAATGAAGTGCGCGGCAAGAGCAATTTGGAGGAATCGCATGATGATGACGACATCGAAACTTTGTGGAGCCAGCGCCCACAAGGCAGCTTGTCTATTCCAAGGGCCTCGGCGAAGACCACGCTGCCGCCTTAAATAAACTGAAGACCGCCCTCAGGGTTGCCAGATCTGGCTACTTTACGCCAAATTGGCTACTTTTAAAAGGCCGCGGTGACAAAAAACTGACGTTGGCTACTTGGCTACTTTTTGGCTATTGTTCTCGCACTGGCATCAACAGCTAATAAATATAGGCGAAATCAGGGCTCATCGTCTGACGTGTGGCCACCACCTCAACGCAATGTTAATGTTGCAACGCCCAAGGAAGAGGCGACGGATGTGAAGAGCCCAGCCGGTCTTGTTTTTCACTGACTCTGGCTGCAGACCGCAGAGCGCGTCGTCTGTTTTGGGGCCGAACGCGATGAACGCTTTGAAAACCTTGCCAAAAGACGTATTTGGTCGCCCCGAGCACTGCATTAAGGAGCAAGTATGGCACTTTCGTCCAGTTGAGGATGTGAGTACATGCCAGCAATGGAATTCTGGATCAAAATATACACCTACCGGGATGCTTCAAGTGCTAGTTCTATGCAAGACACTGCAGACGGCGCAATGAAACTCCTTGTTCTCCCCATACCGAACGCAGAAGCAGAACGAGTGTTTTCTTAAGGAATAGAATGTCGCACGAACTTCTCCTCCCGATCATCAGGATCGAATTTGGACTACGTCTGAGAGGTGTTTCAAGCTCTAAATTTAAAGTGTCGCGGGGCATGCTGGCAAAAGTTAACTCTAATATGCACACTTGACTGTCGGTGCAGCATTATTGGCCAATTTTCGAATATGGATGCCTCCTCCAGAAAGTCCCGTGGTCTTTTTTTTTTTACTCTATTGTGATATGATAAACATTCCTATGATGTATATTTTTGTATTTTTTTGTGTCGGAACATGGTGATTTTTCAGCTAAACTGAAATCACGTTTGGCTACTTTTCTGGCTCCAAAATAAAATAACGGCTGGCATTTGGCTACTGTCTTGGCTACTTTGCTGAATTTTGTGGCTCTTTTTCTCTTCGAGGATCTGGCAACCCTGACCGCCCTTATCACATCTGCACTGTCAAAACACGTGCATTACGGACTTTTTTGCGAAAAAAAAATAATGGTGTTTTCTGATCACTTGCAACTTTTTTAAAGCTGTGTTTCATTTACTACGAACTTCGGGATACAAAGAACGGATGCCGCGTCACGCTCAGGTTCGTTATAAACGGGCTCGACTGCATTAGAAAATTCCAGAATTATTGCAGGGGCTTCAGAATAAACTAAGCTACTCGTCTCATGCAGGCAGCTTGACTAGAATAGTCAAAAACAATCAAGAAGTTTCCCAAACATTGCAGCACAGCCCGTGCCGTGGGGTTGTTACAGTTTTTAAGGTTGAAACCAGGGGAGCTATTCTCGATGCGTCCACCTCATGGACATGCCCATTTTGGAGGAGCACATTCAGCTACTCGAAAAAGCAGCCTACTTGCCGCTTTTACAAGTCGGACTACAGTTGCTAGTTCAGCCCCTGTCCTGCGTCGTTCTTCTTCTAGTGTTGTCGTCTTTTTGCGACGCTTTTACCACGATGAAGACGAGGATAGGGAGAGCACGTGCTGGTTCATAATGAAGATAATTTTCTATCCACGACACACGGCAAACCTCGAGCATAACAGCTCTGCTGTAAATAGCACCTTCGTGTCTCAACAACACTTCAAAATAATGAATGGCAAACTTAAAAGAATTGCTTATGGCTGTGTAAACAATTACCAGCTCTGTACGAGCCACTATCATCAGAACGCCCGCCTATTTCTGTAAGCGCCTGCCCTCTGATACAGTTGAACCCCTTTATGAGAGACACTGATGTAAGAGACAAATGGGTATAAGTGACACCAGTGTAGAGCTGTGCGCCGCCGCGCCGCTGCCGCCGCCGCTTATTCTTGCTTGCGCCGGTCGCGCCGCCGCTGAAGTTTCGAGAATGACCACGCCGCCGCCGCGCAATAATTGCACCGCGCCGCCGTTACTCTTTTTATTATAACCCAAACGGGGAATCTGGACATAAAATACATCACTTCGTCGAGGGTGCTTTTCTCGATGTGTCCATGTAATGGAGTCTCCATTTCAGCCACCGCTGATACGCGGGAGCTCGGCCAGCAATGCGCCCTCTCTTTCCGGCTCTTTCTCTTCAGCGTCATTTTGACATCACGAATCTTTCCTAACTCAAATTAGAGGAACGGACTGCCACAGACCTGCTTCAGCCATAGAGGGGAAAAAAATGGAGAGAGTGCGCCTAGCATCTACAAGCCAACACCCTCTAAGGCCCTAAGTCTTCGGGCTCGTGTCACAATTCCCGCCATGCCCTTGTTTCGTTTTTCTTTCTTGGTGAGCTCATGGGAAGAAAAAGAACGTACGAAAATTCACGAGCGCTCAGCGTCCACAAACCAACCTCCTCCGACGCCGCTCCCCCCTTGTGCTCCATGCTCTGGTCACAGTTCCCAGCGTGCTCCTGTTTCATTTTTTTTTTTTATGGTTGCGGAGTGATTCTCTGGACTGTGCATTTTGGCTGCAGCTGATTGGCAGGAGTTCGGCAACCAACACGCCCCTTGTTTCCGGTTCTTCTTCCGCAACGTCATCTTGATATCCCGAAGCTTTAACAACTCTCGACAATAATGAGGGACGGAATGTGATTCAACGCAACAAACGCAGTGCACAGACACCTGCTTTTGTGCGTACATATCGGACGCCGCGCATAAATTCTGATCGCGTAAGCCATCAAATAAGGTTTAATGCGGCCGCCCTTCGAACGCACCTGTGAAGATCAGTACGCATTCCCTCATCGTTCTCAAACATCTGGGACACATTCATATGCAAGTTAAGACTGGAAAAGTTGCTGTTTCAGTACATTTCGTCCACTTCCTTTTTACGCTGGGAATGTGCTGGCGGATTCGGTGCATCGACGTGCTCCAGAGCAAACATCACGGCTCACCGCTTTTTCGAGTAACTGAATGCGCTGTACCGAAATGGACTGTGGACATCTTCTTCAGGTGGACACATCGAGAATCGCTCCCTGAAAGTTGTCTCTTTCTCTCCTCGAGAAGTCTCAAGAGTATTGCCTGACCTCAACGCTGCGGCGTCTTCCAGCCTTTAAAGGCTACGACCCAGCTAGCTGGATAGCATATTTGTGGAGTTTTGAACTTACTACATTTTCCATAGGTAAACAAAATAGATAAGTAATATGTATCGATGGGTTAATGCACGTTTTTCCTTTCATGTTTACTCGAGTAAGTCGATAAATAAATAGAGAAGTTAAGGGAAAGAAAACTTAGAATTGTTGATTGGTGAGCTTTTTGGTAGGTATTCATGGTAAAACGACACGATGTGAAAACGCAGACACAAGAGGGAGGTCAGGAGAGTAACCAGTTATCTCTGACGTAGACCGTCACGCGCAACTGACTGATAGGTATCGCCTCTTGCCTTAGAATGCGCAGATAAGTATTTCAAGTGCGGAGCACTTTAGGGGCCCGGGCTGTTGTATGCTGCCATCGTACGCTTTCATCGTATACTGTCGTAGCTTCGGGAAACACTGGCAAAATCGCTTATTGCATAGATATCTGTAGGATATTGAGCGCGCATTCACGCCTATAGGAGAAGTCTTCTTCCTCTTAGTCTTCGAGCGCCTTGATAATATTAAGTGCGGAGCACGTTAGGGGCTCGGGCTGTCATATGTTGTCATATGCTGTCGTCGTTTGGCGTAACACAGGCAAAACCACGTATTAAAAGAGGAAAAAAAGAGGAAGCAAGCAAAAAATAGAGACAAAGAAATGAAGAAATAGGACGTAGAAAATAAAGAGCAAGAAAACGAAAGAAATAGATAAAGAGAGGGGAAGAAATCAATAGAAATTAAAAAAAAAAAAAAAGAAGCCAGTCTGCTTCCACGGTTTTTGTATATTTTTTTTATTGTGATAACAATTATATAGACACTCTGTACAGGTTTTAATTGTCGCTGTCATGTTCCGTATAAAGTCCAAGTTATTAACTTTTGTACACACATCGTATACTGTACCCGCTAGTGAAAGCTCGCGAGCGCTAGCGAGGAACATGGCTGAAGCATAAATTAAAGAAGCTGCCCATCTCCGTCACTCCGCGTGCAAGGCCTGCCGTCGATTCCTCCTGAATCAGAAAGCAAACGCCTTGTTTGTCTTTCGCTGGGCCAAGGAGTATGAAGGGACGCCTGGGTAAAGGGGCTCCATTGCTCGAGCCGCAATAGTGAACTTTGACTATTAGAGCGTGGTCATGAGAGCTGGCGAGCGCGCTAACTCGGCAGGGATCAGCAAACAGCTCGTATACTCTTCTACGCGCTGCGGTCTCACTGCTTCGTGCTGCGAGCACTGATACGACCAACTGCACGAAAACCACTTCTTTGACGTGGACCAGCTGCATTCCCTAACACCAGCAATTTGCAGTTTCACGAGATCGGATGAAAAAAGAGTTCGCTACTAGCCTTAGTTTGTTATAACATTACGACATGTTGCTATCGCATTCACTGCTTCACCCATTCGGGGAAACGTTTTTTTTTTTTGTTTGGCGAAATTCGACAGCCCCCGCCCCCGTGTCGCGCCGCCGCCGATCCGATGAACCCCGCGCCGTTAACGCGCCGCCGCCGGAGGTGCAAACACCGCGCGCTGCCGCCGGCAATTTTAGGACCGGCCATGGCTTATTCTCCCATTATTGGAGGGGGGGGGGCCCTCGTCAGGCAGCGACTATTTTATATATATATATATATATATATATATATATATATATATATATATATATATATATACACACATATAGTGAAGCCAACTGTCCCTAGCACTGAAGAAATGCTTATTAAGAATGTTGTACAAATAAATATAGTACAGTCAATTTCTCTGTACACATGTCAAATGAGTGCAGAAGTGCTACAGCTGACCTGCCAAGGGGGGGACCCAGCCCCTCCTTAAAAAATGGAAGGGGGGGCTGGGCCCCCCTGGGCCCCCCCCTGACTTTAAGCCCTGGGACCGGCGCACAGGTCTACACCAGTGTGCCAACATTGAAATATGTGTTGATAAGAAAATGCATACGTGGTACACTGCCTATAACAGACACCATATAAAAGACAAAATTTGCTCCCCAGTACATGTCTCTTATAAAGGGTTCCACTGTAAATGAGCGACAGCCCTATTTGCCATCCCCATCGCCTGTACTTAGTTTCCTCGTCTGTATTGCTGACCAACTACATCTGCGTGCTTGTCGTACAGCTGTTTCGCCTGCCTTGGTCTTCACCCGTTTGCAATGAGCAGCACGAAAGAAAAGCAGTGGTGATTACCAGCAGGACCACGTCAGGAGGCAAACCACCTCCTTTTGTCCTGACCGCGGGCAATGCATTTGTATTTTCCAAAAAATGAAAAAAAAACAAAAAAAAAACACCAACAATCTTGTCCAGCAACACAGTGAAGAACGTGACGCGAGTGACCTATGGGACAAAGTTGCTGGAAGGCTCGACATGGATGCTTCAGAAAAGTTTGAACACAAAGTGCAGCGTGACGACAAAGTATCCAAGTTGGCTGAACTCACAACCGATGAGATGAACATTGTTTATCATGATCAAAGAAACAGCGACGAGGACAACAAGATTTAAGACAACACTAAAACAGTGCACGTAAAACAATGCAAGGAATCGATATCTAATGCCGACGTTTCGAAGCGCATGGGAAACATGCACACTTTGAATAGTTGGTCGTGCAGCTCTCGAGCTGTAACTGTCTTCTTCAAATAAACATGCACTCAATCCAGAATACTTTGCATTATTCTTTTTCACACTTATTAGAGAATTCACAGACCTTCTGTTTGTCCTCCTCGGAGCGTGCATCGCTGCGGACATTGGCCCAGGGCAGGTCACTGGGCCACCAGAGGGGCCGGGTCGACTCCTTGCCCCAGCCTGGCTTGCCCCGCCCGGTCGAGTACTTGAGCATCAGCGGGATGAAGGCCCGCAGCTGTGCCTGCACACATGCCCATTCATACCACTCCACACCCTTGACCCACAAAGGCAACTTTACATACTGAAGAAAAACTGCTTTATTTATTTATATTTTTAATTTATTTGTCAAATACTGTTGGCATTTCACAGGCCATTACAGGGAGTGGGTTGAAAGGTACACATAGGAGTACATGGTACAATAAATCAGACTAGACATTAGTAATGACAACCAAAACAACAAACAATGCGTAAGCCTCGTAATTACGAGAGGAAAAACGAAAGTAAAAAATCACCACTATGCTATAGCGTACAAAAATACTCTTCTACCCTTTCCCCGAAACTCTCTACGCTATCCATGGCAATAATTTCCTGGGGCAACATGTTCCATATTTCAATGGAAGCCGGACAAAATGAAAATTTGAATGCGTCGCAGCATGTGATGTATTGCCTGATGTGGCGGTTTCAAGTGCTCATGCTTATCTACATTTATGCGATCATTATAAAGCAAGAAAAAAAAATTTCATCGCTGCCACACTTTACCGCCAAGTTCTATGCAATATTGTTCAGTGGTGATAGGTTTTCTCTGTTCAATAAAATTTCTTTAGCTTGTTGTTTGAGAGGGTACGGTAGGGCAAATTGAGCGAAAACCATTTTTTTTTTCTTTCTTATTTGGTTACTAAGAAATATGACACACCGTGAGGATCAAAACCATGCAGTGATGAGCTCGTAGGAGCTCTCGAAGCCATTTAGGCTTGGTGCTCAAAACAGTGCCTCCTGACGAATGCAAGAGCTTGTTCACATGTTGTTTTCCATGGTAGTTTCAGTATGTATGTATTTTTAATTATAAATATGGCTGGATATTTATATCCTGCCATTTCGATAAGTTGTGATTGCAAATTTTTCCATCAGGGATGCCTTCAAAGCATAGCCATTGGTCTTTCTTGTGAACGCTTTCCGCACATGCTTAATTTTAAACATAAGTGGCGTTCTTCTCAACATCACTTTTTTGAAAAATTTTTAGCTATATGTACCTTTTTTTTTATAAAAAAAAACTATCAGAATGATTACGCTGAATAAAGCCTTCTGAGATCATACCGATATCCCTTCCAAATAGTTTGAACCTAACCCATTGAAAAAAACGTTTAAGCTATGAGCACCAGACATCATCTTTATTGCTTCCACGAGGTCAACATTTACCTAGTTCGACTCCCCTTTGAGGTTCTATCAGAAGTGAGAATTGCGCAAGTCGACAACACCGGAAGAGAGATGCACCATGTCATGCACAAACTACAAACGAGACCGATCTGAGATTTGTACCTCACAACAGAAAGAAGAGGACATGGATCTTAAAGCTATGCTTATATTGACTACGTGCCATCATGCATGGACACATCAAGACAACCGGTACACACTGCTGCCGGAGTTGCGGTCATTTTGCATTTACCTCAATTTGGTGCCTTTGGTATGTTGGCAGGCCAGTCAGCTAGCATCTATGACAGAGTGAGCAAACGCAACTTCATGGGGACATAGAAAGAAAACACATGTGTCCGTTTTCTTTTTGGGTCCTTGCGAAGTTTTACTCACTCCGTCATGGATGCCTCTGGCTGTTGGCCTATTTGAAGAACATTGTGGCCACACACTGAAACCTAGAAAGAGCGCAGCAAACAAGCAGGTGCGCTAAGAAACGTTGCACAACTTAATAAAGCAACAGAATGAGACAGCTTTTTTTCGCCACATACGAGTGCAAAGAGGGATCGCAACTATACACCCAAAAGGCGATCAATATTTCTATACAGAAATGCACTTACGGGGCTCTAGTATGGTGTAGCATTTGACATAAGTTCGATGCATCAGCTTATGGATGTCCGATGCATGTGCAAACCAGCCCTACTGTATTTACTCGCATAATGATCGCACTGGCGTAATGATCGCACCCCTAAATTTTGTCGTCAAAATTCCATTTTTCTCCCCCGCGTAATGATAGCACTCCGAACTTGCCGCAGCAATATGTCGTGCGCCAAGTCCAGCTGATGATCATCGTGTTTACTATCTGTCGAATGTTACGTAAATAACTCTTCAAGACTCACCAAGTTCACTGCATGCACCAAACAGATTCTTAATTTATGCCCACCTTTGGCGGAAACATGCAGTTTTAGGATTGCAGTAAAGACAAATGCCGCACTTAACCACATGCCCGCGGCAGCTGAACGCGCCCATTTCTGTTTCTGTCCTCTATAAGCGGACATGGCTACGCTTTTGCTGCAAACTTATACCAATTGAAGCGAAAGCATTCGTTATTTAGACGGAAGAAATTGTAGTGACGCGTGTGACGTACTCACGACCTCCATGACTCAAGAGAAAGAAAAAAAATAACGTGATGCGATGACGTTGCTCCGTCAGCCGCCATGTGTGTTTTGATATCCTGCGCTGTTACAGCGGCAGCCGCCTGTTGGTTAACCTGTTGTCATCCCACAGCAACAAGCTGCCGGCGCGTTCCCATAATTCCCGAAAAAACCGCGTCGCCGCCATTGCCGCATTTTTTCACCATTGTGAGAGGTGGTGATGTGTTTCGAGGTTGTTTGTGTGAGTGCCGCTTCACCATGGGGCGATACGCGAGCTTTACCGCCGCGTTTAAGCTGAAGACAGTTGATATCGCGCTAGGGCACGGCAACCGTGCCGCCGGCAGGCATTTTGGCGTCGACGAAATATGAATTAGATACTGGAGGAATCAGCGCGAGAAGCTCATGGCTACCAACAGCACACGCCGGGCTTTCCGCGGGCCCAGAACTGGGAAGTACCCTGACGTCGAGAAGGCAGTCCTCGAATACGTGTGGGACATGCGCAAAGACGGTTGTGCGGTTTTGTTAGATATGATACGGACGCAGGCGTGCACAGTTTCTCGGAGGCTGGGAATCGCCACGAAGGACTTCCGCACTAGTTCCGGCTGGAGGACGCGCTTCATGCGGCGGAATGGACTGTCGTTGAGGCGGCGGACGTCGCTCCCATCTGCTTACGAAGACAAGGTCATCGACTTTCACAAATTCATCACGACGATACGCAAGAAGAATGGCTTCCTGTTGTCTCAAATAGGCAACACTGACCAAACTCCGTTGACATTCGACATGCCTCGAAGCACTACTGTCAACGAGAAAGGTGCTCGGAGTGTCCTTGTAAGAACATGTGGTGCGGAGAAGCAGCGATGCACCGTGATGCTTGCAGTGACGGCAGATGGCCAGAAGCTGCCGCCCGGAAGCTGCCGCTGTATGTTATTCTAAGACGGAAAACCATTCCGAAGGGAAACTTTCCCCGTGGGATCCATGCTCAAGCGAAAGGGTGGATGACGGCTGAGCTCATGGTCGACTGGATAAGGACGGTTTGGGGACGAAGAGCAGGAGCGCTTCTGCTTCCTTCACTTCTTGTGCTGGACAGCTTTCGAGGCCATCTCGTCGACAGTGTCCGGGCTGAGCTTAAGGAGTGGCGCACGGAAATTGCAGTCATCCCGGGGGTCTAACATCGCTGCTACAGCCTCTGGACGTTTCACTGAACAAACCGTTCAAGGACAACGTCCGGAGGCTGTACGCAGAGTGGATGGCGGCGGGCGACCACGATTTCACTCCAACCGGAAAAATCAGGAGGCCGTCCGTGGAAGTCCTCTGCTCTTGCAGTGTCAAGGCGTGCGGTAGCATCTCCGACGAGGTGGTCGCCAACAGCTTCAAGAAGACCGGTACATCGAACGCGCTCGAAGGAACGGAAGATGGCCTTCTTTGGGAGTGTGAAGATGACACTGCCAGTTCCGACAGGGAATCGTGCGGCGACGACACTCACGCCAGTGACGCTTCAGACTCTGAATGAAAGTTAGATGGTCAGTGAATGAAAAAATAAAAGGGCAATGTGCAATGCATGTAGTTCCTGCGTAATATGTGCATTTATTACAAAGGTAAGCCTTACTTTACTTTTATTTTTTGTTATATTGATGGCAGCTGTTGTAAGAATTCTTATCTGTGACTTGTTTGCGTTTTCAGTGCTCAAAATATTTTTTCGCGGAAAATTTACCCGGCGTAATGATCGCACCCCGAAATTAGCGTAAATTTTTTTGAAAAAAAAGTGCAATCATTATGCGAGTAAATACGGTATATATCTGCAAGGAATCTTCCAAGGGATTTTTTTACTATTCGGTTCGATGATATTATGTTGCTGGTTTAGTCAAATTAAAATGAGGTGGCGCCATCGCACCATGGTCTTTGCAGGGGTGGACCAGGCTACATGGCTTTGGGAGCAGTCCTGGGAGCAGGCAAAAGTGCCTTTTGTAGCAGGCTTGAAGCATCCAGAAAGACATTTTGGAGCAGGCTTGGAGCAGCCGGAAAGGCCTTTTTGAGCAAGTTCGGAGCAATCAGAGAGAACGTTCAGAGCAGATGTAGCCCCGTTACACAGCACTTGTGAAGCAACCTTTGTCCAACGCTGCATTTTTCAAACACTAAGCTCAATTGTGCAATAGCTTTATTAATGCGATAGCAATTATATGGACACTCTCAACGAGTTTTTGCAGCCGCCGTCATGTTCTGTATAAAGTCCAAATTGATAACATACCCCCCACCCACCGTATGTTCTGCCCGCGGGTAAAGGCGCACGGGCAGGGGTGACGAATGCGGCTGAAGCAGAGATCAAATGAGCCGGCCCATCACTGTCGCTCTGAGGGCACATGCGATAACATCCCCCCGCTCGGGAGGCCTTCCGTCAAAGCAGAGAGGAAACAACCCACCCATTTTAAACGAGCATGAAAAGACGCGAGGGCGGGTGGAGGTGTCGCCGAGCAGCAACTGTGAACATTGTTCTTGAGGGCATGGCCGCAATCGCTTGCGCGCCTCAGCTCGGCAGCCATCAGCGGGCGGCTCGCCTACACTTCTACACGCTGCACTCTCATCACGAGGAGACTGTGCGAAAAGTGTTGCTCTCCTTTGAGTGGCCGTATTCTCTTACACCAGCATTATGTAGAGTTACGCAAGATCGGATCCAAAAAAGTTAGCTGCCAGACAGTTAGCTGCTTTGCCCTTGCGGTTAAACTGCGACTTTGGAGCTATGTACAGCTGCCCATTTTTTAAACCTGAACACACGAACGTGAACCACCTAGTCTTATGATAAGCACTGTATAACAGAGAACAGCGGCGAAATGAACGAGAATACGAGCGTGCGCACTATGAGCAGTCCTATGCACCTGCCTTTGCAGGGCTGTTCCGGGAACCGGACACCAACCTTGCTCCTTTTGAGCACTGTTACCGTCATTCTTTTTTCGGTTATGAATGTTCGCATCAAGTTATAAAAAATCACAGTTTCACCGCAAGGACCAAGCAATGAATGCGATGCGATAGCAACAAATTGTAATGTTATACGAAGTGTAGTGAAGAGGAATGCCCAGCGCTGCAGCCGCATCAACAGCTTTGCACGAGGCACGAGCTGGAGCTGCCTGGCCTGTTTTGCTGCAGCAACGCTGCCCGCACCCGTCCAGTTCTTGCAGCTACCGTTCCGACGCCACTGCAGCTTTTAGCCCAGTGTTCACATTATATTTTTGGTGGAGGTTGCTGCGGTTTTCCCCGGCCCTGGAATTGCGTAGCCGAACGCTGCCGTCCGTCATGCATGCCTGACGACGCTGTCTCGACACCCCCCACCGGCTTCACCGCCAATGTGTCCCGGTGCCCAGCTTCTGCGGGAGCCCGAGATCTTCAGCGGTACCGACGAGAAAGACGTTGAGGATTGGCTGGAATCCTATGAACGAGCGAGTGCTACCAACAAATGGGACGATCCCATGAAGCTCAGTACCGTCATGTTTTACTTGACGGATGTGGCCAAGATGTGGTACAAAAACCACGAGGCCGATATCTCCACTTGGGCGACCTTCAAAACTAGCATCGTAACTGTTTTCGGACGCCCTGGTGTGCAAAAACTTCAGGCAGAACAACGACTACGAAGCCGGTCACAACAAAGTGGTGAAACATTCACCAGCTACATTGAGGACATCCTCGACCTCTGCCGGCGTGTCAACCCGACAATGGCGGAAGCCGATAAGGTACGCCACATCATGAAGGGCATTTCCGATGACGCCTTTCAGATGCTGCTCTCCAAGAACCCTACCACTGTCTCTGAGCTCATCGAGCTGTGCCAGAGTTTCGACGAGCTCCGAAGACAGCGTCTTCTCACGCGGCGCCAGCACGTTTCGGACGAAACCATCTTGAGCGTGGCTACTGCCCCTGACCTTGAGTCGCTGCTCTCCCAAATCAAGGACTTTGTCCGTGCTGAGGTCGCTCGTCAGCTTTCGCTGCTATCAACAGCCGGCAAACCACCATCGCCTTTGCCAGCGAACCTTCGCCACGTCATCCAAGAGCAGACTTGCGCTGCTCTGCCTGCTGCCCGTGACACTCCGCCGTTGCCGACCCAAGTTGGCTGTACCGAGGTAAATGCGCCGTTAAGCTATGCCGAAGTTGCCTCACAGCCACCGCCTCAGACCTTTGCGTCATTCCCATCAGCCGTGGCGCTCCGACCTTCCCACTACGATTCGGCAAGGTATCCTCGGAGTAGTGGACAATGGCGCACTCTCGATAATCGACCGATATGTTTCGCGTGTGGCCTGCCTGGCCACGTTGCGCGATACTGCCGTCGCCACATAGTTCCCTACCAGCAGAGCTACGAATCTGACCCGTATGTGTCATCGCGTCCATCGTTCTCAGCATCTCGGAACCCCGGCCAGACATATTCGTACACCGACCACCACGACCACCACCTTCCTATGCACCACCGCTCGCCATCGCCTAGACGCCGCTCGCCATTGCCGATGCGTCATCGTTCTTCCACGCCGGAGCGGGAATACTAATTGCCGCAGTTCCAGAGGCAGGAACTGCGTTGCCCGCGAAAAGACCAAGGCCTCCCTCTTCACCGACGAACGTTATTGACGTATATGTGGATGGCGTCGCTGCACACGCCCTTGTCGACACTGGTGCTGCAGTTTCTGTTATAAGTGCCGAACTCTGCCGCTTGCTCAAAAAAGTTACGACGCTGCTGTCAAACATCTCACTTTGCACCGCCAGCGCAGACCGCATCACGCCGGCCGCTGCATGTACTGCTCGTGTTGTGATTAATGACCTCCTCTACATCGTCGAATTTTTAGTGCTGCATTCTTGCTCCCACGACCTCATTTTGGGCTGGGACTTTCTCTCCGCTAATAAGGCCGTCACCGACTGCTCTCGTGCCGAGGTGGAATTTGCAGCGCTTTACAATGGCCCGTTAGTTGACGCTCGTGAAACCGACGACAAGCTGTATTTTGCGGAAGACGTTTCAGTGCCGCCGCACTCCTTTGCCCTCGCCACAGTGGCCTGCAACAGTGTCATCGACTCCAGCGCACTGTTTACGCCATCTGACATCTTCGTCCGTCGTAAATGTTCCGCGCTGCCTTTTTCCATTTTGGACGTACGTGATGGCATCACCTTGTCCCGAACATGTTCTCATGTCCTCTGACACTGCTTTGCGAAGAGTGCGTCGGGCGTGTAGAAGGGTCCACAGTGTGGACCCTTCTACCATCATGGGCATGCTACCTGGTTCTACCGCTGAACAAGAAGTCTCAAGAGTTACCTGTGACTCCGTGCAGCAGACGACTACACCTGATGTACTGAGCAGCTCCATCGCCGACACATCGACCGTTTCTCAACGCGCCCAGCTTCTACGCCTACTCAACAAGTTCCGCTCCTCGTTCGATTGCCAGCAAACTTCCCTCGGCTGCACGTCAGCTGCAAGCCACCGCATCGACACGGGTACCAGTGCGCCGCTGCAACAACGACCGTATTGTGTGTCTGCCAAGAACGCCAGGTTATCGACGACCAAGTTGCTGACATGCTCAAGCACGGCGTCATCCAGCCTTCGAATAGCCCCTGGGCATCTCCAGTTGGTCTTGTTAAGAAGAAGGATGGGTCGATTTGCTTCTGTGTTGATGACTGTCGTCTTAACAAGATCACTCGAAAAGACGTTTACCCTCTACCGAGAATTGACGATGCCCTTGACTGTCTCCAAGGCGCGGAGTTCTCGTCTATCGACTTACGGAGCGGCTATTGGCAAGTTCCTATGGCACCTGACGACCAACCTCAAACGGCCTTCATTACACCTGATGGCCTTTACGAATTCCGTGTCATGCCTTTCAGTCTTTGCAACGTGCCCGCAACATTTGAGAGGACGATGGACAACCTTTTGCGAGGTCTTAAGTGGAAAACGTGCCTGTGCTACTTAGATGACGTGGTTATATTTTCACCAGATTTTCCAACGCATCTCTTCAGGCTAGAGGAAGTACTCGAGTGCCTCACTGACGCAGGCCTTCAGCTCAACCTGAAGAAATGCCGCTTCGGCGCAAGTCAGCTCACCATCCTCGGCCATGTTGTATCCAAAGATGGTATACTTCCCGACAGCGCCAAGCTTTGGACAGTCGCTGACTTTCCTCAACCTATGTCTCTAAAAGAGCTTCGCAGCTTGCTTGGCCTCGGTTCCTATTTTCGCCGCTTCATTCGGAATTTCGCGACCATCAGCGCTCCCTTGAATCAGCTCCTACGGAGCGACTCGAAAATTTACGCTTGGTTGCCCGCCTGTGATGATGCCTTCAAAGAGCTGTGCCGTCTGTTAACCTCACCACCAATACTGCGTCACTTCGACCCTACTGCTCCGACTGAGGTTCACACTGACGCCAGCGGTGTTGGACTCGGCGCCGTGCACAAATCTGGGTTCCACGAGTACGTAGTCGCATACGCAAGCCGTACACTAACTAACGCCGAGAAGAATTGTTCTGTTACGGAGAAGGAATGTCTGGCCATAATTTAGGCTCTTGGTAAATTCAGACCTTACCTATATGGCCGTCCCTTCGACGCAGTTACAGATCACCATGCGCTTTGTTGGCTCTCCACACTGAAGGACCCCTCCGGCCGATTAGCTCGCTGGGCTTTGCGGTTGCAAGATTTCGACATGCGTGTTGTCTACAGGTCTGGCCGCCGCCACAGCGATGCCGACGCCCTATCACGCTTGCCTGTGTCAACCGAAGGTGCTGCCTGCCTATCTGTCGTGGACGAAATACTTTCGTTCCTAAGGCTGGCAGCTAACTCTTTTGTATCCGACATTGTGTAACTCTACAAAACGTTGCTGTAAGAGAATACCACCATGCCGGGGAGAGATGCTCTTTTCGCACAGTATCTTCGTGTTGAGAGAGCAGAACGTAGATAGCACAGAACGTAGATAGCGCGTGCGCCAGCGATCGCGACTGTGCCCTTAGAGTTTACGTTCACAGCTGCTGCACGAGCGATCACAGCCTTGACGAAATCGAAACTGTAACCGTTTCGATGGAACCGAAAAACACGATGGAACCGAAAACACGTTGTTTCAGCCACGTTTTCGGACACAGGGCTTGATGGCTGTCGCACGTCGCGGCAAAATTCGGGTACTTCGGCACAGTACGGTGCTGGTAAACGAGTTTGGCGCAACAAGGGTGGTTTGGTGCACGATGGTGCAGGTAAACAAGTTTGGCGCATAATGGCGCAAATGCCACAGGTGTTCTACTCCTGTCCTTGAGTCTCTGGAGCGTGGCCTTGGGCAGTGCTACGAAATTTATTTATTTTTTATTTATAGGTACTACGATCTTGTACCAGGATCTTGGCAGGGTAGGTATACATGAAAATGTACAAGAATTTTAGCACATACATGTCCATAGCGATTGCAGGCAATCTTCAAACATTTGTAAAGAATTCGATAAACACTGCTAATGAACATTGCTAGGAACTTCTGAGTAACAATTTCGATATTAAGATTATTCCAGTCTGTTATTGTCCCAGGAAAAAAATAATATTTAGAACAGTTATTCCTTGTGTTAAAGGGAACTATGGCTAAAGCATGCCTTTGTCTTGTTTGATAAGCTGATGAGTAAGTAAAAAAATTGGATGTGTTAACAATATAATGGTCATTTACAGGCTGAAAGAGAAACTTTAATCAGCAGACACGGTTGTCAAAGTCACCGGCAGTAGTCCACTGCATCTAATTAGCTCTCACAAATGTACAGCCATAAGAATTGAAAATGAACCGAACTGCCTCATGCTCTGTGCGTTCTAGTTTTTTAAGGGGGGACGCGGCCGGTCGATTCTACGAAAAATAAAAAAAAAAGCTGGATACTTCACGTTTCTGATTTTTCTGATAACTTTGCATGTTGTGCCCACATGACTGAATAGCTCGAAATCACAGTTTGTTTTCAAATGAAACATTTTTTTCAACCGAGGAAAATTCGACAAGCCTCGCCGGTTGACAGCGACCATTTTACGTAGGGTGCGTTTTCGTAAGTTCACAACGATGCTGAAAGCCACTGCTGCTATATACTGCAAATATCTTTCTCTTTAGCCCAAATAGAAGTAAAGAGGAAGTAGCTCTCATTGTTTTATGAAATTCTGAGGAAATTATGTAGTTCTAAAAATTCCCAAAACACGCAACATTTTCTAAAATTAGTCGATTTCGGGACACTGCGGCTACTTCTGTGAATATCTTAGGTTGTTCGTATTTGCAGCATGAATAGGCCTTTATGTGAACAATCAACGCATGCATTTGTATTTCTACATTAGCTTTTAAAGTAATAAATTTTTATGCTCGAAACATCAAAAAGACAAAAGTGTTCCTAGATTCAAAATGCAATTATAAAAGCAACCCACTCTCAATTTTGTTCAAAACCTCCCAAAATGTTCTCAGTGGAATGCACAATGATATTATGGAAAAACATGTTGCATAGCTTTTGTTGGAACAAAATTAGAAAATGTCAAACATTGTGTTACCAGAGCTTGGTCGCTACTGCGTGAAGGACATCTCTTGTGACAAGAAAATAAAATAACACGTCTTTTTTCTCCTCTAGGCCTGGCTAGATAACACTAATGATGTCTTTTCGGGGAGTGGGAACTGTTTTGTAAAGAAAACGATCGTTCTAATTAAATGCATTTGCAACACCACTTTGTCCTCATAGATTGGCAGCATGCACATTCTCATTCCTCTAGATTATGCTTTGAATAAATGCGGTAATATAAAAGCAGTGAAGCTAAACGTGAAATTCGGGTCGCCGAGTCGATCATGCATTGTAAGAATGTAAGAAATCGCAAATAGTGACAGTGGTGAACGGCAAGTACTGCAGTGCAACCTAAGGGCAACAGCCACGAATGATTTTGCAGGCTTTGTCGCTCTGCTCAAGGGAACGCTGGGATGTCGATTGCGTTGGTTACATAATACATTTTCCCAGCTCGTCGCTCTCCTGCCTGTTCTCTGGATCCACACCATGCAGATCATGTGGCGGTCGAGTGGCGCGCGCGTTCTACACCGTTGTGTAAATGGAGTAGCGTGCGTTGCGCGGCTCGGTGCCAAGGGCGGCCAGGCAGACAGCAGCAACGAGCATGGTTGTGCCAGTCAGCTAAACACCATCTGAGATAGAAGTTACGCTTCCAAATTGTGCTTCGCTTTGGTGCCATCACTGTCCTGTGCTCTGAAGGTGGCTACGGCTGAGCGTTATAGGCATGACCGAATTTTTCGTGTGGACTATCTCATGGTGCACAACAAAAAAATTTCGCTGCAGCGGAATTTTCCGTGTGTTGAAGATATCGGCGTCTCTCTTTTGCAGAGCATCTTGAAGCAGGATGTGCGCTCAATTCAAGAGGAAGACCAGATCTGCCAGCACTGCTTCAGGAGATACAAGGACATGGTTTTATCTTACTCGGACTCTGGCGATACTGGTGCCTCCTTTGTTCTTGAGCAAGAGACAGTCGGTGAGAGGAATAAGTTCATAAAGTTTTCCAGCATTTCGCCACTAAGGCTCCCTGGTAGTATTCCTCAAAAGCGAAGAAAAGCTTATGCAGAGAGAAAGCAGAAAGATATGGAAAGCGCCATTTCAGGGGAAATTTAATCAGGAGTCAGCGCCACATTTGGGATAACCGACAAACCTGGGCCCTCAAGTAGCAATTGTGGCGACTGCAATGAATGGCTGGCAAACTTGGGAAAAACCTACCAAGCCTTGGCATCTTACCAAGAATGCCTGCAATTGTTGACACTACTGCCAGCAAACCTTGATACACGAATAATTCAAGTTGCCATACCAAGTCTATCAAGTAACATGCTTCAAAAGGCACGAAGTTCGCATGAGAAGCACGATGTATGGGCTGCTCCGGATCCACAGCAGAGGTCTCTGCTTAAGTGCCAAGGATGTGCAAACTGCCATGGAATATTACACAAAGGATGAGCATGGGTGCTCGCGGCAAAGCCCAAACAAGAAAGACGTTGTGGCTGTTATTGTTGGCGGTGAAAAACAACACATCGCCAGAAGATTTATGACTCGCTCAGTACAGGAGGCATATCATGTGTTTAAAGAGGCCAATCCGGAATTCTATGGCATTGTCAAAGTTTTATTCCCTCCAACCTAGTTGGGTTCTGTTTGCTCCGCACCAAGAAGTTTGTCTTTCTGTGTATTGTGCCAACACCATGCTTTGTGTTTCTGCTTTGAAAAGCTTGATGGGTGATGTCTATACCATCGAGGACTTGAAGGAACTGTGCATATGTTCGTCACCAACCGATATCACCTGTGACTTCCTTTGTGAAGGAGCTCACAAACTGGATCTCCAAGTGGGTCCCACACGATTATATACGGCGAACACAATCTGCGGCAATACATGAAGCAAAACAATGCCAGCAGCAGGCCCGTAGAGCCAGGGGGGGGCCCAAGGGGCCCGGGCCCCCCACGAAATTCGGAAGAAGGGGGGGTGTTTTACCCGAGAATAAATAATAAAAATAGGTGTTTTTCAAGGTTTTCAACTGGTGGGCCCCCCCCCCCCGAAAAAAATTTCTGGCTACGGGCCTGGCCAGCAGCAAGCATCGTTTGTTCTAAATTTTGACTACGCAGAAAATTAGACAGCCGTTGTTCCAAATGAAGTTCAATCCTATCATTGGCACGAGCAACAAGAGTCAATTTTTACTTGTGTTGTAACTACCAGAAAGGCAACAAGTAGCTACGCAGTTATAAGCGATTACATGTCACATGACACAGCCCACGCCTGCTTCGCGTTAAGCATAGTGCACGAGTGCCTTCAAATCTCCGCTGAAGGCCACGTCACCTATGTAAGCCACTTCAAAAACAAATTTCAGTTGTATGAACTGTCACGCAAAGATTATTAGGCAACAAACTGGCCTCTTCTCTGCCACGGGACAAGGAAAAAACTCATGTGATGGAATAGGTGGAGTCGTAGAGCATCAAGCATCTCTTCACAACCTACGGGCAGAAAGTGGCGGTGTAATACAGTCAGCAAGTGAACTGGTCACACAATTACAAGACAAGCTGAAAAATATTGAGCAGATCCATGCACCTGCCTGCGATATCGAGTGCTTCCGGAGAATGGGAGCTCATCCCCCGGGTGGAATGCATGTTTGGCATGTTCATGGCATGTTTGGCAATGCAGACCAGATGCAACGCAAAGAAAACGCGTTTTGTCCGTGGCCAGAACTGCTGCCACCAATCTTCCCGTAATCAACCCTTTTTAAACTCTGCATTGATAGCATATGGTTTGACAATGTACACATTTGGGCTAACAAAAACCAAACCTCTTGGCGACCGCTCTTCGGAAGTTCCTTTCCATTCCTGCAAGCGACCTTGCCTTTCATACCAGCCTCTTGATTCTGGCACAGCCTGACATCATAAGAGATGCACGGAGGGAATGCATTCTTTAGCATCCAAGATATGAATTCCGTTCAACCGAAGTAGATGAAATAAAAAGAGGTTACAACTGCATGTGCTGCCTGTAGACAGAGGGATGTCAAAAACTGGCGTGGAGTCGCAAACCACGCAAATGCATTACTTGGAACGATCGTTTTCTTTACAAAACAGTTCCCACTCACCGAAAAGGCATCATTAGTGTTATCTAGCCAGGCTTAGAGGAGAAAAAAGACGTGTTATTTTATTTTCTTGTCACAAGAGATGTCTTTTACGCAGTAGCGACCAAGCTCTCGAAACACAATGTTTGACATTTTCTATTTTTGTTCCAACAAAAATGATGAAACATATTTTTTCATAATATCATTGTGCAGTCCTCCTAGAACATTTTGGGAGGTTTTGAACAAAATTGAGAATGGGCTTTTTTTAATATTGCATTTTGAATCGAGGAACACTTTTGCCTTTTTGATGTTTCGAGCATAAAAAATTTATTAACTTAAAAACTAATATAGAAATACAAATACACGCGTTGATTGGTCACATAAAGGCCTATTCGTGCTGCAAATATGAACAACCTAAGGTATTCACAGAAGTAGCTGCATCGTCCCGAAATCGACATTTTAGAAAATGTCGCGTTTTTTTGGGGATTTTAAAAATACAGAATTTCCCCAGAATTCCATAAAACGATGAGAGCTACTTCCTCTTTACTTCTATTTGGGCTAAAAAGATATTTGTAGTATATAGCAGCAGTGGCTTTTGGCCTCCTTGCGAACTTACAAAAACGCACCCTTCGTAAAATGGTCGCCATCAACCAGCAACGCTTGTCGAATTTTCCTCGGTTGAAAAAATTTTTCATTTGAAAATGAATTGCGATTTCGTGCTATTCAGTCATGTGGGCACAACATGCAAAATTAACAGGAAAATCGGAAACATCAAGTATAGAGCGTTTTTATCTTTCGCGGACTCGACCGGCCATCAGATCGCGAAAATCGCGCTAGAAATCAGTTTTTGGAAAGCAGTCACTTCAACATCTTCAACGCCTAATCTACGCAGTATCAAAACGATTACGCTGAAAACGCATTAAATGGCCCCCCAAAAATTGTTTTGTAAGTGCGGTCGGTGAAAGAGAAGCTCAAAATCGCGCAAAAAAGCCAAACTTCACAGCGCCGTATCTTGGCTTTCTTGCCATCGAGTGCCGCCATCTTGGCGTCGTTTCAAAGGTCAAAGTTCCACCTTTTCGTTCCCGGCCCTCTCACTTAGGATGAATGCATAGCAAAAACGCAAACAACACAAAATCGGGGGTAGTCTCGCGAACTTTGCTATGTGCGCGGTGCTCCTATTAGCGTAGCGCGACACCGTTGAAAGGCGCTTTGCTATTGGCTGTTGCCATGGCGACAGCCGCTATGTTTGCTAGCGAGGTGCTCATCGGCTAGGCCTTCTCTTGCGACATCGTCTCCGCTGATCACACCGCTATCGCAAGTACGCGAATAGGCGTCGTTCAAAAGGTGACGCGTGCACGGGAGGCAAAGTGCAAGCTCCTTTAGCCTTGTACGGAGCAAAGCGGGTAACGGTATCACATAGATCCCTCGAGCCGGTGATTAGATAGCGGCGTACCGACTGGGTTGTCGGCTCATCGTTTCATCGCTTGCTGGGACGGTAATAAAGCAACAGCAATGTAAAGCACAGCGCTTTACCATCAAAACGCTTACTACTTATCAGTTAACACCCGAGTGCCCCTTCACCGGCACTCGCACATCACCACAAAAGGCTAATAAACTTCTCAAATCCTGCCAAATTAGAAAGTAGATGCCTAAAAGGTTGCCTGCTGGCAAGAACACCAAAGGTTACTGTACAGGTGCATTTTGATGAAGGTGAACTACTGCAAAAACCTTGAGAGCTATTTTCTCCGAAGCGTGTTCATTTAGCGTCGCTTGTGAAAAGAATAGCACGGGAATGACTGGACAGATTTTGATCCCGTTTCTGTTTTTTTTTTTTTGAATCCCTGAAGTGTTCTTGTGGGTATGACATTCTTCTATTTCTTGATTATGGCCTAGTAATTTTTTTTACAAGATGATTTGTGCATGACAAGCTTTCTGACAATATCTGAAGGTGATCATGACATTTTCTATTAAAAAAAAAATAATAATAACTTATCTAAATTTTCGAGAATGTCATCCCCTGTAGTGTTCTTTTGAGTAAAGATCAAAGCCATATGCAGCTTCCTGGCATGTTTTGTAACAGTGCCAGGCTTTCCACAAGCGGACTGTAATATCAGGTCATGGACAATGGTGTAACTGGAAAACTACTCAAGGTATCAAAATGAAACTGCATATTTCACTATTCAAGACAGTTGTAAGTATGCCTGCCAAACTTTATTACTCTAGCTCAACAGTAAGACAGGCAGGTTAGTTGGTTCATTGCGACAAACTTTCCTAAACTGCGCGAAAAGACGAGGACACAAGTAAGAAAACATTCAGAAGGTAAGATGCCACCAAGAGAAAATTTTTAGAAAGATAAACTGCAGGTCATGCCTTACATTCATCGAGTTTCTCATAACGTTAAGTGGCAGGCCGGTATGGGGTCAAGGTCGTCTTCTCAGGCCCCTGTAAACTCAGTAGTGTATGCCCCATGGTGACAGGAAAGAGTAGGAGTAGGCCTCAATGCACAACAAGACACCAAACGACTTACACTGAATGCGTTTCTGGGGTGGTGTATTCCATTCCACTGAACTGTGGCAGCTTGTATATTGGGCAGACGGGAAGGTGTTTTAATGATAGGGCGAGGGAACACCATTGGCATGTCACTAACAATGCAGGAGGTACTTTGGCACACCATTGTAACAGATGTACAGGGAAAGATGGGGGGCGGACGAAACGCATCATGCAGACCTGTTCTCGCAAACACCAAGTTTTTGTTTAAATCGAGGGACCAGTCCGAAAGGGAGATTGTCGAAGCATATCGCATCATAAAAACTGGCGAAAAATGTATTAGCACGCCGTCTCTTTCATTATCACCTAAAGAAGTTGCTTTCCTGGAGAGTGCCATGTAAAAGCGGCTTGAATTTTTTTCTTTTTTTTGTTTGGGTGGTTTTTCATGCAAAAGTAAGGCGAGCGCCAGATGTGCGGAGGGGTTTTAGTGTTTCACTTGCTTTTAATTTTGTCACCCTCAGCTTTACTCCTGTTAATTGTTGTAGCTCATTGTTCCATACTTTTAGGTTTTCATGTGTGTTACTTATACATTTGTTGAGGGTTAAATATTTTGTTTTCACCAAGTGATGTTACGTCGAGCGCCAGATGTGCGGAGGGGTATTAGTGTTTTACTTGATTGCTTTTAATTTTGTCACCCTCAGCTTTCTCCTGTTAATTGTTGTATCTCATTGTGCCATACTTTTAGGTTCTCATGCGTTTTTCTTATACATTTGTTGAGCATTAAATCTTTTGTTTTCAACAAGCGATGTTACGTCATCATCATTTCCCCTCTGTTCAGGTTATCTGTTATGTCACAACCGCCTTTTGTTTGCTCGTTTTTCGTTTTCGATTGGTTTTCACATGTGCAAAGCTTAGCGAGATGGGTGCCACGTGTTTTCCGATCTGCGTTTGGCCGCTATCTCAGGCTGCCCTCTTATCCAGCAATGATTTTAATTTTGTCGCCACATGCGAGATTGAAAAGATTGGTCACGTGTACAGGTTCCTGCTTGAAATATCTGTTCCTTGCTTCCAAGAACTGCGCTGGTGGTGTTCTGAATGTTTTCTTACTTGTGTCCTCGTCTTTTCGCGCAGTTTACGAAAGTTTGTCTAGCTCAACAAACAAAAAATTTTTATTTTGATCGCCACCCCCCCCTTAAAGGGGTGGTGCCATCAAATTTCGAGGCTATAACAGGCCTGTTGTGGGTTTCCTCTGTATGCAAGGACACTCCACACGAAGAGTCGGACACAGCAAACATTTAGAATATATTTTAATTCCCTTCCAAAGTGTACCTAAATGCTCATTCTCCCGATCGAGACCCATCGCTAGCGCATCAAAACTGACGTAGCTCCATAGGAAGGGCAACGAAAGTTGTAGTGACGTCACACCAGATCTCTAGGGACGTAAGTGACCTCCGGACCTCCTCAACGTACGTACCGGCAAAGCATCGGTTACTAGCCATCGCAACTGTTGGCCCGTTTGTTTTGCACGTGCCTGTGTGGCACTTGTGTGGCACTTGTGTGCGAGAACAGGCGATACTCAGCACGACGTGCGTCACAGCCTTGTGTGGTCACGTGACCAGCCTACTACACTTCTACGTCACTGCCCAACTCGGCGCCCAGAAACCGAAACCGAAAGTTGTCCACATAAATAAGGCGATATTAAATTATTTAGCGAGGATACATGAATCTTGGTGCGTGTATTATGCTTCCTGGAGCTATAAGAAACGCTTGCAGCAAAGAACGCGCAAGCCACAAATTTGGTGGCACCACCCCTTTAACATTAGTTGAAGTGAATGTTTTGGTTGAAGCAATATGTATTCATCCGCGCCAAGTTGACGGATTGCACACACACTGGGCAAGTACAGTGTAACCTCAATTATATGTCCCCCCAGTTTTGCGACGACCCGCATTTTACGACGAATTGGTTTGGTCCCAGCAATATCCCCATAGAAATAATGCATTAAAAAAAAAAAACCTTGGTTATATGACGCAATTTTACGTCGACCCCGTATCTTACGACGACTTTTTAATTCCGTCCGAGAGAAAGAATCACCTTATTTACTCGAATCGAACCCCGAACAAATATCACGAGTGTAAAATAAGAACTTGCATTTCTAGGTTGACGATTAGAAAAGTAGAGAGTGAGACAGGCTGTCTTCTTAGAATGGAAAATTTATTCTCCTGGCAGTTCATGCGCTTCAGCATACACCTCGATCGAGTGCGTATCCAGAGTCATTACCTAGACAAGCTCCATCCACATGGAGTAGCTTCAAGTCAAAAAGCTCATCTCTGAGATCCGGATATCTTCATGTTTTCACTCCGTGGAAACTTTTCCTGGTCGAAATACAGCTGATCTCCTGCCTTTGTTTGTGGCACTCGCTGTCACAGGCCTTGAGCATGTGAAAGGACGCGACGCAGCTACTTTCACCGTGCAAACCTTGAACCCTTGTTCAGCAAAATAACCTTCACTTGACGTGAACGTTCATAATAACAGCGGGACATCACCAGCTGCACTACACAATTACAACACGCACAGCTCAGTCATGCACGAAGGCATCCTACGCAAACTTGTGCTCCGTCACCGTTATGTGATGACAATGACACTGTATCTAACTCTTCTGAAGGGAGGCTGTTGCCAATGCAGTTCCGGTTTCGTTCTCACGCGCAGGCAATTTCGAACTCAATTTATCGGGAGACAGATGCGTGCTGGATTCGCTTTTTTAAAGTTGAGAATAAAGCTTCACTCACACCTCCAACTAAGTAATGCTGCCATTAGCAAGAATAATTTAATCTACCTTCCTTGGAGAAGCACAAGGTCGTGCCGTGGGCTTATTCAGGCGGTCTGCACCCCTCTTAAATGCGAAGCATTTTTTAGCGAACTTCAGCGACCTAGAGCATATCTATCTATCTATCTATCTATCTATCTATCTATCTATCTATCTATCTATCTATCTATCTATCTATCTATCTAGCCGCCTACGACTTTGTGCTCTCCTGGCCGTATCGTTAATGGGATTTAAACCAAATTTGGTATGGCATAACATGACCCTATGACGAACATAAATGGCTGGTCATATCATGAAAATCATGACTAACTTGTCATGTGCGACATGACTTGCATGCCACGCTCATGGTGTGCTCGCAACCGTTTCGTTAGATTGATGTACACCAAATTTGGTATTGAGTGACGTGACTGTATGACGAACATAAATGACAGGTGCTAATATGCAAATAATGATGTGCATGTCATGAACAACATGAGTTACAAGCCACGCTCATGGCGCACTCGCGGCCGTTTCGTTAGCTTGATATACCGTATTTACTCGCATAATAGGCGCACTTTTTTTTCCAGATAATCCGGCTCCAAGTTCGGGGTGCGCCTATTACGCGGGGTAAAATTTCCGAAAATTTTATTTCCGACTACAGCCTAGACCGCTGATAACGCAAATCACCGAAGTCACTAATATCCGCACTACAGCCGAAACAACCTTCTTCATATGCTACATTAGCGCAAAACGTGTTGAGCATGCAGTCTCGCGTGTCCGACAATCGAGGCATGCGATGCGGTGTGCTTACAAGCATTCAAATTTCCAAAAATTAACATCGAAGGACCCGCGTTGCCTACAAAATGAATGCGGAAAAAAAAAAAAAAACGTACGAAGAAAGCGCCATCGCGGAAATTCACCGATTGCGTTTCATCACGACCGAAATTTTGTGCTCTGAACGGTATACCGATCGTTCGATTTCACGGGCTCGCACCTCATGTCGAAGACATCGAATCGCGAACCACCATTAGCGTGTTACAGTCGCCACCCATGCCCCCCTTTCCTTCAAGTAGAGCCACCGCAAAGAGTTACGTTTATTCCGTACGAAACCGCAACTTTGATCGCCCACGACCGCCACCGAAAAGCAACCAACGCTGATTAGGCCTAGCGTACGGTTCGGCATGTTGTCGCGGGAAGTTTGTACAAGACAACATGAAGATTGGGCGTAGAAAAGATTGCGCTCAAGCACTGATTCAAGAGCAGCGCGCGTGATACGATGTTAAGGTTCGCGGCCGGGAAATCAGCGGCGACAGAAGTCCGCCGAGCTTGTGCAAGTCCGCGTATTGGCAGCAAAGGCGAAAGCTCGCGTCGGAAAGCCGAAAAGCTTTTAAATTTGCGACGAACAGGAAACTCGAAGCGCACTTGATAAGGACGCGATCGCACGTTCCACGCGGAGCGCGCTCGGCCGGCAAGCGGCCGGCGCCACGCGGGTGCAAAGGTTACTCCGACGCCCAGGCAACCGCCCTTCTTCCTCACTCGGCGGGTCCGCGCAGCTTGCGCAGCGCTGCCGCGGTCTTTCTTATTTTCTTTTTCCTCGCTCCAGTTAACGTAACAGGGCGTCGAATTGCAACCGTGCAAATACGGTACAGAACTACTGATCACGGCCAAGTTCGGGGTGCGCCTATTATGCGCGGAAATAAAAAAAACTGATTTCTCGCCATCAAACTGGGGGTGCGCCTATTATGCGAGTGCGCCTATTATGCGAGTAAATACGGTACACCAAATTTGGGATTGAGTGACGTGACTGTATGGCGAACATAAATGACAGGTGCTAATATGGAAATCATGACTTGTCATGTGCAATATGACTTGCATGCCACGCTCATGGCGTGCTCACGGCCGTTTCGTTAGCTTGAGATACACCAAATTTGGTATTGAGTGACATGACTGTATGACGAACATAAATGACCAGTGGTAATATGGAAATCATGACTTGTCATGTGCGACATGACTTGCATGCCACGCTCATGGCGCGCTCGCGGCCGTTTCGTTAGCTTGATATACACCAAATTTGGGATTGAGGGACGTGACTGTATGACGAACATAAATGACAGGTGCTAATATGCAAATAGTGACGTGTCATGAGCGACATGACGCATTCCACGCTCATGGCGCGCTCGCGGCCGTTTCGTTAGCTTGATATACACCAAATTTGGTATTGAGTGACATGACTGTATAACGAACATAAGTGGCAGGTGGTAACATGAAAATCGCATTCCGATTTTGGTGGCCTCGGCAATCGGCCTTTTTGAAAAGCACTATGCCTGCAGATCGCGCATCAGACATACCGGTGCATGCACTCACAAGCGCCGAGCAACAAACCTGATCAACATGATGGTATAACACTGCCTTTTCGTCACCTGCGCGCAAAGAGGGATCGAATCTTGTTAGAACGCGGCTGAGAAATGATCAATATTTGTTAAGAAAAATGCACTTTCTAGGTTTTGGCACGGCGCGGCGTTCCTTATAGCGGATGTTTCGCTATGCGGGAGTTCGGTATACGCGTGCACTAGCCCCATACTTTTGCATGGGAATTCAAGGGGAATTCTCAACTGTTCGATACAGCCAATAATTTGATATACAGTAAAACCTCGTTAACCCGGATCTCACGGGACCGTAGAAAATGTCCGGGTTAACCGAATTCGGATTATCGAACAGACAATGAAAACAAAAGGGAAATGTACTCGGCACAGACCTTTATTTCATGAAAAACTGCATTATTTTTGTCTGCCTCGTCGTCGGAATTTGTGCTAGAACGATTTTCTTCAACCCCATCAGGTGGTGGTGCGCACGCTTGCAGTCGCTGTGGCCGCTTCATTCCGGTGACGGTCGCGATCATTGTGAAGCGCGACGGCCTGATGGCGGTGGCAACGCGCAAAAGCACAGCCGGAGAACGCAACGTGCACGAGCTCGCACGCTACGCGCGAAGTCACAACACAAAGAAATAAACCGTCCCGTCGTCCGTGCGCGCCGGCGGCCCAAGCGCTTCCGCCGGGTGGTGACTAGTGCCACCTAGCCACTTCCCCATCATTCACTATCATCATGATCATATTCCGCTGCAGTTATTCGTTCGGTTTCGGTTTCTCCAAAACTCCGGTTCCGCCGTCACTTATGGCAAGCAGGGCTTGCTCCTCCAAGCCGCCGAGATCGCACGATTCTAACATGAAGTATCAAGTGCGTTCTCCGGAGTTGTCTGAGTTAACCGGTGCGCGGCTAAATCCCTGCGAATTAATGAGCGTTTGACACCATTGAAGTATAAACAGTTTTGCCGGGACCGCGCCGCGAGTTCGAGTTAACCGAATTTCCGAGTTAACGAGATCCGGATAAACGAGGTTTTACTGTATCCGAGTTAGATATATCCGGGATCGACTGTATACGACGGTTTTGCATGGTCCCCTAATAGTTGTATAATCGGGGTTCCACTGTATCAACTGTTTAATATGTATAGATGAACATGATATACATACAGGGACCAGAAGCGTGCGCAGAGCTGCCCTGGCTGCTGACGCCACCTATCCCCGTTTATTAGCTCAATTTCTATTTGGCTGAGTGCCATCGACGGAGCACTTACACACGTGCCCCCCTGCTGCCGTTTATATAGTGTAGGCTTCGACGACTTCCCTATTCGTCTGCTTGGTCGACCTGTGCACAATTTTAGTTTTTTCAAACACAGGACTGCACGTAATAAACAGTTGTTAGTTTGCGCTGAGGTGTTTTATATGCCTTTCGTCGCTGTCTTCAGTTTCTTTTTTGTAAAGTTTGCACAAGAATCGTGAATCCAATATTATGCAGTGATTTCAAAAAGAAATTTCAAATGGAAGTGCTTAGAGCCAAGTTTTCAGTATGCAGCGTAACCACAATAGAGTGATAAACGAAGACTCGTAGGACGATAGCACAATCAATGCGCTCCCCGAGATAGGGCTGTGGTGGTCAGCCTACCTGGGTCATCTTCTCGACTGGCGTGGGGATGCCATCGACGACCAGGGGGGGCAGCTCGTGCAGAGTTGGGTCGTCCTGGGCCTGTGGTGGGGCCTGTTGGGCCAGGGCAGCCTCCAGCTCACCAACCAGGACACCCCGACAGGCACGCACCACCGTCTCCAGAGGGTGTGCTCCAAACACCTGCCAAAAAAGAGATGCACTCCATCAGCTCCACTCACATCTCTCCTCGATGCCAGTGGGTTCTCGGCAATGGTGCCAGCCTTCCTGCCATCAGCTGTGAATTAGGCTAGCCTAGTGCAAGTAGTAAATTTTAAGTCTGAAGCGAATTCGAAGTGAATAGTGATTTGGTTCAAATAATTTCAAATCGAATTCGAATAGTACATATGGCATATTATAAAGGAAAATGAGCATATTTCTCATGGCCCAACTAACCTGCACAATACTTTTTTAAAAATTGAAACAATGCATGTTCAAATATCATTCTTTTTGGTTCAAAGGACGTGGAAGCAACTTTGAATATTAGCAGGATTTGACTTTAGGTAGAATGCAAGTGATAACCTGTAAAATATGTTACGTTTTAAAATTTACTATACTTAAAGCATATAAGCCGGCACAACAAGCTTTTAAACTTAAAAAAAATGAAGAATCGATGTGAGGGCAATATGTTAATTTAACCTTGAAGTGTGGCTCCGCGGCAGTGCGTATTTTCCCTGGAAAGGTGTATTCACAGTATAGCACCCCTCCACTGCAGTGAAACCACCTTTACAGGGAGTTATAAGCGGACTAATATACACCCATTCGTTCATTTCGAATACTTCGAAATTTGAATTATTTAAATTCGAATCGAACCGAATTCAAATACGTTAATATTCGTTCAAATATTCGAAGTGCTCAAATATTCGCACAAGCCTACTGCGAATGCTAAGAGCACTGCATTGCTTGGCGCCCACTGTCCTCACTCACACACTTTTATTGCGATAGCAATTGAATGGACATTCTCGATGTGTACTTGCCGTTGACGTCATGTCCCATTTAAAGTTCAACTTGAAAAATTCCCAGCGCAGCGTACGTTCCCACCCACGGGTAATAGCGCGAGCGGGGTTGATGAACGCAGCTGAAGCAGAGATCAAACGAGCTGGCTCATCTCCATCGCTGGGAAGACGCATGCAATAAGATCCCACCAACTGTTAGACCGGCCATCGAATGCTCAAGCAGAGAGGAAATGCCCCACCAGTCTTTAATGAGCATGAAAAGATGTGAGGGGGGGTGGGGGAGGGAAGAGTTGCTCGAGCAGCAACCTTGAACTTTGATTTTACGGGCACGGTCGCCATCGCTGGCATGCACGCTATCTCAGCAGTCGTCAGCGGGCGGCTCGTATACCCTTCTACGTACAGTGGACTCCTCTTAAACGAAACTCGAAGGGGCAGGAAAATTTGTTCCATTTATGAGAAGTTCCATTTAAGCAAAGCCCACAAAATTATTGAAATGTGACTTTATTTCAAAAGCTCCAAGCTTTCCCGTTCGCGTGGTATGTGACAGGCAGCATACGCACGCCTTTAATGCTTCTATTTTTCTGCAACCACCATCTTCAACTTTTCACTATCATCCATGTTGGCACCTATTCACACCGTAATACAGCGCAGACCATTTATAACGTAACCGCTTACAGTGCAGGACCGGCTATAATGCGGTTTTTTCTCACTCCCGTTTACTCTCCCATGTATACGCATACCGCTTATTGTGCAGTCCCCCGAGATGAAAGACCGGTTATTATGCGGTTGCCAGAAAATCCTCAGAAAAGCGAGGCAGCGAGCGTGCTTTTCAGCGCAGGTGTGCTGGCCGGGGAGAGAGCGACGACGGCGTTACGGAGGAGGGAACGCAGAAAGGATGAACGAGAAGCGAGGGGGGGTGGGAGAAAGATGATCGGTGGTGATGAGGGGTGGGTGTGCAGCAGTCCCACGCAGGTGCGGGGTGGGAGGGGGAGTGGTTGTGCAGGCAACGGGGAAGCCTTTGCCCCCTTTGCCGCTTTTGCTTCGGCCACCTGTCATGCGCGCCCTTCCACGAACGGGTGCCCGCGTCCACCGCTGTTTGTCTCTTCGGTTTTCAATCGGGCATTGCGTCGTCGTAGAGCACAGATTTCGCGCTAGTGACAATGCTTTGAGACGCAATCGAGCTTTCGCCTTTGACCACCAACAGGCGGGCTTACAAGCTTGGAAGACTTTTTTCTCCCGACTGCGAACCGAAACTTCGTTTCACGTGTGCTGCCCTTGGTTCGTGAGTGCGATCCCTTCTACGTCCGATCCCCGTGTTTCTTGAGCAAGCGTCCCGCGACGGCATTCCACATTGGAACCCACACGCTAGGCCTAACGAACGCTAGCTGCCTCGTCGGTAGTGGTCACGGACTATCAAGGTTGCGGTTCGGCACCGAGCCAACGGGACAATTTGCACTTGTTGCATTTAGAAGGGGTGACTTACATCTTCAACGAAAATGAGGACCTGCGTGTGTAACACTCGTGTGGCGGTTCGTGGTCACCACAGTTTTCGACATCGCGCACGCGCCCGCAAAATCGAAAGCGTGTGGAAATTTCAATTGCCATTTGACGTATAGTTCCTGCGCATTGTGGTATCGCGGCGAAGTCCGCATAAACGAGGAGGTCCGAAAAGTTAGTTTCAGTTGGCGCCTTTCTATTACAGTGCATTTTTTTTTCCCGTGTTCATTATGTCGGCTCTGCATGTACGCGAACGCTAACCGTTCAATATTTTCAAATTTAAGCGGATGCAAACTTAGGTCCCAGTCGCATGACCCGATAGTCGGAATCGCGCGGCTGTCTCTTGGTCATGTTTTGCATGCGCAGCCTTTCAAAAATGTTGTTTTGGTTATAGTGCAGTACCGCTTATAGTGCGGATATTCGCGACTCCGGCGACTTACGTTATAAGCGGTCTATGCTGTACAATCTTTGCTTCGCTTTCCTCCCACACAGGCTTCCCCCTTGTAAGCGAGAGCCTTAGTGCCTTGTAAAGCAACCCCATTTCATCAATGTTAAACACGTCCCGTTGTTCGTAGGCTTCCAAAATTTCTTGCAATCTCCCCTGTTGCCAGTGGCTACAGACATCTCTGTTTACAGCCGCACCTTCTCCGGAAACTGTCTCCAAGACAAGACCATGCCGCTTTTTAAAACAGCTCAGCCAGCCATCGCTCACCCTGATGTCGTCGATCCTGATCCAAGAAGCAATCAATCTCTTTGGCCTTCTCTTCTAAAATGGGGCTGCTGATTGGGAAGTTCGCACTGTGCGCACGCTTGAACCATAGGAAAAGCACATCTTCAATCTCTTTGTACGCCGTCATTCTCATCTGCATTCTGTCCGTGGCAAAGTTTCCAAGCTTGACAGCTTCTTCAATCTTCCCTTTGTTTTTGAGTATCTTCGATAGGTTGTTGCAGTGAAATTCTTGGATGATCCTTACTTTCGTTGCGAGCAAAAGTGCATTCTGCTGCCGTTTGCTTGTTGTTTCCATCTCAAACTTTCGACGAGACATCGACATACGTCGATCGTTGCACAGCACGCGCAAACATGTGCGATCGCTGGATTGGCTTTGCTTGGATAGGCTATGGTAGCTTCGGTAATTGTTTCATAGTTGCTAGACTGCCATGGCCATTTCTGACGTTCACGGATTTCGCCCGTTTTAGTTTCATTTAACCGATGTAAGCAAAAAGAATGTTCCGATTACCCGAAACTTTCTATCATTAAATAAATAGGAGACCAACCAAATATGCCTACATTTTTTCGTTTATGCGGGTTTTCGGTTTAACGAGTTTCGTTTAATGGGAGTCCACTGTACTGCGCTCTCAACGTGAAGAGACAGTGCGAAAAGTGTCCCTGGAGCGTTTTGTAACGTTGCGCGAGATCGGATCCAAAAGAGTTACCGTATTTACTCGCATAATCTACGCACTTTTTTTCGCGATCTTGGAGCTCTGAAAAGGGGGTGCCGCCAACTATGCGGAGATTTCGCGAACGCATCCGAAATAATGTGCAATAGTACCGTATTTACTCGTGTAATGAACCCACCTTTTTTTCAGAAAAGTTGATACTAACTTGGGGGGGAGGGTTCATTAGGCGGAAAAAAAAAATCACGGGAGTTATAACAGCAGAAATTTTGGGTGACATTATTAAGAAACTCGCTGTGAAACCGCTGCTGGCCTTGAAATCAGTGACAGGAATGCCTTGACTACAGAGCCTCTTAAAGGGCCCGTCAACAGGCTCCTACTTTTTTTTAACACCCCCCAAACAAGCTCGCCAATTCGTACAGTAGACCGCGGCGACCACGTTTCCCGAATATTACAGCGCTGCGCGCCGCGCAGACCCTCCATTTCTAAAAACAATTCCCGCGCTGCTTTCCTACACCTGACCCATCCTCCTTGTACGCGCAGTGACGTAAAGTCGGCGATCGCCGACCTGACGTAGCACTGAGCTCGTCGATTGGTCTTTTGCCCTACGAAACAGCGCCTTGGCCGTACGGTGATGCAGTTTCGGCCGCGCAGTACGCATTTTCATTTTCCTGTGCTGCCCTCTGCCGTTTTGTAGAGCCCGAGACTACCGGGAGAAGCGGTATTGCCAGAACGAAAGCCTCCGAGATAAAGAGGCGTCTCGCTACTTTACCGCAAGGGAAAGGGTCGTCTCTTCCCATCGCGCTTCCTCCCTGCGCCGCTGACACGTGCTCATGGGGGGGGGGGAAGCCCTGCTCGGTCGTTGGCTGCGCGCCGATGACGTATCACTGACGTCGTGACACGTTGCCGAAGTGGGCGGAGTCACGACGACGGGCTACGCCTCCCCATTTCTACAGCGGAGAAGGGTGGCGAGGCCGCGCGAAAATTTGAAACCAGCTGAAACGGATGTTCTAACCCCTGTAACTTCCTTATTATTGCGCGTATTCGCAAAATTCTTGCGGCAGCAGATTCACATAGCAAAAGTGCACATATTTCTCTCTATAACAATTTTTGGACCTCGGGGTTGTTGACGGGCCCTTTAACATATTCGAGAACCTCGCTCTCCACAAGGGGAAGCTTTCCTTGTTTTGGCCCGCGAAATGCGCGACAATACTTCTTTTGTAGCCCGAAGCTCTTCCTCGTGTTTTATCCAGTAATGAACGCACACGGATAGACGCTTAAGTGTCGTCCAGTCGCTCCGTTCCCATGCTCCAGCGCATGTTCGACCAACTTTAAGCTTAAAGCCAGCCATGTAGCTAGTGTACCGGCCCAACGTGCCCTACGCAGCAGGCGGCCAACGAAGTTGACAGCGAGAACCTAACAACTAGGGCGCCTCGATGGCAGCATTCCTTCATATGCTGGCATAGAGGCGCCCTACCGACAACCAAAATGCAGCGTCGGATGGCGGCGCAAGCACGTGGCGGGTTGCGGGTGTACATACGTCGCGCCGTTGGCACGGTTGTGCTTTGTTTTTTTGCTTTGTTTTCATGCCGCTGTGCTTTCGTGGCACTATCAGCAAGAAGGTTTTTTCTGCGTTCGACAGATGGCACCCTGCTGCAAAAGGTGCGACTTTTAAATTTCGACCCACGTCGCTCGCGCTGCTCGCAACTGTTTAGCATGGTTGTTAAACTATGTTTTAACTTTTATTGCGTCGTTGTTTTGTGACATAATGGCATGCTTTAATGCTGTTTCGATCGTCAACGGCACTGGCTATCATTACAAAATAAAATGAACTGATACATACATTAAAAAATAGATTTTTATTTTTCAAGGACCAAAGTGGGGGGGTGGGTTCATTACGTGAGTAAATACAGTATATAGTCCTAACACGTATGGTATATACATTAACGGGCCAGTCAACAGGCTCCGACTTTTTTTTTACACCCCCCAAACAAGCTCACTAATTCGCACAGTAGACCGCGGCGACCACGTTTTCCGAATATTACAGCGCTGCGCGCCGCGCAGACCCTCCATTTCAAAAAACAATTCCCGCGCTTCTTTCCTATGCCTGACCAATCCTCCTTGTACGTGCAGGGACGCAAAGTCGCCGATCAGCGACTTGACGCGGCACTGAGCTTGTTGATTGGTCCTTTGCCTTACGAAACGGCGCCTTGGCCCTGCGGTGATGCAGTTTCGGCCCCGCAGTACGCATTTTCATTTTCCTGTGCTGCCCTCTGCCGTTTTGTAGAGCCCGAGACTACCGGGAGAAGCGCTATTGCCAGAACGAAAGCCTCCGAGATAAAGAGGCGTCTCGCTACTTTACCGCTAGGGGAAGGGTGCTCTTCGCATCGCGCTTCCTCCCCGCGCCGCTATGACATGTGCTCATGTGGGGGAGCCCTGCTTGGTCGTTGGCTGCGCGTCGATGACGTATCACTGACGTCGTGTCACGTTGCCGAAGTGGGCGGAATCACGACGATGGGCTACGCCTCCCCCCTCCTTACGGCGGAGAAGGGTGGCGAGGCCGCGCGAAAATTTGAAACCAGCTGAAACGGATGTTCTAACCCCTGTCTCTTCCTTATTATAGAACGTATTCGCAAAATTCTTGCGGCAGCATGTTCACATAGCAAAAGTGCACATATTCCTCTTTATAACAATTTTTGGACCTCGGGCTTGTTTACTGGCCCTTTAAAAAGAAAGAAGAAAATAAATTGGAGCACAAACGGAGTGTACTTATTTATTTAACAGAATTAGCACGTACTTTAACCAACGAGATCCAGTCAGGCGTGGTATAGTCAGAATCACTGGTCGAGAAGTCTGATTGGGAATCATCGTCGCAGCCGCTGTCACCGCCCTCCCAAAGCGCGTCGTTCTCGGTTCCGTCGGGTGCGTTCTAATGCCCCATTTTCTTGAACCTCTTCTTGACAATTCTGGGAGAAACCAGATCCTACAACACAGCGATACCGGAGCCCCTAAGCTTTCGCACATACTGTATACACTTGTGTAAGGGCCGCACATTTTTTCCGCGATTTTGGTGGGGTGCGGCCCATCAATTTTCGATCCACGTATGGAAAAACCTATTTAATCGTGCCATATATACCTAACGATGGGATATCTGGTGTCTTGAAGTTTTGAACGCAGCGTCGTACGCGGTTAAGCGTATTTTTCTTTTTCATCGCAAGCAGCTGCGCTATCGGCAGTCATCAAAATGAACGGCGGCACAAAGGATCAATGGCGTCGGTGAGAAAAGCAACAAGATCTCACAGACAGTGCCGCGTGCCCGAAGCTCACAGATAGCGCCGAGTGATGAAGTCGCAAGACAGCTATTGCCATCTCGTGGCTCCCGCGAAATTTGCCGTATGGGAGACGCGACGACGCTGCCGTAAGGTGGCGAGATCTTTTTTTTTTTTTCTTCAAGATTTGGAAGTTGCGGGCAGCGGCCCTTACACGAGCGCAGCCTTTAACCAAGTGTATACGGTAACTGAAAAGGTCTTCTTGAACAGCAGAAAACTTAAATTAGCAAACGCGCACTGTTCTGCTTTCTCCCGTATCGATCGTCACACGTTGAAGAACTTCATGCTGAAGTGCTTGGCGGCGGCATGGTTCCCGTTTTCTTCGGCAAACTTTATAACAGGGAACTTGAATTTCACCATACAGGGTGTTTCAAGAAATGTGTCCACTATTTTTAAAAAATCAGGAAAATGCGGTATTTGCTCGCTGTCTTCACAGTTGTTTTTTCTGTAGCGGCAGGCATCTTAAGATGGTTGAATACATAATTTGGGACAGTAATTAAGAAAGTTAAATTAATTAACTTTTTAATTAACGGAGTTAGGTGGTTAAGTCCAATGGGAGACTTGAAGTCCTTTATGCGAAGAACCCATTTCAGCTTTGAGATTTTGAAAAAGCGGCCTCAATTAATTATTGTGGCGTAATGAAGCTCAGACAAATTCAGCGGCCAAACTGAAACCGAAACGTGGAAGAGCGCAACTGCCACATTCGTCTGAGACGTCCACAATGAGTGAACGTCATTATATCAACCATCAATTGACTTCTTGGTGTGAGTGTGTGGACTGTGCTTGCAGTAAAAGCACGCATGACGCACATACGCTAACGAACGGGGACGCACTGCACCTCTGTAACCGTTGTCTTGAACAGTGACGTCATTCTAGTCGTCTGCTTGTTGCGCTCATCGGTGCTTGGGTTTCGGTTTCACCATTGAATTTGCCTGAACTTCATTACGCCACAATAACTAATAGAGTCCGCTTTTTCGAAATCTCAAAGCTGAAATAGTTTCTTCGGATGAAGGACTTCAATTCTCCCATTGGACTTAACCACCTAACTCCGTTAATTAAAAAGTTAATTAATTTAACTTTCTTAATTACTGTCCCAAATTATGTCTTCAACCATCTTAAGATGCCTGCCGCTACATAAAAAACAACTGTGAAGACAGCGAGCAAATACCGCATTTTCCTGATTTTTTAAAAATAGTGGACACATTTCTTGAAACACCCTGTATATGCAGTCTACGCTCATTATAACGGACCCGCCTACAACAAACTTTCGGTTACAACAGACCATTATTTAGCCTAAGTTTGGTCTGTGCGTTAAACTAATGAAGAGAAGTTCGCTTTTAACGGGCCATGATACAATGGACTATTGGCTACAGTGGATGAAATCAGCAACATTTCTTGTCAAAATTGGGCGCATAAAGCGTACTTTTGCCGCATTGACGCGGACTGACAACAGACTTGACCACGCTGCTCTCTCGCACTAAAGACGTGGTAATTTTAAATTGAGGCTGGCAACATTGGTGGCTTCCGGCCAAGCCAAGCCTCCAGCCAAGCCAGTCTGAGAGCGCACTGGTCACGCGAATGGTTGAAGTGTTGCAGCTGACTGAAATGCGGTGCCAAGTGCTCAAGGGTGCCTGCCAATCTCATATCGCAAATTTATTTTCGAGCTAAGTGTAAATAAAAAGTTTTTGTTTGTGATTTGCGTTAGACGTTCGTCACTCATTGCAGTAATGTTAGGCATCGCTCGCGACCAAAGTTTTGAAAGTAAGACATTCTCGTGCACCAAGCAGGTGAGTTTCACTGTTAAATTAGTATATTAATGCGAGAGGTGCTTTGGTGCTGTTCAGTTCAGAACTCTCCAACCAACTTCGGACTGTCCAGCGAGCCGTGAAGGCGGTGCGGGAGCCACAGCTCCCAGCAGTCTATAATTGGCGGCCCCAATTAAATATGCGTTCCCGTCCGCACAAATAAGAAAATTTATTCCAAGCCGATCAACAGAAGTGGCTTTTTTGAAAAAGCCTGCTGGAAACACATTTATTATCGGGCTAAGCCTTGCTGCTGTGCAAGGGCCCATAGCGTCCTTGCACCTACCGCAACGACAATCGCTCATTAATTAGAACTTGCGCTGCAATTTTGTTAATAACTGCTGCTGGTGATTGAAGTCTTTCGTAACGATGCTGTCAAATACATTGTGGGGGAGCACGCGCACCCATGCTTTCTTTCCCGTGACGGCAGCACGTTCAGCCTGGCAGCGAGGACAAACTGGTTTCTCGGGATAGGCACGGTAGCCTCTTTCCCTCTTTCGGAGGGCCATTCTTCCCGCTGCCAGCGCGCGCTATCCCTCCCTGCCCGGCTTGCGGAACGGGTTACTCTCCCCTGGTGGGGGAAACAACCCTTGCCAGGGGAGGGAAAACCGGAGGTTGAAGAAAACCGGCGAGCAGACAGAGAGACGCTCTCTTTCGTACTAGGCCGGGACCCGTTTCACTTCACCTCCAAGCCCCCCTGCGAGCCACGGCCATCAACTAAGGAGTAAGCCTGACCCTTTGTTCTCTTCATAGAGGGACTATCCCTCTAAAGGGACTATCCCTCTAAGCGACATTTATGCGTTATTGCTAACGAAGCAATAAAGTGTTGTTTTGTTGACCTAGCCTGTTGCCTTATTCGCCCGAACCCGTCGTAGCTGCGATGTCTCGAGCTACGGGAAGGGGCCGTTGATACGTGCACGGTGCGACTGTGTGCGGCTGGAACCGCAGCTAAGCTTCTTGCATAGGGCGGACCCCTTCAACGTTCAGCATGTATCATGCAGAACTAGCCTGCCCCATACTACTGAGAGCGAAATCGAAACGATTGTCACGGTGACACACCACCCCCCTCTCCCCCCTCCCCCCCCCCCTACGGAGTTAGGATATTACGGACTTTGAATAAAACGGACTCATTATAATGGTCCGTTGTAACGAGAGTAGACTGTATAATTATTGTAGCCCATCGCAAGGGAACAGTAAAAACGTGACGGACGGATGGCGAAACCTAAACTTCCTAAATCAACCAAGTGTGCGATGCAGCACGGGACGCAGAGAACAAGGGGTACGTTGGCGCGACAGCCCTCGCACGCCCCTGATGCAGAAAATTTTCCGTGCCGTGATGCGAGTGTGCATTCTCGCGGTGGAAGAGATTGGAAGATAGAGGGAAAGAAACGCTCGAGCAGTTCTGACAACTCGTCAATAGGTTTCAGTGTTTAGGTATGGTATTCTAGAGACCGTAGTTTGGGGGAAGTCCTCAGAAGAAGGGACTTCGCACTTGCAGCACGTTTTATGTATGACTGCGCTCGCCTGCTCGACAAGGCGAGCCCTTCCAAAGCATCCAAAGGTCCAAAGTCTCTTCGTACGTGCGCCGGCGTGATGGCTCGGGCGGGTTGAGGAGCGCAAAATATGCGAGTAAATATTTTTTTTTGTGCGTAATGCTCACTAAATATTAGGGGTACGCAAATTATGCGGGTGAATATGGTAGCTGCCAGCCTCACTTCGTATACCATTACAATTTGTTGCAATCGCATTCACTGCTTCACCCTTGCGGCGAAACTTTGACTTTTTGTTTCCACTGTCAAAGTTCAGACATGTTTCATCGGTGCTCCCTGTCTGAGAGAGAAAGAACTGCTTCTCCTGTTGGATGCAAATAACAATGCGATGGAAATCGTTTACTTTGAGTGTCGTACGCCTTCCGAGAAACAGTCCATTTCGATCCACAAATCTAGGTGTCCGGACACTGCTGATTTTGAAAATGCAAGCAGAAATGCCATGTTTTCTGGCTGCGACCAGCGCACGGTTTCGAATTAGTCCGTGAGACACAGCCTTCACAGCCTATTGGTGTAGTCCAACCATTGCTCTTGACAAGAAGCCTTGTTTCAACCCTTAACTCTTTCACGGTCGAATTTTTTCGCGAAATGCGTGCCAAAAATGTGTAATTTTTTTTATTGTTGAAATAAATTCTTCAGATGATTCTATTTAAAAAAAAAATTGTCTAAAATTTTTTTTCGTGACCGTAAAGTCACAAAAAAATCATTTTGTGCTGTTACATACACATGGTTTATTCATAGTAACATCAAGCAAAATCCTAACAAAAACACTTTTACGATGTCTTATAAATAAAAATTATGCATTATAATAAATATAGCTCACAGACATACAAAAATAAGCGCACCAGAGTACTTTTCCGGTAAAAAAATATTTTTCCTCTAAAACTGAACACTGGGGAATTTCATTGAAGCCATAGCGCTAAACAGACAGGGACCACAGAAAGAAGACGGGACGTGCGCTACTCACAACTGAATTTTTTATTCCGGAAACATGTACTTATACAGCATAGAAAACAGCAAACATCACCAGAAAACCGTATCACACGCGCAATCCTGCATCATTCAGATACGCGATTTCCTTAGCACTTAAAGCAATCGAGGGCGCACTGACACAATTGGCATTTTCGCTTGCAATCAACCAAGCCTCGACAATCTCTCGCGTATCTTTATCACCATTCCTATACAGAACTACACACTCATTGAACAGAGGTTGTAGTTCTGTATAGGAATGGTGATAAAGATACGCGAGAGATTGTCGAGGCTTGGTTGATTGCAAGCGAAAATGCCAATTGTGTCAGTGCGCCCTCGATTGCTTTAAGTGCTAAGGAAATCGCGTATCTGAATGATGCAGGATTGCGCGTGTGATACGGTTTTCTGGTGATGTTTGCTGTTTTCTATGCTGTATAAGTACATGTTTCCGGAATAAAAAAAATTCAGTTGTGAGTAGCGCACGTCCCGTCTTCTTTCTGTGGTCCCTGTCTGTTTAGCGCTATGGCTTCAATGAACGTTACAAACCAACTAGCCCAAACGTCTGTTCACTGGGGAATTGTCACCTTTCATCCGATCCAGATCGTCTCACCGCGCACGCTTTCAAGATGTCGCTCCTTCATCATCATCCGAGTCTGAACTCGTAAGTAAATCCTCGCCTGACGAACTGACATCCAATGAATCAGATCCGGCCCTTGGGGAATAGTCCACATCGGAAGAATGTGGCTCGACTCCCTATAGCACCATAGCAACCGGCGCGAGCTTCCGCAGCGTATAGGCGAACTGCGTGAGTGAGCGCACGGAAGAAAACTGTGCGGTTGTGCGTCCGTCTGGAAAGCAAAACGAGGGAAAAAGCTATAATGATCCTTCGTCTTATCGCCAACGAGACGGAGTTAGTTTTTCCGAGTTCCCTAAACAGGAAACTCAACCACGGCGGCAAGGTTTGTGTAATTTAGCTCCTCCCGAAACAGATGTAATCGCGCCTCGAGGAGCAATAAACGAGAGAGTCACAAGCGGTCACCCTTTGAGAGATTAAAAATCAGACAGCCATCAGCTTTGCGGGCGCGAGAAGCGATAACCAACCGAAGGACGAAACCGAAACTAGCCGCACGGAATGCGCGCGTTCAGGTGTGCAAGCGAAAGCCGCCGCGCCGCTTTGGAAAGCAAAAAAGCAACAGAGAAACATCGGCGTGTTAAAAATATTTCCCGTGTTTCGAAGTGTGGCAGCACATGTCAAGCAAGAGAAGTGATCGAAAAAGGCGCGCGTTTTAAACCAGCCGCCGCGGGCGCGCTCGAAGGCGCAAGTGACTACCGGCGCGCCACATTGCGCAGCATAAAAAACGCAACAACGGAAAGACATCTGCGCTTGAAAAAAATTTCACAGTTTCCCGAAGCATGGCAGCACATGTCAAACAAGAAAAATGATGGAAAGAGGCGCGCGTTTTAAACCAGCCGAACCGCGAACGCGCTCGGGTGTGCAAGTGGTTGCTGGATCGCCGCTTTGCGAAGCAAAAGAAAATAACAACGGAGAAGCATCGGCGCATGAAAAAAATTCCACGTGTTCCTGAAGTGTGGCAGCACACGCCAAGAGAGAGAAATGATCGAAAAAAGCGCGCGTGTTAAAGATAAAGGTCGTGCCGTACATGTACGGTGAAAACCATTTGGGCACTGTTAGGTGCTGCCATACATGTACGGCGAAAACCATCAAAGGGTTAAAAATCGTGGCGCATTCGCTTGTGAATAGTGCACATGTGAGACTGACACATCCTCTCCCTCTCGCTCGGCCCCCTTTGCTTTGTGCCTTGGTGCCAGAAAGTTCTGAATTGTTCGCTTTCCCTTGGTTGCCTGAATGCCCCTCTTAGACTTCCATGTTCACTGCGAACAGTTATCATTGTTGGTGGTCACTGCAGATGTTAATCTAAACAGTCAGGAGTTTGTCATAGTAAATTTTTTCTGCATCAAGTCTATGGGAAATCAAACCAACATTCCGATGAAGTCGGACATTAGCGGGAATACATATTAACGGGAGTTTACTGTACATGCCAAGAGATGCCACCCATTTCCTGTAGCAGCACTGCAAAGAGAACAGTGCCAGCATGTCATACGGCTTCCTAAAGGGGCTCCTGAGGCACCACACTACAAGTAATGCACACTGTGCCATGTAAGGTGTGCCTGTAGGTACTGCCACACGCACGTATTGCTTTATTTTGATGTATTCGTGTTTCACCCACAAAACTGTTAGCAACACTCAGTGCAGACAGTGCCTCAATGTTTGGTAAGTGTGGTAAAAACATTGACTTGGCGATTGTGCGTCGGCCGTGACATATACCGTATTTACTCGCGTAATGAACGCACTCGCATAATAAACGCACCCCCCAACTTCAGTCGTCAAAATTTTGATTTTTTTTTCTCCCGCGTAATAAACGCACCCCCCCTACATTCAACCGCTGCAGTCCCGCGAACCGAAAAGTGGCGCCTCCTTGCCCATTGATCTTTTCCGTTTTTTATTACGCCGACCTCCCGTTTCGCCAGCTGCCGCGTGCAGTTCCTTGTTTTTCTTTCTATCTGTGCGCGGCACGTCCCCTGTCTTTTCGAATTATCCGTGCGCCACAGCGAGATTCTCTAGCGGTGCGAGTGTAGAGACATTGCTCCTCACAAGCACACAGCGAGCGAAGGTCACAAAACTGCCCGCGCCAACCAACGGTTGCTTCCTGCAAATACGAAACTTTGAGGTCTAACCACATGCACGCGATTTTCGAGCGAGGCGACAGGATTTTCTGTCGGCGAAGGGCCATCCGTCGCCGTCGCAGGCATGTCGCAGTTTTCCGGAAAACGAGAAAAATTCGCTTGTCGCCAAGAAAAGTGCGTGCACGATGGACGAAATCGCGATTCGAGCCTGCGGATTGCGTACTACGTCAGCCATTCCCGCGTCCCCGCTTCAGTCCGCGCGAAGCAATTCGTGAAACGACGGAGGCCCAAATCACAGTTTGGATCCTCGGGGAGCAAATTCTCACTTCTAGCGTGAATTCTCCCCTGTCGTGTGAATGCTGGCTGCGGAGGGATCCGAATTGTCCGAATCGCATCACATGTTACATGGCTGATTCGTCCGCGATCACGTCCGTCGTGTGAATACAGCTTTGCATGGTGGCACCCCTGATCCTCGCTTCGGTTGCAATTTGCTCTTCCGCGCGTACTTCAAGGAACGCAAGATGTAAGCTACCTTTTTACAGTCACATCTCACGCAGAGAGCGAGGCAGCGGCCTCATTTTGTCGTTAAGCTTGTTAGCGACGGTTTGTTTTGATGCTTCGGTGGTAGCTTGCTGCAATGTCAACGTCGTCGTCGCGCGAGTTTGCCACGTTGCAAAGTGCGTCGGTGCGTCGTAGCGTACGCTTCCGGCCGCCCCTCGAGATCACAGCAGATACCACTGTCGCGATTAAACAAAAGATCGCGAAAAAAGAAAGCCGCGAAACGCTTTTATGGCGTGCGCGGGCAAAGCTTGCAGAAGATAGAGCCGTCAACCACCGAAGATGAGTGAAGTGCAATAAAGAAGCTGTTTCCAAACAGTGTGTGCGCGTACGTTAATTGCGAAAGGTTAAGCTACCCAACTTTTTTTTTTTTTTGCATTACCGCATTTTTTGCTCATCCCGAAAAAGTTTTCGTAAAATTTACCCCGCATAATAAACGCACCCCCCCAACTTTGCGTCAATTTTTCGGGAAAAAAAGTGCGTTCATTACGCGAGTATATACGGTATTTGTGGTTGGTGTGCGGGGCCGATATTCGATTTGAAGTGCGCGCGAATCACCGTGATGGTGATAGCGTCAGTGAAGAAGCGCGACTGTGCGCGTGTTCGTGCGCGGGCTCGAGAGAAGCTCTCGAGCGACGGGGACAGCTCGGCAAGCGGCAAAGGCTCATCGGCGATCGGACATCGGGCCACGTCCTGACATCACGGTCCTGCCCTGCTGGTCCGGGCCCCGTCCCGGCTCCGAAGATCGCGAGGTCCTGCCAGGCTGGGCTTCGCCCCACTTGTCCTTGGATCCCATTCTAAGCGAAGCTCCTGGCGGCTGGCTGCTGCTGTTCCTGTCGCGGGTCGAGGCGCTGTCCAAGGAGCTATCGCGGTGCTGTTCGTGGCACTCGACGTGGCGCTGTTTCCGTCGTCTCTCCAGGCGTCGACTGCCGTGCCGGGATGCTCCCGGGCATTCATCCTGTAGGCCGGGCTACGCCCCGGTACTGACTCGGCGAAGCGCGACGCGCCCCGCCACCTGACGTTGACCGCACCCCGGTCGACCACACCGACTGACGCACCAAGGGGACTACAGTGCGGTGTGAGTGACAAACTTTAACGTTAACTCCCACATAAGCCGTGATCGCGCAGATGTTTGTTTCCCGTCTCGTCTCGTGTCTGCCTATACAGTCGACTCCCGATAATTCGAAGTCGCTTAATTGGAATTTTCGGTTAATTAGAAGTCAACAAGTGGACCCGTCAGTTTTGCATGCAGCCCTATAAGAAAAAATGCTCGATAATTCGAAGTTAAAAGCCCGTAATGTTGGTTAATTAGAAGTTATTTTTCAGTCGAGAGCCTCGAGGCGACCGTAATTTTTCAATAAAATGGGGAATATTGCAAGTGCCAAAACAGCTGTCGGACCACGCTGTTCCCGCCAGCACAACTGTCGCAGCTCACTGTTGTCGCCATCGCCACTGCCCGCAGCGCCACAGCTCATGAAGCGGCAAGATTGTTTAGTCAACGCCGGCGCATCGCATCGATCGCATCGGCTGACTAGGCCTTTCTTTGTGATTTGTTCAGTGCTTCAGGGCTTCAGCCACTTCGGCAGCGCGCGCGCGCGCGTGCTGGTTTGAATCTGCACGCGTTTCCACGTCTAATTTTGAGTGTTGCGGTGGCGACGTTTGATAATGGCAACTCGCTGCCGCTACCGAACGCTTGACCTGGCGACGAAAGTCGAAGTCTTGAAAGAAGTTCAGTGCTTCAGCCGCGCGCGCGCTGGTTTGAATCTGCACGCGTTTCCACCATTTCCACGTCTAATTTTGAGTGTTGCGGTGGCGACGTTTGATAATGGTAACTTGCGGCCGCTACCGAACGCTTGACCTGGCGACGAAAGTCGAAGTCTTGAAAGAAGTTGACTAAGGAGGCACCGCCAAGCAAGACATAGCACGAAAGTACGGCATTAAGCCTAACACGCTCTCGAATTTCATGAAGTGCAAACAACAGGTGAACTCGATGACGGTAGTTTTGGCACCGCTCTTGGTGACGTCCGTTTTGAAGAGTTCGTCGCCGTGGACGCAACGTCGGACAGCTAAATCGTGCAGATGGTTCAGCCCCATGATTGCATTCCTGAAAGCGACGATGACATCGGAAACGAACCACCACCGAGGGCTACCGACGTAGCTGCGGGTCTTGCTCTCGCGCAGCGGTTTTTTTGTTTTGTTGGAGAAGACAACGCTGAAGAAGCACTTCGACATGTGTACTGCTTGGAAAACTTGCTAGCCGCAGCCAGATTCGGCAAGCAGAAGAAGATGACGGACTATCTTTTTTGAGGCAACTGTCGGGTTTTAAGCAAATAAAGTACCGTTTTTTGTGCATTTTGCTTAATTGGAAGTTCGTTTAATTCGAAGTTTTTTGCGGGTCCCGTGAACTTCGTATTAACGGGAGTCGACTGTATATATAAAGTGGTGTCTCTTTGTTCTTGGGTGTTCTCTGTGTACGTCTGGCTAACCTGCGCCCACATTTGCCCACAGTAAGCTTCATGACTGTTTGAGATCATTCTGTTAAGATTACGTGCACTAGGTAACTAGTCAAGTTTATTCGAGAGCTTAGGCGAATGCCAGCGATAACACGGGAAGCTTCGATGATTGGTGTATAAAAGACGACATGTTCCACCGATGATCAGATTACTCGATGGCTGCCAACTGTTCACATGTTTTTATCAGTGTACAGCATGTACCTTGACTAGTCATCTTCTGGGCAGGAGTTTGCTCAAATAAAGAGTTGCCAGTCTTGCTCCTTCATCATCACAATCATGTGACAATATAATATGCATGGTGACAAAGGCAAAGTAGATGAAGATGAAGTGCACCTTGAAATGGTTCTGGGGCTTGCCAGGGGTAACTGCCAAAACCACAGCTTGCTGTCCAACACGCGTCGTGTACTCGTCAATGGTTGCCTTCAGCTTCCTGCAGTGACAATACACACGTGAACAATCATTGGCACAACGCAAACAGGGAGAGTGCCACTTTGCCTAACACACTTTGACAAATGGAAGCAAATCACACATGGGCAGTGCTGCACTAATCCTATAATGGGAGGCACTGAGGCCTAAAACAGTGATGTAAAGATGCACACACTTGGACAGGATGCAAAGCATTTGTGGCAAACAAGTTTATAACTTCGTGCACGTAGGCCGCATGCATACTTCTGAGAATGCGTGGACTCTGTCTATGATTTAGTCACTAGTGGCCCTGGTTTCATCCAGGGGTTTCCCCGGAAAATTAAATTACAGTAAAAGCTCGTTACTTCAGATTTAACAGGACTGGAAAAAATGTCCAAAGGAACCAAATTCCAAATTATCGAGAGTATCATGGAAACAATCAACAAATGACTGTTCCATCAATACACTTTAATTTTCTTGATGAATACGTAAATCCTGTACTTATCTGGCATAAGAGCAGTGTAAAAGCCGCAATTTTCGCAACTCGCAATTTTGCTCACATAGCGACCGCAGCTCAGTGGCCATGCGTCGCTGCAATCCTGGCTCAGAAACAACAAGGATGGGAACCAATGTTGCCTATGCCAGCCACCATCTTTCTCCTGCTGAGTGCAAGTACTCGATGACTGAATGCAAATGTTTGGCGCTCGTTTGGGCAGTGGGAACATTTTCCCCCTATTTGTATGGCCAGCCCAGCCCTAAACAGTTATCACCGATCCCCATGCTTTGTGCTGGCTTTCGTCCCTTCAGGCCGCCTTGGTCATTATGCTCTCACTCCAAGAATTCAACTACTCTGTTGCATACAGAACCGGCTGCTTGCATCAAGATGTGACTGCCATTCCCAATATCCTGTCAACTAACCAGATGGCTCTATGGCAAGCCCACTCACCAACATTCTCTATAGACGTCAGACTCTGCCCAGGCGGCACAGCGAGAAACGCCGCCACCAGCGCTCTCATCGCCACCCTGGCCATAACTGGGTAGTGCAAAGAGAGCCGTCCACAAGCGAATGTGCATTGCCCACTATAGAACACCCCCCTCTTTCGTTGATGTTGAGGCACGGTTTCCTTAAAATTAAGGACCTAGAAAGCTTCTGTCAATTCACCCTCACTACAGGAAAGTAGGAAGCTCATCAAAGAGAACTGTGAGTACAATGCAAAAGATGTTTCAGTTATTTCGGCGTGCTGCAACTCGCAAGTGCAAGCGAGCATCGCATGACATCGAGTTCGAGGCAAGCACTCCTACGTGCATTCTGTAACGCCTAAATGCATCACATACACATGTCATACACATAATGGTCATACACATAATGTCAAAGCGATAAAGTACATAGACGAGAAATGTATATTACGATCAGTGGTACGAAGCTCGCTTTATCAGGCATGAACGGCCCCGGCGATTTTCGACTTTGCAGTTGCATTGTCCATCCATCTCTCGCTTCCTGTGCGTTGAACTGTTTTATTACGCGTCCTTGAATGTTCTGTTCACGGTTGTCTTCCGTTTGTATATACTGCAAATGGGGATACGTGCGTGCTCACTTTCTTGGTATACAACGAAAGGCAAAACTTTCGCCTCCGAGATAGCTCTGGCAATCGCAGAGACCACGGGCAAAAAAAACCTGGTGGTTGTCACGACCAACATTTTGCGATTTACTTGTATGACGCACGTGTTAGCATTTGCTAGTTAAAGCCGGAACTTTGAGCCTTCAAAGCGTACGTGCGCGATGCTGTGTGGTGACGACCAGTTCAGATTATGGGTGGTCGCGGAGTGCGCGATATTTATCGCGCGTCACCAGTCTGCATTTAACTGTTGCACAGCGCACACCGCGGCCAGAGGCTCTGCTGAGCTTCATAGTCAAGGTTACCGTGGTTTTCCGTCAAGGCTACTCAAAACAATAACAGGAGATATACATTATCACACTTTGTCATGCGACCGGCTGTGGAGAACGCGAGTAATTCGCTTACCCAACACGTTCACAACGGCCCATATCCAGCGCTCTCGCCGTTGTGTTTCGTGCGACGGCTACGGAAATCGGTAACACTGAAGTCCTTTATGTCTGTAGCGATTCACAATGCAACAGTAGCATCGACTGAGGCCTTTATTCGTACCGCGCGGAGCTGTTGCATCTGCTCTTGTTTTCGCCGTCGTTCTGGCGAGTGATCCAGCGAGCACTTCATGGCGGTTCGGCTGCGCGTCCGACTAGCGGAGAGAAATTCGTAGCTCTTTTTCTGAGTGTTCAGTGTGCAAACACACGTAATATTTAGCTCAATCGTTGTTTCGCACTCGCAAGTTGTACCTGCTTGCAAAGCAAACTGTGCAAGGGAGTCGGACTTCGCACTACCCAAAACTGCTCCGACAGGTGGCGCTACGTGTCCGCAAAACTCCAGAGTCTGATGTCTATCCGTTTACTTTTCACAACACCTTCTTCGAAGATATCATTTAATGGCTACCTTCAGCAATGCCCAGTCTTTTCCGTCGAATGTTTGAGCTCCATGACGACGTGTTGTACCATTGTAATTTGCGTCCTGAGGGCAGGGGTGCAACAGCCGAAATAGAATTTGGAGCAATTTTTGGAGCAGCAAAATGTTACTTTTGGAGCACTAAAATCCAAATTTGGAGCAGGTTACGAGGCAAAAAACAACCATTTTTTATCACGAAAAACCAAATTTGGAGCAGTATAAAAACAGCTTATATTAAAAAAAAAAAGGATTTACAAACCATTCAACATCACCTAAATCGTGCAGAGTGAACATGAGCACTGCTATTTCAATAAAAGTAGTATTCTGAACCACTCCACTGAACAAACAATGATAAAAGTCGACATCAGCATTTGCCGCACCTGTCATTTCCTTTGACAGACCCTGCGAATTCAAATGTGGATCTGCCAAGCTGGCGACCTTGAAATTCGGGGGATTCGTAAAACTGAGAAGTAGGGGTGGCAAAAAAAAAAAAAAACTAGTGCACAGTTTTTTTTTTTTTAGGGCCGCAGAAATGTCATATACTGCTCCAAATGATTGCCAGTAACTTTTTTAGGCGTCAGCGACCATACTCACAATTATGCGGCGTATACACGCATGAGTAACTGAACAAAATGTGCTGTGTCCCGTGACTAGTGCTAACAGCCCCTTCCAAATCCTAATACGCTTTTCCGCAGGGCACCGGTGTACCGCGGCGAAGGTACACCGGTTCTGCACGGCTTAAAGCAAGGCCAGGAAATTTTCGAACACCGCTACAGCTCCCCCCCACCCTTTTTTTTTTTTTTTAATTTCACGATGGGGTTAGGTTTAGGGCACAACTTCTCGGCTCGCTTGCAAGGCGCGTTCGACCAGATAAAGTAACAACGGCGCGTGCCCATTGGCCCGGCGACGGCACCGAATATCTATTGCCGGGACGACGCAACTTCAAGACAGAAAATTGTTTTATGTGCCGTTGCTATGGCAACCAACGTGGTCGCCGGCAATGCCGGTGTCCGCTGCACGTAGAGCTTGTTCGCGCGCGGAAAACGCGGCATACGCTTCCAGCTTTAGTTGCTAACATGCCATAGCCGCGTTTGCTGACTAGGAAACAGATATTTCTCGCGAAGCGTTAGTGGCTACGGCAACGCATTTTTGTCTTGAAGTTGCGTCGTCCCGCCGATAGGTATCCGCTGCGATCAGCGGACCGATGGGTGCGCGGCGTTACTACTTTATCTGGTCGACCGCATCTAGAGAATGTCCTGTCCTAATGAGTATATATCTTACACCGTGGTTTAGGGTTAGGGTCTGCGCGCGTGGATTGATTGATGACAAACTGCAGGTAGCCAACATGGCCTTCATTTCTCGCTGAAATTAGCGCAACTGAGAAAATTTTGAGGCCTGGTCGGGCATTTTGGCGCAGCGTGGCGCAATTTCCGCTAATTTCATGGTTTTGGCGCAGCTCGGCGCAAAAACGGGGAATTGTATCAATTTGGCGCAATTGGCGCAGCTGTTGCACCCCTGTGAGGGCCTCAACAGTGCTCGTCAATTCTGAATACCACTCAACAAAGTGCTCGTTAATCCCCCCTAGTCACCTAAGAGCACACACCCATGGTCACAAGCGCGATATCTGTTGCACCCTACGACAACGCTTTTCGCAACAGGAAACGAGCGCACGTAGCTGAAGCCACGCCGGCGCCGGTGCAAAGGCTTCTTCGTCGCCTAGGTAACCGCCCTCCTCCCTCACTCGGCGCACCCGCGATAACAGCAACGCACTGCTGCCGTGGTCTTTTTTTTTCTTTTCTTTCCCCTCCCTCCGCCCCTCGTTCGTCCCCTCCTCCTCCGTAACGACATCTCTGCTCTCTCTCCTCCTTCAAGAAGCGCACTCACTACCGCGTTTGTCGAAGGTTTCCTGCCAACTGCATTTTAACCGGTCTTTCATCTAGGGGGGACTGCATAATAAGCGGTATGCGTATACAGTAAAAGCTCGTTAATTCGACTCTCGTTAATTTGGAAAATCGGTTAATTCGGACACGTCATCTGGTCCCTGTAAATATAAGCGTCACTCTATGAGACTGGGCGCTCGTTATTTCGGACAGATTTGACCGCAAATCGGATAATTCGGCGACTTTCGGGCCGCTGGCGGGACTCGAAAACGAAAAAGGAACAATTCGGAACAAAAGCGAAGCTCAAACGCAGCATCGCCATGGACATCAATTATCGACTTGGCTTGACTTGAGACTGGTTGAACGCCTTTTCTTCGCGTGTGGGGTTAGCGGTGAGATTTAGTTGCTTTGTGCCCGTTGGTGTGCTGCATCGTTGAACGCCGTTTTATCGAGGAATGATTCAGTATGGCTCCTTTAGCTTGATCGTTGCTGGTGCTTTAGTGCTGAGTTCTCGTGTGACCGCACTCTCCGCCGATGGCAACGCCGGCGAAGCGGTCCAAGTACGAGGCCCAGGACTTCACCACCAAAGTAGAAATTTTGCGTGCCCTGAAAAATGGGCTCTGCCGACGAGAAGTGATGAAGAGGTTCAGTGTTAAAAGAAGTACTCTTGGTACATATGTTGTAGCCAGACAGGCCCCCTCTTACTGTGAAGGAAGCCGCGGAGGCCCTCGTCGTCCTTGAAGAATTCTGTTTTGGCACTGCAGACGACATGCGAGCTACTGAGCACCTTGAATGGCTCAGAAAAATTGTGTCCGCGCGAATTTCTGCTCGAAAACAGATAAGCATCCGCGATTACTTTGTAAAGTAAAGGTACGTTGAAAAAACTCTTGCATTTATTGTGTTTATTTCGACCATTTGATAATTCGGACATTCGGTTAATTCGGACATTTTTTCCGGTCCCTAGAAATCCGAATTAACGAGCTTTTACTGTACATGGTGTTCTATGGGCGGGTAAACGGGAGTCGAAAAAGACCGCGTTGTAACCGGTCCTGCACTATAGGCGGTTAGGTTATGAGTGGCCTGCACTGTATATTGCACCTCTCACCTCTATCAAGGACTGAAGAAACCCACTGCCCGTCCTGCTGGTTGCCTACAGACGCTCCACATACCATCAGAGCTAGTCTACGAAGTAGGTGTTGATCTGCTCAATCTTACTACGGCTGTGGGAAATAGGTGGATTGCAGTAGCAACCGATTTTGCCAACTGATACACAATGACACGGGCTCATCCGACTAGCCGTGCAAGTGATGTTGTCAACTTCCTTCTGGAGAACGTCGTCCTACACCATAGAGCTCCTCCACAGCTCCTCAACAAACGCTACTTTCTTCCCTGAATGGTTGACGACCTCCCATGCTCCTATGGAACTAAACACAAACTTTCCACTGCTTATTGTCTGCAGACAAATGGCCTAACCAAATGTCTCAATCAAACCCTTACGGACATGCTCTCCATGTAGGTTTGTACCGACCATTGCAACTTGGACCCTACATCACTGTTTGTCACATTTGCCTACAATTCCTCTCAGCATGATGCTGCTGGCTTCTCCCCAGTTTTTCTTGTTTGGCCACACACCTACACTACATTTCACACAATCCCACTGACCAGACGTTATACATTGCAGTAGACTCGGGAAACAATAACGAAGGCCCAAGAGGCTTGTTAAGTTGCCTGATGATGACTGGAAAATTCACAGGACAATCAGAGGTGCATATAAGGACTTCATGAGCTGGGCACCATGTAGTCAGCCGCTGAACTTATCACATTATGGTGACCAGGAAGGTATCTGGATTTGGTCAAGTGTGATCGTATCCCAGAAAGTAGTCAAGAATAATCAAGAAGCCAGGCAAAAATCACTGTGTTGCAGCAAGCTATTGTTTGACCTTAGAAGCGTGAACTGTTGGGCTAGTTGGCGAAACGTGTTTTGGCTTTAAAGAGCCAAAACTTGACTATGTAACACATCGACGAAAATTGAAGTTTTTGTCGATGTGTTACGTTGTCAGGTTGTCTCTCTCTAACCCTCTCATGCATGAAATAAATCCCTAGCGTAAAAAGTTATTTTTGGCCTAAGAGTGTTACTATAGAGACCACAAATTTCCTGAAAACATTTTATTTCAAGTGATCCGGAGCCTCTGTGCCACATTTTCGATCTGTCCCTATATAAGGACAGCATGCTGTCACTCGATATTAGTACTTGGTTGCAGTACACATGAAATATATAATACTCTAAAAATCGTTAAGAGTTCATGCTAGAAAACTGAAACAATTCAAATTGAAATGTCTTGCACCTTCCGCTTATGGGCTGTGGAAGCACTTTGGACAAAGGGACATGTTGCAGCGATTGCACCTTGTCTTGCTGCAGCAGCAGACAAGGCAGGTTCACATACTTTTGTTCGCTTTTCTTTGGAAAATGGCACCCACCGCGAGCCTCTCTTGATTATTCTTTTTTATGGGCAAAGAACCGTTGGATGGCCGGACTCGTCGCTTCGAGCTCTGTTTTACCTCACCACGAAATATGAGTGCCTTGGCAATGAGACTTCGGACCTCAAGTTAGTCCATATCATGCTCCACACCTTGTCCCATCTACACACAATCCACGAGCTCACAATGGCTGCATTCAGTGCATGGAGGAAAATCCTGAAGTAGCTCCTCTTGTTCCAGACGCTATTTCTGTGCCTTGGAATGGAATCAAAGAATCCCTGAGGTCGACACTTCATGACATGCTGAATGATGACGGAATAGTCATCAGATGATACGTCCGAAATGCACGAAATGTACGAAATAAGAGCATCGATTTCTTCCCTGGAAACACAGAAGATATCTCAGAAAAGTATACTTTTTCCCATGGAAGTGCGAGACTTATGCACATCTAAAACTCCCGCAAAGCAGACGCACGTAAAGCGCTGGAAAATACAAGCGCTTTCAGCGCAGGCCTGCTAGATTTTTTGTTTGGTGCATGTGAGGCTACATGCATCATCTCCCCACTTGAGGACACCTGTTCTGTTTCTTCTATGCAGCCCACAGCCGAGAAAAACGACAACAAAACAAGCTGAAATTATTCACGAGTCGTTCTTTGAGCATATATTTTTTTTATAGCTCAGAAGCACCATAGCCTGTCGAGAAATTATTATTTTGTTTTTTACGAACATTCAGTGACCTTAAACAAGGCTACTCTCCATTAGAACCTGGCATTTTAAGAAACATAGACCGCAATCGCAGGCTGTGAAACAGGCAGGGAACATTGGTCTGTCCTCAAGTGAGGACACAATGCAGCTAATTACTCGCTCCAAGTCATAGGCATACAAATAAATACACAAGCCCATTGATCATTGTCGGAGATGATCCACAAGAAAGCTGGTCTGCACTCACCTGAGAAGGCGGGTCTGCTGGCGCTTGCGAATGGAAGGGTTTGTTTCAAAGGTGTGTGGCCGCTTGCGTTTCTTTCCCGTGGCTATGGCTGCAGCTGCAGCCACCCCTATCGGACCTGAGAAAAGAATCGCAGTGGTGTAGTTGACCACGAGAATCGCTTTGCACCCAGCTCATTCTCCCACATGCTCGATAGAAGCACCCTGAAAGAAACCAGGGTATTCTCAACGACCATGGCTCTACTGGCTGCAAATTTTTATCTGAAATAAATACCAAAGGTGGGATGTTAAAGGGGAAGTCTGGCACATCTCTTACCACATTAGAATATTGGTGTTGTAAGACAGTATGGAAGGTTCCTGTGAAAGCCCTGGAGGATCAACTTGCTTAGAAACTCATCAAAACCCTTAAATGACCAATAAAGATGTGTCGAAACTGAAATGAGTAGGTGCTTCTAGCAACATCTACAATGACATCACACAACACTTAGCCGTAGCACAGCCATAGTACAGTCAAAACCGCTCATAACGATCCCAGATATAACGATATATTGGTTACGACGACCATATTTTGGTGCACTTATGATTTCCCTATGCTACCGATAGAAACTGCGTCCACATATACCGTATTTACTCGCGTAATGAACCCACCTTTTTTTCAGAAAAGTTGACTCCAATTTGGGGGGGGAGGGTTCATTACGCGGGAAAAAAAAAAAAGCGGGAGTTATAAGAGCAGAAATTTTGCGTGACATTATTAAGAAACTCGCTGTGAAACCGCTGCTGGCCTTGAAGTCAGTGGCAGGAATGATTCGACTGCGGAGCCTCTTAACATATTCGAGAACTTTGCTCCCACAAGGGGAAACTTTCCTTGTTTTGGCCCGCGAAATGCGCGACGATCCTTTTTTTTGTAGCCCGAAGCTATATCTCTTGTTTCATCCAGTAACAAACGCACACGGATCGACGCTGAAGTATCGTCCAGTCGCTCTGTTCTCACGCGCCAGTGCATGTTCCGTCTAATTTAAAATTTAAAGCCGGCCATGCAGCTAGCGTACCGGCCCAACGTGCCCTACGCAGCAGGCGTCCGACGAAGTTCACCGCGAGAACCCGATCACTAGGGCGCCTCGATGGCAGCGTTCCTTCGTTACTTCGCACGCTGGCATAGAGGCGCCCTACCGACAACCAAAACGCAGCGTCGCAAGCACGTTGTAGGTGCACGTCGCGCCGGCGGCGCGGTTGCGCTGGTTGCGCTTTGTTTTTTGCTTTGTTTTTATGCTGCTGTGCTTTCGTGGCGCTATCAGCGAGGAGGTTTCTTCGGCGTTCGACAGATGGCGCTCCTCCGCAAAAGACGCGACTTTTAAATTTTGAGCCACATCGATCGCGCTCGCGCTGCTCGCAACTGTATAGCATGGTTGTCAAAATATGTTTGAACTTTTATTGCGTTGTTGTTTTATGATATAATGGCGTGATTTAACGTTGTTTCGATCGTCAACGGCACTGGCTATCATTCCGAAATAAAATTAGCAGATACATACACTAAAAAATAGATTTTTATTTTTCAAGGACCAAAGTGGAGGGTGGGTTTATTATGCGAGCGGGTTCATTACGCGAGTAAATACGGAAGTCAACATTTTTCAAAGCCACGTGCTTTCTTCAACGAACACTTGAGAAGCAAAAGTTAAGCGACTTGGTTGGCGGTGGCTGAAGTTATGTACCGTAAGATAAAGAAAGAGCTGCCAGTAGCGCAGTTGCTAGACAAAGCACTGGGGAAACTTTGCCAAACTCAAAGCACAAAGGATTTGATGTTATTCATTACATTCACTGCATTTCCCATAACTTAAAGATGCTGGGTGAAAACGTGAATGTTAAGGTCGTTCTATCGGCACCCAAGAGATTGTCAGCCCTATGCAAAATTACATGCGCGACTGCCAAAAAAAAAAAAAACACGTGTTCCACTAAGCATAGTGTGCGCTTTAGAGAATGCAAAGATGCTTTTGTTTATTCATTTCCTTTGACATGTGGTAGTAGATAAGCGAAACAGAGTGGCCACTGCCTGAGTGGCTGCCTTAGAGACAATTCACATAATGTCCAGGGGGGGGGGGGGGGGGTGTAACAGGGCCACGTGGCGACGCACTGCCCAAGTTGTGGATGTATGCCTGAGTTTTAAAGGGCCCCTCACCAGGTTTGACAATTTTGAACTGACGAGCGCAATTGATACACTGAGCGTTCACGATCACGTCTGCCAAAATTTGCAATGCTACGCGCCGCGGAAATGGGTAAAATTTCAAGCTGAACGCTGCTTGCCCTTCCTTTCACGTGCTCGCGCGTAGAGAATGAGGGGATGACGTACACGGCAGAATGGCCCTACGTAGAACGGTAGTGCTGTGACGACGGTCCTCTACGTAGACAACTCTGCACTGACGTCGACAACAGTAGCACGTGACACTGCGAAAATTATTTGACACGACGTGTGTAGTTTGTGGAATTTGTTGCTTGAATAGATGCATAAAACTTGAGAGAAATAATGAGACGCACAAGGGGAATGTCTGCGTCTTTTTCATTTTTGTTCAGTGAATTGCAGCGATATGCAGGGCTAATGTGCCTCCGTTTCGCATGCGTTCGTGTCCCCGCGGTTAGCGCATTGAGCAGACGCCAGCCCTGGAAACGAAAGTGATGTTCTGGCGCGTTCGAGCATTCAATGTGCTCATTTATTCAAGCGCGTCCAAGTAAACGTAGATGCAGCACTGGCTCATGATACCGCCTCTCTCGTGCCAGTGAAAAGTGAAATGAACGCGTACCGAGGCGTCCATCCCGCAGAAACAGGCAGTAGACCACAAAATAACGCTGGTCAACAAAACAACGCCGCACGCGTGCTCGGGGGCTGGGCTTCTTCGGCCACGTCATTCACACGTGACCCTGCGTGCCATGACGTGTTGCTCTCGCTCGGATGCCGGAGAAGTTGGGGAAGAGATTTGGCTTGAGAAGGCTATGCGGGCCGAGCGGCAAGGGTTTCGAGCTCGCTTCCTCGCATCATGGTTTTGCGCCGCAACAAAATACCGGTTTTCTCAGCGCCTAATGAACCGATTGAAAAAATTCCATGGCATAATGGTCTTCATCGGACACACAACAACTGCCAGCATCTAACTAAAATTTGTTACGGGGCCTGGTGAGGGGCCCTTTAATATATGTCTCCGAACAATAAAAATTCAGTTGGAAGTTAGCGCTTCTGTGTATGTCATTCTTCTCATTGCTTGTTTCAGAACCTTTTTAAGCTAAAGAAGGAATAAAGGAAGCAAACAATGGTTAAAATGCAAGAAGCCATAAATCAAATTAAGCGAAAAAAATTTCATTGCATAAAAGTTGGCGGTGTCCCTCGACTGGCCGGCGGCCCAATGTGCCACAAGAGGTCTTTACCGTAACCGCAGAGACCAGTCGATCAACGATCCCTGTCAAGGTCCTGCCATCAACAGGTTGAGAGCAGTTTTGGCAACCAAACTGACCGACTTAAGGCAGCAGGTTTTCCTGACCATTTGCTCTCAGGCATAGCCAAGTCGCTATTTAATGACTTGAAGCAGGGAAGGAGCGCGGCTGCAGCGTTGCACTGATATTGAATTGGATTGCGTCGGCTAACACCACGGCTGCTGCGCCAGTAAATGCAGCAATGCCAAGGAGGTTGAAGTACTCCTTGAGCAGCGCAAGTGCACAAGATGGTGACCATCACGTGCTTCCGCTCACTATGCGCGCTGTCAACATTACTTTTGGTTCCAAAACCACCTTGTGGCGCAGCAATGGCGCAAATTTGACAAAAAGGACCCTTTTGGAGCAGTATGGCGCAGTAATTCTCAGTTGGCGCAGATTGGCGCAATTGGCGCAGGTTTCCCACCACTGCAAGTCAATCAAAGATTGTAAAAAACGGCATCATCACGTCATCTTTGATGCTAGCCATTTCTAGGTCTTGCCCCCATGTACTTCAAGACAGTTTTAACGAACAGATTGAAAGTCTAAGATCTGCTGGTTATGATGATCCACAATTAAGGAGCCATGTACTAAAATTACTTCAATGGGTGAAAGGTGGTAAGGGATCAGGGGCAAACAATGGCCTTAATAAAGAAAGGAAATTTTAAGTTCATCGTTTATCCCATTGCATGAAGAATGTAGGAGCAAGATATGGCATAAATGTTGCCTTGTCCAGCCCCAAAAAGCTGGCTAGAGTTTTCAAGAAAATTCAAGATAAACTATACGGAAAAGATGACATTTGTAAAATCATACATAGAAAACTAAACGTGCCACATAATATGGGAGTGGTACAGTCGATTTCTTTAACGTGTGGGAGGTGTTACATCGGACAAGCAGGCAGGTGTCTAATCATTAAGTTGAAAGAACACCAGCCCTCAGTGAACACCAGAGGGTACGCTCATTTGGCTTCTCATGTTAACAGGTGTGGGTGTGCACCGAAATTCCATGAGGTAATTATTTTGAAGGGACATAAGAACCGGTTTGTTAGAGAGTTAAACAAGGCATACATCAGGAAACAATCTGGTTCATTCATCAGTGAACTATAGGTGACATTGCATGATTGCAAGTATGAATTTTTAGACAAGTACATGTGACTTCAATCTACACTGTTCTTTCTTTTTTTTGTGTGTGTGTGTGTGTGTGCGTGCGTGCGTGTGTGTGTGTGTGTGTGTGTGTGTGTGTGTGTGTGTGTGTGTGTGTGCGTGCGTGCGTGCATGTGTGTGTGTGTGTGTTCGTTTGACTTTTTCATTGGTACACAATGATTTTTGCTTTCCATCAGTTCGAGCATGCGGGAAACATACGAGGCTTGTCTCTTATAACTGTTGCATACCTGTCAACCTAGCAGCATGAAAATTCGGGAGACCGCAGCAGAGGGCAAGGGGGGGTCTTCTTTTTGTGGGGGGGGGGGGGGGATATCGGAAATTGCCGAAACTGGAGACTGACATCAGAACAGGGTAAGGATGTTCATTTTGAGCTGATTCGTTCTTTCATCATAGGAAACGACATAGTACGTCGCCACGATTGGGTACATTTGCGACTCTCTGTCGTTGCTTCCGTCCACTGCGATTGTGAAAGCACGGCGTTTCAGAGCCACCACCATTGTGTTTTCGGCATCTGGAGCCATTTCCCCGACAATGGCACTTGTTTTCGCACGTCTGCACCCGTACCACTTTGCGTCCTCGCACTTCGGGAACATTTTCCGAAACATCGGTCCTGTTTGATCACTGAAGCGGCAAGTTGTGTTCCACAAGAAATTCCGTGCATAGGCATTCTGTGCGGATCGCCCTGTCTTCGCAGCTCTTTTGGAACAAACTTTCGATGTTGTCCTGCCCTTCCAAGCACGAATGTAGTTCTGACGCTTCTGTGAGGTGATGTGCACCTTTATGTCGGCCTTGCCGCCATGCGAAACCCTTACATCACAGGCGCACGTGGTAAAGAATCCGTACATGTCACCTTTCCGTGAAGTCACAAAGCACAGAAACTCAGCTGTGTATGAGACCAGAAACACTTGCAAGTACTTCTTCACTTTTGACACCGCCATCGACCTTCCAACTCAGTGGACCTTCCAACTCGGGGAAACAAGCAGCCCCCACAACCAGGTAACAAACACAACTGACGCCTAGGCAGGCAGTGTAGGCCTAGTGTACAAAATGCGGGGGCCAAGACAGACAGATGCAAAAGTTGTGGTACCTTTTCCCTCACCGTCTTTCAGTATGGTGGCGAGCACATCTCGTGGCCAGCCTTCGCCCAGATGCGCAGTACTATAGTGCCTAGAATATACTTAGCGGTACTCAACGCTATAGTTACAATGAGTGTAGTGGCGAGTGCTCTTCGGCAGCACCGCAACTGTCGCAGCAGGGAAGGCTGACGTACGCACATGATTAAAAAAAAACGCCTCTGCTGTGGTGGCCACTTTTCGGGAGATTCGAAATAGCATTCACAGTGGTGCCTCTCACGAACTGAGATTTGGAGCAATTTTTGAGCCGGAAAATTTTAGTTTTGGAGCAGTTTTGGAGCACCTAAATATGATTTTTGGAGCACTTTGGAGCAACTGCACGCAAACTGCTAACGACTTCAAGAGATTTCAAACACTTAGATTGACAAACACCATACCAAATAACACTGGCATGCTCTAAAACAATACTGCTATGCCTCTAAATACGAAAGGTGATAACTAAATTTGTATATTTTTAGTTGAAACGAGAACAGCCAATCTGGTCACAAATGGCCTGCACTCTTATTTAAAAAATACAGTTGAGGAGCTGCTGAGACCATGGCCTCTCACATCTTTTGAATTTGTAAGTTCACAGCTGCTAGCTTTGCCATATTTTCAGACAAGCTACATTGGCTTTAGCGAGCAGGACCTGGCCAGACACAATGTCGCTGATGTTGTTCTGAGCCAGGCCAGCCTTAAGGGGGGGATGGATAGCAAAGACAGGTGTGCAACTACTACTGCCCATCGCTCTGTTATTTTTAAAGCAAACACCACAAAATTTTGCAAGTGGCTTGAATGGAGATTTTACTAGACCTTTTGTGAATCTGGCAAGAAAATACAAAGCCATTCTAAAAATAATAACAAAATTATGATTTTACTATTTTTAATTTTTGAAGGAACATTTGTGAAAAAGATTTTGCATGCAAAATGGTGAAATCTCTTCTGGTTATTACATGTGCCCAGGGTATCCTTCTGAACCAAAATAATAATTGTAGGCATGACCGTTCTTTAGTTAAAAATTTAGATGTTTGATGGCTAGCATTTTAGGGCATTTTTCTTAAAGAAAAACTTTCTTAAAAAAATTTAATTCTGGTCACAACGCCATTATTTTGCTTCAGAAAGGGCGAATGTTATTCAGAAAGAAGTCACAAAAGTTTGCACTTGATAGCTGGAGTGGCTACAGAGAAAATGTTCCTTTTCTGACGAAAAGTAGTGTTTGAAGAAATTGCCATTTAAATTTCGAGTTGCCGTGGTGCAGTCACGGTATAAGGCGCGTTTGGGGCCATTTTTAAACGCTTTCCACTGCGCGTAAAAAGGCGCCACTTAGTGGAAGCACTTCTCAGTAATGCAGGAACATCGTGCTATGAAAATTGAAAAGTCGCATTTTCAGTCGATTTTGCCCTCCATCCCTCCCCTTAACCCTTTATGCGGCAGTGGGACACATACGTCCCACTTTTCGGTCTACAGAAAAAAATTTCTCCCACATCACCCGTTGCAATTAGCGCAACATTAAGTCACTCATATCTTACCTAAGTCATCGTAATCTCGAAAAAAATTCTTTTACCACGCTTTCGAAGGGCGGATGTAGTGTTACAATAGCGTTGAATTTCGGTCAATTTTTTATGATCGCTTCTGAATTTTTCTCTTTTTGAGATACATAGAACCTACCAATCAAAATACCGGATAATATCCTCCTTTTCTGGTTTTTGAGAGAGACGATCTTAGCTTCCAGTCATCACGTGTTTTTGTAAATTTGCGAAATAACTTCACCAATAAATGCATCTTAACAATCCCCTTCAAAATTATCCCGCTAATCGCGCAGCGCAATTGCGGATATTAATGCGTGGAAATATTTTTCTCGATATTATATACCTCTTGAAATGTAGCCACATGTTCAGGGATAACATCTGTACTCGAAAATTTCAACAGCAAAAGCTAGGACCACCAAATGGACAAAAAAAAAAGTGATCAATGCATGCGGTGAAGTAAGCTTTACAGGGACATACCACAGCGCTTTGAAGGCTCAAGAGACGCAACTGCAGGCGGCGTTCTCCTGCTCAAATGAGGTCCGCACAACTTTTTTTCTTCATAACTTTAGAAGTGATACTCTGTGCCACTTGCTTCGGCCGTTTCATCGCAAAATTCCCGTTGATGCATTCGCGAGATGGTGCCTTCATGAGGCAGTGGGACAGTGTTTTCCCACTTTTTGAAAACACTCTCATGAGTCAGTGGGACATATATAACCCACTTTTTTTCTCAGTAAACTACTGGGTTGTTTTTGATGAAATTTGTTTCATACTATTTCTTTCTAGTTCATATCATTAAAGCACAGCCGGTTTTTATATTACCATGTCAAAAATATAGGACGACCGACAAAGGGTTAATGAGTTCCTGGCCGCCACAACTCACGGTGCTAAGAAAAAAGATGCTGTACTTAGCCACTAGATGGCGAAGGAAGTTTTATATTAAAGCGATTCCGTAGCTGCTGCGCGCGTGGAGATATTTCGGAGGAGGCTGGCTTGTGGACGCTACGCGCGCTCCATCCTGAGCTCTTCTCTCCTTCATGGGTGCGCACGACGAACCGCCAGCAGACTATGGAAAAGCAGGCACATGGGCCGCGCGGTTTGAAAACGTCTCGAGAAGCAAATTCAAATTTCGATTACGGCGATCACAATTTATTAAGCCGCTTCGTCAAATACAACACGCCCGTTTGCAGGCCACTACTGCCGCACGCATTACGCACTGTCACCAATTTCAGCCATGACCTCGGTGTTGGAACTTCCTCCTCGTCAGCCTAGCAGACGTCTCTTATCATCATCAGTGCTCCTCACGAGCTACCGCTCGCTCGAGGGCACGAAGCCATAGTTCTTCTTCTTCATGTTCCATTAAAAAAGTGTTCGTTTCGGACGTGCCGTCTCTTGTCCTGCACGACAGTCTGGTAGCCGGCGGACCTTGAAGTCCACCACACTCGGAGATCGGGCCGCCTGAGCCATCTTGGAGGCAACGTTTTGGCACTTTTGGTGCATTTTGGCGCATTTAGGCACAAAATTGTGCTTTTTTTATCAGGATGGCGCAGCAAATCTCGTTTGGCGCATTTGGCGCAAGAGTGGGACCAATGCATTCATACAAGCGGGAGATTAGGTCAAAAATTCTGGAGGACAATTCGGGAGAGTTGGCAGGTATGCTGTTGTTTCTGAAATAAAAATTTTATCTGTGAGTCAGAGCTCTGTTTTCGTGTTTCGTGTTCCTACCCTGTTCCTACCCGTGTTCCTACCCATTTTCGTGTTTCGTGTTCCTACCCTGTCTGTGTGTGGTCGCGCTGCCGGTCCATCAGAAGGATACATGTAGGGTACAAACATCACAAACACCGAGTGGCTCGCATTCAAAGGTGTGATTGGGGTTGGTGAATTGGCTAGCAATTCATTTCCAGAAGAACTAAATACTTACGGCCCTCTCTTTTGGCCCATACAGTCGATACCAGATATACCGAACTCGGATATATCGAATCATTGGCTATATCGAACAGTTGAGAAATCCTTTTGAATTTCCCAAGCAAAAGTAGGGGACTGGCACAGACGTATATCGAACTCCCGCACAGCGAGACATCCGCTATATCGAACGCCGCGCCGCGCCGAAGCCCAGAAAGTCCATTTTTCCTAACAAATATTGATCATTTTTAGGCCGCGTTCCAACAAGTTCCGATCCCTCTTCGCACGCAGGTGACGAAAAAGCGGTGTTATTACGATGTGTTGATCTGGTTTGTTGTACAGCGCTTGTGAGCGCACCAATATGTTTGATGCACGATATACAGGTTTTAATGCGCGGGCATGGTGTTTTTCACAGAGGTCATTTGCCGAGGGCAGCAAAATTAGAATGCGAAGTGACTTGGTGGCCTCATTGCAATGTACGCATTCCTTTAATTGTTTGCGCACAATGGCATGTGGGCCCGAAAAGCATGCCCATCGAGATGCGCAACCTCGTAACGTATTTTTGGTAGAGCTGTGCGAATAGCAAAATTTTGGGTGCGAAGCGAATTCGAGTATTGAAGGGTGAGTGCAAATCAAATCGAATATTTTTCAAATATTTCTCGAATATTCCTAGAATATTTTTCGAATACTTCGAAGCGAAATTGCAGAAAAAAAGTTGGAGAGAATTCATAAGCATATTCTTATGAGATAGCAACATGAAAGTGTTTTTTTTTCGGTAGGTCGATGAAGCACTGGCGGGGTGGTGTTTCATAGTTGTCTTATCAAGAATGTAGCGATGCAGAGGCCGAGTTGTATTTATGCACGTGATTTGGTGCAACGAAAGTGTTGCCGACAACACTTTATACGTGCAAGGCAAAGATGCTATTTCCTCAGCCTCTCCTCCTCTTTAAACTTCTGTGGAAGCCCAACTGATGTGGCAGACAAGGGTGTGCTCCCTTCAAGTCCGGAGTTGTAAATCTACCTCATAGACGTCAATATGTAAGAACATCTGAAATTTTGGATGCTAAAAATCTTCAGCATCTAATTTTTTGGACTTCCTGCCCATATTTCAGGTCCAAAACAGCATTAATAGAGCCCCCCACCTCTGCCACATCTATCATCGCCATGTTGGAACCAGCGCTTTCTTGAGTCGATACATTTGCGATCGTAGCGGAGCCTGAGAGGCAGCTTTGTCGCAATACGAGAGTGTGATGAGGTGAAACATACCGTATTTACACGATTGTAGGTCGACCCATTTTGTCTTAATTTGAAATCCGAAGTTGGGGGGGTCGACCTAGAATCGAAAACTAGTTTCGGTTGTAAAGTCTTTCTGAAAATGATCCCCGCCTATTGCCACGAAGCTAGCTTTCCTGCACAGCTTTCAAGCACTGCCATGAAGCCACCTTGGCAGACCAGAATTCGACCTTGTTTCCTTCGGAGACATCGTAAATAAATTTTTTTATGAAATGTGCTCGAGCTCTTTTTTCTTATTTTGCCGTGCGATATTAGGGGGGTCGACCTACATTCGAGTCGACTTACAATCGTGTAAATACGGTATTGAAAATCTGAAGGGGTCAATTCCTATCACACGTTGACTGTATTTGTCTTTGGGATGTTGGAATAGTTCAAATAGTAAAATTCAAGGGTGAATCGAATAGTGTTCAAAATTTCAAATATTCGAACACCCATAATTTTTGCTGTTTTTGGTTTTATAATGCCCATCTTGGAGGCTACGCTTTTTCTAGCTTTTCGCACCAAAGCAGTGGCTGCCTGCTACAAAACCACAATTGACATCCCTATCGCCAACATGTCGATGGTGGATGGTAGGGACTTGTTCCTTTGTTGTTCGTGGGGAGCGCTGTCTTTTGCGGCTCGTAGACTTGTGTACTTCTCGCCTCGTTCTTGGTAAATCCTCATTCAGGAGTCGAACTAAACATTGACCCGCCCGTAGTGATAAAAATTATAACTGGTGCGTGGAGCGAGATCGAGTAAAGCACCGCAGTAAACTGTTGGTGCCAGGTGACGACTTTGGGTGCGTCATGACCGCTGACAACGGCGTACAGTGCCTCAGTGAATTTTGCGACTTACCGTATTTACTCGCATAATAGGTGCACTTTTTTTCCAGAAAATCCGGCTCCAAGTTCGGGGTGCGCCTATTACGCGGGGTAAAATTTCCGAAAATTTTATTTCTGACTACAGCCTAGACCGCTGATAACGCAAATCACCGAAGTCATGAATAAACGCACTACAGCCGAAACAACCTTCTTCATAGGCTACACTAGCGCAAAACGTGTTGAGCATGCAGTCTCATGTGTCCGAGAATCGAGGCATGCGATGCGGTGTACTTACAAGCATTCAAATTTCCAAAAATTAACATCGAAAGACCCGCGTTGCCTACAAAATGAATGCGGAAAAAAAAAGAAAGCGGAAATTCACCGATTACGTTTCACCACGACCGAAATTTTGTGCTCTGAACGGTACCGATCGTTCGATTTCACGGGCTCGCACCCCATGTCGAAGACATCGAATCGCGAACCACCATTCGAGTGATACAGTCGCCACCCATGCCCCCCTTTCCTTCAAGTAAAGCCACCGCAAAGAGTTAGGTTTATTCCGTACAAAACCGCAACTTAGATCACCCGCGACCGCCACCGAAAAGCAACCACCGCTGATTAGGCCTAGCCTACGGTTCGGGATGTTGTCGCGGGAAGTTTGTGGGCGTAAAAAAGATCGCACTCAAGCATTGATTCAAGAGCAGCGCGCGTGGTACGATGTTAAGGTTCGCGGCCGGGTAATCAGCGGCGACAAAAGTCCGCCGAGCTTGTGCAAGTCCGCGTATTGGCAGCAAAGGCGAAAGCTCGCGTCGGAAAGCCGAAAAGCTTTTCAATTTGCGGACGAGGTAGCGAACGCGCGACGACGCTTTTCCCAACAGGAAACTCGAAGCGCACTTGATAAGGACGCGATCGCATGTTCCAGGCAGAGCGCGCTCGGCCGGCAAGCGGCCGGCGCCACGCCGGTGCAAAGGTTACTCCGACGCCCAGGCTACCGCCCTTCTTCCTCACTCGGCGGGCCCGCACAGCTGGCGCAGCGTTGCCGCGGTCTTTCTTATTTTCTTTTGCCTCGCTCCAGTTAACGTAAGAGGGCGTCGAATTGCAACCGTGCAAATACGGTACAGAACTACTGATCACGGCCAAGTTCGGGGTGCGCCTATTATGCGCGGAAATAACAAAATCTGATTTCTCGTGACCAAACTGGGGGGTGCGCCTATTATGTGAGTGCGCCTATTATGCGAGTAAATACGGTATTAGTGTTTCCGGACACCATCTTGGACAGCGAACGACTTCATCAGTGCAGATGATGATGTAGCTGTTTCTGACTGCATCGATGCCGAGATCATGGCTGACGTTGCCGGTGCAGCGGAAGTGTACCCTTGCGGTTATGAAGATGCCAACACCAGCGGTCAGCGTCAGTGACCACTGTTGTGGCCGAAGGAGCTGAATTTGCTTGTTTGGAAAGCCTGAATGATATTGAGGATGACTAGAACTTGGCGGCGCGCAAGAAGCAAGACAAATTTGCGGACTAATTTCATGCGAAAGAAAGTGCGGTAACTTGCAAAAGAAGAAGTTCACACCTTGTTCTTTATCATACTGTGAGCGAATCGTCCTGTTAGCGCTTGTTATGATTTCCGAAAACTGTTTCGAGGCCTGAAATGCTTTAATTTAAGCCATAAATATGCATATATTTTGTATTTCAAATTATCGATATATCGAATTATTTCATGATCCCCTTCGAGTTCAATATATCTGGGATCGACCTATATTAGGGTGAAAACTTTTTTCTCGCATTTGCTATCCCCGAAATACACCTCGGACTATATATGCGGGTCCGGATTATTAGCGGGTTTTTACAGTAATTTTTTTTATTGCCACCAGGGTCACAGAGTGACAATAACAGTGCAGCGCACCGTTCACATTCCTTTCCATCCCCCCTGTAGGTGAAAAAGACAACCAACACTGCACAGTCTGTTCCACATTGTTAATTAGGTAAGCACCGACCAACCTCCGAGTACAGTGCGCATTTTTTTGTTGTTTCTTTTCATGTGCATTTTCTAGAATCTTTTCAAAGTTGAGCCGTGTTACAACATGAAAGCCCTTCTTTCTTGGAATAGCATGCACTGCCCTCCATTGCATGAAAGAACCATCTCTGTCCCCAACTCACTATGGCAGGAGGACGTTTCCTGCAACAGTTGTTTCAGCAATGCCTACATGGAAAGGCACTGACCTGCCGCTGCGAGCTGGGTGGTGACATCGTCGGCCACTGTGGACGAGGACAGCAGGTCCGAGTCGTCAAAGGGGCTGTCGGGACTCGAAGGTGGATCACTCAGGTCGTCGGCAGACATCATCGAGTGGCTCACCACAGCCACGCTCAGGGATGGCGTCAGCTCCCCACCACCCGTGTTCATCCTCCAGCCGGGGGCCGGTGGCAGGCCCACCACCTCGCCCGTCGGCTGAAACATTCAATACATGAGTCTTGTGTAAACTGTCACTTCCCATTTAACAGCATTTCACACATACTCTGGCTGTGCTCCAGTGGCCAGCATCGCAGAAAGTCTATGCTGACAGCACAGAATCGAGCCCCAGTCGTCTGAGTAATGGAATGTGCCTGCGTGACATCTGTAGATGTGGCACCACCTCACGTCAACAGGAGAAAGCTAAGGCCAGCAAACATAACTGTAATTCTTTTAACTTGTTCAAATGTATGAAAAACCCAACATGTCTTACATTAAACATGTGAAAAAGCATCTATATTTGTGGGCAGACAACTACACCTGGCAATATTTTTTTATTATTTACATAAATGATATCGTCCACGTGCCAGAAGCTTCTTCTAAAGTCATGTATGCAGACGATACGAGCTTGTTTTTCTCTGGCAGCTCTTTAAAAGATCTAGAGAAGAAAGCAAACGAGTGCTTGGTCTCTCTTTCATACTGGCTAGATTCGAATCAACAACTGAATGTTAGTAAAACTAAATTTATTTTATTTAAGAGCAAAAACAAGTAAACATTTCTCTCTGGTTTAAAAATAACAAGATCCAACGTGCCCCTTTGTTTAAATTTTTAGGTGTACTTTTCAATGAGCACCTGAGCTGGACACCGCAAATAAACAAAATACATGCCATTCCAATATGTCTAGATCGATTTGTTTTATACAAACTTAGGTCCCTAGTTCCAAACTGGTTAAAGCTCCAGCTATATTATTCTTTAGCTCATTCACATCTACATTACTGTCGTTTAATTTGGGGCACTACTTCAAAAACCAATCTAGACAGGCTATTAGTTTTACAAAAGAGGGCTGTACGCTTTATAGAAAATCTGCAACCTAGGGAACAGACTCCTCCATTTTTCGGCAAGCTTCAGATACTTACTGCCTACCAATTATACAATCTTAAACTCACCTTATATATCGGTAAAGAGATAGGAAACACCATTGGCAGTTACATGGAGCATTGCTACCCAAGCGACGCTCCCTATGATCTACGCGTTTTTGATTACCTTTATTCAGGACAACTTATGGAAAACAAACCTTATCTTCTCAAATACCTCATCTAATCCACAACAATAGCTATGTCCGTGAACGTTTAGAACAAAGTAATGCTAAAAACAGTCTGAAGATAAAAGTGAAGATGTACTTCCTTCCTTGTACCGTGCCCTAACTATATTATCTATTACGAATATTTCTTTTAGTGTTTTTTGTACTTTTGTATAATTGTGTAAAAGTCTCTCTTTCCTTTCAAATGTGTATTTCTGTATAGTACTTAGTTTTCTGACTTGATATTCTCATGGTATCAGTTTTTTACATATTTTTTTATTGTCTTGCTAGGGGCAAATTGGTGTAGGTTGTAGCGTGATATTTTAAAGTGTATGTTTCAGGTATGCTTTCTAGTTCTTTGAATTTAGCTTTTGTGTCCCCCCCCCACCAAGAAAGAAAAAAAGAAATATGTATTTTTTTGTTGCACTGCATCTGAGCAAATCTATGGGTGGAGGGACCTAGTCAGGCAGAGCTAATCTGCCTTCAGTCCCTTCAACCTAGGCAAATTTTCCTTTTGTCTAAATAAGCTGAATCAATGAATGAATGAATATCCGGGCATTCCACTCAACCGCCATCTTGTCTGGACAGCGCAGTGGCCTGAATCATGTTTGTATGGTGGCTAGAAGGGGTAGTGTGATGGGCGGGCGCCTAAAGGTGCAGAGACTTGCAATGAAACATGGTGGCCAGTTTAGGTGACACTGTGCATGTCGGGAGCACATTTAGTGGCATTGGTAAAAAATGGGGGGTTAGCATGGGCATTGGTCATTTATACAGTGATGTTCCGTCCTGGACAGAAGAATTCCCTTTCCGAGGCCCGAAAATTCCCCATTTCCGGCATTTTTCCCCGCATACATCGCCAAAAATCCCCGCATATTTCCCTGCACAAAAAAGAGTTTATATATATATATATATATATATATATATATATATATATATATATATATATATATATATATATATATAGTGTTCGACGTGTTTCAGGCTCTTCCCATCGCTTTCTCTTCTTTCCTGCCCAATTCAAAGCATCGCCTCTGAGATCGGCTTTTAATACTACGAAGGAGCTACCTTAGAGCTCGCTTTAAGCGGTATGCGATGCGGAAGGAATGCTGTACATGCTCATGCACATGGCCACTGCATAAGAAGAAAAGTTTATTATTGTTTTTTTTTGCCTACATTAATGTGCCTAGCAGACGCTCTGTCTCTATACGTGTAGTGCGCCGGCTATAGAGGCGCCACTGAAAGCCACACCTAGCGGGCGCCGGCAACAGTACACTCGGGGAGCGGAGCAGACGACGGCGCATTGCATAGCGTTGCTGCAGGGAATGGCTGAAGTACGCGGCTGCGATTTTCCATACGTGCGGGTGCCTGACAGCTACTTCTGCGGTGACAGCTGCAGGAAATGCGCGGGCCCCTACAAAAGTGTCCACGTGCACGAAGTGAACAGGAATTTGGGACAATACAGTGCGTATATAGACGTGCCAGGTGCGTCCCGCAGACCAGCGTGACAAAGCCCAGCTATGAAGTGGAGCTCGTGGTATTAAAGCTTGTTGTTGGGCTAGTTGGTAACTCGTCACATTGAAAGTAAAATTTAGAGTAAGCTTCTAATAACAGACGTGCTAATGATTTCACGCTCCTTCCGAGAACCTGTGTATCTGTAAACCATGGTTCACATCCACATGCGGCAGCATGTGCCACAAGGTGTGCGTACTTTTATCCTCGTTTATCTTAACTTTTAGCGCATGCTCCCTAAGCCGGTCATTTAAGTATCTCTTGGTTTGCCCGACGTACAGTTTTCCGCGAGATACTGGAATGGAGTATACAACCCCCGTGGAGCTTTTAACGAAGGCCTTCTCGTGTTTTTCTGGCAACCGCGCCTCTTGCCATTGCAAATGCGCGGGCACAAATTGCCGAGTTTTTCTGGCGCCGAAAAGACCAGCGGCACACCATGTCTTGCAGCCACCTTCTTAAGGTTGTGGGAGAGCTTATGCAAGTACGGCATCACTTGAGGCTTGGAACCCGATGGATCCTAAGCAGCTCCATCTCTTTGTGTTCCACGTTTCAGCTTCTGCATAAGTGACTCGGCGACCGTGTGAAATCATCGGAACGTCTGTCACTAGAAGCTTACTTTATTGAAAAAAAACAGGGATCGTTGTGTTAGCGAGCAGTCCGTGATGTTGTATCAAAAGGAAATATCTTTTCTCGAGGCAAGGTGTTAGTGCTCCAAGCGGCTTTAGGCTATCTCTTTCTTTTTTTGTAACTTTGTTGGGTGGTGACTGGTTCTTATGGTGAATCTTTGCACAAGCGCAATATTGTTGATCTTTTTTTTTTGCGCATCTTCCTGTGCGTATAAAAGAAGGTCAGTCACGCACAATAAACAGTTGGTAGCGAGCGCTGTGTGTGGTGTGTGTATCCTGAGTGAAAGCGTGTGTGAGTGTTTCGAGGGTTTTCCAAGTTGCGCTAAATTTTACTTTCAAAAGCTCGTGATAAGTAGCCGGTTTGTTTTGTTCACTGATGCGACGCCTCGTTCAGTTCTCGTTCTTCAAATTCAACCTTTGTTGCAATCTTGTTTCTGTACGTATTATTAATAAATACACATCGTATGGGCGGACTGATATTTAAATGTTCCGAACTCGCACGGCGAGATGCCGGCACATGTAGCGATCTTGCGACCGCTGATTACACGTGTCATCGCCGAACAAGTGCCACCAAGAAAATCAGTTGTGGCATTAATATTGCAGATGGAATCCCCTGGTAAGGAAATCGCCAAACGTACGGGTACATAAGCTGAGAGCCAGCGCCGCACCGCCGATGCCATCCCACTACGTCCGTCGATCTGCGCTACCCGCTGCCGCTTTTAGCAACTTGAAATCCTCTCGCTAACCTGCTTCAAACTGTACAGAGCTGTAGTGTGAGTACGTTAGCGCTTTAGTGTTACAGAAAGAATCCGCACGATGTATTTAAAAGCGGAGAAGCGCCGACCACGTTAGATAGACACGTCAGCAAGGCCTCGCGGGGAATGAGTAAACCGCGTTGCGGGCGAGATTTCGTAGGTGTTTGAGCATCCCACCACACAGCAATTGTTTTTTGACATATCTTGAAGCTCCAGCCACCACACACATGCGTCGGACACTGCTTATTTCACTCCGAAAACGTCAACGACGCGGGGACACGCGAACAACGACGTACAAACATATACGGCGGACGTCTGCTCACTGCCCCGAGAGTAACGAGCAAGTTCGCCACCACTGGCGCTTCGGTCGGCGTGCACTAGGCGTATATGCACCACATTTTGTACAAAAAGCACGTCAACTTTTCAATAATGGTGACTAAATATTGTGAAATAAAACAAGCTTTTGTGGTGGTATTTAACATTTTATTGACTTGATTAGGAACGGTTCTGCAAACTACCGTAAAGAAAAAAAATAAATAAATGTGAAGTGACTAGAATATATATTGACTGGGTCTTTAAAGGGACCCTGAAACGGTTATTTGAAGCTTTGTCAGCGTTTAGACTAGAGCATCATCGAACCATTGGCACCACAAATTTCGCTGCACGCCGTGTACCAAGGCGGCTACGGCCAATTATATCATACCCTCCTTCTCACCCCTGCCTTGCCTCCTCAACTCACGAGACACGCTGGCGATCGCAGAGCTCACGTGAGCACACTCGACGATTTGAGCTTCGCCCACGCACGCCGTCTGGCAACAGAGACATCGCGGAGTGGTTTATATCTGCTCCGACAGGTGCCGCCACCCTACCAGCCAATTTTTCGTGCGCGCACACCGCAACCAATCAGATCGTGCGCAGAATGCGTGTCATACTCGGGAGGGGCGGTTGAAAACGCGTTGGGCTGAGCCGCAGTGATCTGCAGCGATTCGCAGCTTTATAGCGTTGTAATCAATTACACAGTGTACGCAGAGAGCTTAAATTAGTCTGTAAATGAGCCTTAGGACTTGGTCTACTGGCTCAATGTGTTTGTACAAAATCGTCAAAACCGTTTCAGGGTCCCTTTAAAACCCAGTCAATATATATTGACTGGGTTTTTAAAGACTATGGTCTTTAAAAACGAACCTTAGAGGCTGTGGTTTGGCACGCTACATGCGCCAGAAACGATTGCGACATGTGAAAGCCTCATGTCCACAGTCTTTCGATCGTTACAAAAAAAAATTTCGCCGCCCCTCAAAATTCCCTGCAATATCGCGAAGATTCCCTTTTTCCCTTTCGTCCAAAATGACTGTCGAAAATTCCCTGAAAAAGGGAAAATTCCCTGCACGGAACATCACTGCATTTATATGGCATTTTCGTTTGTTGTATGATTTTGTTGGATTCTAGCGTTTCAATACATGATGCAACTCAGATATTTGATTTATTTGCCAAGCTCTGCACGAGACATGTGCCAGACTCGCCCGAACAATAATTAGTGAGAGTGGCCTGTGCATGTTTGTAATGCAAGTTTTCCTGTCCGACGTCAATTCTAGACAGAGGGTATCGCTCAACCCTTTTTTTTCATTTCTCATGGTAAGACCCCTGCTCAATGAAAAACCATGCTCCAGTTTGCGCGGACAACTTACCAAATGCATGGCCACAATTCATCTTGTTCTGGCTGTACAGTTTTGAAGAGGGGCCTACATTCACCTAATATTTTTAAGTTTTGCGCCTCACAATAAAGGTGCAGCCCTACAGTCATTCTACTACCACAATCTGTAGTGAACAAACGTTCCTATGGAAATGAACATTTGTACAATGCATCCAACCGGTTCTGCACATGCATTCTTTTTTATGTCGCCTCATACATCAGTTCACATTGGCAAACTGCATCATCTGCGTTCCTTCTGCATGTTCAGCAGCTTTCGTTATGCCGCGACTAGACGGCTGCATTTCGATTCCTTGTCAAGCATTTAACTACAACACCATGCTTCCGTCGTAACAGATGATTTTACAACAGCTTTTGTAAGTATGTGCAATGAATGCGTGGGCCCACATTTGCAAATACAAGTCTGCACTTAGCAAGAGACCCTCACTTTGCAGCTGTACTGAGCTACGGTGGTGGTCACCTTCTCGTCCACTTTATCAGGTATATCTCTGCATTTATAGCCTCGGAGTGTTAATCAGTGCTGCTTGTAGCCATGACGGTGAGTACGGAACACTCTTTTTCTTGAAAGAACGTATGCTTGGGCACTCTTTTTCTGCTGCTCACATCAAGGCACTGGAAAGGGCAACTGCAATGATTCAATCAATCAATGAGTTTTATTATGAATCATTGCAGTTGCCCTTTCCAGTGCCTTGATGCCACTTGACAGAAAAAGACATGGCTACGGGCAACGTTGGTTAAGAGGGCTCACCAGTTCTAAAGCAACTCAGGTTTGAACTTTTTGTGTCCATAGATGACAGCTCTTATGCACCACCAAAAGGAGGGAAGTTGGAGTCCACTCTAGGTATGCAAATCTCACCAGGACACTAAAGTAATAGTCCTTCTGTGTATGATAAGCAGCACTGCCTGACGTTCACCCAAAAAATCCTCAAAACACGGTAAACACTTCGTCAACCCCGCACTGTGGGATGTCCCACAACTTTTCCCTTTTACCCCACTGCGTCCCTAACCCAGACAATCAGTGATGACTTGTCTCATCTATTGTCTGCTACATTTGGGAGCCTTATTGAACCATCAGATATTGTCAGCAGCCGCACACTTAAACGACAATAGTGTACTACTGAAATTTTTAGCACACTGCACTCCTGAAAACGAGGACAATGCACGGAGAGGTCAGTTGGCGCCAGATGGGGACGAGAAGCGTATGGCCTACAGAATAGTGGACAGGTTCGCTGCACACTTAGCCGTGCTCCCAACAAGGACTGCAGAAATAGCGTCTTTTCCTCACCGTCAACATCTACCCCACAAATGACTTGAACGAAGCGAACAACTGCAGCTTCCCACTGTGGGTTAGTCCGCAGCCACCGATAACAACGCATATTTCTCACTTTGCTTTTTTCACTTCGACACAGAGCACTGCGCGAGGTCAGCCTTACCCAAGAGCCCGGGTATCCGAAGTACACTGTGATGAAGAGCGGGCACAGCATTGGTGCTTTATTTGCAAAATCTTTTTCTAGCTCTAAACTAAAAGTGTTTCGTTTATCTTCCTGAAATAAATACCATTAAATGGTATTGTGCAACACAATATAAATGCTTTAAATTGAATGTTTTTAAACAAAACTACCTCAACAGGATACGCATTTGGGCTGGTTGGTTTGTGTCCTTTCTTTGTCCTGTCTTTTAGCGCTGTTTTGTACTGGAAAACTACCTCACTGCAATTCACAAAGAAATATGATGCAAATAGAAACTTTCATCAAAATTGGCGGCTTTCGTTCGGGCACAGCCTACGTTTCTTTTTTTTAATCTCGATCTGATGCATTTTTGTTCGCTTCTTTCCTATCTAGAGAACTAGGGCACATAGTTGAAATGACTACACTTCAAAAAAATTTAAACACCCGAGAGATCAATATTTGCACTATTTTATAATTCGAATCAGACGTGTTCATTTAAAATTTTTATGCATGAAAACCTAATACCTTTCAGTCGCGCGAAAACAAATTCATAGTCGTGCACAATTTTTTTTTTTTTTACAAGATGCTTGGTAGACCAGGTGTCTTGCCACCATTTGCAAACTTAAGGTGGCACCTACAACATGTATAAAAAAAAAATTCTTTTCTACAAACACAAGTGAGGCTGATGTTTGCAGCAGTAACACAATGAAACAATGTTGCTGGTGAGTTGGCTTGTTAGGCACGTGCCAAGCTGTGACCACTGAACTTCAAAGGTAGTTCTTCTAAGGGAAAAGAAACAAAAAAACTTCTGATCTACACATGCACAGTTGGTGCCTCAAAGAACCAGTTCACAGTAGCCTATCGCACCATTATATCCAAACATCACAGATCTGCCTGCTTTCGTGTGACATTTCTAAACAGCGCTCATTATTCAAAAGCACACTACGTTGCCCCTGTCATATCCCATTCAGGTATGAATTATGATCCATGGTCTGCAAATGCATCGAATTCACATGCCATGATTCCAGGGCACTCGGTATTGCATTCCAAGAAAGAAGATAAAGGAATCTGCTGTTTTGTGTGTTTCAGTAATTAATGATAATTAACATGTAATTAAATATATAATTATTCTCCTATCAGTCAGCTTCAATCCCTGCATACAAAGAACGAAATATTAGGGCCGAAATGCACGCAAGGTTTGTTTTTTGGTTGTATTCAATTCGAGCAGAGAAAAAAATTACTCTTGACATTGGTCCTGGAACGCGGCTCGTCGAACGGCCGTCAAACATGATAGTGTCTGCAGCAAAGCGATCCTCTACAGTGATATGCAGCACAATAAAATTAGATGACCACTAGCTGTCCACTCAGGAAGCCTGCACGAATGTGCACACTGCGTTCCAAGCGATTCGAAGAAACACGTGACGCGCCTCCGAATATAGATGAACCTGTGTCATCCTAATGCGGCTGGTCGCCAGCACGCAGCAAAAGCCTACGGGTGACAGCGCTCCTCCTTCTTGTGTAGCAGAAGTCGCCGCTGTCCCTCTTGTCACCGTAGTAAATTCCCGTGAGTGCTGAATAGGATGATTTGCTACAGACGATTCTCTGAACATCCAGGATCTCTCCACACCCTGTTTAAAAGACAATGCCGGTAGACGAAATGCTGTTGCCAAGCCAAAGAAACATTGCTTTGTGTTTGGGCCACGCCCTTGCATTAGCTGCGCATTTCACTTCATGAAACACGCTCAAGAGATGGTGTGAAAGTCCAAAAGTGAAACAGAAGAAGCAATACAGCCCCCCGCCTCACCCCAAATAAAACCCGAGATTGCTCAAGTTTTGTCTTTAGGAGCCATGGAGGAAGAAAAGCTAAGAGGAGCTTGTGAGAAACTGTGCACGCACGAATACAAGAGCTTGGTGGTAGAGTGTAAGAGGGATCACCAAACAGATGGCACCAGGTGGAGGTACGTCGTGAGGTGCCCCCGAGAAGCAACCTGGCAGGCGCCGCCATGCACGATGCTCGTGAGCTGACCAGCAGCGTGTCAGAACAATTTTTACAAAAGTAGTATAAGCTCCTGCTGTGTTGAATTTCATTTTTTGCTTCCTCCTTTGAAGCTAAGTATGGCCTGCAAGACTACAGCTCTAGCTTTGCATCTGCATTCGTAAAAAATGCGATGCATGTTTTTCGGCAGAGGTGTAATTTTGAGTCTGTTCCTAGTTGGTTTAGGTATGCTACCTGTCTGTCTGGAACACTCCGTGGGCTCGAAACCCAGGCGCTCCATGATTTTCCTCTCAGTATTGCTTCTCAAAAGCCTTTGATGCTGTGACACCGTGGCGGCTTCTATGAGCTCATCCAAAAGTATTGGAGACACACACTACCTAGATGTTTTACTGTAGAGGTGTTCAGGGGAAGATATAGTGCAGTTTTTATCCCTTTTCTGATAATGGCTTCAATTTTATCTTTCTCTGCTTTACCCAGTTTAACATAAGGAGCAACGTATAGTACACGGCTTACGACGAAAGCTTGAACCAACCTCAAAAGATTGGCTTCCTTCATCCTCGCATTCTTATTAGAAATGCACTTAAGTGGGAGGCAAGTCTGGTTGGCCCTAGCTTCGAGTCTCCGGATAGTTTCAGTGTTCTTTCCATTTGTTTGTATGCGCAACCCTAGGATTATAATACTGTCCATTGTTGGAATAGCATGGCCATTCACTCGTAAAGCAATACCATAGCCCCTGCCGGGGGATTGTTTCTTTTCCTCTTTTGTGATGAAAGAAAAAGAGCCTCAGGTTTTTCTGCCAAGCATTGCAACCCAATCTGTTCGAGATATTCCTCTATTATATCTATGGCCCTTTGAAGTGTGCTTTCAAATGGTCTTTCGCTTTCACTGTTCACTCAAAGCGTCCCATCGTCCACGTATATGGTGTGATGTAGTTTTTCGATTCCATTAAACTTCTCAGGATCATCGCTATATTAAAGAGTCGGAGAGGTCGGTCCCTTGTGGCGTCCCTCTATTCTCTTTCGAGCTACAGTCCTCCCATGCTCATGGTTGCAGTGCAATTTGACAGAAAATCCCTCATGTAGTTGAAGGTATATCCGACGTGCTCTACACAGATGCTGCCGAATATGACAGAAGGGCTATACACAGCTCTAGTGGTTTCAGAGTGTGGTGACCTGGTCTCGTGGCGCACCTTTAACGGGGTCATGAACCACTCCTCGCACTTGGCATGAAAAACACCTTAGAACGAGTCGAACGCCTCCCAGAAATACACAGCCGAAAGAATTTTCCGAAAAGCTAAAGACAGGAAATAGGGGTAATACTGCAAGGGGAGCTAGTTGGTACACATTCATCGTAATAACTTTTTTAGCGCAGACTAACACACGGACAAAGAGAGGGAACGACACCAGCGCTACTATCAACTGAAGGCTTTATTCAGTAAAGGAAAATATATATACCGACAATGTCACCCGCTGCCCATGCGCACCGTCGTAGGTGCAATGTCCGGAGCTATTGCGTCATATCTACTGCTACCCCTTTTCTTTCATAAGCGACTCTTCTTTTTCGGAGATAGTTAATGACGGGTGGCTGATACATGATGACCCCCTGATGTGGATGTGATATGCTTCCGCAAGCTCTCGTGTGGTGCGATCACGGTGCCTGAACAGAATGACTGTATTTGAAAAGTGTGCTTGGCAGCCACACTGCGCACAATGCATTGCCAAATGCGTCAGCGGCCTTTCCCTTCAGAGACGCGTGGTGCTCCCTTAAGCGTATGTTTAGGCAGCGACCTGTCTGCCCCACATACACTCGTCCACAGTTTAGAGGAATACAATAAACAAGATTAGATGCACATTGAACAAAATTGACCCTGTGCTTAACATTGCATGTTCGTGGGCTTCCTCGTCCTACAGCATCTAGCTTGCTTCCAACCATGGAGCACAGCTTGGCCAGAAAATAGAGTGATCGCTATATTTGCCTGACGCGTTGCCCCTCAACTTGCTTCATTCTGCAGGAGAGGGCAGTGCCATTCGCGGCGCCCGGAGTTATTCAATCATACCAGTTGTGAAACTCCCCATAGGCTTCATGTATAAAAATCCAGACACGCCATTGGCCGAAATGACGGGAGTGTGCTGATTGTCGCATCATCTGTTCGCCAAAAAACTAATAAACGCCATATTTTGTGTTTTGCGTTGCGCAGGGCCGTGAGCGCTGCCGCATTCTGCCAAACAACATGGCAGAGCCTACTAGAACTGCAGAGTTCTTGAGACTTTAGAATTTGGTCTTGGGTGAGTTGGTGCCTATTTTTCCTGTAGATGTTACTCTGACGCAATGCTAGAAACATGAAAAAGAACAGAGGAGCTCCTCTGTCTCTGCCCGAGCAGCAAACGTGTCGTCTGCAATCAAAGTTCGTCGGTGCCATCGGAAAGACTCCGCGAACATCGCACCAGAAAAGAAAAGAGCGCTTGCAGAGTTACCTGCGAGTAAATAGCAATGTTCCCATTTTTTTGTCATCGTAATTTCATAATTATATGGTATCCCAGCCTGTGTCCCATTGGTTTTGTGGTTACTGGAAACGACCGCTGAGCGCAAGACATAGCGACCAATACATGGTAAGTACTGATTGGTACTGATGTGCTTTGGTTTGCACTCCATCGTATCAGTGTCAAGTTTGTGCGATCATCGTTCACGTCGTGTTTGTGAGACGCAACATGAACCGCAGAGCGGAACACTTCAAAAGATTCGTCATCTCAAACTTCCTGTGAGTAGTCCGTCCTCCAGCGCACATTTTCAAATGAGCAAACGAGGAGTAACAGAAATAATTAGGGCACAGCGAAACAATTAAAAGCATCGTAGCACGAAATTGCAAACACCACCTTAGACGAAATTAAACTAGACGCTTTGACACGTCTTTGCTTACGCCTCTGCACAGCGAAAACAGCTGACAGCGGCGCCGTTCAAGCCAAGGCCATTGCGGCGACAATGCCAGTGTTGCGTGAGGCATTTATCAGCCTGCGAAGAGCGCACGCAGGAGTGGCAATTTAGTGTTTTGCATTGCCGCTCCCAGATGGCGCGACAATCTGCTAACCACCGCAGAATCGGCCAATCGCGTGTCCGGGTTTTGGAACGCAGTTTCGCAACTGGTATGATTGAATAACTCTGGTAGCGCCCCACCCAGTGCATTACATCATCGCACTTCAATGTTGTGTGGTTTCCTTTCCGTGTAATATGGCGGTGCGGACGGCTGCTGCTGGCAACTCATAGTTCCGGTCAGCTGCTTCTCGCTGCGCTGTAGCTGCAGTAGCTGTGCGGTCTGGCGCAGTGTCTCCGCTCGAGGAACATCCATGGATGGCGCTTTGAGCATGCGCAAATGAAGCCATCGCAAGCCTCTGTTTAATGCCAGAAGCGAGCGCGTGACCACTCGTTTGCTGTTGGCGGGCCAGCATTTCTTTTCCTTAGTTTGAAACAATGCTTGCTTGTAGCATAGTAAACTGCTCAAGCTGACTAGGAAGGTCTTCGAGGAAGACGTTTCACTGGAAGGTACCCCGAAATCGTATCAAGTTTTGCTCGTTTTACTAGAAAATAAGCAGTGAGGTATGATCGGGAATCACCTGCATTTTTGTGAGCTCACCTACAAAATGAACTCAAAGGGCAGGCTTAGCGTAATCCTTCGCCGTCACCACATGTTGGCAATATAGCTGGCTACATTGCAGGCTTTGTGTTTGTTATTCTACGGCGGTGGCAGATCCCCTGTGCGACGTGCCACTGGTGCAACATCAACAGCATCGGCGTTGCATAAACGGCGAATACGTTCATGTTTCTTCATGAGCGCAGGTGCCACGATGCATGCGTTCATTACGGGCTACCCTGTTGGAAACCCAATGGCGCTGTCCCAGTGCCATGCATAATTATTGGACCAGTGTGGCGCAGGGTACTGGGAGGCTGGCACACTGCACGATGCACGCTTGACACTGTCACGCGGCACACCTGTTTTGGGCCGAAATCGGGCTTTTAAATTGCTCTTGAGAATTCTAGCCATGGCCAGATCGTAATTCTGACTAAAACACAAGCACTGCGAAAAAAAAAAAATGCAAAAAAAGTAAAAAAAAAAAAAAGAACTGAGTGAGTTAGGCTCGAACCCACCCTGTCAACGCACAATGACGCACGCTGAAGCTGCCACGCTACCCGCTACACTACACTTCAAAGACAGAGCGTGGTGTTTTTACTTTATACCTGATTCTGGTGGCCTGTTTTTCATCAACTTGTTAAGAAATGCAGATTTCTGCCTCTCAGTGCACAAGACAACCTAACAGAAGATAGTTAATTCGTTTGTTATGTGTTGCCCAGGATCAGAACGTCCATCTGGCACGTTTTGTCGAAAAACATGTTAGCGGAACCACAGATGTGAGTTGCATGCAACTTCCAAGCAAACTTCCATGCATGCACGCTCAAACACACGCTGGTGCGCCGAGTTCAGCAGACGACAGTTGGCCTCTACCGGAAGTGAGTCATCTTTTTGAAAACTTGCAAGAACCTTTTCCATATTTCAGTCTGTTGATTTAACTACAACAACTATTATACACAGTGTCAACGGGAACAAGCACATCTGATCCAAACAGAGCTCTTGATTTATGTCGGCTATTGGCCAATAATCTTTTGCAACGTTGGATGACAGAAATGTGACGTCCGATGACAGACACCCACTCACCGACGAGAGTGACAACTGGCCTCTGTTTGAAAAAAGGGCACCAGAGAAAGCAGCAACTTTGCGCTCCGCTTGTAGCCTTTACGTGGCACGCACGGCTGCAATATTTGGCTGAGCAGTTCATAGCCCAAGAGAACTTTTTGTTGGGCGAGTTGGTATTCATTCATACTTGATATTTTAAGGCACGAAAAAACACAATACACAAGAAAGGACACGGGACAGAGCGCCTGTCCCGTGTCCTTTCTTGTGTATTGTGTTTTTTCGCGCCTTAAAATATCAAGTTCATGGCCACGTCTGCTTTCCGCATGATGTGTTTTTTCAACAAGCCCAAGGGGTGCTTCATGAACACTTTAAAAACACAATCGCAACTGAGAAAGAAGTTGCAGTTGCTCTAGCAGTAACACAAAAAGGCAGCACAAGAGTGATTGTTAGCGACTTTGAGTCAGCCATTAAGAACTAGATGTACATTTACAGCGCAAACGCAAAGACGCACCACAAAGAGAGAAACGACACACACAAGCGTTTCAGCCACTGCAGTGGCTGAAATTGACACAATTAGCATTTCAGCCACTGCAGTGGCTAAAACACTAATTCAGAAAAGGAAATCCACCAAGAGGGCGGACGCCGTACAGGACAAAGTGAGGCCTGTGGTGGTCCCCTATATGCATCGGATCACCCATCAGCTCAAGCAAGTGGCAGGCAGACATGGCGTCACTATGGCGCTGTCTGCCCCGAACAAGCTTTCCAAGCTATGCTCCCGCACCTGCGGTGAGCAGAGGAGGGTGCCAAATCCGACACGGTGTGACCTACGTCCCGTGTGCCGTCGGCGTGGTTTATTCCATCCCGCTCTCGTGTGGTAAGACCCATGTCGGTCAAACTAGAAGATGCGTCAACGAGCGGCTCAGGGAACATGCACAAAAGATTAACAAGAATGCAGATAAAGGAGCCCATCTTGTGGCTCATATTAACGCTTGCTGCAATTGTGAGGCACGATTTGAAGGGACGTCGATCCTTGGCAGGAACCACAATGAGCATGCGCGGCTGGCTTTAGAAGCCTATCACATCAGAAAAAGGGCTCATCTTTGCATAAGCGACACGTCTCTGTCCCTGCACTCATCTGAGTTTGATTTCATTTCATCGCGTATGTAATACAGTGATTCATTTTTCCACTCTGTTTCACTTTTGTTTTTATGTCGATTGCGTGGCGCATGTGCGGTAGGCTGCCTTGGAGGTATATATGCATTGACAATCGCCGAAATAAAGTCAGTTGATGGTCAGAAAAAAAAAGAAAAAAAAAGACAGCGCTTGTGTGTATCGTTCCTTTCTTTGTGGTGCATCTTTGCGTTTGCGCTGTAAATGTACATCTCGGATTATGAACCAACTAGGCCCAAAAGAAGTTTTACTGACATTAAGAACTATATGGGCATGATCTCTGGTGCAGCCCCCCAAAATTCTGAGACAAGGGTAAGTACCCACATAGCAAATTTCACTGATATGGTCCCCGGCTCATCCAAGGGCTCACTTTGTAGTCAATCGCCGCCGACTCGCCGCCTACACTCAAGGGACCCCTCTCCGTGGGAGACGAGCTAAGAACATTCCAGGAAATCACCTCTCATTATAGATTCCATCGTAAGGTTTATCCAGAGACAGCTAAAGAGCTCAGCAAAAGAGAGGAAATTGCGTGGCAAAAATGGCCAACTAGAGTGTTTCCAAACCCTCAACTGTAGAGTGAATGGCACCCAGAGTGTTTAATCCATGATGTACGCACTGTAACAGCACTGCAAGTCTAGTTCACATGGCCTCGACCTGCCCTTCCTACAACGATCCTAGCAGAAGTGTAGAATCCTGGGAGGCCTTATTATTCAGCACCGAAGCCGAAGAACAAAGGAAAGTCATCGGTCTCGCCCTGACCGCCGCCGAGTCCCAAGGAATCCCGGCCAATGGTTAGGGGGATGAATGGGGGGCTGAGGCCCAAGCCTTCTACCCCGTCATTCTCGACGGGCGCAAATAAATGTTATTTCTCTCTCTCTTTTGAAGCTAAGTTACTGCTTTCATGCAATGTTGCAGGCAGGAATGCGCGTGAAATAGGCTCAAAGTATGCATTGCAGAAATGGTCAGAGATAAGATCTTTGCTGCAAGACGGCTGTCGCACAGAACATGCAACACGGAAAGAGAGAGCCCAATACAGCAAAAGCTCCCTGTCCTTACTCTAAACTGTTTACATATTTTCCAAGCACACAAGACAGAGTTGCACGGTTGTTCACTCTGGGTATCTTTCGGCTTTGCGCATTTTTTGTTATGCTCTTCTAACACGAGTGGGCTATCTTTTGACACATGGATGCCGCTAAAACATGAATAAAATACTAATACGTAATGCCCAGACCAGAAAGAGACTTCCAGGAGGAAGCAGGGGAAAACCACACCCGCCGCTTTCAGAACTTGTCTACGCTTCTTGTGGGCCTGTGTGTCGTTCCGTAAATGACTGCATACAGGCCAATGTTAGCAACGAAAGGGATGCACGTGCTTTTCAAAGCAACTGGCAGAGCATGAAAGCGTGCGGACACAGCGGACAGATGATGGATGAGATGCCACGGGGTGAAAGGCGAGACTTGTAAAAAAAAAATTTAAAAAAAAAAATGGCCACAAGGTACCACTCTTTATGGGTGCATAGGGGAGATAGCACAGTGAGGGGCGTAATGAAAGCAGGGAAAATGCTTATTTTCTTGCTGAGCCTTCAGAATATGAAGAGTGAGAGGTTGCCTGAAGTTGAGGAGCTGGGGGACGACTTTTCTTTCTACTTGGATTTGTCATGGTGTGCAACGAGCATGAGCACCAACATGTCAGCTGTAGTGCAGCATTTTGCCATTGTCATCTAGATGGAGCCCGCTGCTTAATTCTTTACACCCGTAAGGATTCCAGAACATTACGAACGGCTGGCTGAAGCGCCTCGGCAGTGTAAAAATTGCAGCTCGAAAAACACTTGGTGTTGAGCAGAGGGCGCTTCCAGCAACAGAAAATGAACGATGGGATGTTCTGAAAATGATGCATGCACAACGTCACATACAACGTGTCAGCTACATCCACATATGGACATCTACGAAGCATGTACCTTCCATTCATAAACCCATGGATATTACGTTGTGCACACTCTGAATTTTGGCTGGTCACTCTATTTAGCAGGGTGAATAAACACTCTGTTTTGTATTGATCGGAACCGGCACCACGCCGTGCAGAAAATTTGACTTTGATAGGTCAGATTTTGGGATTCATACACTTACCGCCCTTGCTGTCTATTAGCTCACTGAATAGAAGTGACGTAGTTAAAAGAAAAGTTAAAACATGACCGAGCTGTAAATGAAGAGGACAGAGAGCTCACATTTGTGTACGTTTGCATATTCGTATATCGATCGACGCAGTCGTGTAGCATACCAATCGTCTGCCACCATATGCAACTTTGGATTGTAGGTTTGACACAGTACACACTTTAGGGGCCTCACCGACACATGACGTTGGCATCGCACTAAATTTCGGACGGCAATGATGTTCGAAACTGGTTTTATGTGCACAGTGGCAAGAGTAACGGACTGTGGAGTTGGTGAAGTGTTACTGGCTACCGATACACCTGCACGCGTGCGACTACCACGTCGTTTTGATCCTCAGTTGCTAAAGGCTGCGCACGTGCAGTTCCGCGTCGCAAAACATGGATTAGCTTATTTTCATTAGGAGATGACAAGAAAAAGTGAGATGTCAAAAAGAACGCTTTTTTTTTATATTTGCCTTTGCTCTGTAGAAAAATGAAAGCCTCAGTAAAAAAAAACTGTTCACATTTCGTCCTATAATAAAAAAGAATGCTCTGCCACAAACATTGTGTAAGTCTGACCAAATTTGGACATGCTAGAGTTTTTGAAAGTGTGCATGTATTCTCTATGGGTGCTTGCACTGGTGAACCCAACACTCCCAGGTTTAAATGCAGAGATATATTTGGTAAAGTGTGCAGGAGGACGACCGTTGCCGTAGCTCCATTGATTATGATACCGTAGAATCCGCCTTGTTCATTTTTCTGTGCTGCCCTCAGCAGTCTCGGTAGGTGCCGGGACAACCGGTATTGCCAGAACGAACGCCTCCGAGGTGGAGGGGCGTTTCGCGACTTCTCCACGAGGGGAAGGGGCGCATTCGCCGCGGCATTGTGAAAAAGGTGGATTAAGGCAGTAATGTAGCGTGGTGGGTGTGTTGCTATGACATAGTGACGCTTATAGTGCAAGAAACAATGCGGACGATGATAGAAGCGATACCCACAGAAACTAATTTGCAACAATGTTTATTTTGAAACAGGCGACCACATATATAATTGTTTTACAGTAATCACTTGCGGTTGTTACCTAGCCTGTCAATCAACTCAGCCTCGATGATTTGATGGATTAACTGACCCCTGCCAATACCAACAACTGAGCAGTCTTGAAACATTGCAGTCAAGGCGGTGATGCGGGCTAGTTGGTTTTAGTCACTTGTAGTCATATTTGTAGCACGTCCTGTATATGTGTTCTTAACTTTTGTCTGCGTCTGGTTTATTTGTGCTACAAATATGACTACAAATTGAAACATCGGCATGCCTGTGGTATAAGCACCTGCTCCGACACCTGAATTTCTACGATGCCTACAGTGCGCATAAAGGAGCCCTCCCCTTTTTTCGTTTACAATGTAGCAGAGTTCCTTCAAACGCTCACTGAAGCACCATCCACTTTGACTTGCATAATTCTTGCCACATATCGAAAGAAGCTTGGAAACTAGATCAGCAAACCTATTTTGATGCTTCTTTTGCACCCCTGCTTCTCTGATAAGGCAGACAGGTCTGGAAAGTCTACGCAAATAACCCAATTTCATGGAAGCACAAAACACTACCGTTATGTTCACACAGTAAAGGTAGTGAGCAAAAAAAGGTGCATTATTTCACTTTATGCATCACACGGCCTAAAAAAGTGTTGCTAGGCTGAGCTACGGAGTGGACGTCTCCGTTTCCTCCTCAAGTATGTGTGCCCGAAGGAACAAGAAGACACAATCCAGTGCGTCAAGAGAACCAAAAGATGGATGCGACATGTGTAGGTTCATTGAGTGACCCACAGGTCACGGGATCGAATCCCGGCCATGGTGGCCATATTTTCGATTGAGGCAAAAATGCCCGAGGCCTGTGTACAAACGGAATCACACTTGTCTAAGAGAAAATGGCAGCTGGCCACTTCAGCTGCCGTTTTCTGCGGAAATATGCAAAGACTGATGCAGTAACGATACCCAACGTAGTCATGCTTCATGCTAGGTCCTTGCGCTATAATTCAAGCATGAATGGAAGCTTGCAGCTAACGTGAGGTAGCAGCTGCGGGCAACAACAGCATCCCCAGATAAGCGCTCCGCCACTCGAGACAAGCGTGATTCCGTCTTTACTCAGATTTAGGTGCACGTTAAAGAACCCCAGGTGGTCAAAATTTCCAGAGTCCAGAGCTACAACACTTCTGAATTTCATTTCTTGTTCAACGGGCCCGTTCTTCAACGCACTTCATGACCCTCATGCCGTCGTTTCGCTAATTGCAGAAACCGTATGTAAAGCACGCTCTCTTGCGTTCTGCTCACGTCGCAAAATAATCCCACTAGAAATTGTTAACCTCTCAGGAGGCTTCATTCCGTCACCAGGACACTTGTCTAGGATTTGCAAGATCCTACGTTCAGAGCTGTACCGCCAAGTGCGGCTCTACCGGCAAGTTCTAACCGCGAGTTTGCGGTGCAACAGTGACCCCGTCGGTTCGAATGGAAGAATTCGGGCGTTATCACGCTTCGTCGACCAGAGAACAGAGTGGCTGTGGCAACTTCATCTGAAGCAGCTCCGGAGCTGTCTACTGCGAAAGAAACCGATGCAGAGGAACCCTGTTCACGGGGCGTCGCAGCTGAATCTTCCAGGTTTCGTCCACGACGCACTCTCATTGGGTCCAAAGTTCGCTGTCGAAAAGAAGACACCACCGGAGGATCTGTTATCCATGGTGAGGCAACTTGCTATACTTGTACCAGAAGAGGAGGCTTCTCGAGTTGTATCAGAAGGTGTAGATGTTATTTCACGTCATGGCATCACGCGTCCCAAACACTCTGTAAAACGCATTTCGAATTATTTGACTAGCAATTCTTCGTGTGTATTGCCCGCCGACAAGGAAGGTGGCATTGCCGTTTTACCTACCGCCACGTTCTGCGCTAAGGCAGACGAGGCCATCTCCAGTGTTTTCAAAAGGCACGATCATGTCGCTTTACCCAAGGTTACGGCGCAGGCCAAGAAACTATGTAGCAGGCTGAATCTTGACAAGTTGAGGAAAGGTATTAATGATAGCAAACGATGTCACCTGCAAGTACTGTTCTGTGCTAAGACCCACAAACCAGACGTTCCTTTAAGGGTAATTGTATCAGAGAATGACACATGGCAGAAGTCAGTCGCTTTGTTTCTTCAAGCCAAGCTTGCCTGTTTGCCCGTGAATGATCCGTTCTTGATCAGGAACTCGGATCAAGTGATTGAATTCTTGAAGGACCACCCCCATGATGGTTACCAAGCCTTTTCGGTGGACATAAAAGACTTATATTATTCAATCCCTCACGGTGTTCTGTTGTTTTCTATTGAACATGCCATAGATTAATATGGTGCCACGCGCTTTGAAAATGATACCTCATTGTCAAAGAGTCATTTTTTAGAACTTTTATCGTTTATTTATCTTCCACTTTTATTTGTTGGGATGATGCGCTGTATTTGCAGAAAAAGGGCGTGTGTATCGGCTCGTGTATAGCACCCATTCTTAGCAATTTGTTTTTATCTGGTCTTAGCATTGCCTTGTCTACAACGCTAAATAACACGAAAGTGTGCAAAGCATTTCACTTTGTTGATGACTTCCTGTTTTTAATTGACTGTGCTCCTGTTGACATAGAGGCGAAGGTTGACGAGGTGTTGCCCGTGATTAAGGAATGTCTTGCACCCCTTGAAGTCACTTGCGAACTTCCACAAGGGGGGCTCTATCCGTTTTTTGGACATCCGCTTATTCTTCTTAGAACAGCACACATGCTGGTGGTATGAGCCGCAAGCAAATAAGCCCCTTCTTTCTTTTGTCTCTGCACACTCAAAGCTCATTGAGAGGCATTGCGAACTTGTGTTTTAAAAATGCCCTAACCAAATCCTGTCATCACAAGGTGGCGCCCAGTTTCGAGACTCAAAGCAAGCGTCTTACTGAAGCAGGCTATCCAGTTCTGTTACAGGTATCTGTTGCTGAACGCATACTGAAAGATTCACGTAAAGAAAACAGGGAAGAAGCTTTGGAGGGCTCGGGCTGCAGGGTAGGTGTGATACCTTATTTGCACACTAACTTGAAGAAAGTGGCGCAGCAGGCTAACGTACGCATTGTTTTTTCAGCGCCCAAAAAGCTAGGGGAGCTTTGCAAGTTGACTTGCCCAAATAATGTCACTCACTGGGCTTGTCAGAAAAAACGCCACGTTAGATTTGTCGACTGTGAGTGCTGTGTAGTGTACAAGTTTTCATTAACATGCGGGAAGTACTATATAGGGCAGACTAAGCGGTGTCTGAACGATAGACTACGTGAACACAGCTACAACGCAAGAAACAGACTTTCAGCGGGAGGGTTCTTAGCAGCGCACTGCAAAGATTGTGGGTGCTCCCCTTATCTGTTTAGCTGTATTGTTATCGGCCGGTCTAGGAATCAGCTCACATGTGAAATATAGGAAGCCGAAGCAATAGCAGAAATGGGAGACTTGTGTGTGAGCTCGCTATCAATTGCTTTGATGGAAAAGGAAATGACGTTTCTTCGAATGTGATCACGTGCAAGATGAATTGTGTTTTTTGAGCATGTATAAGATGGGTGTGAAGGGCATGGAATAAACAGTTGGAAGTTTAGCGCCCACCTTTCTCTTTACGTCTGTGTCGTGTTTCTTCCGTATATGTACCGCGCTTATACAAGCTAAGTTCTCCACTACGGCATCTCTCAAAATCATATCGTGGTTTTGAGACGTTAAACCCCATCAATTATTATTATTGATTGCAACGCATCAATCGGGTATCAGATCCCGTTGTTGTGCGGCAGACGGGGCAGAGTGGAAGATGCCTGAATGGGCAAACATAGGCGTTCAGTAGCAGAAGCGAGGCCTTCCCATCCAGCTGACCGTTGTCATGAATGCAGGTGTAGCCCCCCACTTTACGGACACAATGGTGTTTTCCAGGCATAAAATTCAGCTCACCTGAGAAAGTACCGAGGCCTTGGACATTATAATTATGAGGAAGTGAAAGATGCACGAGCCAGCCATCGATAAAGCTTTGGGATAATGAGTACGAGCACTTGGTCGGCAGGTGCTGCAATTTGATGCAAAAAATACGTTGTGCACTAGTTTGTCAAAGGGGCAACAGCCAGAAATATTCTCCATTATTTTGAGCACCTGTCCTATGGTTTTCCTAGATGGCTTTTTTTTTTTCTGAATAAAAATTCAGTTGAGAGTCGGCGCATGTTGTCTGCATTTCTTTCGTCCTTGGTCTTTTTGGTGAGTGCTGCACAGCTCCAAGTTTGAATTCGTTCCAACTAGCTCTGTTTTCTATTCCAAGCAGTGTGTCGGAACGGAATGAAAACCAAAAACGAAAAAAAAAAAAAAACGATATTTTTGATTGGAACGAAAACGTAATCTATTATTTCGTTCCGGAGTGAAACCAAACTTTTTTAAACGATTTTCGGTTCACGAAAAAAACTTGGCAATCCGAAATAACTGAGGCCATGCAACGTGAGCAATAATGCATATCTCAGGGAACAGAATTAGCGCGTATCTCAAGCAGAAATTCCAAAGTAAAGATGTGTTGCAATTGTGCGAAAAGCGGAAACAGTGGCAACCAGAGATGTAGATGTTTATATTAACCCTTAGTTGGCTTTCATGTGCTTGTCACGCAGGCCAACATGGAGAGGGCATCGTCGGCGCTGGTTTGTTTTATCAGAACGGTGGTCTCGCTCATCAGAGAGTACACACGATGACGTGCTGCTTCTGACATCATGGCCACTCCCTTGAGACAAAGCACTGAGCCTGCTATAGAAATTCGTATTTATCGTTTGAGAAAATAAGTACTATGACTTAAAAGGGTACTGGTTTGTGCTAGCTGGTAGGGATTCGTGGTAAAATTACTTCTGCTCCTCTGAAGAACCTGGAAAGAACGTGTTTTACTCCTGTCCCCCTTTCCTAAGAGGAGCGCAAGCAACTATACAACAAATCTATTGTTTTTATGGTTACTTTAACCTCAAAATTTTTTCATACAAATAAAAACCGATACGAACCACTACGGAACGTTTTTTTTCGTTCTGGAACAGAAATGCAACGAAACCTTTTGCTATGGAACGAAACTAAAACCGAAACGATAAACATTTGAAAGCAAGCACCGAGACTTGTGTCGAGTACAGCTGACCTCACCTGCGTTCAAAGCATTTCACAGCTTTGTGAATAATTAGCCAAATACTCGTTATTCTTTCACTCTGTCTCGACAGTATGACTAAACCAAAGAAACGAAAGGTAAAAGATATGTAGGAAAAGAGGCAGTCATGCATGTTGTGGGCTACAATTTAGAGTAGCCTACTTATCCTTAACCCCTTAAGTGCTTTATTTTTTTGAACATTTCCCTGACCAAAAGTGCCTATTTTTTTTATTGCTGATTTCGAATCTGATTGTACTAAAAAGCATCTAGTTGATGTCCAAAAAATATTTGTACCACATATTTACTCAAATCAACACAATAAAGTTCATTTCTGAACAATACATAGGAAACCAGCTATCTGCTGCTAATAAAAATAAAAACCTTATAAAGAAAAGAGTTGCAGACGCCACATCTTTTTTCACTTGTGTAGGCTAAGCACCCTTGGGGTATTTCACTCAGGAAGCTTCGGAGCTGTGTGGAAAATTTCAGAACGCAGAATAACGAAAAGCGGCTTCACTGGCGAGCACTCGCGATATTTGCTTCCGAGCTGTCTTCATCATCACCGTCTTGTCTTCCGGACACAAGATAAACATCTGTATCCGAATTACCACCACTCGAAGAAGATGACGAAAATGAAAAGCTTCATTTTCGTGTTGACGGGCCAGCTATGCATGGGTCGCCGGCACCGCACGCCATATTTCCTTACAAAACCGCGCTTCGGCCATAGGAGAAAACTAATTGGTCGAGTAAATGCTGCCATCTAGCGGATGACACGCAATCTAAGCCGTAGGTGAGCGCTTCTCGTCCTGAACACCACAGGGGAGTACGTATTCCGCTAGGACGAGCTCTGCTCGTCCAAAGCACTTTGGGGACAGTTTGGGCAGGACGACACTTAAAGAGTGCATTTGCAATGTACCACTAAGAAGCCTTCATGGTAACAAATGTAACCCTCATTAAATTGTGAATTGACAGTTTCTCGTGCGCCTCGCACCGTTCTTTGTGCACTGAGCAGCACAATTTCTGTTGCTCTACAAAGAGCAACAAAAATTCCATTTAATATGTTTATATTCCACTTTCGTTTCCCATAGGACCTACTTTAGCAACAAAAAAAAGTTACGCAATCAAAGGAGCTCAATTTTGGTCTCGAGATCTCACACAGCTCAGTGGTGGATGCATCCTGATGATGCTTGTCGTCTCCTGGCGCAAAACACAAAGGACACGAAAGAGACCACCTTTCATGCCAGGAACAACACGCTTAGTGAGCAGTGACAGAAACTAGCCCAGAAACAACTTCTTCATGAGCATTCTTCTGCATCACGCAGATATATTATCTTAGCAGTCAGTTTCTACCTTCCTTTAAGAGAACTTAGCAGCACCACGACATGCAAGGTCAGCAAACCGATTGTTTTCATTGGTCACCAAGAGGAGTGCCATTCGGTGCAGCGACAACCCATGGCATGTCACGCCTACGAAGTGGTTGCCGATGGATTTCCATGCACTACAGCAGGGTGAAGCAGCGAGTGTTTCCGCTAGTTGTAAGAACCAACTCAACGTGCAAAATATCACGGCATAGCACGAACGTTCTGCGCGTCGAGCAAGCGACACTACTACTACGCCGAGAGTGGCGCGAAGCCGGATGGTGCGCTACAAGTGCGACGACCGAGCTGCGGCTGCGCAGCTCCTCCTTGCCAGCCACGCGGCAGCAGCAGTGTGCCGAGCGGCCGCATCAACTTAGCGTCCACGACACAGAGCCGCGAGGTAAGTCGCCAAGGCGATATTTCGCCATGCCGTAGCTCGCTTCCGAAGCAGCTAACGTTTCTGGCCAACCTCCGCCATTGTCAAGCCTTGTGGCGACGGCTGAAATACGCTTCTTCGCTATTTAACAAAACAAACACAAACACAAAAGTGCAGGCGGCCATTTTGCGGCTGCGCGGTGCGGGCGTCCCAAGGCGGAGGGAGCCCTTTTTTCGGCGAAACGTTACGGGCAACCTGACGGGCCTAGCAGTGCGCGGTCGGTGTCCAGGTTGTGTCGAAGGGTTAATTAATTCTGTTCTCGCGTACGCTCGCGTTTACTCACCGTTTAGATGTGTTTCTGCCCGTCGAGATTTGGCCGAAAACCATGCGCAAGAGTCGGTCAAAATGACGCCGATCTGAGCAAGGTGGGAACGGAACAGGAAGTGACGCAGGCAAATCGTCATCGGCGGCTTCTGTAGCGGGAAGCACGCCGGCGTTCCTTCAAATAGCCGCTTTCTTATTTCTTTGCATTTCTGCCGCTGTTGCCAAGGGTCGTGTGAAGGGCCGTACGTTTCAGTGCCATTATCGACGTCTGATGCTCTTATTGTGCTTATATCTTGGCCAACACCTGTTTGTTTCGCCTGTCGATTTGCTTGGTGCCGGGATCGATTGGGAGACGACCTGCGCGCCGCTGTTGGCACGGCGGGTGTGTGTGTGCGATCAAGAAGCGGACAAATGGCGCTCAATCAGCTGTCGGCGGTGGCCGTTCGTGCGTCGTCTGCTACCGCCCGACGTCTGCGCGCCTCGGTGGTTGTGCCCGCGCGTTCCTGCTTCTACAACCCGAGCCGCAAAGGCAGCGAAGACTACGAGCGGCCGCAGCCCGAGCTCGACTACAGGACGCTGTTTCGGGATAGCTACAATGTGCTAAAGCAAGACTTGCGCCAGTTTGGCGACGACCTTGTCGAGACTCTGCGCTGCGACCACGCCATGTACGACCACGGAGACTGCGAGGTGTTCTGGGACGCCAAAAGCATCGCCGCCGACTGGACGGTGACTGTCGACAGCGACAACAACGAAGGCTTCTCGAGAGCGCAGCTGGCGGCGGGAGCTGTGTTCTCGGGCTACCTGGACACCGCTGTGCCAAAGGACGGGAAGATGGTGGAGACCGGCTACTGCAACATGCGCTCGCCCCGGGCGCGGCGGCCCTTCAACATGGCAGCCGCCTACGATTGGTCCTCGTTCACGCACCTCGAGCTGCGCATTCGTGGCGACGGGCGCTCGTACATGATCAACCTGGGTGCCGACCAGTACTTCGACGTGACGTGGAACGTGCTCTACCACTTCCCGTTGTACACCCGCGGCGGGCCCTACTGGCAAGTGGCGCGCATACCCTTCTCCAAGTTCCTCGTGAGCAACAAGGGCCGCGTTCAGGACAAGCAAGGCGCCATCGACCTCACCAACGTCAAGCACATGGGCATCACGCTGGCCGACGGCATTGCGGGCCCTTTCCGGCTCGAAGTGGACTACATCGGCGGCTACGTGGACGACTCGCACACCGAGGAGTTCGCCTACGAGATGTACCGAGTGCCCCTGGGCTATGGGCTCGGCGGCAGCTGAAATAAACGACATACATGCACGCGAGTGACAAGCGCCGCCGGGACATGCGGCAGCGCCCTCACGTCGAAGACGCTATCTGAAAGCCAAAATGGTTCCATGTGCATTCTCTGGGCCCATATTCTGAAACGATCGCCTTTGGTGACGTAAAATCTTGTCTTCAGTAACCGGCCAGTGCAATGTCATCGTTGCACTCGCCGTTGGTTCACGGAGGAGTGAGCGTACTGTACAAGCACAGTGTGAACCGTTTTCGAGCGTATGCTGGCTTCTACGCAGTGGCCAGGCTTGGCTATGGCTACTTTAAGTATGAAACGTGTTGAAAGTGCTTTCAACGTATTTTGTGCAATATTTAAAGAATGTTGCTTTGTGTGAAATGTATTTTTGATGAGTTTAAGCGTACTCGGAGAGTTCAGCTTTAGTGTGCCGCCACAGCAAGATTGCGCCAACATCTAAACATTTTGCCGGCGTGTGATAAGTCACACAAGCAACACACGGCTGATCTGCCGAAGCAGCGACATCGCACCAACATCTCGCCGTTTTGTCAGTGCACAGTGAGTCACGCAAGCAACGTGCGGTTTATCTTCCTGAAAGTTCAAACCATGCAAAAACATGCACTGGCAAAAGAACAAGTACTGAAAACACACCGAGCTTAAAACTTGCTGGAAGCTAAGTAAAAATGCTGCGCGCATTCACCAAGGCACAAGACGCTATTGTCTATGTCACTGAAATACTAGACTTCACCACCAACCGACGGTGATAAGGTGTGCTCGTTTATTCCAGGCACGTCAGGAGCTGCATCACATCGACGGATATACAAGATGGTGCCTGCACTTTTCTAGTTTTGCTCAATAGCCAATCAGCACGCACCAAAGGCCACACTTTTGTAACTCGCCTTTTGCGATCGTTTCAGAATACGGCTCCTGACAACATTGCAGCTTCGCCAAAAACGCACCAGAAAAAACATCCAGTTATGTTTGTTTTTCGTATGTTTTGCTGGCTGCCACTGCTTGTTTTGCATTGCTTTTGTAGTTGGAGTGATTGTAACGAAGCACATGGTATTGGGCAGGGCTGGGCAGAGATGCTCACAAAAGTATTACAGAATCGTCATTCTGAGCCTCTTTTAGTCCACGATGTCAGCACGGATGGTTGGACGATGCAGGAGCAGCGTACAAAGCGCTCAGTTTTTTTCCTTTTGTTTTTTCGCATGTTTTGTTGTTAGGGATGTAGGGATAACCGATATAAGTGCTATTATTTTTCGGTTTCTTAGTCCGTCTTTGATAATAAGCGAGTATACCGTGTGCCGCGTGCAACATTGCAGTGACGTAAACCACGCAGTGAACGGGTAGGTGGCAGTTTTAAACAAATATTAACCGTAGTAGTGAGTTTGGTGCGCCCGTTTGTTACGTTAACGGTGTTAGACGAAACTTTGGGCTTTGTTCGGGTGTTCTGTTCGATGGTCGGGCGGGTGATGGCTAGGCAGGCTAAGAAAACCACGGGCGAGAGTGATCTTGTGCAGTGCGGTGAATGCAAGCGCTGATGTTACTTGAATGAGACGGCCTTCGCAAGCCTAGCCGACGCCGAGAAGGCTAACTTCGTGTGCAAGTTGTGCGAGGGTCTGAAGGCGGCCGTGCAGCGCATGGAAGCCAGCATTGAGGATCTGAGCTGAGGGTAGAAAGAGAGCGGAGGATTGAGCTCCAAGGCACAGCTCGGAGAAACACGTGAGGAGGCTACCGCCAACCTGGCAGAGCAACTGGAGGGCGACCTCAGGGAGGAACGGGAAAGGCGGGCCGAGCTCGAAGAGCGGCTAAAGGCGCTAATGGCGCTTGACCCTGGTCTCGAGCGGTGTGAGACGAAGGGCAAGGTCAGCACGGATTTTCAGGCAGCCACAGGAGGGGAAGGAGACCAAGGGGCTACAGTGGAACATGTAGGAGCTGGCGACGGCATGAGAAGCTACAGCGATGTGGTGGGGCAGGGCAAGGAGCACCAGCGCCGGGCTCGTTGCAGCGAGGCGGAGCCACACGGCGGACAAGGGATCAGCGAGCGCGAACAGGAGCGCAGCAATCACAAGCCGGAAGCGAACGCCTGGAGCGTAGAAGGGTCCTAGTGGTGGGGGGACTCCAATGTGGCCAGAGTTGAGCAGGGCATCTTCACGAAAGTGAAGGCAGACAGGAGGGTGAAAGTGGAGGCCCAGTCAGGGAAGTGCATGATGGATGCACTGGCCAAAGCACAGGAAGTGGTAGGAGACCGCATGGAGGGTGAAAACCTCGTCATTATTCATGCTGGTATCAACGATGTGCTGAAGGGAAAGAGCCAGAACCTTCAGAGACAGCTAGAGGGTGGGGTGTGTAGACTTAGAGAAGCGTCTGAGAGTGTGCATGTGACCATATGCACCATCCCAGAGGTCCGGGGACGATCTGGCGGGATGGAAAGGAGGGTGTAGAGGCTAACTGTGTCATCAGGAGTATGAGCCGGTAGCTCGGGTGCAGCGTAATGGAGGTAAACCAGGACGTGTACGAGCCTGGCTCCCACCCTTTTGCACAAGATGGAATTCATTACAGTGGTGCCACGGGCGGGAGGGTAGGTAATCGGATGGGTCGCCTAGCCACAGCTTTTTTAGGGGGGACCCAGAGCCCTGAGGCCACCAGTGTAGACAAAGACGATTTCAAAGAGGCACCAGCATTCAAGACACGTAGAGTCCGGGGGAGAAGGAATCGATGTAAGCACGAGGGCCAAGCTAATTCAGACATAGGGTATATTAACATGCAGGGTGGCAGGAACAGGTTGAAGTGGGGAGAGATAGAAGAGCAGCTAAGGCATGAGAAGCTGATGGTATATGGGTTTGTAGGGACACATCTTAGGGACATGGAGCAACCACCTTGCAATCCGTACTACGCATGGGAATATTGCAATAGAACAGAAGGTAGGAGAAAGGGGGGAGGTATCGGGGCATTTATTCATAAAAGTACAGGCTGGCAAAGGGTCAAGCAGGAATGCAGGGAACATTTATGGCTAAAAGGGAAAGTGGCAGGGCAGGTGACACTCCTCACTACTTGTGGACAGGAGCAAAAGCCAGAGAGGAAAACCAAGAAATGATAGAGTGCATAGAAAATGACATGGATGAACTAGGAGAAGAGTGCGAGATAATTATACTAGGCGATATGAATGTGCACATAGAAGATATGGATGGATATACTGACCCAACAGGCAGAATGCTGATGGATATGTGTGAAAGGCATGATTTAATCATAGATGAATATGGCTCCAGAAGCCTAGGTAGTGATCACAAACGCATCAAGCTGAGTTTTGGAAGAGAAATGAAAATAGCAAGCAGGCAAGATGAGCAACCACAGGGTAACATTTATTCAGAAAAGCAAATAGAAATAGCAACCAAACAAATTGAGAAAGTAATCACCGAGGATACTAAAACAGTCTGGACGTACACAAATCTAACTAGACTGTTTGAGCTAGAGCTTGCTAAGGTACGAGTCAAATCGACTGGGAAAAGGAGACACAAACCCAAGAGCTGGTGGGATGAGGAAGTTAAGAGGGCCATAGTTAACGTCAGGAAGCCTCCAGGGAACACAGATATGCTAAGCAGAGGGGTGAACCGGAAGATGAAGTTGAAAGAAGATGGGATAACTTTTTGAGCTGTAGAAGGGAAGCATCCCATCTGATCAATGAAAAGATTAGAAGAAAGGGGTGGATGGCAGGAGTGAACAGAAAGGATAGAAAGGCAGCTGCAAAGTTTTGGAACCATCTCAACTCTCTGAGTAATAATACAAGCATGGAACAGAGATTTGTAACTACAGCTCAAGGTGTTAGGCTAGAAGGGGACGAGGCAATGGAATATATAAGAACAATGATGGCAGAAAAATTTAAAAAACAAGGCAGCGCCACATGCACCCTAACGGGCGAGGATAGATCAATTAGTGCATTGGCTCCTCTGGGACAACGAGAGTGGGAAAGGGCAGAGAAGAGGGTTCCTAACAGCACATCAACAGGCCCTGATGGCATCCCAATTATGCTAATAAAGAAATTAGGTCCAAAGTCTAAGCAAACATTAAGGAGTCCTGACACAAAAATTTTCGCCCCGCGTTTTTTGCTGCAATGTGTTGCTGGGGGCCTGTTAGTCATAACACGGCACATCGTTTGCTGCAGCGCGCGACAGATAATTAATTACAAGCTCCTCATTACCGACACAGCCTCAGTTTCGGTTTGACAGAGCTCCAAAAACGACAAGCCGCCGGGTGCAACTATCACCACCTAGCGAGTGAAACGCTCGGTCACGGAGCACACAGAACAGTGACGCACTTCTGCGCGGTCTGCATCGTCTGCTTGCATTCGCTTGTCACCCATGCTGCGTGATGTCGTCGCCGTTATCGTCCTCGCTGTCGTCGTCGGGGCTCATCGTCGTCTGATGGCGACAATTTTCTTGCGACGGGGATGGAAGGGAATTTACGACGGGGCGAATCACTTCAGGTTTGACCCACTGGCGAGGAGTGCTTCGTCGGGAAGCGGCAACGATACCAGCGACGACGATCACGATGAACCTCGCGTCGGCAATGTACTATGATAAGACCCGACACATTCGTGCACAAATGTTCTGCAGGGCAATTCATTTAGCCAAAGTACGTTCGCTTTTTCTACGTTCAATATCCGATTGAATCACTTGATAACATTGTGATGCCCTTCAAGTTGTTGGTGCCGAAGAAAGCTAGGTAACACCAGAGCACCAGACGTGAGCGATGCACAAGGTGGAGTCGGAAGACCCATGTACGCCAAATCCGGCGCCTGTGTGGTAAAGCAATGCGCCTCGAAATGGAGCCCGCAAACGCGACTGTTCTGCACGGGGCACCAGTCCTGATACTCCTGACGTCCACAAGCGCACACGAACTCGATCCACTTCTGCCGCCGAGGTTCGTCGCGGGGAAACGTATGCAGCGATACGCCTGATCCCGACTTCGACGTGCAGAAGGAAACGGCGCAGAAGGATTTCGGCATTGTGGCCTGTCACTGCAGCCCAGGCAGCACAGGGAAATCAAGAAGTCCTTGGGAGCAGGAAACGGGAAAGCTGTACTGTCGCCAAACACAAAACATTCAACGCGTGCGCCGCGGCAGCGCCTCCTCTTGGCCACGGCCACACACTCGCGAGCAGCCGCCGAGCAGTCACCAACAGCGCAGTGGCGCGCGCCAAAACAGAAATGGCGGCTACGACGTCATCATAACCTGTTGTACCGGGAAGTAGGGGGGGTCACCTCGGGTCACCTCCGAGGGTGTCAATGCCGCCAGGTGCGGCCTATAATGCTGGATCGCGCACGCGAACTTCAAAATTCATATAAAATACCTTCCAAGCTTTATTCGCTGTCGATATTTTGCAGATGGTACACGCATGTACACGGGAATCGATCCAGCAGGCTATCTCGGCCGCGAAATTTTGTGTCAGTACCCCTTAAGAGAGGCAGCGAGCAAAACAATAATGGATGGTGAAGCTCCCGATGAGTGGAAGCTAAGGAGGATGAGCATGATCTATTAAAGGAAAGGGGGGACAAAGCTGACATAAACAACTACCGTCCCATAACAGTGACACCAGCGGTTTATAGACTGGTGATGCAGATTATAAAGGAAAGGCTACAGGCATGGGTGGAGGATGAGGGGGTGCTAGGGGCAACTACAAAATGGGTTCCCTAAACAAAGGAGGTTGGAAGACAATCTGTTCTGATTGACGCAGTACATTGAAATAGCAGAAAAAGAACACAGGCCCCTGTGGATGGCATTTCTAGATATCAAGGGAGCTTACGATAGTGTGATTCAAGAGGACTTGTGGGGAATACTGGACAAACTAGATGTGGAAGATGGAGTTACTAATCTTTTAAAGGACCTATATAAAAGTAACAAGGTAGTTATAAAATGGGAAAAACAGGTATCCAAGCCTGTAGAAATACAACGGGGCCTTAGACAAGGATGTCTCTTGTCACCTTTGTTATTTATGCTGTATCTACAAGGATTAGAAGCCAAATTGGAGGGTAGTGGACTCGGCTTCAGCCTCTCTTTTGCCAAGCAAGGAAAACACGTTGAACAGTCGTTATCAGCATTGATGTGTGCAAATGATATAGTATTAATGGCCGACACCAAGGAAGATTTGCAGGGATTGATAGACATCTGCGGTAATGAGGGAGATAGGTTAGATTTGAAATTCAGTAAGGAAAAATCGGCAATCATGATTTTTAATGACAACAAAGGCAGTGAGCATAAGATACAAGAGGTCACGCTGGAGATAGTGTATAAATACAAATATCTTGGTGTATGGATAAGCAATGGGGCTGAGTACCTAAGGGAGCACGAAAGATACGTAATGACTAAAGGTAACAAGAATGCAGCTGTAATGAAAAATAGGGCACTCTGGAATTACAATAGGTATGATGTGAGAGGGATTTGGAAAGGGGTCATGGTTCCTGCTCTGACGTTCGGCAATGCGGTCTTGTGCATGAGATCAGAGGTTCAAGCAAGATTGGGAATTAAGCAACGTAGCATAGGTAGGCTTGCTTTGGGAGCACACAGGAATACCCCAAATCAGGGGGTACAGGGTGACATGGGATGGACATCATTCGAGGGTCAGGGAAGCTAGCAGCAAGATAGAATTTGAGGAGCGATTGAGAAAAATGGGAGAGGAGCGTTGGGGCTAGGGAAGGTTTTCAGCTACTTGTACATGAGGAACGTCGATATGAAATGGAGGAAGCGAACCCGAAAATTGTCAAGCAAATATTTAGACAACAGCAGAAGACCCTAGCTAAAGGGAAGCATCGGTTAAGAAGAGGGTGAAGGAAGCTGAGAGGGGCATGTGGAAAATGGGGATGCTTACGAAATCATCACTGGAGACCTGCCGAACCTTCACACAGGAAATTGCCAAAGAAAAGATCTACGATAATACTTGGGGTAGTTCTCTGCTGTTTGAGGCCAGGACGGGAGTGTTGTGGACCAAGACGTACCGAGCCAAATACGAAGACATAGACATGTTATGTAGTGCGTGTGGAGTGGAGGAGGAAACGGCTGAACATTTGATAATGTTCTGTAAAGGGCTTCACCCTATAGTCCAAGATAATGGCACAGAATTTTTCAAAGCATTGGGGTTTAGGGACACCGAAGGCAAGATAGACTTTAAAGGGACACTAAAGTGAAACAATGATTTGGTTTAGGTTGACAAAATGCACTCTGAGAACTCTAATGTCATATGTTTCATTATCATAGGTTCATTATTAGCGGAGAAAATCAAGGTTAAAGTTTTATTTTTTAAAATTTGGTGCCGATATCTGCGCGCGTGACGTCAGAGATTCCAAATGTATTTTTCGTATTTTCGTGACATCGGCTCGATGAAATTTTCTGAAACTTCGTATGCTAAGTCTACGGCACCCACAGATGACAATGCACCTCATTTTTATTGATTAGAACCTACGTAAGACTCAGTAGACGCCTTCAGAATCTATGACGTCACGGTGTTTGGTGCGGGAATCTAAAGGTGGCGTCATCCATCCGCATTTTCTTTTCGCGTGTTTTCTCGCTTACCAAGCGTCGTGTCGCGGTAAGAGTGGTGTTTTCGGGATTGTGAAATTGTGCTTAACTAATACGCGAAAAATCGTTTTCCCCTTTAGTGTCCCTTTAAGCGTGTAGAAATAACCAGGAGGAGGTTATCCGATTGGTGGCTAAAATCAAGACACGAGTGAAATTTAATATGTTAATACATAGTGCTAGTACTTAACTTTACTGTGTACAGTAGACTCTCGTTAAACGGAACCTGAAGGGACCAGGAAAATGTGTTCCGTTTAACCCTTTGTCGGTCGTCCTATATTTTTGACATGGTAATACAAAAACCAGGCTGTGCTTTATTGATATAAACTAGAAAGAAATAGTATGAAACAAATTTCATCAAAATCAAGCCAGTAGTTTACTGAAAAAAAGTGGGACATATATGTCCCACTGACTCATGAGAGTGTTTTCAAAAAGTGGGAAAACACTGTCCCACTGCCTCATGAAGGCACCATCTCGCGATTGCATCAACGGAAATTTTGGGATGAAACAGCCGAAGCAAGTGGCACAGAGTATCACTTCTAAAGTTGTGAAGAGAAAAGTTGTGCGGACCTCATTTGAGCAGGAGAACGCCGCCTGCAGTTGCGTCTCTTGAGCCTTCAAAGCGCTGTGGTATGTCCCTGTAAAGCTTACTTCACCGCATGCATCGACCACTTTTTTTTGTCCATTTGGCTGTCCTAGCTTTTGCTGTTGAAATTTTCGAGTACAGATGTTATCCCTGAACATGTGTCTACATTTCAAGAGGTATATAATATCCAGAAAAATATTTCTACGCATTAATATCCGCAATTGCACTGCGCGATTAGCGGGATAATTTTGAAGGGGATTGTTCCAATGCATTTATTGGCCCAAGTTATTTCGCAAATTTACAAAAAACACGTGATGACTGGAAGCTAAGATCGTCTCTCTCAAAAACTAGAAAAGGAGGATATTATCCAGCATTTTGATCGGTAGGTTCTATGTATCTCAAAAAGAGGAAAATTCAGAAGCGATCATAAAAAATTGACCGAAATTCAACGCTATTGTAACACTACATCCGCCCTTCGAAAGCGTGATGAAAAAATTTTTTTTCGTGATTACGATGACTTAGGTAAGATATGAGTGACTTAATGTTGCGCTGATTGCAACGGGTGATGTGGGAGAAATTTTTTTCTGTAGACTGAAAAGTGGGACGTATGTGTCCCACTGCCGCACAAAGGGTTAACAGGAGTTCCGTTTACTGAGAGATGAACATGACTGAAGAATTCAAGTACGAAACCAATCTCGCTAGAGGAAGTTGTTCCGTTTAAGCAGCAGTTCCGTTTAAGAGATTTCCGTTTACTGAGAGTCTACTGTATTATGGCTAGGTGGCGTGAGCCGCCGCCCGATCTAAACGGTACAGCCTTATCCATCCATCCATCCATCCCCGGCAATGTGACGTTATCTGGCTGCCTCATTTACTATAGATTAAAGAAACTTTTTTCGAGTAGCATCTCCCCTTAGTGCAATTAGCGCAACACCTTTCTCAGCAAAAGAGATCTTCTGAATAGCTGTGTACTGTTTCCTTAATTCACCGGTGTTGGTGGTTAGTGATGTAAACGATATGCTTGACTTGCATTTAGACACAAGATTTGTGAACCTCTGTTTTCTTCTCTTAATCAGTGGCTACTGACTCGCCAATCGTGGCAAAGAAACTCGTCTGCCCCCCTGCAGTGCGAGACGAATGTTTAATTATATACTTCCATGTTATGACAGGTAGCAGTTTCGATTTCAAAAAGTATTTGGCAGCCTGTAACGTACTCAGCCTGCTTGTGAACAAATACTATCACATGACAGCGAATACCAGTGATGTCACTGGCTACCGCTTTATTGCCTTAGCGGGCGAAAAACAGAACTACGACCACCACTGGTGTCTGAGCTACTTTATTGTCCACAGCGACAACGAAACACCTCTCCAGGAACCATGCTTTGACTGTACTAGCATATGAGCCACATGATGTTGAGCTGCAAGCTCAGACTGGCGGCTTAGGAGTTGGGTGTGTATCTGCATATGTCCTACAAGACACGCTTTCAGACATTGGGACCTTCTGGTATTTCGGTGATTCTCTCGCACTGAATCTTGCTTTAAGTGCGGAGCACTTTAGGAGCTTGGCTAGTCATCCATCCCTCTCATGTGGTGTGATCACGCTCGCAGTGAAGCGCTCAATAGAGGCCATAAAGGCTAGCAATGCTCATACTCGAGTTAAAATGAACGATTAACAGAAATAGTCAAGAAGAAACCGCATAGCCGAAGCATCTTTAAAAACGCATTTAAAGCAGCGCTAGACGTTAGTGTCACTTTCAAACTTGAGCATTCAAATGCTATGAAGCGTGGAAACTTGGGCAAGTTGGTAGGGCATAATTGAACAAACGAACAGCGCAACAGACAAAGACTGAAGAAGGTAACAACACACAGCGCTGACTTTCAATGCTGTTGAAAGTCGGCGCTGTGTGTTGTTACCTTCTTCAGTCTTTGTCTGTTGCGCTGTTCGTTTATTCAATCAATCAAATGCGAACAAAAAATCTGCTTGTTTAACTTTATCATGTGTTAATGTCACTTTTTTTTTTTTACGAAATTGTATGCGAGTAGGATGGCATCTCAAAAGTAGCAATGAATACTACGACGAGAGGCCAGCCTTGAACGTAGCCCCTGCACAAACGAGGGATTGCTTCACTGCACAAATTTAGATTGCAAGATTCCAGACGTATGCGCAACTCTATAATATACAGTGACTCTATACTACTCTATACTATAATATACAACTCTATACAGTGACTCTATAATATGGTCTCTGCAACTTCGCCCCTTCACCCACCTGCACCTTTTGTCCCAACAAGCAACCCAGTGGCCAGGAGCACTTGGGGACAAAAGCTCATTTTAACGCATGGAGCAGCGCATGGACTTTCAACTTCACTGCTTCTCCTTGGCTAGCCTTTGCTGCAGAAGCAGCCGCTCTCCCCCTTGCCATTGCAGTAAACTCTTGGGCGCTCTAAATAGGATGGTTAGCTACGTGCTGGATAATCCTTTGAACACCCAGGATCTGTTTGGAGACAGTGTTGGTTGTCCAAACACTGCTGCGACTGAATAAAAGTTGCTTTGCGTTTGGGCTGCACCCCTGCATCAGCCTCAAATTCCAGTTCATGATCGCTTGGAACAGCCTTGACGATGACATGAAAGCGCAAAGGGGAACAGAAGAAGCAGTGCAGCCCCCTGAAAAAGTTGCAGTTTTACCGCAAGGGCGAAGCAGTGAATGCGACAGCAACATATTGTAATATCATAAGAACAAAGGATAACAGCTCACTCTTTTATCAAACGCGGCCGCTGGAGCTAGTCAAGTTTTTCCTCTTGTTGTATTGTTTTTTCTTTAGCAACATTGCATGATTAATGATGCCCACGGCTCTTCATGGATACTTCATAAAGTAAATATGTGAATTGCATATAATTCGATGCTCGTTATGACAAACACAGCAAAGGTTCCCGCCACAGAAAAGATATGTTGCAGTCCGCCGTGGTGGTGAGGGTGCTCGGCTGCTGACCCAAAGGTCGCGGGTTTCGATCCCGGCCGCGGCGGTCGCATTTCGATGGAGGCGAAATGCTAGAGGCCCGTGTACTGTGCGATGTCAGTGCACGTTAAAGAACACCAGATGGTCCAAATTTCCGGAGCCCTCCACTACGACGTCTCTCATAACCATATCGTGGTTTTGGGACGTTAAACCCCAGATATTATTATTAAAAGATATGTTGCATAGGGCAGTTTCTGGAAAACGACACTGTCTAGTGTAAACCACTGCAGTGGTTTACATATTTAAGGCTGTTAAATTTTTGTATAAAAGCTGCAGGTGCTAGCAGAAGGACATGGGACTCCACCAAGTTGCACACAATTGAGAGTTATTTCACTTCTCTCGAATTCGCAGCTGTCAGAAGTACTTCAAGGATATTGGGTGTCTTTTGAAATGCTCGTCATAGCCAGAGCTAAAGCCCAGGCCAGATTGTTCGCTAAGCACCCCGCTGCGAGAGAAAGTTTATTGCGATGGACGAAGTGATCCATCCAGTTCAGTATAGGAGGCTGCCCTCGTCCAGCTGCCACCAGAGTCTTTCAGTGGAGAGAGCTGCAATCGTATACAAACAAATAGAAAAGAAACTATAACCTACCAGTCAAGCCGGCCACAAACTCCCTCTAGAGTCGCAGGGGGTCCTTCTGCGTGGTGGCATGGTCCGTGCCTCCAGTGAGCTGTGCGCCTTGTCCCTTACAATCCAGAGATTACCTCACGATAGGTGCCCGACTGCATTCTACGTCACTACTGACGTTCCTTCCCGTGTGATCACGTCGCGTGTTCACTTGAAGCGGCGCACATGCGCCACTTAGCTGCAACGTCTTTGGTGAGGGCTGCGCCCGTACTGACCATTGGTTGTGTGCTCACCCTTTGGCAACGGGCGAACATGTGTGGCACTGTCGGCTCCCATTTCGCTGTCAGTTTGAGTCGTCAGTGCTGCTCCTCTGGCGCACAAGAACAGGGAGCGGTTAAAATGCTCACCCAGTCCCTTATGCCCAAGATGACTCCATTCTTTTTCTACTCAGCCGATGTACTTTACCGAACACCGGGAGCTTGCCGTTAAAATGCCATTAACACAGGCACCTGCTATCTGCTGCCTCAATACTTAGAAATGTACTATTATTACCTACAAAGGACAGAAATGCAATTAGACAGAAAAATACTCACCGACAATTATGATACTGCCCGATACGAATTCTAAGCGCAGCTATTTGGTTGTTTTGATTTTGCGATAAGTTGAGCAAATGCGCATGCACGTTTGCTTGGTTTTGTGTCAACATAATGTGGCATCGCCAAGTTCTGCCGCCACTGGCTGATGCGGACACTGCACCAGACTAGAAAGGGCCCTTAAGAGTTCACTAGAGTGTTCCACACGCACGGTGTTTCTTTGACCAACGCACGTCTTCTCCCAAGCCTTGCAGGTCAACCAACTTTCTCGTGCCCGTGCATGAGAGGCATGCGTTGCGCTGTCGCAAGAAGTGTGAGCAGGCGCGAGGCATTGCACATGCTAACACGGTGGCTCGCTGGCTCTCATGGTGGAAAACTTCTTGGCGAAGTCTTTCTTTTGCCCTCTTTCATCCTCGTTTGCTGTATCGCTTATGCCGGCTACAGCGACACCGCTCAACACAGAAATGGGTGCCTAAGAGCTGCGCTCTAAAACGCAGTTTGAGACACCTAACTTCCTAGACAAGTATTTCCCCGGAAAATAGATCGCACACGGCCTTTTGTCACGGTATCATATGTCACACTACTTGGGGTGTCGGCTGTTTTCCCCAACCCCACTCAGTCCCAATGGGAAGCTGTGCTGCTGAACTCTTGCTTGGACGACCACCGACAGCTGGTGAACCAAGTTTATGCGTCATTCAGGCCTAGACTCTCATGCTAGAATATATTATTATCTGGGGTTTTACATCCCAGAACCCCGATATAATTATGAGAGATGCCATAGTGGAGGACTGTGGAAATTTCGACAATCTGGTGTTTGTTAATGGGAACTGACGTAGCATAATAGAGACGGAATCACACTTCTCTTGAGCAGTGGAGCACGTGGCTGTGGATGCTTCTGTTGTCCACAGTTGCTACCTCACGTTAGCTACAAGCTTCCGTTCATGATTGAATAATAGCACAAGTGCCTAGCAAGCAGTATGACTACGCTCAGTATCATTACGGCTTCGGTCTTTGCATATTTCTACAGAAAATGGCAGCTGAAGCGGCCGGCTGGGTGCTCGAGACAAGTGTGATTCCGTCTGTACATGGGCCTCTGGCAGTTCGCCTCCATCGAAATGTGACTGCCGCAGCCGGGGCAGAACCCACGACCTTCGCGTCGGCAGCGAAGCACCATAACCACTGCTCCACTGTGGTGGACATCCTGCTAGATAAGACTGACTTGAATTATCTTTCAATTATCTTTCGTCCTTGTCCCTCAGTGCGCTAAAGAAGTGAAAGATGAATAACCAACATGCCCAAGCATACGTTCTTTCAATGAAGTTTCTTTTTGAACACAAACTGCTCAATTTGCGTGACACTCTTTCCGTCTTGTTCCCATGCGTCGCACATTCCTTTGTCAAACACTGCTTCTGGACTTGAATTCAAGTGCACCCATTACGAATGTCATGCAAGAGTAATTTGATTCAGCATCGAGTCAGAGGAATGACAACTTTATTTTTTCCTTAGTTGCCTGCATAAATTTTTCGACAGTGTCAACAAACCAGATCACAGCTTTTGTTTGTGAACTGCGATTTATTTTGAAGGCCTAGTGCGATTGAATTGCCTCAACGAGGATGCGAACAAACAAACATGTGACTTAATGGATTACAGCACGGTGTGGACATGCAAGTGGCACAATTGCAATAAGCAGGACTAGATGGGGCGAGTTGTTGCAGTCAAATGGCGGCCTTCCGCACTGGTCAGACCTTGTTCACTCAAGATTCACAGCACACTTGGCACATTATGCTCTGAAGCACGTCAGTGTTGGCTGCTTCTATGGCTAGAAACCACAACAATTCGTCCTGTGCAGGTCGCTTGTGGTTCCATAGTTCCCGTGTGTTGACATGAAAACACCTGACGCGTAGGGCACCGTATTTACACAACGCATGTAGCAGCGTGCACCAGGTGGCTTCTTTTCCTGTGTCGCTGCAGTACCCCACTGTATGTGCATTGATGTGTCAGTTTTTGAAGGTGAGCAGCTTTCAGACAAACTGCTTTTTCCGACGTTCTTTCCTCCTAGGTATACCTGCAGCATTGAGTATAAGTAGCACTGTTAGACCTCGCAAAGGCCTTGTGTATTTACACTCGACAATCATTATTTTGATACGAAAGCTCAAAGAAATGTTGCCATTACCACTCTCCCAGAATGATTAACAATATTCACTGTTTAAGTGCAATAGCATATTCATGTTAAAAAATTGGGGGGACCCTTAAGCTTCGCCTTAAGAGTTGAACGCGATAGCGATATCCTGTCCCTAGTGCGTACCACGAGCAATTATACGCGTGAAATGTTTTCGAACTTGCTATGTGCCCACTACGGGAAACGTGTGTGCTCTTGTAATGGGTGGCTGGCTTTAAACCAAGATGTCGTGATATTCACATGTTCTGACACCCAATGGCAATGCACGCTTGTACCACGCAATATTACTGCGATATTACATGTTGTATTGTGACGCCTGAATACAGGACGCATGTGTTTGTAAAGCATGAAAGTTATTTTTGCTGCATTTCCAAGCAGAGAAAGTTATTTTCGCTGCATTTCCAAGCAGAGAAAGTTATTTTTGCTGTATTTCCAAGCGGACGCATGGCTGTGTGGTAGAACACCTGCTTGCCACGCAGACGGCCTGTGTTTGATCCTCACTCGGACCCGGAAATTTTTATTATTTATTTTATTTGCATCTTTGCATTTCCAAGCAGAGGAAGTTATTTTTGCGGTGTTTCCAAGAAGACGCGTGGCTTTGTGGTAGAACACTTGCTTGCCACGCAAACGGCCTGGGTTCGATCCTCACTCGGACCCGGAAATTTTTATGCATCTTTCTCGATTTTTTGGTCACGGACAAGATGATGATTTTTCGCTCACAACCAACGACGCCGACACCGATGCCGGAATTTCCGCGAAACGAGCTCTTCAATGCTAGTATCGCGTTAATATGGGGCGTGCAAACACAGACCCAAGAAAGAAGACACAACAAATGGCGTTTGTGGTGTCTTGGCTTCCTTCTTGTGTCTGTGTTTGAGCGTCCAGTCTTTAAATATGAATTATACCAACAACTCAGCTCTCTGTTATTCTAAGTGATAGCTTAGAACGGGTTTGTGGTAGCTGCATCGTGCCGTTACCGCCGAGGTGCCTTTGCCGTATTAAAGGGACCTTTCAACACTTTTTGAGCTTGGTCAAAAAACGCTGCCAATCGGTAGTCGACGGTTCTGAGAACATGTGAGCTAAATATTATAGCGTAGCACATGCCTGGAATTTACAAATAATTCCCAAAGCCAGCTAGAAATCGCTTCCTCTGGACAAATGATGCCATAAACTCAAATGACAGCGCCATAACCCTAGCTCATTTGAGCATCATGAACTACGTTGTTGCCACGACCCACTCATGATCACTCTGAAAGTGAGCCGCGCGTTCGAAGAAAAAACAGAAAAGGAAAAATTCGGCAGATCCCGCTCATTCTGGGAGTCGATGTTCTGCGAAACAGTAGGCAATTAGGGGCCTATACAGAATTTTTTTTATTGCTTTGAGTTAAGCATGGTGAGTTAGATCAACTTCTTTGTGCATTTTACATAGTTATTGGTGTATACCATTGGCAGGCCCGTAGTGAGGAATATTTTCCTCGTTACCGTTATAGGAGTAAACAATGTTCTACAAATAAACGTTCTGACCGGTGGGCTTTCCACTGCACAAAACAGGTATACCATGAAAATTGGTTGTCAGTCCCTGTAGGTGAGTGATTACTGGCTTGCTGTAGCAGTGCAAAGGTTATTTTAATTGTAGATACTGTAGAACTTACCGTAGTTAAGATTCTCAACCAATTTAGCCAAAGTGAAGTTCCATTGCTTCATTTGTTAACTTATAATTTCAGTGAGCCTTTGTTTATAAAATAGTACTTTAGTTTTGCAAATATGACTGTATAGACAATACCAACCTGTGCAGCTCCATATAGTGAAAATGGTTTCACTATATGGAGTCACTCCTTGTTTGACATGAAAAAACAAAAGTGTATTGGCTGTCTTGTCCAGAAGGAGCATGACAACATTATGCGTTTGTGTGAACCACGCAGGTGATGGACTGTGTGGCTAACCGAGTGAAGCCGCTGGCCAGACAGCACATCAGGTATGAGATTTTGATAAGATGTCATTGCTCTCAACTATCTTGTGCGAGTTTTGTGAACCTCAGTAGAGTACCGCATGACGAGCAGGTGTGTGTGTTAAAGAGACAGGGTGCGCAAATGTAATGAAGAGGTCAAGACACCGCAGACGCCGACCGACAACTGAAAAAGGCGGAAAATAAGGTAGACGGAAAAGCTTACTTGTCTGTGCATGCTGAGGCAAGAGGCAAACCTATCAATACAGCATGCCTGGTGGTCTACGTGAAAGATTCAGGCACTTGATTTCCTCTTTATGCAAGTGGTTGGCTCACGCATGCGCTACCAATATTATCGATATGCCAAGCTTCAACCATTAGACACGTTTCTTCACTCCTGTGCCTGTGCAAAACTGTGCAATCATCGAATTTTGGCATGCACTTACACTCTCGGCAATTTTGGATAGATTAGAAGGTGAGCCTCCGGTCAGCGATCTCTTATGTCCCATTAACCTATGGTTAACGCAGCAGCTGATCTGTCCTACATAGATGCAGCCGCAGCTGAAGAGAACCTTATGCACCACACTTGTATGGCAATAAGTGAATTTGTTGGTGTGTTTTACGAAACAAATTTACTCCACTTCTTGTCTGTCACCCGTTCATTCTTTTTCTGCATGGTGTCGCATATCTTATCTAGCTTACTAGCAGCCGTAAAAGCAACATTAACGCTGTATCTGCCTCCCACTTTCTTTAGCCTGTGAGATACGCAATGAATGTGAGGAATACCTACCACGCATTTCTTACTATGTATTGCTTTCTGCAACCATGCTCATACTTAACAAAAAGAACTTCTCTAAACATTCAGCAACAGTGGCCACTGCAACGCGAAAATAACCTACATCTGAAAAATGCGTAACCTGTGAAGAGGCATCCTAAACTAGCGGCGTGGACTGCACCGAGCGGCAGTAACTTCTTTTGTGGGTGAAACCCGATCACATTAAAATAAAGAAATAAGTGCACGTGGCAATCTTTCAATTCTTTTCACACTGAAGTATTTCAGGATGCTTTACTTTAGCCGAGAGCCAGGTCTCAGTTATCATAACATCATCACAGCAGCAATCTATTGCTGACTTTGTTTACACTTTCTGCATTTGTAAAGAGCAGTGACACATTGTTTGCGTCTTCCTTAGTGGTGCTGAGCTATGGTGAACTTGTAGTTGCACCACCATTGCCCTGTGCATGAGTCTTAGCTGCAAGTTTTATTTTGCACAATCAGTCAGTGACTGCACAGCAAATAGAATGTCTTAGCAATTCATAGTACATTACATGTGTCGCAAACAGCAAATAATGCACCAGCATGCCTCAGAGGGCATCATCATATCATCATTATGATGACATTAGCACATTTATAATTTACATTGATGGTTGAATTTGCACATAATCTGAAGTAGTTATACGTAGATTAAAACGTAACTTCTGGCTAGCTAGTCTTGCCACATATGCGTAGATTCGCCTGATATTGAAATTCATTATCAGTGATATGCACAATACCTGGCAAATTTATAATTTCCTATGTAGTGCACGTGTTCAGTTAAAAAAAAAGGGGGGGGGGGGGGGAGTGGAACGTGTTAGATAGTATGTTAACGTGATTCAGCTGTTGGCTTTTTACGCAGGCGTGGTGGTGTGCTAGAGAATACCGTCTTTTAATAAACTTCAGTTGTAAGTCCAGCCTTGTCCTGTGTGTTACTTTCTTCTTCTTGTGCTCACGTTTGAAACTAGCTCGAACCCGTCACTTCACATCATGTACCAACTGTTGCAGAAAACCGCACTGCCTGGAACTGAAGCATTCACACTAAAATGGTCAATGTTTACACTGAAATGGTTAATGTTTACAAAACAATTGCCTGTACATCATGTGGCATAATTTATAGGCACTTTCTTGATGCTTCAGGATAACCATTTATACTAGCAGTACCCTTCAAGATCACACACACACACAAAAAAAATAACATAGCCAAGTTATACTATGTGTAAAGTTTTCAGTTCAATTCAGTTTCCTATTCGGCCTCAGAATACAATGATGCTGTGGACAGTTGGCGGAAAAACTGCTTAATTTGGCTTGGACACCTAAATTGAACCATCACATTTGACAGACAGCAGTAGGACAGCGTGAAAGATTGGACAAAATTAGCTTTACTCAGTAAAACAGTGCAAAAGATAATATAAAATTCAAATTGTACAAAAGTCTATATTAAACAATAAAAGAAATACGTACTTCCAAGTTGACATGCTATGCGAGTGCGAGCGACATTTTGACAAAAAGAAAAAGAAAAAAAATCAAGCAATATTCACAAATTTAGTCATGACGCAATAAGTGCCAAGTTGCATGCACAATACCAGAAGATGGTTCGATAGGCTAAGCGTAATGCACAAAATCCACATTTAAAGGGGTCCTGCAACACTTTTCCAAGTAATCATCGCATAACCTCTCTATCGGAGTTTATTGCATCACAAACCTCTGCTGCACAAATTTTTTTAATCCGTCAAAAACACGACATAGAGGGATTTGTGGTTAAGTGCTTTCTCTCACTTTTCACCCCAGTGAAATTTCCTCAGGGCAACGGGGCAAAAAGTTAGTCTGTATGTCAGTGCACGTCATGCCTTCGAGAACTTTACTGCAGTAGAATGGAAAGTTGGGTTGTCTGGAATACTTACATGATTGATGCAGCGCTAAAAGACAATGACATAAGAAACAGAGTGCACAGTGCTGCATTATTCACGCATTTGAGAACTTTCTTCTTGTTTTAATACGAAAGTGTTTTATGCCGGGGCCCACCAAAACTTCACTGGCATATTTCCGTCCCGGAAATACGTGAGTGATATATAGATGACAAAGAAAAACCAGAACAAAAAGTTTTTGAATGGCCTGGGAGTTGAACCCATGACCTCGGTATGTGACAGTAGGTGCTGGGTGCCCTACCCACGGGGCTACCAATGCTCATGCATGAGGCATCACCAATGCACCTTGCATCTCTCATACCTCCCTTTCACATTGACCTTGGTTGGTGGGGGTGGTGTCACCGTCTGAAATTCGGTGAAGTGAAGCACGGCATCATGACCGTGACCTCTGCGATTAGCTCATATGAGCGAGGCTTGGTCTAAGTTCAACACTTCGCTGTGTGTTAGGGTGTTCAAAAAATGACGCTTCTCCTGTGGGAAGTGAGCCAAATGGGACGACCGTAGCAGCAGCGTGTTTCCAGAGCTGATCAAGGAGGCCGTGTCATGACACTGACCTGCGCCAACAGCAAACGACATGCCAGCGGGAAGCGAAACGCCTTCTCGTGTTCACGGCTCAAGCCACGAGCTCTGCCTCTCGCATTCCTGAAGCGCTGTGTGGTACACGCATGAAGACAGGCATAGGTTACCCTATTACTGGGGAGCGCATACCTTGGCGTTTCTCTTCTCGAATGATGGCGCTGTGAGTGAGTGCATATCGAGTACCAGTGTTATGTGCTTGTTGATGCCATCTTTGTGTGCAATTAAGTATATGCTGTGTGCAGGTGTGTGTTCACTATGTTAACTCAGACTCACGGCTCGACCTGAGTCTGAGTGAGTCGACTCATGAGTCCATTAGCATTTACTTAGCTTTTTAAACCATTGTGTCAATGTTCTTTAACACCAATATCTCAGGTATTTGGTACACAACATGGCACCTTTTGATCTCGTACCTTGAAATTCGAGTTATCGTTGTTTGCAATCCAGTAAGAGCATTTCTATTGAAAGAGATGACTTGCATGATGTATATTTATCAACTTCCCGTGAAATAGTTTGCCCCGTCCGGAGCGCAGGCCTCTGGAAAATGAATATTGAGCCTCTGTGTGAACGTTAGTGTGTTTAAGTATGCATGAGTAGAGGTTAGTATAAACGTGAGCCAACATAAGGCCGATATTATTGCCGAATTTGTGTAGATAGGACCATAGGTGAGCAAAAAATGTGGAGCTCACTCAGACTCACGAAATATATTGTCACATAGGTGTTTGTGCCCCTGTGGACTAGAGGACGCTACTAGCCGAAGAAGTTGAAGTGTCTCAGGCTTAAATTGATGGTGTTGCACTTGTCATAGTGCGTCAACGCTACACCTCTTGCGTGTTGTAAATATACTGTAAATACTGCAACTCCACACATAACATTTTGGTGGAGATGCGGGGTAGTCTCTACGAAAGTCAGACCTGGATCTTCACAGCGGACGTCACATCGGTTCCGCGGCTATGGCTACCGACAGTGTCCCCGCTACTGAGACACCGGTGCAATAAGTCATGACTCTGCAACGTGATCCGGTAATCTTCACCGGTACTGGCAAGGTCGACGTCGTAGAGTGGCTGGCGATGTACCAGCGTGTCGCCAACAGTTACAGGTGGGATCCAACACTTATGCTGGCGGACGTGATATTCTACCTGGGGAAACCGCAAGGGCGTGGTTTAAGACGCACAAAACCAAGCTCACAAGTTGGGACATTTGTAGAGAGGCTACGTGATCTTTTCGGGAGACCAATCGGATGCCGAGTAGAAGCTCAGAAGGAGCTCGCGTCCCATGCCCAGACGTCCATCGAATCGTACATCTACATTCAGGACGTTCTGGCACTTTGCCGAAAAGCAGATGACATGCTGGAGGCAGATAAGGTCGGACACATTATGAAGGGCATGGCCGATGATGCATTCAACTTCTTGCTATGCAGGAGCTACACAACAGTTGATTCCCTCATTAAAGACTGCTGTCACTTTGAGCAAGCAAAAGGCAAGCACATTGTGGAACGCTTCGACCGGCTTCCTAATACGGCTCCAACCTCATCCTGCAACGAACCTGTGCCGTTGCATCAACCAGCATCACCAAGTTTGATGCAATTCATACGACGTGAACTTGAGGCTATGGCTCGAGCTCTCGTGGTCCCCATACGCATGACATTCTGACAATCTCGCTTATTCAAGGTGTTGTTCGCCAGGAAATTGTGAATATGGACTTCCCATCCACCGTTACCCCCCCTTCCCACCTCTACTGCTCTGATCATTGCCTCTGCTGCACCTTGACAATATTTCGCGAATCGGTACCGGAATCCATCTGAGTGGCGAACACCGGACGACAGACCAATCTGCTTCATGTGCTCCCAGATCGGCCATATCTCTTGCCACTGCTGTGACCGCTGGAAATCATTGCCTCGACCATATGCTGACCACCGCTACAAACGCGCCTCATGTCCTCTGTCACCTCAAGCCAAACCGTCCAATGCTGGCCCTGCTGCTCCTCGATTCACCACTAGCCGTTCGCCCTCACCGCAGCGCTGCCAGTCCCGCTTGCCTACATCTCGGCATCCCTTGTCCCCATCCTACTCAGGCCGCTTCTCGGGAAACTAACCAATGCAGCCCCTGGAGGTGAGGCTGCGTTGACGACTCTGACTCTGAAAACTCTGTTGACCCTTGCTCCTTAACGAAACCTAATGGAAGCTTTTGTTGATCATGTGCCCCTTAAAGCCCTCATCAACACTGGAGCTCAGGTGTCGGTCATGTGTTCCGACCTTCGTACGCATCTTCAAAAAGTGCTAACGCTCGCCGAGTCGCCTGCCCTACGAGTAGCCAACGGCAGCACAACAGCTGTAATGGGAATGTGTACCGCGCCCGTATTACCATCACCGACCGCTCAACGTTAGTTCTGTTCACTGTACTTGCGGAGTGCCCTCACGAGGTGATTCTCGGAATAGACTTTTTGACTGTTCATTCTGCGCTTATCGACTGCTCAACCGGTATTCTGAGGCTTGAGCTACCCCAGTGCTGTCCCGACCCTACCGCAGATATCCAGTCCCGACTTCGCTGCACTGAAATGCCCCACCCTTGTTTGGGCCATTGCCATGTTTCGCCCATACTTGTTCGGACAAAATTTTACTGTCGTTATAGACCATCATGCCTTATGTTGGCTCTCCTCACTCAAAGACCCTCTGGGACGCCTCAGTCGCTGGGCTTTATGCCTCCAAGAATACACATTTTCTGTGTCGTACAAATCGGGACGGCTGCACAAGGACGCCGACTGCCTCTTCCGTTATCCTGTCGACCCACCTGACACCACCGAAACGGATTCGTATACCTGTGCTTTGTCGCTCAGCGACTTCCTACACGTCATCGACGAGCAGCGTCGCGACCCACATTTGCGATCTTTTATACAACGCCTCACCTCAGAACAACGGGACAGCTCCCTCTGTATGTTTATTCTGCACGAAAGTACCTTATATCGACGCAATATGACACCACACGGTGCTGAACTGCGTCTCGTTGTTCCTCAGCATCTGCAACCATCTGTTCTCTCGCAATTGCACGATGCTCCCACCGCTGGCCATTTGGGTGTTTACAGAACTTACGATCGTGTGTGCAGACGTTTCTTCTGGCCTGGCCTATAACACTCTGTTCGGTGCTACGTCGCTTCTTGCGAACTCTGCCAACGCCGCAAAAAGCCTCCTCTCTCTCCCGCTGGATACCTTCAGCCTATAGCTATCCCAAGCGAACCATTCTTCCGTGTCGGCCTGGACCTCCTTGGCCCTTTCCCAACATCGTCTGCGGGTAACAAGTGGGTGGCCGTAGCGACTGATTATGCCACACGTTATGCCATTACCGGAGCCCTCCCTACCAGCTGTGCAACCGATGTCGCTGACTTTCTCCTCCATCAAGTCATCTTACACCATAGTGCTCCTCGTCAGCTGCTGACTGATCGAGGTCGTTGTTTCCTTTCGAAAGCTGTCGACGACTTTCTCCACTCTTGTGCAATGTCCCACAAGTTCAGCACTGCTTACCATCCGCAGACAAACGGACTTACTGAGCGCTTGAACTGTAGACTCACGGACATGTTATCCATGTACGTGTCTGAGGGCCACCGGGATTGGGACTGCACCTTACCGTTCGTAACGTTTGCCTATAATTCGTCGCGTCATGACGTTACTGGTTATTCTCCGTTCTATCTGCTTTATGGCAGTAACCTGCTCTTGCCTCTCGTCTCACTGCTTCCGTCTGAGGCAAACTGAACCACATTCTACGCTCACGATGCCATCGTTCGCGCAGCGACGGCGCGTCGCGTTGCCCGTGATCGACTCCTAGCGTCTCAGGCCAATAAAAAGCGCCAGTACAACAGTCAGCACCAAGATGTGCATTCCAGCCTGGCTCCCTGGTCTTGCTCTGGCTGCCTTCGCGTTGCATTGGCCTGAGTGAAAAACTGCTGCTACACTACGTTGGGCCTTACCGAGTTCTTCGCCAAGTAACTGAAGTCGCATACGAGATCTCGCCACTAACCCCCCAAGCCTTCGTCCGTCTCACCAGCTACTGAGACTGTGCATGTTTCCTGACTAAAGCCCTACATCACGTACAACGATCCGATGCATCGAGACGGTGCTTCTGCCACCGAGAGTTAATGTCACATAGGTGTTTGTGCCACTGTGGACTAGAGGACGCTACTAGCCGAAGAAGTTGAAGTGTCTCGGACTTAAATTGATGGTGTTGCACTTGTGATAGTACATCAACGCTACGCCTCTTACGTGTTGTAAATATTCTGTAAATACTGCAACTCTACAATATTTTGCGCTTAGGACTCATTCGGACTCAGACTCACCAAAATTTTCCTCCCCCGGACTCACCCGGACTCGGACTCACTGAAATTTTTCTCGGCTGAACTCACTCGGACTCAAACTCGCCGAACTATTATTCACTTGGGCTCACTCAGACTCGGACTCGCGCCTCGATCTGAGTCCGAGTGAGTCCTAAGTGAGTCGACTCATGAGTGAGTTTGCCGACCTATGGTGTGGAGTGAACAGTACTTTCTCCTGAGTTTGTAACACCTAAAGAGTGTACACTTGTAAAGGTTGAAAGGGGAACTCTTGAAAAAGTGGTTCTGAATTACTTTCGTATGAAGCATTGGCGATTGCTCGAACAGAGTTTTTTGTCAAGTCGAGGGTTTGACAAAATCTTGTCTGGTCGGAATGAAGTCGTGGCGAAAAACATTCAAGGATGCCGACCTAGCTGAAAAGTAGTTACTGACCTTCCGAAACAACGGAAATTTTAATGGATACAAGCGTGCATCCTACATCATGCACTCACCCACACATCACCTTATTGTCTTCGTGTTTTGCCATTCAATGTGAACGAGCCACAATGTCCTTAAATATTTTTCACCATGCTCAGCATTCTTCAATGTTTTTCATCTAGAGTCTTTTTGTACTATGTGCAACTTATTCATGCTGGAAACAGTTGTAGCACCTCATACTAGGTAGCAGTAACTTAAAGGGAAACTCCGGCGATTTTTTGACATTCACCGATTTCTATAAAACTTTCAGCATATGTTCTCTTCGGCACCCTGATGATATGTGCCAAATTATACAGCTGTAACTCACTTAGCTTTTTAGAAAACGAATTTCAAAATTTGATAGCCGATTCCGAAACACGCCTGTAAACGTGGGCCACCCTGGTATGTGACGTAACGTGCCTACCCCGTCTCGCCCAGCAGGCAGATGCAGCGCGTGCTTTCTTCTACGAGGCGACCACGACGCGAGCATATTTGTTGGGTTTTGTCAGCTGCATGACGCGTTAGTCCTTGTTGACATCGAGTCTTACATTAAGCCCGCACAATACTGAGCAACGACGAGATCAATGCGGGGCACGTCAGCTGCTTGATGCGCCTGCGGGTCGAAATCAAAAGGCGATGCTTCCGCGCTCGGATAGTAGCTGCACTCATCGCCAGCTTGCTTTTCGCGCGATGGAAGAAGCACGTGTTCTATGTTTACACCCTGGCCAGCCGTGGCGGTGGGTAGCGGATTTTTTGACATCATCGCATACCTGGCATGGAGCAGCTCCCTGTTTCGGTTTCGGTTTTGACTCATTGTTCCTTGCTTATTTAAAATTATTGACGAGTCTCTCAGTAAAACGAACCACCATAGTTGTTACAGGACTGTTAACACTATTTGAAAACGGCATTATCTCCATATGGTCGAAAATACACCGGAGTTCCCCTTTAAACATTACATAACAAGAGATCCAAAAAAAACGACAGAAGTCAGGGGAAGGTGGACGCTTGCGAAGGAAAATTAGTGAACAGGGATTGTGTTCAAGCCAAGGTTTCGACAAGCGGGTCAAAACATTGGCTTCAAAGCAACCCCTGTTTACGAATTTTTCTTCACATAACAAGGGAGTTATACATGAAAAGCATCGCACTTGTTGGAGCTGAATAACATAGTTTATGCGGTATAACAGCCACTTGAGGTAATTTGTTTGCTGTAGTGGTTACGTGAAAATACCATGAGATGTGCGCTTTGAAAAGAACGCCTTAGCATGCGATTGTATAAATACTAAATGAGCATATGAAAAATATTTTTAAAATTTACGCGTTTTCCCACCACTGCTATTCTTACTGCTTTCTTTTGCAGCCAATCGATGATAAAATAGTTGGTGCATGCATGTCTACTGCATTTCAGAAAAGTTATGCACAGAGGCTGCTATTGAGAGAGTTTCGGTTAAATGGTGAAAAATTCAACTGTGAGAGCATAATTGGTGTACCTACGCCTGGCGCACCTCCGACCGAAGAATCCTTCATCACAGAGACACCGGTTGTGTCGGATGCAGACGCCGTGCACGCAGCGTCTCTGGCAGTGCTCTGCAAGTAGAAATCGAATGCGAGTACAGAAGAATCGTTGTGTCGCCATTCTTACCAAATATCAGCTGGCCGTACGCTAAGCAGCTGTGCTGCAACGTGCTGCTTCACACGGGCCACAGTCGTGCAAGTGGTTTTGCAGAAGCAATTCTTTTGATATGTCCACTGCTCAGCTACACTTGCAAATTTCTGCAAGTGGCGATAATAAACCTAAATGGCAGTTCTCATTATTCGTGTCACCAGCCCATCAGATGCACGAGTCAGAGACAGCTCCTGCACAATGTAAACCTCGAAGGAAATTTCGGTTACAAACTGTTCGTTAGAAGGTGCCGTCTAGAGAATATTAAGGCGAAAGCCTTTAATGTCTCATGCTCACGTCCGTCCGGTGTCCGTCCGTCCGTCTGTCCGTCTGGATGTCCGTCTAAATGTCCGTCCGTCCGGATGTCCGTCCGTCCATCCGGTGTCCGTCCGTCCGTCCGTCCGTCAGGATGTCCGTCCGTCCGTTCGTCTGTCTGTCCGTCCGTCCGTCCAGTCCGTCCGTCCATCCGGATGTCCGTCCGTCCAGTCCGTCCGTCCATCCGGATGTCCGTCTGTCCGGATGTCCGTCCGGTGTCCGTCCGTCCGGATGTCCGTCTGTCCGTCCGTCGGTCTTTCCATCCGTCTTTCCGTCAGTGGAATGGCCACACGCTTTCGCCGAACACACTTTGGAATGTACAGTGTCCTTCAATTTTTTTTACCGAAGAAATCTTCTGAATGGAGTCATATTGTTATGCGGTAATGACGATAAGCAGTGAAACTGGTTGTGCATGGAAAATGGAATACTCAAAATGCTCGCTCTACTATGATAGCGGTGATCTCCAATCATCGATAATGTGTGCTTCCCTCACACATGTCCACTTTTATAGATGTGTGATCGAATATTTCCAGTGCTATCATAGGTACTCGCATTACTCCCAGAATAAGCAACTACTGGTGTAGGGCCCGCAGTCCTTTCAGAACATTATAAATATTCGCGAATGTTTCCATACATTCTAGCGTGGCCTGCACCGATTGATAACGCTTGCAGGAGTTTTAGCCCGTGACTTGCAGTCATGATAAAAAAGAAAACAAGTACATATGTAACTGCCAACCAATAAAGAAGCCTTGTCCTGATGCTGGAAACAGAACGTGCTAAAGAAATTAGGAAAGTATGTTCGACATAAAGGTCCACAGTTCGTCAGCATGCGTAGTAAGGTGGCGCTGCTGAGAATCTACAATGCCATCTAGGACAGCTTCTTAGTCCAGTGCGCCAAGATATACAGGTACCTTGTATGGTCCGAAACACCATTGTCGTTTTTAAAACGAAAGTGTTTTGTGTCGGGGTCCACCAAGACTTCCATGACATATTTCCGTGACAGAAACACATCATGAACAAGGCCCCAGGTGGTTGAAATTTCTGGAACCCTCCAACACGGCGTCTTTCATAATCATCTCATGGCTTTGGGACGGAAAACTCCAGCAAAATAGTGTCTTGCTCGCTGGCAGTCCTGGCATATCTTCACGTAACTAGAGAAAGTGGCAGGGCCAGTAATACTTTAGTTGTATCCTAGTTAGTGTTGGCGAGAAACCCAGGTATCCCGCCATGGGGTAGTCATAGCCCAAAGAACCTTTGGCCGCAGTACTGAAGGCACAACAAGCAGGTAATTTGCTCGGACTGGCGAGGAGTATTTTTTTAATAAAAACTTTGGTTTGCAGGCAAAGCAAGGCCAGTCTTTTCCTAAATACCATAGAGGCAACATCTGTCTTCCCATCAAAGTTTTCTACCAGGCTTTTCAGTTCAGGGTCTCTCAGCTGCTCGGTGGAGTCGTCCGCGCTCATTGTTCCGAGGAAGCTGTCCTCATCCTGATCACTTCATGGTGGCGGATCAGCAGGGCTGCATGACAGGCGGTCGGAATCAAAGTGCTTTTGTTCGGACTTGTACACTATGGTGAAATCCCCAATTCTCAGGCGCCAGCGTGCGAAGTGGCCTTAAGGTCCTTAATTTGCAAACCAGCACAAAGCGTTGTGGTCGCTGATGACTTTGAAGCGACTGCTGTATAAGTGAGCCCTGATCGTACATTTTCCCACATAAGCGCGTATAATGTTTTTCTTTTTGTGCTAAATGCTGGAACGAATTTGTACAATCGGCACATTGTGCAAGCAGCCGGAGGCTGTGCACTGCTGCGCGCTTCGTTGCTGTAAAAAAAAGTACATTTTAGGCATCACGTGGAAAAAAAAAATGCCCAGATTTGTTTGTTATATGAGGTAGCTCGATCTGGCGGGGTCCATTAAAAGTGCAATTTCCTGCTTGAACATTGTGTTGTGTAATATAGAGGTCGTACTTGTTGTGTCTAAAACATTATGTTAGTCGGATCAGTCATAACAGCCTTGTATCCACATGTTCACTCTTGTCAAGTTCGTCGTCACGTGACAAACTGTGGTTCCAAAAAGGATAAGTTACTGATTAACGCCTTAGTGGTGCTAAATTTTCGCAGCACGTACTCACCCCTTTGTACAACTGCAGAGCCGTCGACGTGGTGAGCACACTGTGGGCCAACAAAGCTCCTCGTGCATCGGCACTGGTTGACGCCCACGCAGCGCCCACCATTGAGGCACGGGATGGAACACTTGCCTGCATTGTTTTCAGCCTCGTTTCAGATACCCTTCCCCTGAAAAACCTTTGTTTTCTTGGGGAACCGAAAATCTGCATATGCTCAAAAAGTTAGGTGTGTGTCCGACCTCGAATATTCAACCAACAATAGTGATTTGTGCTACAAACAATTAAATATTTCCACAGAATGTCACACAGGACACTAAACATAAATAACCCTTTTCAAAATTCTTATTGAAGATCGCGCTGTGGCGAATGTGTCGTGCCTCTCAGGAGCCAGGGATGAAGCCCAGAGAATGACTTCACAAAGGCATGTGTCTTACCGCTGCATCAACGTGGACAACGTCCAGGCCCTTTCCCTTCTGACACCAAGTGAATGTAATGCCTTTGAGGTCGTACTTTTGCTAGCCAAACGACAATCTGTGCATGCAGGTGTTCCCATTGACAAGAAAAAAAAAAGAGTTGAAGCCAGTTCTGCGCATCTGAAATCTAAGTAAACAGCTGAGCTGGCAAGCAAGCGCCACCACCTGATGAACACAGCAAAGTTCTTTCTTCCACTTTCTTTCTTTATCCCTTGCTACATAATCTTCTTTCTTTCATCTTTCTTTACCTTGTGTATAGTAGTATATGCCCACACCTCCTCCACGACGTATGAGGTCTTGGTTAGGCAGGCGTTATTTGGCCCGGGGACCCGGCAGCAAACGGACACGGTGAGCCCACAGTGGTGATAATGACACACGACGAAAATGAGGACGCATCACCAAACGCATAATGATGATGATAATGTAGATGGAGATGTGTATAATAAATACCCACAATCTCTTTGTGTGTTACCCCTTCTCCTCCTTTCCCTCCTTCTAACCCGCACATAACTCCTGCTCACCCTCACCTCTCTTTCCCACCCCTTGCTGTATTACACTGCACATGCGTCTGGTATGGTTTACGCTCTCACCTCCTCTCCCGAACATCAGTCCTCAACCTCACTTCCCTTGCTATACTGGGCTATAAAATGCTTTACCCTCTTGCTTCCTTTTTCATTCCTCCTCACACTCACTTCCATTTTCCACCCACTTTCTCTACTTGCTATGCATGGCTATCCTATGCTAGGAGCTGCTTGGAACATGTGGTGCACGATTGCTGTTCATCCTGCCTACCTTTACTTCGGTGTTTCGTCCAAAGCACAGTTTGAGTTTACATAGTAATGTCCTACCAACTAGCCCTTGAATACACACAGAGTTCTGCGCGGACGACACACGGCACTTCTCCAAGCTTTAGCAGCTTTGCTGTTAAACACCTTTTTAGTGCGCGTAATGATTGAATCCAAGAATGATGTGGAAGATTGCACTACAGTGTGGCTGACTCTTTCTATATTTGTGGAGGGGACAAAAAAAGTTCCACAAACTTTCGTCTGCAGTCAACGTTCACTGTGAGGAAATCACACTACTGAGAACTAGGGGAACATTACTGAGTCAGTAATGTTTTATTGACTCGTTACCATAAGCGCCTAGAAGGTAGACCTATGAATGAAAGAAGGGAATTGTAAGGCACTAGAAGTGAAAGTTGGGCTAGTTGGTGGTTCATGCTTGGGATGTAAAAACAGCGCAAAATATAGACAAGGTCTGAAGAAGAGACGACACGGCGCTGAACTCGCAACTAAACTTTATTGGAAGGCACACACACGTATATATCAAGCAGCCGACCTAGTCACGTGACACACCAAAAGCGTCTGCGCAGCAGAGCAAACAGGGTACGAAAAAGGCCTAATCATTGTGAAAAGCAACACGTGTGTAACAACCGAGAAAAAAGAAAAAAGAACACACCTTCATACTGGCCAAAAACATGCGTAACAGTCCACAACAAACTAATAATCGCTTTAACATGGCAGCTTGGAACCCAGGTATCGAACCTCCTTTTTACCAAGGGCCACAGACGGCTTACTTACGCACCCTTCCCCATCCCTTTAAATGTAAAAGGCCTCCATCACTTCCCTAGTGCATTTGTCCCGATGGCCAAACAAACAAGTGGCTTCATCTGCCATAGGTTGGCAGCCACACTCCTTACAATGAGCTGGCAAGTGCAACCCGCCAGAAGCCGTTAATGAGGTTAAGTGTTCCCTTAGTCTCACGTTGATGCACCGCCCTATTTGCTCCCGCTTGCATAGAAGAAGTTCGGGTTCACACAAGACCTGCTCGTTCTGTCCAGAGAAGAGAAAGAATAGATATGTTCAATGTAAATCATGTGTTGTATATAAGGTGCCATTATCATGCGGGGGGGGGGGTTTATATAGGACAAACCGGGCGGTGCATCAACGTGAGACTAAGGGAACACTTAACCTCATTAACGGCTTCTGGCGGGTTGCACTTGCCAGCTCATTGTAAGGAGTGTGGCTGCCAACCTATGGCAGATGAAGCCACTTGTTTGTTTGGCCATCGGGACAAATGCACTAGGGAAGTGATGGAGGCCTTTTACATTTAAAGGGATGGGGAAGGGTGCGTAAGTAAGCCGTCTGTGGCCCTTGGTAAAAAGGAGGTTCGATACCTGGGTTCCAAGCTGCCATGTTAAAGCGATTATTAGTTTGTTATGGACTGTTACGCATGTTTTTGGCCAGTATGAAGGTGTGTTTCTTTTTCTTTTTTCTCGGTTGTTACACACATGTTGCTTTTCACAATGATTAGGCCTTTTTCGTACCCTGTTTGCTCTGCTGCGCAGACGCCTTTGGTGTGCCACGTGACTAGGTCGGCTGCTTGATATATGTGCGTGTGCCTTCCAAAAAAGTTTAGTTGCGAGTTCAGCGCCGTGTCGTCTCTTCTTCAGTCCTTGTCTATATTTTGCGCTGTTTTTACATCCCAAGTAGGAATTGTAAGGGCTCGTTTCTGCGTTACAACCGTAATGAAAACCAACAGATAACGATGCCAAGGAATTAGGTATAGGGGACGTTAATTGTACTTTTTTAACTGTACTCCTGATATTAAGATGTAAATGTGAAGAAAGTGGACAAAAAGACAACTTTGCCGGTGGCAGAGACCAAACGTGCAAAAAAAAAAACAACAACAAAAAAAACATCACGTACTATGCAATACCAGCTGGCAAGGAAAGAGTGCTGCGCGCTCGCCGTCATAGCTACAAGCAGTGCTGACTAACACCTCAAGTTTGCATGCACATACACTCAACCTCATTATAAGGAAGTTGCATTTTACAGGAAAATAAGTTTGTTATATCAGAAAATTTGTTATAAAGGTGTATTCCTAACACTGTATCTATTGCAAGACTATTCTTCATTTACTTCATTATAAACGATATTTCGTTATATCCGTGTTCGTTATATATAGGTATGAGTGTAAATACCCGATAAAATGGACGAGAGGAAGACAACTGCTGTAGCCCAATAGACCTTTCTCAAGCACACGAGTCCAACTAACGGGCACGCAAGCGCTCATGGGAGAAGTGTGTACGCTGCAGTAGTCACCGCGACGAGCGCACGGGGCCTCACACTCTAGCTTTCCATTTGCATCGTGCCAGCACTTCGCATATCAACTGAATGTAACTAGGTGTAACATATTACTGCATTATTCAGTCATGAACTTCTTCTGTGTTTAGCTCTATCTGTCTAGTGTTTGTTAAGCCAGCTGAGTGCTTCCAAGCTTCGTTGCTTCTTTTTTTTTCTTTTTTAGTGCCAGCATGTCCCACATCATAAATTGCTCAAAAATAAACAACTCGGTTTGCTAGGTGAGTTCCACGAGTGGTCAGTGTGATTTGCGGATCTATTTGGATTCAACGTCCACCGACACTGTTGACGAGTGGAAGTGAGGCTCTGGGGTTTAAATATTTCGCAAATGAGTAGTCGGCATTTACTAAAATAAGATAGATGATTACACAGCATGCACATCGCTCACACCGCAGGTGACAAAAGATATGCTTTTTTCACAATTCGTCGACACTAACTGCATATGCTACATTTTACGAACACCAATTGTGTTTTCGTGTGTTGGCTTACATGTAACCACTCTGTACATATGTACAGTCGCACTCATGAGCAATAAGAGATTACATATGAAGGGCCATAGTGGCTAAGCCCAACTGGCAAGCGCAGGACTGTTAATGACACTAAATGCTCAAGCGGAAAGCCATCTCTGGCAATTCGATAGGTCACTTTCGTATCATTATGTACATTACAAGTAGTCGCCAAATAAACATGAATTCACTGTTCCGGCTCATATTGTAGTACGTCTTGATGGTATCGGCACGCGATAGTGTGCATGCTACTTAACTGCTACATCCGATATATATCCACTCGCTAATAACTACACTGCACTGCGTTAATCCTTTCACAATTCATGTGTAGAGATACATGCAGATCTGTTTGGATGTGTGCAGTATTTTTTGATGCAAAAATGATCAAGAAGTGGGGACTTGTTCTTTTCGTTTTAGAAACGGAGGATTGAACGAAAAACACAGCACACGAAAGACAGAGACGACAGCTGTGCAAGCCTGCGACACCTGCGCAGGTGTCGTCGTCTCTGTCTTTCGTGTGCTTTGTTTTTTGCGCAATCCTTCGTTTCTGAAAGAATGCACCAACTAGCCCCTAAACGTGTGCTACTAGACTTCTTTTCGTTTTGTGCTCCTACCATTCTCAAGATGCCAACGAGAAGCTGGCGACAGCACAGCCGGTTCGCTCGCTGTGCACACTTTTCTCATAGCCCTTTGCGCACCCGCGAGGTGCTCTGGCATTGCTTGAGAAAGGTCTATTAGTAGAGCATCGGGCACCTTATCAGAAGGTGGCAGGTTCGGTCCCTGCCGGCGGCAAGTCGTCTTTTCGTCTGCTTTACTTTCTTCACATATTGTAATTACTACAATACAGTTAAAACAATACAATTAACGTCCCCTATGCCTTCCTTAGTGGCATTATCTGTTGGGTTTCATTTAGGGTGTATCAACAAAGGAACCAAGCCTTGAGAAGTTCTCTTCTCTCATTCATTCGTAGCGAGGGTCTCGTTCCAGCAGACTTGATGCCTTCAGATAGGATATGAGGGCTTTTTGGTCAGCTGCCCGCTTGCTAAAAAAGAAAGAAACATGGCAGATTCATCTGTCATAGGAATCGGTACAACACGAAAGTGAAACGTGTCTTCACAGAAGTAGTTGACTGTTTACTGTGCATTGATATATCAGAGCTTGTTCAATGCCTATTTGAGTTTCGCAGCCACGCCACCATTGTCTGACGTGAATGCACCCACGTTGAGGTCTATAGTGGCCCATCTTTATCCCAACGACTAACGCCCATGGTCATGATTTAACCGTTGTGGTAGCTGAAGTTGTTAACATATACATGGACACAGCATATCGTGAGTCCCGTGCAAAAATGGCACGAACAAGCCCACAATAAACACTGGTACTCCATATGCACTTCTTGAAGGCATCGTCAATTGATTAGAGAAATGGCAGGGTGTGCACTGCCGAGTAAAAGGGTAATCAACGTGCACCTGTGCCTGTGCTCTTGCATACACTGTACTACACTGCGCTTCAGCAACACGGGAGAAAGAAGTTTGTAGTTTGAGCCGTGAAGGCACGAAGGCATTTCACATCCCGCTGGCCTCTGCCTCGCTCCAACAAGGCACAACATCTGCTCGTCGACACTTTTGCCTTTCTGTGGTGCTTACTGCAGCAGTTTTATTCATAGGTGCTATTGCACATGAAGCAGTTGGTGGCAGAGAAACACCGTTGGTGCTTGTGGAAGCTGCACTACTCTGTCAACGCGCTGTGACACGCTAACATGCACTACTCCGACAACGCACCATCACACGCTAATACTTAGCGAAACGCAAAGGAAGTAACTGCGTCTAGGGGCACTCCTCGATGCTAGCGTGGCCAACGTTCCTCACCGACACCGCAAAATTCTTACTGCGTTGTCGCTGAATCACTCCCTATCGGCACTCGTTTTAGTGTCATGAAGCAGTAGGTACTTTGGGATGGGAAGGCACAGCGCGACTGAGACGGCATGGGAGCTTGTGCGTTTCTTCGTATCCATGGCCTCCGAGATGGTGCACCGGCAGGCTTTGGAGGCCACGAGCCGCCAAAAATGTTTCGGGGTGGCGCCGTCGGAGTGTTTCTGGTGCGCGTGCGCAGAAGGCACCCGTGAAGAAGGTCCATTGGTAGACCATCGGGCACGTTAACCAAACGTTGCAGCTTTGGTCCCTGCCAGCGGCAAGTTGTCTTTTCGTCCACTTCACTGTACATCGTAATTACTACAATACAGTTAAAACAGTACCACTGATGCTCCCTATACCTTCCTTGGCATCTTGGTTTTCATTAATGTTTACGCTTGCATAGGGAGGCCAGATGCTTTGGGGCAAAAAACCACAACGCCTAAATTGCCCACTGGTTCTTCGCCACACACTGTCTATGAATTAACAGTTGATCGCATTTTCTCCGATATCTGTGTTCGCTGTCCATCCTCCCTGCTGTTTCCCCATAATCTGTCTGACTCGTCAGTTTTTGACGAGAGAGAATTTTCGTAAGTGTAATACGTATAGTAGGCCACACGTGACATTCAGTTATCTGACAAAGCGGGAGGTGCAAGAGACAGCCAGCTAGTGTGACACATTTATTCATTTATCTGATACTTGCATCTCCTTTGCAGGCATTACAGCAGGGCATGTATAAGTCTCTACAAAGATTTCTATTCTCTTGTAGTACACAAAGCGTGGTAAAATCCATCATTAACTCTAAGCATACATTATGATCTGACGGAAGAGCATTGCAGCGTCCTGTGGCTTCACAAAAAATGAATATCGCAAGACATGACCCCTAAAAGGACGTTCACAAAGTTCCCATTGTTTACTATTTACTCAGTGCCCTCCTCAGTGGGCTGTGAATCCACTGTGCCAATTGTACAATAGCCCAGTTTCCTGTAGTGCATGCGCGCACTTATCTTACAAAAAGGCTAGGGAAGCTATAGTTAAGGTGACAGTGGGAGAATGTGGCAGAAAGCTCTGAAGAAATCATCACACTCGTTTCCCTTCCTTGCAGGCATTGCAAACAATCGCAGAAATTCAGCAGTGCAGAACTATAAGATGCAGAAATAGCAAAAGTATTCTTATTTATTCCTTCGTTCCTATTCACTCATCTGAAAGTGGTGGCCTCACAGAAACAAGAGCGGAAATTGATTGCTTTAGTGGCAATGTGGCAACGTTCGAAGTACGCCTTTGAGAGGTGGTGGGAAATAGCAAGCACCGACCAATCGCTGAAAGAAAAACAGAAATGACGTTTCGGCCCCACTATGGGGCCCTTGTTCACAAGAATACCGCGGAAGACCCCAAAGTATGCTGACTCACTGTATTCACAACGGGGACCGTAGTACCCGCGTCGGCAGGAGCAAGTATCCTTCTGGACGCACTTTCCCCCATTGAGGCACTTTTCTGCACAGATGCCTAGCAGGTGGGAAGAAAGGAAAACATGTGAGTGTCAGGCAATATTAAATGCATATACCCAACACAGAAAAAGGCTGTGTTCAGCTGAGGTGTACTTGCAAGTGTTAATATTGTTGAAATTCAACGTAATATACAACTTGCCTATAGCAAACGATCTTTTTAATGTGTACGTTGTTAGCCAACTTTTTGTCATCGATGGAGAGTAAAAGAAGGAATTTTTTTGCCAACACAACAGTGCACCTAGCACAGGGTCTCGCGCAATGCAATGTTGTGTTCCCGACGGCAGCACTGGACTTTTTCCCCTTATGTCATAGCCACTACGCTTTAATGCAAAACTATGAGTATTGCCCACTATGCTTTTCTTAGCACCATAATTTGTTCACTTGTGTGTAACAAGGAAAACGGGTCTCTCGACGCAGTCCTCTCTTCTTTAATGCACTGTGTGACAAGGCTACTCACTTCGGCAGCCTGGAGCCTGCAGGCTTGGTTTTTCATCATAGAATGTCAGAATTCAATAGTCAATTACGCGCCAAATTTACGACCACACATGAGAAGAAACACAAAGACGGGACGGGCGCTCACTTGCAACTGTTTATTCCTTGAGGAATACAGGGTAATATAAACCCCCTCTCGCCAACGCATGCGCAACATGCTCAAGCCATCTTCTACCTAATCACACTAATGGACACATTCGAGATACCGCACTTCCGACTCGTACAGGTTGATTGAAGTTTCGCTGACATAATTGCTACCCCGTTTTTGTATGAAAAACGCCTCCAAAATTTCCCGTGCTACCTTGTTTTTGCTTTTACCCCAAAATTCGCATCTCCGTGAAGCGTGGCGTGCAACCACATGATGTCACATGCGCGCTTAAATGTGCGCCGTCCCTATTTCTTACAGTGAGAGCGTGTTCCCTTGCTCGATCATTGACGCAGCGCCCCGTCTGGCCAACATAGCTCTTTCCACACGTTAGGGGTATTTCATAGAGCACTTCAGTGGCACATTTGCTGAACGGCCGCGCATGCTTCTTTTTGCAGCCTTTCGGCTGTTGAGCATGGCTTCCTGTAATGCGAGGGCACAACTTTGCCAGTTTGTTCGGGGCTGCGAATACCAGCGGTTCGCCATGCCGACTCGCAACCTTTTTAAGGTTGTGTGTAACCTTATGTAGATAAGGTACCACCTCCGGCCGTTCTTTTTTGTTCTTCGTGCTTTAGCCGGGCCATTTTTTGCCTTCTGCAGAAGGCATTCTGAAACCGCAAACAACGTCGAGCAAGGAAACCCGGCGGCCTTCAAACGGTCAACTTGTACCTTAAAACTAGACTGCATGAGATGGGGACACGACTTCCGAAGTGCGGACCTTAGGGACAGCATTGCAATGCCCCTCTTCACGGTTTTTGAGTGGGCCGAACTGAAGGGTAAAAGGTCTTTCTTTGCACGTGGTTTTCCCCACGTGCAAAGAAAGACTCCAGCAAACATGATTGTCATGAAGGGTTAGTTTTAGATCTAAAAACTGCAGGACTCCATTGTCAGGCAGCTCAAGCGAAAAAGAAACGTGGCAACAAAACGTCAGCCGTTTCCTGGTAAAAAAGTTAAACATGCTAAGGGTTAGTGATCCATTCCTAATCAAGAACTCGGAAGATTTGATTGAGTATCTACAGGGTAACCACAATATTGGATTTGCATTCTCAGTAGATATTGAGGATTTATTTTATTCAGTGCCGCATGTCGGCCTTTTTTAAGGCAGTGACGACCTGTATTGATGAGCACGGGATTGTTGACTTTCAAGGTTCAATAGGCATGCCGGCAGATAGGTTTTTATCATTACTAGAGGCCTATCTCGCTTCCACCTTTGTGTCGTATGAAGGTAAAATTTATCTGCAGCATCAGGGGATTTGTATCGGGTCATGTGTTGCTCCTTTGCTGTGTGATATTTTTCTTTCTCATGTTGATGAGACACTGAAGCGAACTTTTAGCACTGACAACATTTTAAAAGTTTTTAGATATGTAGACGATTTTCAAATTTTGCTAACGAAACGGAATGATCTGACGAACCAAGTAATGGTGGATAATGTTTTAGAGGCCTTTCGGCAGAGCGGACAAGGCCTATGTTTCACGCATGAGCTGCCTGACAATGGAGTCCTGCAGTTTTTAGATCTAAAACTAACCCTTCATGACAATCACGTTTGCTGGAGTTTTTCCCCACGTGCAAAGAAAGACCTTTTACCCTTCGGTTCGGCCCACTCAAAAACCGTGAAGAGGGGCATTGCAATGCTGTCCCTAGGGTCCGCACTTCGGAAGTCGTGTCCCCATCTCATGCAGTCTAGTTTTAAGGTACAAGTTGACCGTTTGAAGGCCGCCGGGTTTCCTTGCTCGATGTTGTTTGCGGTTTCAGGATGCCTTCTGCAGAAGGTAAAAAATGACCTGGCTAAAGCACGAAAAAAAAAAGAACGGCCGGAGGTGGTACCTTATCTACATAAGGTTACACACAACCTTAAAAAGGTTGCGAGTCGGCATGGCGTACCGCTGGTATTCGCAGCCCCGAACAAACTGGCAAAGTTGTGCCCTCGCATTACAGGAAGCCATGCTCAACAGCCGAAAGGCTGCAAAAAGAAGCATGCGCGGCCGTTCAGCAAATGTGCCACTGAAGTGCTCTGTGAAATATCCCTAACGTGCGGAAAGAGCTATGTTGGCCAGACGGGGCGCTGCGTCAATGATCGAGCAAGGGAACACGCTCTCACTGTACGAACTAGGGACGGCGCACATTTAAGTGCGCATGTGACATCATGTGGTTGCACGCCACGCTTCACGAAGATGCGAATTTTGGATAAAAGCAAAAACAAGGTAGCACGGGAAATTTTGGAGGCGTTTTTCATACAAAAACGGGGTAGCAATTGTGTCAGCGAAACTTTAATCAACCTGTACGAGTCGGAAGTGCGGTATCTCGAATGTGTCCGTTAGTGTGATTAGGTAGAAGATGGCTTGAGCATGTTGCGCATGCGTTGGCAAGAGGGGGTTTATATTACCCTGTATTCCTCAGGGAATAAACAGTTGCAAGTGAGCGCCCGTCCCGTCTTTGTGTTTCTTCTCATGTGTGGGCGTAAATTTGGCGCGTAATTAACTATTGAATTCAGATATGCACCAACTAGCCCAACAACGAGTGCTACATCATAGAATGGCTTGCGGCATAGCACGACACGAAAGAAGGAAACGACAGCGCTTTCGTACGTTTCATCGCGTGCCCTTCTTTCCTGTCGTGCTGTGCGAGGCTGCCTGCTCGTAAACGAGCACGTGGTATGTGTGGCCATATGTAAATATTTCTGCTCCCTTCTTTACCTTTTCTGCTCCCTCATTCGCCGCCATGAAGGCGGCGGCCACCGATGCAAATTCTTCTCTTCTTGCTGTCCTTCTGTACTATATTTTTATATTTTCTGAAGTAAAAAATCACACTCTATGCATTCGCCGTCATGGCTTGGATTGGCACTGGTTAGCACCTCTTCTGTTACGCATACAGAAATAACCCAGGAAACGGACGGTGGGACGGCTGCCGAAAGCTCATTTGGTAGAACATCACACGCACATTGCAACGGTTGTATGTTTGGTCACACCTGCTCACGCAGAGTTGTTTTTCAAAAACCACAATTTACATGGAAAGATGTGACAGCTTACCAAGGTTTACAAAAAGTCGTACATAATCACACAGAATCATTCATACTTTTGTAAAACTGTACAAATCATCACACAGGTAGCAGCACAAAGTTTATACAACGTCGATACAACCTAAAACTACACTCATACAGCGGTAAAAGTATAACTCATATTTGTTAACCAAAAAAAAAAAATGGCAGCACTACTTGTGCAACAGTTTTCAACAATAGAAAAAAAGAAGCCACGGGATTCTTTATGCAGTCACTTAAGACAAAAGCTATGTTCGTTTTCCTTTCAGCCAATGTATGGACGCCACCCTTCGAAAGCTTTCTGCACCTCGCTTGGTTTTGCATTGCCTCTGTGATAGGACTGAGCAAGCTGTGACGCGGTTGACGTCATCATGTGACATCACTGTGATGTCATGATAATGTCATACGGTGTGTGGGAGAGCACGTGCACCCATGCTTCCTTTCCCTTGACGGTAGCGCGGCCCCTGTGGCAGCGATGTTCAATAAACCTTTGTTGGTAGTTAGCGCTCGTATGTTGTCTGTTTTTCCTGCGCTACGAAGTGTTTAAGATGATCAACCAACAGGCCCAATTGGCCACAATTCTGTCAGCAAGGGCCCGAATCCGTCGTAGCTGCGAGCTACGGGCCGTTCATATGTGCGACTGTGTGCGGCTGGAACCCTAGCTAGGCTTCTGCACCAGCCGTGCATAAAGCGGACCCCTTCAGGTGACGTCGTCACGTGATTCCCGATGCCACAGGATGCGCCATGCCGACGGTCCAATTTCGCGTTTGGTAAGGCATCTAAAGCTTTTGCCCTAATATACCAATAATTCTGACTGTAACGCAGGGACATGACATCAATAAATAAGACATTGGAAAACTATCACAAAATATTACGCTCAACACAGTGCATTGTTTAAGCCTACATGCTTAGGGATAACTGACATGAGTAAGTAGATTTGCAGTCCAGAAATATTTAACGTAATTTTTAGCGTAAAATTTGTGTGTTTATGCTTACTTAAATAAATGAAAGGTTACATTTAAAAGAATAGTCTATAGACAGTGCGAGAATGTGGTGTAAGGCACTCTCCTACATTGCAAGTATTGATCGCACAACTTTAGCGCTGTAGAATTGCTGTCGACTGAATAAATAGTTGAAATGCAGAAGAACATACATAAAATGAACACTGGATATGGAACTCAACCCACTTATAACGATACCGGTTTTAACAATATATCGGTTATAACAATGAGAAGCTGCTGCACCTTCAATTTTTGAATGTTTTTTATGGTGAAATAACCCACTTACAGGAATGCCCACATGCCGCATTATCGGTTATAACAATGAATTCTGGCTGTTGGGTGCCCGTGCCGAAAGGTAATGGAACGCGAAATCCTCGAAAAGAAAGAACAAAAGAAATTAGGCTGCCGAACCCCCCGCCCACAACCTCAACATCCCCCCAGCGCCCCTTCGGATTTGCAGTATGCTTCACCGCATAGCGTAGTGTCATTGTGGCAAAGCTGACTTTAAAAATCCGCTACGGCGCGGGAGCAGGGGTGGCTTCTGTTCATACACTTTCGGAGATGCAATTTCAGTAAAAAGTTGAGACTTGGAAGAGTTTAGGCGTCCCAAACTTCAGACGTTGTCATGTTGTCATACATTGGCTCTATGGGACATGTGGCGGTCCCGTGAAAGCGTCCGAATTTTCAATCATGTCCGAAAAATCGGCAGCTTTGTCATCCTTATCGCTGGTGTTTGTTGGCATGTCCCATCCAATATTATAGTTTTCTTACAACAGCCTGCCATCCCCTATTTTGCATTTTTTCGTGCAACCCGTTTACAGCAATTATCGGTTATAACAATGAAATCTTCGTGGCACTTGAGTATTGTTATAAGTGGGTTCGACTGTATCTCGTATTTTACTTGTTCTGGGCTTACGAAAGTATGTGGCGGTCGGAAACAAATAATGAACATTGGCAATGTGATAGACAGCTTTCTTCTTTAGAAGAAGTATCTTATTTATACTATGTTGAGTTGTAGTCAGCCAAACCAAATTGCAGTTATTTTTTTTGTGACTCAAAGAGTGCTGTATATTTTCTGAGTTTTGTCTGTGCAGAGATAATTTTTCGGGAATGCAATAAAGCTCTCGTAGTAAAAAATCAGTGCAGCTTGCATTAAGTCGCGCAAGGCTGGGTTGCAGCAGATCTGCTGGGCACGTGTCCAGCTTCTCTTGTTGACCATCTATATAGAATGCTTGGGTGGTGCATACCTGCCAAGTCTCCCGGATTGTCCGGGAGACTCCCGGATTTCGACCATTTCTTACGTTTGTACGGTTGGCCGGGAAATCTCCCGGAAATCGGAATTTCTGTGCGTGATCTGGCCGCATTGACAAAAATCCAAACCAATCCGATCCAGGCTCTTTGCGAACCCGTCGCATTTTAATGTAAACGTACAGTAGAATCTTCGTGATACGAAACCCGCTGATACGAATTCGTAAAATTCCACTGTGTCCATTGGGCCGAAATTCGGATGTCCCGAACACTTCTCCGCTTCGCGGCGCGTGTGATACGAACTTTGGTGTAGGGCAGCGTGCTGAAGCTTCGCAAGTACGCGCGCGACCAGCGCACACATCGAACAGATTTATTTGAGCGTCCGCAATAGCTCTGCGTACGCCTAACTAAATCTGTACTGTCAGAACTGTGGTCATCGTGCCACAACGGATGTGAACGAAACCGCGCTCGCTCTTGACACGGTCAGAACTTCGAAAGTGCACGCGCGTCCAACGCTCAACCAGTAAAAGCGACGCTATATTTCTGCTAACGCTGCGGGAAAAGCCGCGGCAGATGCGATCATTGATAGCAACAAACGACGTAGCTTTGAAGGCACGTGCGCGGCCAGCGTACGCGGATTGAAAACGAAACTACTGCCGCAACCACCGCATATAAATCCGCGGTCGCTGCGACGCGACTATGAGCTCCGAAGGTATCCGAAGGTAAGCGGCTGACGCAACGGTAGCGAACCGTTTCGGCGTTCCTGTCGATCTTCGCTTATGACTATGTAGAGCGGACTTTGGCGCTTAGTTCTCAGTAGGCCTCAAGCGAAGCTTTGGCACGCGCTTTTGCGGCAGTCAGCTGCGCCGGCCCTTATTGGTCCATTCACGTGTGTCCCAGAAAGACATGCGCGAGTTCTTTTGACAGAAATAAATGTTTTGTGCGTATACCATGGTTTGAAAACCGATTTTGCTTGTTTTTTTGATCATACAAAATTTCGGGTGATACGAATATTTTCGCTCCCCCTTTGAGATTCGTACCATCTACTTACAGTACAGCTACTGTAGTTTGGAAACCCTACCTGTGTTTTTGTTTCGCCACTCCAAACCATTATAAGACCGCAACGCCGATGATTACGCTTGCGAGGTTCCGGACCCCCCCCCCCTCTTTTTTTTTTTTGTTTTCGCGATGTTTTTTTTTTTCTTTTTTTGTATATGCGGCACGCCCCCCCCCCCCCCCCCCTCTCGTCGCGGAAATCTCCCGGATTCAGAATCCTTGAACTTGGCATGTATGGTGGTGATTGAGCGCATGCTATTTCATGATGATGGTATTTTTCTATTTACAACATAGGGCAAACCTTGACCATAACAGCTAAAGGGAAAGTTGGGCAAGTTGGTTTCGGTTCATTTTGAAACAGTGCAAAAGACGAAGCACACAGAAAAAGACTTGACAACACAGTGCTGGCTGGCAACTGAATGCTTATTCAAGCAAAGCAGAAAAAGAAAGAGAAGAAGGAAGAACAAAACATGCGCACGCAACCTATGCACATAAGAAAAAGACTACAGGCTTGTAACATCATTACGTTTTATCCAAGTAAGTCAACTCGCAATCGAGTAACGCAATGGACGGTGGGCTAGCACACATGTTGCTGTTTTTGCAGATAGCGAAGGCTTCAGCTATCTCTCTTATGTGAGAATTCGTGTGTCCAAAAACAGTGGTCGTGCGGCAGAATTCCAGGGTGCAACCACAGGTGCCACAGTGGGCAGACCAATGGAAATACGGCATACCCTTTAAAGAGCTATCGCGCTCACGCAGGCGAATGCTGAGGCAGCGCCCTGTTCGCCCCTCATAAACCTTACTGCATGACAACGGAATGGAATAAACAATATTGGATTTGCGAGGGACAAACGGCATGTGGTGCTTAACAGCTCTGCTGTAAAGCTCTCACTGCATGTATGTGCCACTGAATTTGGGCAAGTCCCACTTCTCGCCGCACAGGTGCACTACACTGGCACACCAGGATTTATGGGATTGCTGGGGTGTCAAACGTGGCACCTCTCGTGTCCATCAGTGCCACTTCATCACACGGTGGACAAATCGGTGCGTGTGTTCTGGGAGCGAAGAGGAAGAAGAGGGCGAAGTTGAAGATAACGAAGACAGCGCATGCCGGTGCATGAAAATAATTTTCTACCCCACACGACAAACTGCTCTTTCTGTACTATACATAGTTATGCTTTCTCTCTTTTTATTTTCTCTTTGTTGTGTCTTGTCACTTTATATCTCTCTCTCAGTCTATTTCTCTCTGCATCTTTCTGTGTTTTGCTCTTTTTTTTTTTCTCTTCGTCTTTCTTTCTTTGTCTTTATTTCTGTATTTCTCTTTCTGTGTAATCGGTCTCTCGCCTTCTATATTTTTTAATCTGTTTCCTAATTTGTTATTTCATTCTCTCTCTCCATGTAGTTGGTTTTTCGCCTTCTATATTTTTCTCTGTTTCTGCACACGTACAAACTCTTTCTCGCTCTCTCGATTTCTTTCTCCCTTTCTGCCTGTGTCTCTTTTTTCTCTCTGTAGTCGGCCTCTCGCCTTCTATTTATTTATCTGATTCTGTTTCTTCCCTTTCTTTTTATTTCTCTCTCTGTACTCATATGCCTATTCTGTTGTTTGTCGTTCTCTTGCCCACGAAGTTATTGCATTCCTCGCCGGACAAATCGGCGCATGTCTTCTGGTAGCGAAGCAGAAGAGGAAGGTGATGAAGAAAAGGACCAAAATGGCACACGCGGGTTGATGACAATCCATGACTCACGGCCAACATTAACTTTAACAGCTCTGCTGTAGAAAACCTTGTTCTGTAAATTATAGTTGTTTCTAATGTGATACACAAATGTGTGCATGTGTGTGTGTGCATGCGTGCATGTGTGTGTGTATTGACAGGCCACTGTGGCACACTTTAGGACGTGTTGAAACACGTGGTCGCTACCTACTTGCATGGAGTATCTTTCCCATTATGTTTCACACTAAGATGATAATCCCTCGAAGGTGGGAGTTCTTCGACCTTTCTGCCATTGTGAATTGATTCCAGCGAGGTGCTGTGACTGATCGTGGCGGATGATGTCTTTTTTTGTACATGCACGTGCCCAACTACATCTGGCTGCTGTTTGACAAAAAGCTGTAAACGTGATGTTTTCACATGCATTGTGGCACCCTCTGTGTGCATTCATCTGCCTTTTTTACCTTTTACAAGAAAAAAAAAAACTTGTACCGTCCGAGCGCTTAAAAACGATGGCGCACTATAACCATACTCGCTCTGATGAAGGCCAGTCCACTGGCCACAACGTGAGTAAATAAATTATCAGTTGTTCTTGTTTTTTTTAAACATGTGTACCTTCCACTTGGGAATATTTCTCCAGGTTCAGCAAGAATACTTTTTCCAACTATATATATATATATATATATATATATATATATATATATATATATATATATATATATATATATATATGTACATACATACACATACATACACACTACGGCGTAGGACGTGCAAAGCGAAAACTTTTCGTTTCGTTTTGCACATCCTCTACGTAGTATTGCTTCTACTGGATCCGAGGACACATTTTTCTTCATATATATATATATATATATATATATATATTTTTTTTTATTTATTTTATTTTTTAAATACTACAATCCCTGGTAGGGATTTTGGTAGGGTGGGAAACTGACGATACATGAAGTGGTTCAACGGAATATTTAGAACAACCAGTAGGCACAACCAGGTCACATGATTTTGCCCGACCGAGAACATAAAGTGGGCTAACAACAAAGGAAATGCAGTACACACACGTACATATGCAAACACTCACTCAAGGCAGTTATGTACATATGGAAACAATACCTAATGTAGGCATGTAAAATAACAATAACAAAAATAACAAAGCACTATGTACACACACAGGGAGTTCAAAAATAGATGTGCTCTTGCTAAATACACATTAGTACATATACAAAGATAGAGATAACGAACCAGTTCATGAGCACAAACTAGAAGTAAACGTTGCCAATGATGGCTGCAACACTTGTTCATTTGTTAATGAATTCCAATCATTAACCGTTCTTGGGAAAAAAAGAATATTTAAAGAAATTATTTCGTGTTTGATATGGTGTTAATGTTCTATTATGCCGTTGTCTTGTGTTATACCTCGAGGTGAATGGTGTAACGGAATATGCGTCGACCTTAATATGTCCCATTAATATTTGATAAAGAAACTTCAAACGTGAATGACGGTTTCTCATGGATAGAGGTTGTAGATGAGCTCTTGTTAACAGATCTGTAACTGATGTACGGTCATAGCGATTATATATAAAGCGAACTGCTCTTTTCTGAATCATTTCCAGTTTATCAATATTCGTTTTAGTGAATGGGTCCCAGATAACAGAAGCATAATCTAACTTAGGCAAAATAACAGATTTGTAGGCAAGGAGACGTACTGTGGGGGGTGGATAGTTTCAGTGCCCTGCGAAGAAAAAAATAGTTTACGTTGCGTGTGAGCCATTACTTGGTCTAAGTGTTTATTCCACCGGAGATCGCTTGTTATTAAAAGTCCCAAGTATTTGTACTCGGTTACCTCGGTAAGATAACTGTTGGGGGGAGCCGTAATGATAAGTGAGGGGCGTTTTTTTGTGAGTAATTTTCATTGCTACTGTTTTTTCAAGATTGAGACACATCTGCCAATTTTCACACCATGTCATAACCTTCTCAAAAGCTTGATTTAGGAGCAGCTGGTCATTCGGGTTTCTAACCTCCTGGCACAGAATGCAGTCATCAGCGTAAAGTTTAATTTTTACCGGGATGTCATCAACTATATCATTTATAAAAATAAGAAAAAAGAGTGGTCCGAGTACCGAACCCTGTGGAACTCCAGACGATACAGAAACTCTACCCGAGCAATGTTGGTTAAAAGAAACAATTTGTTGACGACCAGTAATGTATGATGAAATACAGGATATTAGCTTACGGTTTTGAAGTACTGAGTTTAATTTATAAAGCAGTTTATTATGAGAAACCGGGTCGAAGGCTTTGCGAAAGTCTAGGAAAATGGCGTCAGTTTGATGACCGTTATTAATAGATACTGCAAAATCATGTATAGTTTCTACTAGTTGAGTTTTTGTAGAAAAGCCCCTGCGAAACCCATGTTGTCCTTTGGTGAAGAAGTTTTGTTGCTCGAGAAATTCTGAAATGTGTTTGTGTATTATATGTTCCATCAGTTTGCAAGCCGTTGATATTAATGATATGGGACGGTAATTTTTAACACAACATTTGCTCCCATTTTTGTGCAGAGGTACAATCTTGGCTATTTTCCAGTCTTTAGGAACCTCGCCCTCCTGCAACGATTTCGAAAACAATACGTGAAGGTACTTAGCCATCCACTCTGCATACCGCTTTAAAAATTCGTTTGGGATGTCATCGGGACCAGACGATTTCTTTATATCTATTTTTAAGAGCAAGTTGAGTGTGTGTGTGTATATATATATATATATATATATATATATATATATATATATATATATATATATATATATATATATATATATATATATATATATATATATATATAGAGAGAGAGAGAGAGAGAGGAAAAAGCTTCTAAACTGTTTAATTGTCGACGTTTCGATCAGAGACCGATCTTCATTAAGACGAAATTTACCAGGCCTCGATGTGCTTTTATATCATCGTCCTCTGAGCCGAGAGAGCGAGAAAAAGTAAAAAAAAAGTAAAAGAAAAAAAATCAAGAAAAAAGTCCAGAAAAAATGAGTCGCCAGAAGACTACGTGCACATACTTAGGCATATGAACAACACGTTTTCTGGGGGGGGGGGGAGGAAGAAAAAGGCGATGAAAAGAAATATATGTAGATATACATAGATGGTTCAGATAGACACATTATATATATATATATATGTGTATATATATATATATATATATATATATATATATATATATATATATATATATATAGATAGATAGATAGATAGATAGATAGATAGATAGATAGATAGTGATGGAACGACGGCAAAAACCTGCCAAGACTGGCCATGTGATGGCTATTGCATTGAACTAGCGCATACATGACGCTATCCATGTCACCTTTGCAGCAGCACCCGGTGAGGAAGAGACCAGCGGAAGGAACAGAAGCAAGAACAGCTAGTGGTGGCCATTTTGTGCATTGGTCATCAGACGATGGGGGAAACATATTGAGAAATTGGTGCAGCTCTATGTTCCCTGTACACAGCGCCCGCCATATAGTGAACATTTGCCGTTGGCTAGCTTAAGGAATCTTGGAGGTAGCACTGTAGAGAAGTTTAGGGCGAGAATTTTCATGAAGGTAGCACCCGTCAGGGACGTCGTTAATGAAGATTGTGCAGCCTTAAAAACATGCGACGCTTCTTGGTGGAATCGTGGAATATTAAAAAATTCATTGAAGTTCAAGTTCAAGTTTATTCGTTGTTATTGCATGTACAAAAACGGGTTACATAGTACATAGAGAATCAGGAGGTCCCAAAGTAAGAAACTGTCAGGGGGGACCTCCTATCATGAGTGGTGTACATAAAAGGTAAGTAGCAGCAGCAAAAGCTAAAAGTGTGGAGGATGACACTAACTCAGATTAATTTCATAAAAACGAAAGCCTTTAGCGCGTCATCAGATACTCGCCTTAAAAAACGTACAAAAACACACTCTATCTTAGGTAGTTTAACAAAAGTCAGATGGAAGTCGGTGTTGGAGCCTGAATCAAATCTAAGTGTTCTACCACAGAGCTACATCAGTGCTTGAAACTGGTTTGGAAAAAGACCCTCTGTAGTCATCATGCCTGGAAAGAAATCATGCAAACAGATGTAATAATGTGTGGCAGAGGCGCACACTTGGGCCCGGCGGCCCAAGTCTGCCTTCGCCACACTGCGAAACATGTGGTGGTTGATAAGAATAATTGTTGGGGTTATGATATAGTTGCTGGGGTTTTGCTTCCAAAACCACGATGTGATCGTGAGGGACGCCACAGTGGAGGGCTCGGGAAGTTCTGGCCATCTGGTGTTCTTTAATGTGTGCTTAAATCTGTGCACATAGGCCTCAAGCATTTTCGAATCCCCCGAAAATGCGGCCACTGCGGTCGAGATTAGATCCCGCGACCTTCGGGTCAGCAGTTGAGCACCATAACCCCTAGACCACCATGGCAGGCCTTTTGCCTTCAATTCGTCTTATGTGTATTAGGGACCTGGGGAGATTTCCAAGCGTTTTCCGAGAGAGTGTGTTTTTATAGTAGCCACCCTGTTGATGGTTTTGTACCTTTGGAGAAGAACATGCTGCTTGCTTGACTTTGCACTGCTACCTAAAGCGGTGCATCCTGAGCTGGTGGACTCTGGTCACTTTAGAGCAGGTAGTCAAAACGGATGAAAACCCGCGGGAAACACACAAGACACAGTGAAGAGAAAATGACAGGAGAGGCTGACACTTACAACTGATCAAAATGCGTACTTGAAAGGCTAAATTATACCCGCTGGCAACCACCTTGCGCATGTATGAACAGCCATGCATCTCACTATGTACTAAATTCCAACTTGCAATCATGGCGTTTAAGAAAACTGATCTCTTTAACAGACAGGTGCAACGTTGTGTCACTGACACAGTTGTCTTCCTGTTTCTTTTTGTGAAATGCTGTCAAAATTTCCCTTTGGGACTTCGTCCTCACCCGACCTAAAATGCTAGTGTTGTAAAACGCAGGAGTGCACTCGCATTGCTTGCAATGGCTTGGCAGATGAGCGCCATCATTCACGAGAAGGGAGGCCTTGCATTCGCTGAGGCAATCATTGACAACGGCCAGTTTGGCCGATGGATGCTTTGCGGCATGATAAAAGGATGTGATAAATCACGTGTAGTGCAAGGCACATTTCAAAACATGATTTGTGCCACGTGTAGCCCGTCTCTGCTCATACCGGTTGATGCAGCTGCTCAGACCGCTCAACTTTCGCGGGGCCAAGAACACCGTGCACATGCCACGGTGTTCTCATCGTTTTCTTTGCACTGTGTCTTGTGTTTCCCGCTGGTTTTTGTCCATTTTGGCAATGTACCAGCTAGCCCAGTTCAATGCCTTGACAGCGCAGGTAGGAATGGCTCGGTGATCCAGTGTCCATGTATGCTATAAGGACTGCCAATGACGCCACTGCTGCAGTTGGTTGAGGCATGTGATGGAAGAAATGTGCGATTCCTCCAAAGCAAGGACTGTTTGCAGGGCGGCCTTGTTGTCCTCGATCCGTGGGCTGAGCGATGATGCGGCATCGCGTCGTCGTCGTCGTCTCCTCTACGACCGCATCCTTCGCGTAGACCATGCCGGAGAGTTGGGCGCCGATCGCATCTATGCCGGCCAGGTACATATACAGTGCTCGTGCTCATCGCTGCGATGCTGACACTGCCTGTTTTCGCAGATGCGCGTGCTGGGCCGTGACCCTGTTGTCCAGCACATGTGGGAGCAGGAGAAGGAGCACCTGCGCGCCTTCGAGCGCCTCGTGCCTCAGCACCGGGCTCGCCCCAGCGCACTACGGCCCCTCTGGGACTCTGCCGGATTCGCACTGGGCTTCGGCAAGTTGTCAAGCATGGCTGCCATTCCAATTTTGCCCATGCACATGCGCCTGTTTCGTAATGCTTGCCTTGGCAGCTATGTGGAAGATAGACTGTAGCACTGTTTTTAATTGTGAAATCGCTTTTTCATGAAACTAATCATACTGTGCCAAGCCGCTTCAGGAGCACGTGCTCAAGCATGTGAAGGCATATTGTTATGAAAGTGACTTATATTTACAATTATTTACGAGGTTATGTAGTCATAGTGGTTGTGATGTTCCTATAACCCGTACCCACACTAGAGGATTCATCAGGAAATGGGTTGCTGAACATTTAGTTAATATAGATTAATGGACTGGTTTGTGTTGATGAAGCTGCGCACAAAAGACACGTTCACGAACATATAAAGAAGACACAGGTGCTGGTGAGCAACTGTTGCTTTATTGCTGAGAGACCCGCCTCAGAGATTAGCCTTAGTCTTTTTGTCTTCATGTGTGCATTAATGTGTCGTTCATGTGCGAATTCATCGATATCAATATCGTTGACAGTGACTCTCTCGAATGCCTGCCACTCAGTTGTTGTTTTCGTGCTGTCGACTGAATCAAGAAGTGCTGACCACGCACTTGTCACGGTAGTATGGGGCAAATGCCACACGCCAAAGCACATATGGCTCACAAAAAGAGACAGCACTAAGCGGTACTCTTCATTCAATGACACAACGTCCAGCTTATGTAGATCAGACACCCGTGTGCACTGATTCACACAAGTTTCTGATCTACATCAACCCGCTGTTGTTTCATTGAACAAACAGTTGTCAGTACTGCTTCGTGTTGTCCCTTTCTGTGTCCCGTGTGGCTCTGCGGTTACCTTCCCTAATCATGATAGACCAACTGGCCTACAGCTGCACTCTGAAAGGCCAACTCCGGCGATTTTTCGAGGCCAATGGATCTCAATAAAATTCGCAATAAAGTTTAGTGCTCGTGAACTCTTTCTATAACATTTACCTGCTCTATCCATTTGCGGTAATCTGTGCATAGTGGGAAAGGTTGCTCGTTCGTGCTTGGCTTTTATCACATTTCATCGATCCACGATCACAGCTCAGTCTTCCTTCATTGGAGTGGGAGGGGGGCTCTTAGGGGGCGACATCTATATATATATATGTATGCATGTGTTTGTATGTACGTGTACACACGCACACGAGCCTATGGCCATATACAGGCCACAGAAGTTGTTTGGGTCAATCACAGTGTAGTGACGCGAACTGTCTCTAGAATTGAACGAATGCTTACGCATGTTGTACAGACGAACATGTTATTCCGAGTGTATTCAGGGCATTAATTTAGTGTGCCGATCCTATCGAGCTCTAAGGAAATTGGCATTTTGGAAAAATGTTTCTCAGAAATAACTTCGACTGTAAGAGGTTAGATGTGCGAGCTTGAAGCAAGAAACGCTAGCTGCCACGCAGAACGTTTACTCCTTCCATTGACAACCTCGCGCACGACAACCCTATATTTTATTATCACGCCTACTTAGCCACACTGGTGGTCCAACTGGGCCAGTTGCGCCATTTTTCCACATCCCTGCACCTTGCTGCTCACATTCGAGTACAGCTTGCACCTAAGTTCACTAATCCACCTCTTTACACGACATCGGACCGTTTATGGCTCAAAAACATAGGCGTATCTACCGGGGGGGGCAAGGGGGGGGCAAGGGGGGCGCTAGCCCCCCCACTGAGAAAAGTTAGGGGGCGGAGCCCCCCCACTTTTGACAGTGGTCCCTTCCGGCTTTACACTGGGAAAACATAGACTGAGGAGAAGTTTTACTTCTACTCAGCAATCATTTAATTATATAATGAAATTTGTCTTCCAGTTCTGCTGTGAAGATTGTGTTCCCTGTATCACGACCGCTCACGGTAGGTTCTCTGTGGTGCACTACAGCATTGCAGAAAAGGTTATCGCTGAGCGGGGGTGGGGGGGCGCTCTATAACGTTGAAGCATTCTGTCATGACTTTATTCTACTCTGCCTGGACTGAAACTTACGTAATCGTCGACGTAAATACAGGCAGGAGCCAGTAAACGTTTTAAGCACCAATCAAGCGCTCTTCTTGTCTTAATTTTCTTTCATGAGAAAAGAATAGCACAACCACTGCTCTATATCAAATTAGCTATCAGTCGATGAGTGTGCAGAAGTGTTTAGTGTTTTAGCTGGGCCGCATAAGGGAGGTAGAGAAGGTTTTCGCTTTAGTTTCCGATTAATATGTTCGCCTTGCTTATCACATAACAGCTTGCAGAGATAGCGCCGGCTTGGAATAAGGCGAGGCAGAAGGCAGTGGAATCGAGTACATCGGGAAGCCCAGCTTTTCATGCTTCTCCAGCAACTTGATCTACCGGCTTAGTATGGAAGCTTGGGCGTGTTGGTTATACATCGGAGGGAACACAGCGCAAAAGAAGACGGGGACAAGGAAGAACGTGCGTGTGTGCGTCGTTCTTCCTTGTCCCCGTCTTCTTTGCGCTGTGTTCCCTCCGGTTGATCTACCGGACCAGGGAAATGGTCAAGGTCCATGGTTTTCTGGACGGCGGAGACTGAATTGACAGCCGGGCTAGTTGGTCTTGGGTCGTATTAAATTGGCTTGTACCGGGCAAAATACAACTCGGCCGACAAAGAAGCACATATGCGCAGCGCTGTTGATTTCTCTTCTTACCTCTCTCTCTCTCACCAACGATGAGCTCGCAAAGTTGAATACGCGCTAACACAGCTAAACATCGTTATACTGCAACTGAAAATATCTATTATACTCATATGAATCCGCCTCGCCAGCTGCTATAACTGGCCATTGTCAATGTGATCGGCAAGCAGCCTTCTTAAATTACGTTCAGAATGAGACATCGCCCGGCTACTCCGAAAGTGTTTAGGTATTGTTCGTACTGTTCAGCATTGCAGTACGCTGTTTGGTGTGCACACGTCATTTTAACGTCACCAGGTTTCACAGATTTGTGACGTCGCGTAGCAAACACGCGATTTTATGACACCGAAAATGTTTGACAACAGATGGTCAAAAATTTGCCGTATTCAAAACAGTGCTGTGCTGTGTGCATGATTGAGAAAAGTTCCACCAATCATAAACAGCTAACGACCAATGCGCATTGAAACTATGCGGGGTAGTGTAACGTTATAATGAGTTATATTTTTTCAAAGACAATTTGTTCTTACACAGTTTCACAGGCGTATATACTTGGAGGGGCCGGAGGGCCCTCCAAGCAATGTTGCAAGTAGAAATAAGCTGAGTGTAAAGTATGTACTACGCCACCAATACCACAAATTCTTACTTAAAAAAATTGTGGTTGAGAAGTTAAAACTAATAGTAATCCATTAATAGCAATAACAGCAATGCGCTAGAAACACTATTACTAAGAGCAAACAAGACAAAATATAAGATACGGAAACCTTAATATGTGTAAGAAAGTGTAGTACTATTTGCGGAAACGAAAAATTGCAGTCACTGACCTACATTTCAAAAATGCAATTATTTGTGAGCAGCTCTTTGATATTAACGGAGCCCTGCTGTAGCCCTGCAACACTTTTCTAAGTAGCCATGGAATGGATTCACTAAAGGAGCTTATTGCCTCACGAATTCACCGCAGCAAAAAATTGTTAGAATCTGTTCAATATGAGCGGAGTTACAAAGATTTGTCCCACGCTGCAACTGCTTCATCTGTTCTCTCGTCCCGACGAAAGCGCTGGAAGCTAAGAAGGGAGGGATGGCAAGGGGGGGAAGGATGTATGACACGTGCGCCTCGTGGCCTTGAGCACTTTATCTCTCTTTTTTCTCTTCGAACGCGCGGCTTTGTTGCGGCCTCCCGCGGCGGCCCCAGTAACCCCCGAATGCGCCATGCTCAAATTGGCCAGTGACGTGATACTTGGGCATATGACGCAATGATTTTTGATTATATAGCATCATTTGTCGAGAGGAAGAGAAATCGATTTTTACCTGATTTTGATAATTTATTGTAAAATCCAGGATGCGTGCTGCACTATAATATTTGGCTCACGTGTTCTCGGAAGCCTCGACTACCGATAGGCAGCGTTTTATGACCATGCCCAAAAAGTGTTGCAGGGTCCCTTAAACAAAATTCGATTGAACGAAAGAAACCTGTACTACTGGGAAGGCCGCCATCGACTTGTTGTATTCATGCATAAGCTTTTATGAGTAATGTTTAAAAAGTGTTGTTTTTAATACTAATGCATGCATAACACACACATATAGTATTGTTGCAGGGTATGCTGCGTAAAACTACGCTGCTAACCAATATACTATCTCTGTATCTGATATATATCTCACATCAAATTGAGTGCGAACGAAGTTCTCTCTCTCTCAATATATATATATATATATATATATATATATATATATATATATATATATATATATATATATATATATATATATATGAATATATATATATATATATATAGGCAAAATATATATATACGCCTCTAAAAAACTGTTTATTGGTGACGTTTCGATCGGAGACCGATCTTCATCAAGACAAAATTTACCAGGCGCCGATGCGCTTTTATATCATCGCCGTACATACTGATAAGTGGTCACACGACCACGTGCGCGTACTGCTACATACGCATAGCACCTGTACTTTGGAAAAAAAAAATAATAATAATAAACGAGTGGTCAAAAAAGAGAGAGTGGTCACACGACCAGGTGCGCGTATTTCTACATACTTAGACATAAAAACATGTTTTCTAAAAAAAACTAAAATAAAAAAAAAAGAAAGAAAAAAATATAAAAGAAAAGAAACAAAAAACGAAAAAACCAAGTGGACATGTTAAGTACATTCCTGTGGTACCCCCGGCACATACCAAGATATACGAAGAAAACATGTTTCAAGAAAAAAGTGAACGAACCCAAAAATATGTAGGCATACATCGATGGTCCAGGTGGGCACGTTAAGCACATTCCAGTGGTACATTGTGAAGGTTCACTACGCAGGCTCATCTCTTCCCGGAGCTTGAACACAACAACACAGTACATTCCTTTCGTCCATTGTCACGTCCCACCTATTCTCCCCCGCCCCTCCTTAGCTGCTCCTGAAGCCCAGTGAGGGGGTCTACGTTCCTACGATCTCCGGTCTGTGGCTCAAGAATAATTGAGAAGAAAATGGAGAGTGTTTTTCAAATTTTTGACGTGGAGTTCGAATATGTCACTTACTCGGTTGTCTGAGGAGTGATTTCATGGTAGGGGGGAATTATTCGAAAGTTGCCCACCCTTCTCGGAATGCGCGTGCAGATCTTGCATGCCCGACAACGTGTTCCGAGTGATTTGCGAAAAAAAATTACTAATAAAAAAAGGAAAGAAGTTTGGTTAGGATCATTATTATCCTGAATCTTCCAGAGCGCGGATTGAAGACAGTGTACCCGGAGTGATATTTAGACCAGCCTTCAATGTATCAAATTTATAAATCATGTATGATTCGCGCTGTTCACGCTCCCTTGTACTGGAGAAACCGCTTTGTAAGAGTGTGACCTTGATGGAATCAAACGGGTGGTTTTCGGAGTTTATATGCCGAGACAGAGGCAGATCCGGAAGCGAATGAACATGTGAACGATGGTTATTGAAGCGGGTGCGGAAGGCCGTGTCAGTCTGACCTATGTATTGAATACTGCATATTCCGCACTCGAGAAGGTATACTACATTAGAGCTGTCGCAGTTGAGGTTTGAGTGAATGGAGTATTTGAAATTGGAATGTGTGCTTTGAGCAATGTTGGTTACCTGTATGTGTTTGCACACCTTGCAGCGGGCCTTGCCGCATGGCTGACATCCAGTTACAGGTGTCTTATCGGTTTTTGAACGAACAAGATAATCTTTAATGTTTTTGGGGCGTCTATATACAACTCGCGGAGGGGAAGGGAAAATTTTTGATAGCCGTTCACTCTGTTGTAAGATGTTAAAGTGTTTCTTTAGAATTTTGTTTACGTTGGGGGGGTTGCTCCCAAATGTTAGAACCAAGTTTTTCCGTCCCTCTTGTTTTAATTCTTTCTGCTGGTAAAGTAGCTGCTGGCGATCTAGGTTTGCCGCTTTATGTATGGCGTCGTTGACTATAGAAGGAGGATAATGTTGCTTTGCAAGTACGTTGCGCAAGTTCTCTGCGTTGGCCTCAAAGTCTTCGGGGCGGGAGCAAATTCTTTTGAATCGGTGGGCCTGCGAGTACGGGATGGACGTCTTGCAGTGACGAGGGTGACAGCTATCGAAATGAAGGTATTGCTGCCTGTCTGTAGGCTTTTTGTAAACGTTAGTAGTTAATGACCCTGTCTTTTACCTTTACGTGGACGTCTAGGAAATTTATTTCAGTTGTTGAGTATGCATGGGTGAATGTTATGTCTGGATGAACTTTGTTGAAAGATTCTATAAAATTAATTAAGCTCTCTTGTGTATCCGTCCAAATAATAAAAATATCATCTAAGAAGCGTCTGTAAAGAAGTGGCTTAATTTTCTGGGTTGAAAATTACTAATAAAAATTACTAATAAAAAAAAGGAAAGAAGTTTGGTTAGGATCATTATTATCCTGAATCTTCCAGAGCGCGGATTGAAGACAGTGTACCCGGAGTGATATTTAGACCAGCCTATATATATATATATATATATATATATATATATATATATATATATATATATATATATATATATATATATATATATATATATATTGTCAGGAAGAGAGACAGATACAACGCACCTACGTTGGGCCGGCTGTTCTATTTCTGCCCTTCGTCTTTCTCTTTATCGCGCTAGCCGAGCTCGCGAGCTCGCGCCGGTGCCCGTGCGCCGCGCTTGCCTTCCTTACACTCGGCCACGCTGCAAGTATGGCATTCTGTCCGCAATGTCTTGTCCGTAGCCGTCATGGACACTTCACCGTCAACTGCAGCAATCGTCTCTGGTGGTCTGCACTGGCTGTTCCTCGGTGGTCGGTGTTTCCAACGTTGTAGCCTGTCTGTATGTTCTTGAAAACAAAACTCTGGAGGGCGGCTTTGGCTGTACCGAGGTGGTCGGTTTTGCGTCAGGTGGGGTTGTGGTGAGAGCGGCTTGTCTGCCCCAGCTGACGGACATTCTGGGGGGGGGGGGGGGCGACACTGGCTGTGTCGGGGTGGTCGCTGGCGGCCTCGGTCGTGCTGTGGCCTACCGCGGTGAGTGGCAGAAGACGACGCTAGCAGCTGGCACTTTTTCCGCACCATCGGACCAAGCTTCCGCACTGCAGCGTCATCCATGCCCACTACTTTAGCGCCGCACACATGCGACTGCTGTGTCTGCGACAAAACTTCAAGTACCTTGGTTGTAAGGCAGCGACGCTTAAATCGCAGCGGCATGTCTTCCATGTCTGCAGCCGGGTCGGTCTCTCGGGCCTTCATCGTAGAGACATCGTTGAACAGGATGGAAATGCCTGTGCAAGTGCTTGCTGGTGCGTGTCTGCGATACACGGGATCCGTAGAATCTGGAGTCGTAGATGTGGCGACCTTGCTGTGGAAGCCAACAGTCAGGCCATCGGCGTGCATGGACTGGACTGGCAGGTCTCCTGTACCAGTAGTTTGGTTCTTGCTCAGCGCAAGGTTACCACCTGCGCATTCGGCCAATGACTGCGCTGAACTTCGCGTACGTAGTTCCGGCGCGTCTGAGGGCATATTAATGTTGATCGTCGGCATGGCCTCCCCCGGCTTCTGAGCGTGTAGCGTGTTCACAATTAGAGGAGTCGGCGCCTCCACGTGCCAAGGTGGTGATGGACTTCCGGCTTGCGTCATCGACATTTGTGGCGTGGAGGCGGTCTTGGTCGGACGCATGTAAGGTCGGGAAGTGGGTCGCTTAGTGAAGTTTCGGTCCTGGGCCGCGAAGCTCACCTTGCGACCGATTTCCGTGTCTGTCGCTGGGCGTTCCGCGAGGCTTGCTGTGAAGGTGCTGCAGGACATAGCTGTACCATCGTGCCGGGGTCCCTCAGGAGCTCGAAATCCGAGAGGAGGCACGTGGGTGTAGGGCACAGCTGCGCCGTCGTGGCGGCGCGCTTGACGATCTCGGTCATCGAGGGAGGGCAGGTTTGTGGACTCCTGAGCTGTACCGTCGAGGTGCGTGGTAGAGGCTCGGTCGGTGGTCAGGGCGTCACAGGCATTCGAAAGGGGACGAAATAGACTTGTTAACTTCGCACACCATTCAGACCAGGACCTCCTGCCTGACGCCCTCGTAGGCATGCCATGCCTTGGCGGCATCGCGAAGGTGGTCGATGGCAATTAGCCACTTGCGATATTCCGGCCAGGCAAGGAGGCTGCCGAGAGAATCAATGGTCTCGACCCACAGGAAAACGTCGTCTTGGAAGCCGCGGAACACCGGCACTGCCCAAACAGCCGACGATGGTGAAGCGGCAGGCGAGTACCCGGAGTTCAGCGACGACACGTGGTGGAGTAGACGAGACAGTTCCGTGAGTATACGCAAGTGTTGCGCACCGTTGCCGGCCGAGGCGCCCGACGAACCCTGCGCGTTGTTCGCGGAGTGCGCGGCGGTCCCTGTGCTCACGAGACTGTTTGGTGTAGCGCACACCCACAAGGACAAAGAAGGACACACACACAGCGCTAACTTTCAACTATGGTTTTATTTCTGATCACACGTGTTATTTATACATCAACAGGCGATCTATAAAACCAAGGAAACACCTAGGAAAAAAAATATAAACATGTAATAGTACAGCATCGATCGCACACATGTCATCACTGATTACAACATCTGCACGCACCTTCTTCAAAGTGTCGATCCAAGATACCTTTTTTCTTTTTCGGACAAACCTAAAGACGGCGCACTCACGCATTTTTCTTTCACTTTGTCAATTTCAAACGCCTCGATTATTTCCCGGCTTGTTTTTCCTCGAGCCCTATATAGAACCAACTAGCCCAACAACGCGCCTCGAGCCCTATATCATAACCAACTAGCCCAACAACGCGCCTTGGACCTGTGCTCACGGCGGCAGGATCCATGGTCAAGGACGCGTGGACGGCGTCCCTTGTTGTGCACAGGTAGCACGGCGTCGGTGAAGTGGTGTAGGGCCGTCGAGGAGGCCTTGACGCCGTCCCCGAACGGTGGTGGCAGTGGCGGCAGGTGAGGTGCCGAGGAGGCCTGGACGCCGTCCTCAAGCAGCACTTACTGCTGGTGCACGTTGGTGACTGCCATGGACGAAGAATCGTAGACGTAGCACTTCGTCTTCGTCGGCTGCGCCATTGTCAGGAAGAGCTAGACAGATACAACGCACCTACGTTGGGCCGGCTGTTCTATTTCTGCCCTTCGTCTTTCTCTTTATCGCTCTAGCCGAGCTCGCGAGCTCGCGCCGGTGCCCGAGCGCCGCGCTTGCTTCCTTACAATATATATATATATATATATATATATATATATATATAGTATACATGGCCGACGGAGTGAGGAAGGCTTGGCCCCCCCCACTCGCGAACGAGTTGGTACGCCACTGCTCAAAAATATTCTTGGTCGCAAGAAACACTGCTAGAGCAGTTCCACAATGCCGCCGATCAGTGGCGTAGCCAGAAATTTTTTTCGGGGGGGGGGAGGGGGGGGGGGGTTCAACCATACTTTATGTGCGTTCGTGCGTGCGTTTGTATGTGTGCGTGTATATATACGCAAGCAAAATTGAAAAATTTCGGGGGGGGGTTTTCTACGCCACTGCCGCCGATGTCATCTACTCGATTCGTTGCAGCCATGCGCTTTGTCAATATATTCAGCCTAAACAAAAGTCTCCTCGCCGCCGCGTGAGTCTCCGTTGTTGAAATTTGAGCATGCCGTCGATAGTCTATCTCATTTGTGAGTGAACTGGCTAGAGAACGTAGAAACGCGATTTTTTTTTTTTTCGTTCGCGATTCGCTCCGCGTACTGTAATGTAGCCATCACGGCCATGCGGCAACAGCTATTGCCACTGCGTGATGTAAGGGACTGTACACGCGCTTTCCGCACACCCGCACCGCACGTGCTGGGACACCTGCCGCACGCAAGCGGAGGGCGAAAGAGCGTCGCTGATACGGCGTCTTCCCGCAAATGAAGATTCGGCGGTGCAAAAGCTTGTTTGATATTTCGCAATAATAAATGCAATTGCCTCTTAATCGCGCTGTGCAACGTCCTTCAGTATGCCTACCTTAAAGCTAAGCCTAAATGCCCCCCGTTGAGCTCGTCTGGTACGACGTCGTGGTGCAACTGCTGCTCGTGCACGTCCAAGCGCTCGTCGCGTGTGTTGATTGCGAAACCGACGTAACGCGGTGGCAAACGAGCGCACATAGAAATTGAGCCGCGCAGTCAGCCACAAATAATGCTCTCACGCGTCGTCAACGCCGCTAGAACAATCAAGGTTGTCGACACAAAGGGTCAAAGAAGTAGCCCCGGCTTGCAAATATGCGCAACTGATTCCTTCCCAGGCCACATTGTTCGCAAATCGCACATTGACGAGCGTCGAGTGGCACTGCCGCGGGGAGTTCTCGCTGTTCACGGACTACCTAACACGCCGTTCGGTGGCTTCGTCAAGCCTTGAAGGGTGAACTTGTCGCCTTGTTGGTTGATCATATCGTCTTTCCCCTACGATATGTAAAGCAAGACTTTAAAATAATTAAGTCTGAACGCATTACTCCGCAGCACTTGCTGAACCCTAAAACGTCATTCCCGGAACGAGTCTTATGACCTTTGTAACGGTGTTCGGATCCAAGGAGTGGTAATTGTAGGTGGGTGGGGGGCTCGGCTGTTCACCCCGTCCTCTCCCACCCTCACCCTCTTCAAAAAAAAAATCTCGGTGGCACTACTTAACCAGTCGGTTGTCCTCTTGACAGCATTTTAAGGTGAAAAATTTGTGAACACGGGGTGTCGCTAAAGCCAACGTTGCGACAAGCGGACTTGTCTTCTTCAAGGCTGCAGCCTTGAAGAAGAGCATACCTCCCCTTTATGTTTCAATTAATCCCAACCTCCTTGGAACCAGTTTACTTTGTAGAAGACTTTTTCTTGATTATTTGGAAAACCGTAAGTGAGCGCTGAGCCCAAGGTCCTTGAAGGAGAATGTCATTCGGGGCTCACGACTTTAAGATTATTCAATACGATGGAACATTGTCCATAGTGAGTTGTGGCGATTATGGAATTCGCTACGTACACAGGCGATTTGAAAACGAGTTTTCTTCTTTCTTTAATCGTTGGACTGTTGGTTTTCCGGTTAGGATTTTTTGTTTCTTTTCGGAATGACCCCATGACACGTGTCATTCGTAGAAATTGTATGTGCATGCCTGCTTTGATACCACTTGATCGACACACATATTGTGCAGTGAAGTAAAGCCAGAATGCGACACTATTTCGTGCCCTTGATTACTGACTGCTGTCTGGATGCTGGCCCTGTCTACTTTACATTGAAGCAGTATTTCCAGTACGCACACTAATAAGAATATATACATGCTCTGCTCCCAGTGAACATAAATTGCGTTTGGTCTGCTCCAAACCTGCTCCGAATCTGCTTCAAAACAGACTATCCTTCTCCAAAACTTGCTTCAAATCCTAAACTGGCTGGACCACCACTGTACCCAAAAAAGGTAGGCAAAATGCACGCATATTCGCCTTCTAATGCACACGTAAACAAATGAAAATTGGATGGTAAAGTAAAAAGACCCAGAATTAACCTTTACTATATAATAATTCACGAGCGGTATGCATGTACATGGAGCTTTATGGGGGGGATAAATAGAAGTAACAAAATACTGCATTATGGCCTGGTCCTGCACTATAAGGGGGTATTAGTCCAAGCTGTGCGTGCATCGAATGTTATGGAAGGCTGCTCCATTCCGCTTTATTTAGTCCTTTTAGTTGTCACAAGTTCAATTTTTCCATTCGGCAATGCGCCTTCAGGGGCTCCAAAAGCATGTTTCCCTGTTTTAAAATACGTTTCTAGCTGCTCCGAAAACCTTCTCCATGAAGGCTTCAACCAATCACATCACTGGGTTATTGCGAATGGAACGTTTATTGCATCTGTTGTGTTGAACACGTGGATGAGGTGCGACTCTATATTTTCCTTGTGCCCGGCAACGGAAGCTTGGCAGCCTGAGACGTCATGGTCGTTTATGTACCGAGTTCATTTCAATGAATTGTAGCTTTGTATATTAAAGGAGAACTGACAAAAGATTTCGAAGGCGAGATAATGAGTAAGATATATTTATGTGGAGACATACACAACATCTACGAAATATATCAAGGGCAAATATAGCCTAGAACATATTTAAAATCAATCTTGAAGTGCATGCCGCGCGACTGAGCGAGATGCAGAGCACGCCGACATTAACGAGGTGTCAGCGTAAACAAACCTCGCGAGTTTGTGTTGGCTGGTGCGGCGCCCACGTCACAGTTTTGCATGGTCACGTGGCCAGCTGTGTTTACCTAGCCACCGGAACTGCTCGTGCCTAGCTCGGTGCTCTTTGAAACAAAACTGCCACTGGGCGCACTAAAAACGTCTCTAAATAAAGAACCGTCGCGCACTCGCGCAAACGAGGCTTTCCAGCCTTGATAAGTCGGTCATAAGCTACCTATTGCAACAAAAAAGAAAAAAAAACGCCTCATGCGTTTCTTATCCCTTTACGGCCTGACCCGCACAAATGTGTGGGTCAAAAGACGCTCACGAAACGGCACCTGTTTCAGTTTGGGTTTCATAGCCCTGTGCCGCTGAAGTCAATGTTTACGGCAATATATCTGTTTCAGTAGTTCAATAATTTCGGCACCAGAGGGCGAGTAATCTTCCGCCAAAAATGGCGTCTGAGCACGTGCGCCGACAGCAGCTACCTCAGACGTGTAGATCAACGCTCCTTCTTGTTGTACATTTTTTTTCGGGAGTGTATGCATATGAAAGGAATATTAAGACTTAGACAAACATGCTGCGCTAAAAAAATTACGCGTTCCTACCACACACGCTGTGTACTCAGGCGTGAAAAAGTCACCCGCACGTTTGTGCGGGCTGGGCTTTAGTTCTCGTCAAGTGCACGGCAGAGCGGCGCAGGTTGACTCGTCCGCGCGCGGTTGCGCCTGCGCATTCTGTTTTTTTTTTATTGCGAATAGCTTTGCTGGCGTCTTATTGGCACTTTTTTGGTTGGTGTTTATTGATGTTTTCTTATATCTGAAGTTAGCGACTAGAAGTGATGTGCGTGAATTGTGATCACCATTGACGCAGAAAATATTTGTTTTGTGAATGTGCCGTGACAACAGGCATTATATTTCAAAGAAAAACATCTTACATTGCCTATGATATAGTTTCAGTATCGCCAGTGAAATTCTAAGGATAATAAATAACATTGAGGGTTAAAATCGCTAAAATTATCTAACTTAGGGAACAAGCTTCTGTGGGCGCTGAATTTTCTTTTTTTTTCACATGCCGAGATTTTCAAACCAAAGAATGAAGAAGACATAGAAGAGATCTTGAGCCTCCTGATGTCTTGCGTCAGAATTGGGTAGGGACCACGTTGACGAATTGACAGAGATTCATATTCGTCGTTCGAGCCAACTTAGTGATGAAAACTGGAGCATGGAAGGCAAGTTTTGGAGCAGTCGCCTCCGTAATAACTGGGCCAGGTGACCACTCACCCTATCCTGTCAGTTTCAGTCAAATTGATGTCTTTTGGAAGAACACATTCGGCTGGAAAGCATCACCTGCTTGGAAGTGGTGAGACAGCCGACGTTCTTGTTGTTCTCAAGACTCCTTTGCCAACTTTCTCACACTAATTTAATGCAACGATCTTTGAAGTTACGGCTGAAAAAACGGCAGTGTGCCCTAGTTGTACATATGAAACAACTTTGCAAGTGGCTGTGCAAAAGATCAAGCAGCTTTAGGTATGGACCTGATCATGGGCTGCATCCGATCTCTGAGGAACTTTGGTCGTCACCAGGCGCCCAAGAATTGAAAGCGGAAAGAAAAATGTGTCACAAGATCAATCCTTAGACAACTTTACTGGAGTGTGAAAGGCGCCCGGCATAGCCAAGCGATTAGACTCAGCTGTACGTACCACTGGCGATCAGTATACAGCTTGACATCTGCACATCACTGCAGGCTGTCAAGTGCAGCTTCTTGCTCAAAGACGCGTTGTATGAAGTGCAACTTATACCTGTGCCTCACAAGTGACACACAATACTTTAAAATGTTGCATTCGCAGCACTGACCACGCATTTTTTGCTTTGTCTTAGCCGTTATGAGTGTATTCCTCGCTGCGGTGAATCACATGAATAAAAGCCCAGCCCGCACATATGTGCGGGTCTGTTTTCTGGGGCAAAAACTCCAATTCTTACAAATTAACCTTTGAAAACTTAATTACAATAGAGCAAACGTCAATAATTTTTGAGCAAGTTAGCAATTTCTCCATTATATTTTTCTCGGGCAGGAAAGGGTTATGCGGTCATAATGGATTGACCGATTTGGCCTGATGTATAACCCTAGTGCGACTACGGGGTATTTCGTGCGCTGCGCCGAAAGTGCAGGCGAAAAATGGCTTGGCGCACCTTTTCTTGCACGGCCTCCTAGATTGCGATAAGCAATACGGGTGCGCAGAAGGGACGACTCATTGGACGTAAAGAACACTGCAGGTACCGCGAAGGCCGTAATTAAATGGGGACGGAATGTACGGGGGATGCACACCTTTGATAAGTGTGGATGTTTTTCGCATTTGTTTTCACGCTGGTATTCTATTAAAGAAAAAGGCTTCGGGGAGGGTGCGGGGCCGCGCCTGGTTTGCCATCCCCAGTACGTCCACGCATGGCATTCTTAAGCTTGGAGAGTTTTAATTAATCTCTTAAAGATGTCCTACCACATTGCAACCGCTGTTCTACTTGGCTTCGCCGCAACCTGTGGCGTCTCCAATAAACTATAGCTGCAAGGGCACTTTGTTCGCGGGAGAAAAGTTTTCACTCGAACTAGGAGTTCTGAATTAAAATGAAATCTTTATTTCTCTCTTCAAAATACGTAAGGAGAGAGCGGACGTAAGGGTAGAAATCCGCATGCAGCGGCTTGAGAAAAACCCCATTGCGCTCCACATGGCATGTGGCGAAAAGACAGATTAACTTTGACCAGCGTAAACGAAATTCCAGGTAAAAAACAGAAAATAAATTGTCGAGCCTGCATCGCTTTGTGATAACTTATCAATGCGGGCACCGTTTTATTTCAGCAGTTCGATCAGTCGAAATTCTTAGCGCTGTGTGTGCGTTGGGACAGACAGACCTGCCTCGCCGGTCATCGGAGGCCGACGTGATACGTTTGCGAATAAGTCTTGGATTGCAGCAAGATGGCAAGTTGGGCCAGTTGGTTTACGTTCATATTTGAAGACTTTGTCGAAGCGCACCGAGACACACACAAGTAAGCGCTGTCCTGTCTGCTTCTATACTTGTGTGTGTCTCGGTGCGCTTCGACAAAATCTTCAAATAAGTCTTGGATTGCAGAGAATACACAGCAGCCGTCTTAGGGGCATGCGCGTGCGGCATGTCGTTCTTACAGAGCAGCTCGAGTAACTAGACAAAGTGTGCAGCTTCGGCGCTACTGGGCCAACGCGGCGCCATGGCGTGCACGGTGGCGGTGGAGTCGGTGATCGCGGAACACTACGACAACCAAATCCGCGAGCTGCTGGCCGACGCTGGCGAGGATCACGCCGAACTGCTGGACTTGTTGCGGCGCTGCCGAGACGACGAGCAGGGACACCACGACACGGGCCTCGAGCACGGCGCTGAAGGGGCGCCGCTCTACGGTCTCCTCACGGCCGCCGTCAAGGCCGGCTGCCGCGGCGCCATTTGGGTCGCCGAAAGGATTTGACTCACCCGCGAGTGAGAATTGAAATGTGCATACTTTGCCCTAATGCTTTGTAGGATGCATGGCGAGGGAATCGGCTCGCTTCCGTTGGCGGTAAGTTATAATAATAATGTTTATTTGCCATCAGTACAAAAAAAAAATAATGATGGAGGGTAACGGGAATAAAAGCGACAATCCGCTTGAGGAAGTTCCCACTCCCGCACAGGCAGAAAAAAAAAGTTGCTTCAGGGCTCATAATGCAGTTGGCGGAGTGCTGTGCCCGCACGTTCACTGTCCTTATTAAAAATGAAAAAAAAAAGTTTTTGTTTTGCTTATGAAATAAATGCAAGTCAGTTCCGTGTGTATACTATGTATATGTTGCCGGTTGCCTTCATCTGGTTCTGTGTGATTAGACTTGCAGCCGCATTGCCCTGAAATTGCTAAGGTTAAGGCTTGGGCGTGTTGGTACATAGTGCAAAGAAGGGGAAAACAGCGCTAAAAACTTGACACACACGAAGGAAGACGGACGAAGACAGGCGCTGACTTACAACTGATCTTTATTTTCGAATGTGGACACATTTATACCATGGCAATCAAAACACACGTGACTACCACCAATGTGCTGTTATCACTCTGACGTCAACATCACCGCATCACCATTCTGTGTCACAACCACGCATGATTCATCTCAAAGATAAAAAGTCAATTTTCCTTCTGAGAGAGGGTTATAGACGCCATACTAACACACTTATCTTTAAAGCGTACTATTTCATCAGCTTCAATTATTTCTCGTGTTCTTTTTAGATGCGAAGCATCTTATGCTCGGGGCTATGTCCGTCCCTCCCGCGTCCGGCCACTTTCATGAAGTAGGGAAGCACCTACTATGCGAACCAGAACACAGTAGGACAATATAGGCACCGGGCGGCCGTCGTACGGCGCCAGCGGCGCCCCTCCCGAAAAGCGCCCCTAGCGGCGGCAGCGAAAGCACTGGCATGTGAAGCAGACGACGCGGAGAAGGCTCTGCTACTTTCGGCAACGTATTCAAGTAGTAGCGGCGGCGTTTCGTTTTTAGACAATCGCAAGCTGTAAGCTGTTTCGTTTGTCGCCCAAGGCAAAGAGAAGCGGCAGCAACAGTGTTTCGTGAACAAAGCACGAAGCGTTCGACTGCCGGACATGTGTTCAGATAACGGGGCCACTCGTAGGGCTCCAGGGAGACTCCCCCGCAGTCGTTTGCGGTCGTGGCAGCATTCAATGGTCGCCAAGTCATCAAGAAAGGATGACACATGTTCTTTTCATGTATTCACACCCAGGAGCACCGTCGGAACGTCAATCGACTAGGCTTCTTTGCGTGGTGCTGTGCTTTTATGCGTTTGCTTTCGTTTGGAGGCGGACCAGAGGCACGATGCCTCCTCCCTGTTTCGGGACTGCAAATGAGACCGGCCCGATTGGCGAAAGTGTTGTAAAATAAACATCTTTGTATTTTAACTGCCAAACTCGCTGCTCCTCACTGTTGGGCTCCTGGCGGGAAGGCAAGTACTGACAGCGCACGTGCACTAATGGCGATGCCAGTTACATTGCGTTGCGGCTTTCAAGGCTTGACCAGCCGGCGTGCGCGTTTTCATGCGTTTGCTCTAGAGAAGGGTCACCGCTTGCACGAAGCTGGCCACGTGCTTGACATCAAGGAATATAAAAGCGACAACGACTGCAAATTGCTTTGCAAGTGCACCCCGCCAGTGGCGTAGCCACGGGGGGGGGGGGGGGGGAGTTGGGGGAGTTCGAACCCCCCCCGAAATTTTTCAATTTTGCTTGCGTATATATAGACGCACACATACAAACGCACGCACGAACATACATAAAGTATGGTTGAACCCCCCCCCCCCTGAAAAAAATTTCTGGCTACGCTCCTGCACCCCGCAGACGAAGTTCAATGCGATAAGCTACGATGTGGAGCTAGATCTAGGTATCCCCATTCCTGTTTCTATTTTAAACGCAAAGCATTTCTTATCTCTTCTATAAATGCCTCTATTTCTCTATCTAGCCGCCTACATCTGGGCGCTCTCGTGGTCGCCTCCTTAAGTTGACATTAACCAAAATTGGCATACGTGGGTACGAAAATAAGACGAACATGGCTGTCTGGTTGTGATATGGTGGTATGAGTAGCGCGAAAATCTTTCCAGTCACGTGCGGCACATACCGGGCGTATACCACGGGCCGCGGGATGCTGGTATGAGGCACAGGTGATTCACAGTGGATCGACCCAGAAACGGCGAAAACAGACATTGATAATTTAAGCGGGTGCATGTCCAAAAAATCCGGCATCAGCCACGTGAACCCGACGTATGCAAAGAATAGAAATCCGGATCCCAGCAGGAGTCGAAACCAGGTACTCTGAGCGGATATCAAATATTCTACCACAGAGCCAAGCCATGACTTGCAATTACTTTTGAAAAGATCCTATGCGCAAGAAAAATGTCGGTGCAACCAACGTCAATTGTGGGGTTACAGTGCTGGCTATCTAATTTCATGACAAGGTAATAAATATTACTCATGTACTCATATGAAACAGACGTTACGTCGGCTTAACGCCAATCTTGGTTTTATTAAGACTTCTTGTCGGGCGAGTTGGTTAACATCAAAGTGGTACATAGTAGCGCAAACTTATAAAATAGCCACGTTGACAAACTTTATAAAATAGACACGAGAAAAGAAGTAGGAGGGAGCAGAAAGGTCGAACGCTCCCTCGTGCTTGTTTTCTCGTGTCTTTATTTTCTAAGTTTGTGCTACTATGTACCCCTTTGATTTCAATGTTGGCTCCGCTTTTATAACCGTCAGATAAACATTACATATGTGCTCCTATGAATCTGCAAGCTATATTCAAGCGTTGCTCGACCCGGAACTATACTCTGATCAACGCTACGCGTATGATATACACAGCATCGGCACGAAATGTGAATCGCAACTTAGCGTGCGCTTCGTTTCAATAACACTGACGTCTGTTCTCCAACATGAGCGCTAACATTACGTCAGACCACAAGTTAGCCTTTAAACGTCAGTGTAGTCGGCATGCTTATTAAGCACACTCTGTGCACACAACTTCATCTACAAAAACACGTCGATACACCTCGTTACGCGTGACTTAAAGCTAAAAAACAAATGCTGCATAGACTCGCTGATTCGCATAAAATCGGTTCCCACAATACGTGGGATCTGCCGAATTTTTTCCTAATACTTTGTTATTCTGTCTATACGTTAACATTGTCCCCTAACATTAAAAAAATAGAGCGTACGTCTCCCATTCCCTTCTCGTCTTTACTGGATGCTTCGCCGATTGCACTTGTTCCTCAGTTGTAGTTTTGCACGCCCCCGTTCCTGTTATGTTTTCCATTGATTTTCGATCCTTCGCCGACCCTTAAGATATTGTAATCTTCAGTCTTCGCGCACACGTAGATTTCGGCAGCGCACGACACAAACGACGAGAGCACAATGAAGAGAAACGAACGTCCAGCCCCGCGCCCCCCGCAGCAAGCGCCTGCGCCCTTTTCGGCACTCCCATTCCATTAGTTCCCCGTCGCCACCGAAAGAGGCGCCACCAGTCCCCGCGCCCGGTGCCTATAAGGCCGTCAACCACCACTACAGTCACCAGAGTCATGGCCGAGAGCACAGAGAGGCTGCTTAGCAATGGCTAGGCAGGTGGTGTCTGTCGCCCAGGTTGACTCCATTCCTTGATCTTGCTGGCATGTGTTTGGGGGGGTGGCTTAGTCCGTCCCGCGTCCCACAGCGCATGCGCGTCCCCTCCTCCTCTCTCTCCTCTCCTACGCTCACCCCCCTTTCTCTACTCTAGGAACCCTCTACTCTACGGAGCGGCGCCCGCGTCCGACATCCCCACAGAGCACACGCGTCCTCTCCCCTCTCTCCTACGCTCATAGAGAATCCTTTACTCTACGGAGCCCGCGTCCCGAATCCCCACAGCGCATGCGCGTCCCCTCTCCTACGTTTCCCCCCCGTTCTCTCCTCTAGGAACCTCTATGGAGCGGCGCGCGAGACAGGTGGTGCGACAGCTGCATACTCCGCTGGGAGCACCACGGTAGTTCCGCGGTATGAAAATGACGGAGCGCGCCTCATTCTCTCTCCTGTGCAGTGCCGCGATGAGCGCCCGGGCCGCTGCCGCGAAACGAGAGCGGCGACGTTTCTGCCGCTCAAGCTAACCATCTCCCCGCTGCTTCGCATCCACACATGGTCCCCTTTAGCGGGAGATGGGGAATTTTTTCTTTGTGTCTGGCGACGACCTTAGTTTCGCGAAATTTCGGAGTGCAGCCACAATCCCTGCAATGGATGCCAAGGTGGCCGCTAATAGCTTTGTGCACGTTGTACTCGTGCTCCTTCAACCTTACATTTAAACACTTTCCCGTTTGACCTACGTATCTTTTTCCGCAGGACAGCGGGATCGAATCGAATACACAACGGGTACCGCGCATTCTGCGAAGCTGGGTCTGTGTTTTTTTGCGCAGAGCTGCTGCTTACCTGCTGGGGTTGTTCACTTGCGCACACATAGTCGATAGCTTTCTCGGCGCAGAGAATAGCACTCTTACTTTGGCATGCTTCCCTATCTTTTTCAAATTATGCGCGATTCCATGCATGTAAGGTATTACAGTGAACTTTTCATTTCTGTTGCAATCTGATTGCCTGTCCTGGGTGTTCTTCAGCTTTTTTTAGAAGAGATTCTGCTACGGAAATCAATAGATGTAGTGGATACCCTGCTGCCTTAAGGCGTTGTAGCTGTTCACTGAAGCTCTCTGAAATTATGTGCCAACATGACTTCTTTAGGGCATTTATAAAGCATGTTGTGGCAATAGATCTCTTCTCAAGCTTTGAATGGCAAGAATCAAACGGCAGTAATGGCTTGCTGGCACGTGGCTCATACGCCCAGCAGATATGATCTGTGACACATTTAAGCTTTATATCTAGAAACCTAATGGTCCGCGTCACTGGTAACTCATACGTTAGAACCGCCGAGAAAGCTATCGACTATGTGTGCGCAAGTGAACAACCCCGCAGGTAAGCAGCAGCTGTGCGCAAAAAAACACAGACCCATGCTTCGCAGAATGCGCGGTACACGTTGTGTATTCGATCCCGCTGTCGTGCGGAAAAAGATACGTAGGTCAAACGGGAAGGTGTTTAAATGTAAGGTTGAAGGAGCACGAGTACAACGTGCACAAAGCTATTAGCGGCCACCTTGGCATCCATTGCAGGGATTGTGGCTGCACTCCGAAATTTCGCGAAACTAAGGTCGTCGCCAGACACAAAGAAAAAAGAACAAGAGAAATAATTAAAGCTGATGAAATAGTACGTCTTAAAGATAAGTGTGTTAGTATGGCGTCTATAACCCTCTCTCAGAAGGAAATTGACTTTTTATCTTTGAGATGAATCATGCGTGGTTGTGACACAGAATGGTGATGCGGTGATGTTGACGTCAGAGTGATAACAGCACATTGGTGGTAGTCACGTGTGTTTTGATTGCCATGGTATAAATGTGTCCACATTCGAAAATAAAGATCAGTTGTAAGTCAGCGCCTGTCTTCGTCCGTCTTCCTTCGTGTGTGTCAAGTTTTTAGCGCTGTTTTCCCCTTCTTTGCACTGAAATTGACTCGAAACGTTGGCATTGCTCCAGCATTTCATGAAAACGTCTCTTTGTGACGACTGTTGTGAACAGCGGCAACTGCGCGCAGAACAATCTCCACAAGCCCGTCGACGTATGTATGGGCCTACATTTTTTTATTAGTTGCCGAAGAGCTCTCGAATTGTTCATTCGAGAAAAGCAAGGTTTTACTTCGTTTTTAAGTAAACGGCACGGTGCGCGACCAAAGTTTGGTAAGTGCAGTTATCGCTGCGGCGGCCGCGTTTGTGGACACCAGGCCGGCGGAGTTATTCCGAGAGTCCGGACGTGAGCGCACCATGAGCGTGGCATGTAAATCATGCTGTACATGAAATGTATGTCATAATTGTCATGTTACCACCTGTAATTAATGTGCGCTATACAGTCACGTCTTCCAATGTCAAGCTAGGGAAACAGCAACGAACCATGAGCATGGCATATATGTCATGCTATACATGGCATGCACGTCATGATTTTCATACTACCACCGGTCATTTATGTTAGTCATACAGAAATGTCTCGTCATTCCAATTTTGGTACATATATCAAGTTAACAATTCGGCCGCTAAAGCACCACGGCCATGGCATGTAAACCATGCCGTTCATGACAAGTCATGATTTTCATATGACCAGTCATTTATGTTCTTCATACAGTCATGTTATGCCAAGCGAAATTTGGTATAAATTCCATGAGCGATACGGTCCGGAGAGCACAAAGTCGTGGGCGGACAGACAGACACGCTCAAAGTCGCCGAATTTCGCTAAGGAAGGAAATCCTTCGCATTAAAAAAACTGCCAGGCCTGCGCGGAACGCGCAGCACAGTCATAGCGAAAGCTAGAAGAGCGGCCTTTCTAGAGTCTCTTTTTAAACACTCTTGGGGCAACTACTACAAGCGCACTTGCATGGTACCCACTGCGCCATAAATCATAATTTTAATGTAGTGGGGGAAGTGTCCACTATGCCATTATTCGTAATTCTTCGGAAAAGCGTGTACCCGCTACACACTTGTAACGCATTATGTGCAGTTTGTTGATGCTGTGGCTGACGACGATGAAGAATTATGCCTGAGGCTTTTGTAATGGGTTGGAACATTGAAAGACCGACTCGTTGCGCAAGTTCGCATTGTGTGTTGTTACTTCACTGCTCTAAAACGCTTTACAACACATGTTAACGCGATTCCTCACCCGACATGAAGCCTGCATAGGGTCAGTTTGCCCCGCAGTTTCAAGCAGCGGCGTAGCTCAGTGGTAGAGTGCTAGGCTGCCACGCAGAGGGCCCAGGTTCGATTCCCGTTCTGTCATAGGTATTTTTATTTTTAAGTTTTTTTTCTTATTTCGTGCGGCAGTGATTACGGACACCGGCGGCGGTGGCTGCGGCGGCGGCGGACAACTACGGCGCAAAAACGGCCCTTGTTGTGATCTCGTAAGAGCTTTGGCTGTAAAAATTTGGGGCAGCTACGCACCGGCGGTGCGAAGACTAAGGAAGCGGCGGCGCTGGTGGCGTTACCCTTCTCCTTTTCCTCCTCACCCTCAATTCCCTTTCCCGCCCCTTGCTGTACTATACTATACATGGCTATGCTTGCTGCGTCTCTTTTTTCTCTTTTTGTGTATGCTTCATTGTACTACATTTCTCTCTGTCGATTTCTTTCTCTAGCTTTCTATCTTCTTTTTTTATCATTTTATTTCTTTCTATTTCGCTCTCTCTTTCTCTCCCTGTACATGTTTTCTATATTTCCTCCCTTTCTTTCTCTCTCTCTCCTTCTTTCTTTGTCTTTCTATTTTTTCTTTCTCTATTTCTGTTTCTCTCTCTATCTCTCTTTGTCCTTCTTTCGTTCTATTTCTTTCTCTGTGCGCGTTCTTTCGCCCATCACAGTAATTGCATTCCCTGCCGGACCAATCGACGCAGGGAATGCAAGAACTGTGATGGGCGAAATTATCATAATCTTCATCGTAATTATAATTTTCGGTTTCAGCACGCACATTACGCCCGGCCTAAGCAGCCCTGCTGTTAAAGGGGCCCTGCAACACTTTTTGAGCATGGTCAGAAAACGCTCCCGGTTGGTAGTCGAGGCTCCCTAGAACACGCAAGTCAAATATTGTAGCGCAGCACGCGGCCTGGAATTCACAATGAATTCTGAAAGTGAGCTAAAAATTGCTTTCTCTTCTCTCGACAAATGACGCGACAAGCTCAAAAATCCCTCGTCACAGCCATTGTAGCAGCCATTGGCTGATTTGAGCATGGCGCGCTCGGTCGTTACCGGAGGCGCCGCGGGAGGCCGCGACTTGTCCATGCGTGCGCGCGATCGCACTGAAAAGTCTCATATTCGAAGGAAAAAAAGTGAAATAGTTCTCAAGGTCACGAGGCGCGCGTGACGTATTTTCTTTCCCGTACCATCTCTCCCTGCTTAGCGTCCAGCGCTTTCGACGGGACGAGAGAAGAGAGAATGCTATTGCAGCGTTCGACGAATCTTTGTAACTCCGCTCGTACTCGACGGATTCTAAAAATTTTTGCGGCAATGAATTCGAAAGGCAGTAAGCTCTTTGGTTAATCCATTCCATGGTTACTTGGAAAAGTGTTGCAGGGCCCCCTTTAATGAAAAAAAAATTAAGGCTGCTTCGCGCTAGGGGTGCCAAGCCCGAAGGAAGTGCGGAGCTGGGCAGCCTTTGTTTCTCTTCGGTTTTCTTTTTCTTTCCTCCTCTCTTTCTTTTTCTTCTTTTCCGTTTTTCTGTCTTTTTCTTCTCTTTATTTCTAATTATTTCTTCCTCTGTCTTTATCTATTTCCTTCTCTTTCTTGCTCTTTCTATCTCGCTTCCTATTTTTCCCTCTCTCTCTTTCTGTTTCGCTCTTGCTACCTCTTTTTTTTTCCATCTTTATGCGTGGTTTTGCCTGCGTTACGCCAAGCGCACTAGTTTTTCTGCTGATGACGATAAGTGATCATCATCGAGGCGCTCGAAGAACAAGAGGAAGAAGACTTCTCCTTGGCGCGAGCACGCGCTCAATATGAGAAACATGGAGCGTTACGCCAAGCGACGACGACAGCATACGACAGCCTGGCCCCTAAAGTGCTCCGCACTTAAAAAAAAAAAGAAAAACACCGGTGAGCGCGCAAGCTGCAGACGCTGATCTACTCCCAGCGCTGCGCACTTAGGGTAAGGCGGGGCAAAATGAGACGCGGGGCAAAACGCAACATTTTTTTACTTTGCCGACCTCTATAGCTTATACAAAAAGTAGCTTTCTTTGTTTCTCTATTTCAGCGATAAATGCTGTTAGTTGTCCACCTTTTCATGTCTAAAAGTTGATGATTGCTCACAGTGTTCGCGCGGGAGAAATTACGCGGCTGGTGTCAGTGTGTTCGTGACCCGTAAAAAAGGGGCGAAATTCTGCTCGGCCAAATTTTCGGATCCGTGCATGACGCTACTCCGGCGTCAGTACAACAACGTAAGTATTTATTTTGTTACTTTATGCTACTAGCTACATACCACCAAAAGTTTAGTTCATTTGGTGTCTGGGCCCAAAGGGGAAATTTTCTTGAATTCGGGCATGTGAGAGGGGCAAAACGCGACAAAAAGGCATCGAATTGCCTTAAAGAGTGTCTTATGACATGAACCATTTACATAAACTCCTTATATATTATATTTCTTTGTTTAGCAGAGTTCGGACGTACAAGAGAATACCATACAGAGCTTCCTGGAAGGAAAGCGACATGTCAAAGCACTCATTGCTCTTCAGGACAGGACTCACTCCATTCGCTCTGCATCGAGGTTGTTCGGCGTTCCCAATGATGATCCCAAGAGGCGCACGAAAAAATTGGCATAATCTCCAAGTCGTTCACAAACACGTCTTGGGATCGTGTTTTAATGACATTTCTCCAATACCGAAATTAAAAAAAAAAAAGCACTCGAAAATCCGAATCTAGCACAGTTTTAAATTCATTGCCTCACAAAGCCCGGCTGACGAAGTTAAAAGCCACGAAACATCTGAGCAGTTCTGCATCAAAACGGCAAAAAGAGGCGAAGAAGATACGTCAGAATATATCTAGCCTCCTATTGTTGAATATACCAATGAAGTACAAGCCGTTCAAGAAAATACAACATTATCACAAAGAAAGACTGGCGGCGTTTGATCTGCAAGGAGTTTCGGAGCAATGCAGCACTGGGTTCTGTCTCGATTCAATGCGTGGAGTGCAAGGACTGGGCTCATTAAGACTGCGTAAGGGCCCACGGAGTGAATTTCATGTATTTCTACTGCAAAAACTCAAGGGATGAATTTTTTTCACACTGTCGCGTTTTGCCCCACGCAGCGTCTCGTTTTTGCCCCGCAGGTTGGGGCAAAATGAGACATTTGGTGCATTTTTTATTTATTTTTAAAATAAACTTTTGAACGGTGGCAACATGGTCATATTTATGTAGCACATACCTTGTACCTTAGGGAAAGTTTCTGCTTTGATGCCTAATGGTAACGAGTGAAATAAAAATAAATATTCAGTATTTTCATGCATGGCAAAGCAGGGTAGGAGACAATTCACAACTGATATTTCTCGTACATGGACCAATAGAAAGTATTTGCTCTAATCATGTCACGTGAGTCACCGTTCTGGCGTAATGCCAAGGGAGGATACCGCGCTCGATATTGTGTTTTCAGAGGCTGTACTGGGGCCGTTATAAAGACAGGGTGTGCAAACACGGACGCAAGAAAGTAGTCCAGACACCGCAAACGCCGCCACCTAAAAAATCGTACAGCGGCGGAAAAGAAGGATAGACAAAAAAAAAAAAAAAAAACACCTTTGCACCAGTGGTGCCAAACCTGAAGGAAGCGCGGAGTTGGGCAGCCTTCTTTGTTTCGCTTCGGTTTTTTTTTTCCTTTCTTTCCTTCTTCTCTTTCTTTCTTTTTCTCTGTTTCCTATTTTTTTTTGTTTATTTCTCAATGTTTACTGATTTCTTCCTCTCTCTTTATTTATTTATTTCTCTTTCTTGCTCTTTCTATTCTTCCTATATTTTCCTTTCTTTCTCTCTCTTTCTATTTTTTGCTTGATTCCTTTTCTTCTATTTTTATACCTGGCTTTGCCTGCGTTATGCCAAGCGACGACAGCATACGACAACCCGGGCCCCTAAACTGCCCCGCACTTAACATCATCATCAATGTGCTCGAAGAACTAGAGGAAGAAGACTTCTCCTTGGCGCGAGCGGGCGCCCAATATGCGACAGATGGCTATACTATTTGTGGTTTTTCCTGCGTTACGTCAAGCTACGACAGCATACGATGACAGCATGCGATGACTGCATACGACAGCCCGGGCCCTTAAACTGCTCCGCACTTAAAACACTTATGTGCGCATTCCCGGGCAAGAGGCGATACCGATCAGTCAGTTGCGCGTGATGGTGAATGTGAGAGATAACTGGTCACTCTCTCGACTTCACCCTTGTGTTTTCACGCCGTGTCTTTTAAGGCGAAAGCCTTTGTCTCATGCTCACGTCCGTCCGGTGTCCGTCCGTCCGTCCGTCCGGATGTCCGTCCGTCCGTCCGTTTGGATGTCCGTCCGTCCGGATGTCCGTCTGTCCGTCCGTTTGGATGTCCGTCCGTCCGGATGTCCGTCCGTCCGGATGTCCGTCCGTCCGGATGTCCGTCCGATGTCCGCCTGTCCGTCCGTCCATCCGTCCGTCCGGATGTCCGTCTGTCCGTCCGTCTGTCCGTCCGTCGGTCTTTCCGTCCGTCTTTCCGTCAGTGGAATGGCCACACGCTTTCGCCGAACACACTTTGGAATGTACAAAGTGTCCTTCAATTTTTTTAACATGAACATCTACCAATTAGCTCAGCTATCGGTTATTGTAAGTGTTTCATTGCCTTTACTTCTTTATTTATTTATCGACTTACTCGAGTAAAAAAGTAAGGAAGAAGAGTGCATTAAACCATCGATATATATTACTTATCTATTTGATTTATCAATGTACAATGTAGTAGCCCCGAGATCCACGAATATGCTATCCAGCGAGTTGGATCGTCTCCCTTTAAGGCTGTAGGACGCCGCAGTGTTAAGGTCAGGCAATACTCTTCAGACTTCTGGAGGAAAGAAACATATGTACGACAACTTCCGGGGAGCTATTCTCGATGTGACCATCTGAAGAAGATGTTCACAGTCCATTTCGGCAGAGCGCATTCAGTTACTCGAAAAAGCGGTTGGCCGTGATGTTTGCTCTTGACCACGTCGATGCGTCCACCACGGTGGTGTAGCGGTTAGGGTGCTCGACGACTGCTGACCCGAAGGTCGCCGCTTCGATCCCGGCCGCGGCGGTCGCAATTCGACGGAGGCGAAATGGCAGAGGCCCGTGAACTGTGCGATGTCAGTGCACGTTAAAGAACACCAGATGGTCAAAATTTCCGAAGCCCCCTACTACGGCGCCCCTCAATCATACCGCGGTTTTGGGACGTTGAACCCCAGATATATATATATATATATATATATATATATATATATATATATATATATATATATATATATATATATATATATATATATACACACACACACACACACACCACGTCAATGCACCGAACCCGTCAGCACATTCCCAGCGTAAGAAAAAAGTGGACGAAATTTACAGGAACAGGAACTTGTTTGTCAAGTCTGAACTTGCATATGAATGTGTCCCAGATGTTTGAGAACCATGCAGGGAATGCGTACCGACCTTCGCAGGTGCGTTAGACGGGCGGTCGCATTTAAACCTGATTCGATAGCTTACCCAATCAGAATTTATGCACAGCCTCCGAGATGTACTCCTAAAAGCGGATGTCTGGGCGCTGCGTTCGTTGCGTTGAAGCGCATTTGGTCCCTCTCATTAGTGTCGAGAGTTGTGAAAGCTTTGTGGCATCAAAATGACGTTCCGGAAGATGATCCGGAAACAGGGAGCGCACTGGTCACTGAACTCCAGCCAATGACCTGCGGCCGAAATGGACAGTTCACTAGGGGGGACACATCGAGAATAACTCCCCAGCCATAAAAAATGAAACAGGAGCATGCTGGAAACTTTCTCCAGAGCGTGAAGCACGAGGGGGGGAGGGGCGTCGGAGGAGGTTGGTCTGTGGACGTGAGCCGTTCGCTCGTGAATTTTCTTTTATTTACACATGAGCTCACCATGAAAAAGGAAAACAAATCACAGCATATCCACGGGGTGAATGATGAAGAGTTTGGGGCGAAGCTCGTGAAGCAATCATGGTTACACCGTGAAATCTTCAGTGGTTTCGCCCAGCAGTAATCAAAGCGATTACTGCTGGGCTGCCTCCTTGGCGCGCACCGTCTCGGGATCCGCCTGACGCCGCGCGCGCTTGGCGGCGGCTTCGCGGGCGCGCACCGCCTCGAGATCCGCCTGGCGCCGCGCTCGCGTCGCAGCGGCCTCTCGAGCTCGCACCTCGGGATCCTGCCGACGAGCACGAGCCGCAGCGGCCTTCCGCACCCGGCGCTCGTCGTCGTCCATGGTCCGCCAAGCAGCACGATCCGGCAAGCGCACTTGTACGGCGACGATCCGGGGAATGAGATATAGCGGGCGCTCGCCGCCCGGCGCAACCCCGCGCAGCAGCCAATCGGAGAGCAGCTGCACCGCCAACGCCATCTAGCGTACCTTCACCCAACCGCCATATTGTACGCATGTCTATGGGACAGCGCCCTCTCGGAAACGAGACGAGAAATGGAATGCTTACAGCGCCATCTAGTATATCGTTACCCAACTGCAGTTTGCATGCATCTATATGGTACAGCGCCCTCTATTGTACGATAAGGGAACACTACGGGGTACAGAGGATGGTTGACGATCGACGACCGACGCCGCTCGACAACCGGCCAGGTCTCGCCATAAGGGGCTTCGCCCCTAAAAACAAGAGCATGATGGGAATTGTGGCACGAGCCCGAAGTGGTAGTGGCTTCGGAGGAGGTTAACTTATGGATGCTAGGCGTGCTCTCGACTATATTTTCCCTCTATGGTTGAAGCACATTCCGTTCCTCTAATTTTAATGAAGAGTTGTGAAAACTTCATGACGTAATATTGACGTTGAAGAGGAAGAATCGGAAAGAGGGGGGCACGCTGCTGGCCGAGCTTCCTCCAATCAGCGGCGGCTGAATGGAGAGTCCATTACACCGACACATCGAGAAAAGCTTTCCAAGTGAAGTGATGTATTTTATGCCCCGGTTCCCCGTTCGGGTTAAAACGAAAGGCTACCGGCGGCGCGCCGAAGATATTGCGCGGCGGCGGCGGCGGCGCGGTCACTCTCAAAATTTCGGTGGCGGCGCGATCGGCGTGAGCAAAAACAGGCAGCGGCGGCAGCGCACAGCTCTAGGTGCCGGAGGCTCTAAGCCAGGGGTCTCAAACTCACCTCAGCCAGCGGGCCGCAGTCACGCAATTTAGTCCATCAAGGGCGGGTACAGGGGTGAACGTAAGAGTGGGAGGGGTTATTGTGTATACTGTCAGCGAACGAAACCTTTCCCACATCTAATATTTACGGGCCATTTCTGTAGAAGATTTGGCACTGGGATTCCAACAACATGTTTACGCCGATCTCCAAAGTGAATAAAAACCTGGACGCCGATTCTAAAATATAGTTTTTGATTCGCGGTTATGTTTCAACACATGCATAGTGACCACATGTGCTGCCTCACGAAAACAATGCTTTACACCAGTCATGCCGGTTTAGCTCACGGAAATACGTATTAGCCAAATAAAAAAAAAATGTGGGTTGAAGACAGTCATGTGCGGGCCACGAGCGAAAGGTTCGCGGGCAGCATGCGGCTCGTGGGCCTCGTGCTTGAGACCCCTGCTCTAAGCAATTCACCCACAATTTGGGAAAGGAAATCTTTTCCACGGTCACTCAGGATGACACGAGGAGCACCGTGACGCGAGATCAAGGTTTGAAGCATAAATGTAGCCACTTCAAAAGCCGGAGGCCGAAGTCACGCAGGATGTTTCAGCGTAACGTGTCAAATGGTCGACAGCTGTCACTATCCATCGATGGCCAGTGGGAGTCGTGGGGAGAGGACCGTACAGATCAATGCCAACGACTTCGAATGGTGCCGACGGAAACGCAAGTGGTTGCAGCTCTCCGCTTTGAGGCGATGTCGGAAGTTTTCGGCGCTGACAAGTGTTGCAGGAGGCGACGTACTTTGCTACGCCGCCGGATAGACCAGGCCAGTAGAAGCGACCTTTAATGCGGTCGTACGTTTTCTGGAAACTGAAGTGACCAGCAGTCATGTCGTCGGGATAGGCCTTAAAGATATCAGCTCGAAGAGACGGAGGCAGAACAGCGTTGACCGTCTGGGTGTGACAATAAAGGACGCGGTTATTGAGCTTGAACTGCGTCAGCTGTCGACGAAGGCGGACGTTAGGCGGCCGCGAATTTCCCTGGAGGCAGTATATGATGCGTCTACAGTAAGAGTCAGCGAGTTGGTGCGTTAAGATTGAGCCGTTGTCATCAGGAGGAAATTGTTCAATAGCGGCTAAAGACAAAACAGACGTGAAAGAACCGTCCGATCGTTTATCGCTGAAGTTAGTAGCGGGACCAGTGGACTGCGCCGTAGGAATGGGCAGCGAGAAAGCGCATCTGCGTCCCCGTGCTTCTTACCGCACTTGTAGATAATGGTGAAGTCGTATTCTTGAAGAAGTATAATCCAGCGACCAAGGCGTCCTGATAAGTTCTTGAGTGTGGAAAACCAACATAAGACATGGTGGTCTGTAACAATGGCAAAGTGACGGCCATGTAGATAAGGTCGAAAACTTCTGCACCGACCAAACGACAGCTAGACACTCCTGCTCAGTGATGGTGTAATTCTTCTCGGTGTTGGTCAGGACGCGGCTTGCATACGCGACGACCCCCCTCACATGATGACTCATGCCCGCTAGCGTCACTATGCAGGAGTGTGGGCGCTGTTTCGTCGTAATGGCGAAGTACTGGTTCAGATGTGAGGGCGTTCTTCAGATGGCTAAACGCTAATTCGCAGTCGGGAGACCAGTCAAAGCGAGCACCGGAACCGAGTAATTTGTGCAAAGGTGCCGCTATTGAGGCAAAGTCTCGTATAAATCGGCGAAAGTAGGAAGCCAGGCCAAGGAAACTGCGTAAGTCATTGGTCCTTTCGGGACGAGGAAAGTGAAGAACGGCCGATACCTTATCGGGATCAGGACGAATGCCGTCCTTACTCATAGTGTGGCCCAATACAATTGTATTGCTGGCAAAGCGGCACTTTTTCGCGGTCAGCTGAAGGCCAGCGTTAGCGAGGCACGTCAGTACTTCGTCCGAACGGTGTAGGCGTTGACAGAAGGTTGACGAGAAAACAACAATGTCGTCCAAATAGCGCAGGCAAGTCTTTCACTCCAGGCCATGGCGTTAATCATGCGCTCGAATGTTGCGGGCGAATTGCAGAGGCCGAAGGGCATTACATTGAACTCGTAAAGCCTATCTGGTGTTGAAAACGCCGTTTTTTCTTTATCGTCCTCATGCATCGGTATCTGCCAGTATCCCGAACGTAGATCGAGACTCGTGAAGTATTCGGCCCCCCTGTAGCGAATCCAAGGCGTCGTCTATACGTGGCACAGAGTGTACATCCTTGCACGTGATCTTGTTTAGCGCCCGGTAATCTACGCAGAACCGCACAAAACCGTCTTTTTTTCGAACTAAGACGACCAAGGACTAGCAGAGGGGCGTATTATCTTCCGTCGCAACATGTCGTCAACGTTTTCTTCGATGACCTTCCGCTCGGCTAGAGATACGCGATATGGTCGACGACGAATGATGGACGTACCGTCTGTCTCGATCCGATGCGTGGTGACGCACGTCTGTCCCAATACATAGGAATGTACGTCGAACGAAGCGTCATGCTTGGTCAGCAAGGCAAGCAACTGTTGTGTCTGCGAAGGGGTCAGGTCGGAGCTGATGGTAGCTTTAAGGGCGGAGATGGATGCGGAACGTCCGACAGAGGGATCTTCAGGGGAAGTCTCTTGAGGAGAAACCACAGAGAGAGGCTCTGATGTAGTGACGCAAGCCAACGTTATGCCCTTCGGAACCAGAATTTTTTCGGACGTCGGGTTCGTTGCGCAAACGAATGCGAAGCCATCGTCGAAACGGACCAGCCCTGATGCGAAGGCGATCCCTCTGGTGAGACAGTGTGCAGATGGTTGTACGAGCACATCGCCATGGTCAATGACATCAGACGACGTGATTGCAACAATTCGCTGTCTACGCGGAGGTAGCTCAGTGTCTTCTGCAGCAAAAAAAATAAAAAAAGAAAAAAGAAAAACGAAGTGGTGGTCATCTGCGTGAAGTGAATAGGCGGTATCGCTCATGTGGAGAACACGTTGCCGGCAGCAGATGGAAGCGGACGCCGTTTAAAGAAACTCCCATCCCAATATGAGCTGCTGGGCACACGAACTAAGCACTGCGAATTGTACATAATGCAGAAGCCCATCAATGTAGACACGAACGGTGCACATGGCGGAAGGTCGAATGGCGTCCCCTCGAGCTGCGAGTACCGTACGTCCATCGGGGTGTAATAACTTTCCGGAGACGCGCACACAAACCACGGTGAATAACTTGACAAACTAGCACCAGTGTCTATTAATGCTTCCACTTGTATGCCTTTTACTAAAACAGATATCATGTTATGGGGACGCGCTGGAGGAATTTCTCTATCTTCGCTAAATGCAGCTTTTCCTCCAAAAGCTGCATAATTTAGTTTTCCGGGCTACGGTCGACGAATTGAGAGGCTGGTCGAAGTGGTGACATAGAGTGACGAAGAGGTGACGGCGACCGACGCCTGCGGGCACGTCGGGCCTTGCAGGTGGAGAGGGAGAGCGACCGTCAAGTGTAGCGTAAGGACGGCGCTGGAAAGTGGCCCTCGTGGCAAAGTCTTCCCGTTCGTAAGTGTCAAACCCGCGACCCTCGTCTTACTGACGCTTGCGACAGACACGCGCGATGTGTCCACGATATCCACAATAGTAGCACGTAGGTCGCGTCGGGCGCCATGGTGGATAGTAAGGCTGTTTGTGTGTGCTGGGAGCTATGGAAGGCAGGTGTGCTGGCGTCGGCGTCGATGGCATCGATGGAACAACGGGTGGAGTAACTGCGGCGACTTGCGCGTAAGTTGGCGGGGTCCTAGGGACGAGAGAGTTTGTATACGCAGCACCAGAACTCCTCCTTAACGACGTCACGCAAATTAGTACTAGAGGTAGCAGAAGGAAACGGGCCTGCTGAAAAGCCGAACGACTGCAGTTCTTCGCGTATGATTGCGCGGATCATGGATCGCAACGAAGTGTCGGTAGTACACTCTGAAAAATCCCACGCTTAAAGGACCCCTGACAGCAAAAGTTTTGTTTGCGACTTTTTTACAGTAATTTGTAGCTTTGCGTCTGGTAATGCCGAAATTGAATCGTAAATGCTCTAACGCATCGTATAATTAATGCTAGCGTCGTTAATCCCGGACGATTTTGCTTCAGTTCGAAACGCCCGCCTAAATACCATAAGAAACTAGCGCCCCACAGCGGAGCAGCGCCTGAGACTACATGCGCTCAAGCTTCGGTGACGCTGAACGTGCCGTTTCCAAATAGGGTGACCCGAGGGCGGTGAAGAATGAAGCGATGTGGGTGCGTTCAGCGTGTCCCCCCTCAGGAAAAAGAAAAGCATTCCTGGCGTGAGCAGCGAAAACCACCTTGACAGCAGCCCGACAACAGAGCGAGAGGGGTGACGAACAATAGTCCTCGCCGGGTGCCAGTCGGGGTATTGTGCGCACCCCGAAAATGTTCTCCGATCCTCTGCAACGTCACGAGGGGAGCCTCTGTCTACGTAAAACCACGGAAAATGTCGATTTTACCAGAATACTCGGATGAGCCCTCACCTTTACTTTAAAACCAAATTAAAATATCTTATAGGCAACGCTCGCCCCTAATAATCGGTGAGAAGTGCCCCCCGCATGCAAGAGTCTCAAACGACACAAGAACCTCGAGTTTCCAAATTTGATGTCAGGGGTCCTTTAATGTCACGCTAAACCGCAAGTTTAAGCGTTATGCGCATGTAAATGAGCTTTGGATGACGTTTCAAGCACCATGTGACCAAAAATAAGCGTGAGGTTCCTTCAGGTCAGCGTGAGGGCAAGGCTGCGTGCCATGGCTCTGTCATGTGCAAGCGTGAACGAGCCGTGTACGCGTGTGCAGCGGATATCGCACGCTTACAATCCCGCGGAGCACACGCGTAAACATTTACCATCACGCAGATACAAATCATAATAGGGAAGCTGCGATATGCCGCGCCGTCTGCACGAAGCGCGAGCATGCACATTCGCAGCCACGAACGTGACGATGTGCATACGCATGCGCATACGCCTTCTCCCTGTGCCTCTCGCGAGGAACGCGAAACTTCACCACGGGAGGCTGTCGAAGATCGTGTGTTTGAAAGGCTGAGCTCAGCCATATTTGTTGCGGATTCTGCAGCGGGTCGTCACGATGTTTAATCATTGCAGCGCAGAAATTCCTGCCGGGTTCACTTCTACAGACATTCCTGGCGTTCAACGCGAGTGGTGCCAGCCCACCTATTGTGATTGTGTCCTGTTTATGTGAGAAAATTCACCGAGCTCTGACGGCTCGGGAGCAGCATTTCTGCATAGATGGTGCATATACTGCGACCGCTCAACTGCCATTCATGGACGATTGGAATATATAAGTAAGAACATTAGACATGTTTCGATCGTATTCTATAGCAGTAGACATTAATGATTTGCAACGGCTTCTTGTCTGCCTTAATACCTTAATGACGCATTTTGTATAGCGGAGGGCGACCATCATCTCCTGTAGTAGCAAAAACTGTCTTAAATATGTATATATATTTTTTCTCGTGTTTTTAGATGAGAAGCAGCTTTTGCTTGGGGCTTTGTCCGTCCATGGGCGACCGTCCGCTCCCCCCACTGCGCATGCGCGAACTCTCCCCCCTCTCCTTGCGTGAGCGCGAGGAGGTGGGAGGAGATGGCGTGAGCGCTGCCTCCGCTTCGTTCCTCCTCTCCCGTTTCTCTCTCTCCGGCTGACCTGATCAGCGTTGCTTAAGGTGGCTTGCAGCGATGGTGGCAGCTTCCAACAAGGCGACGAATAAAGCAGTGGACTCGAGCACAGTGGGAAGCTCAGCTTTTAAGCTTGCCCCGCAACTTGATCCACCGGACCAGGAAGATGGTAAAGGTCCGTGGTTTTTTGGACTAAGGAGACTTAACAGTCGGGCTAGTTGACTTTCATTCAACTTGAATTGACTTTTACAACTCAATATACAACTCGGTCAGCAAAGAAGCACACACCCGCAGCGCAGCTTATTTCTTTCTGTCCCTCTCTCTCTCAGCAAGGATGAGCTCACAGAGTTGTATACGCGCACGAACAGCTAATCGTCGTTATGCTGCAATTGAAAATATTTGTTACACTCATATGAATCCATCTCGCCAGCTGTTACAAGTAGCCGCTGCCAGGGGCGTAGCCAGAAATTTTTTTCGCGGGGGGGGGGGGGGGGGGGGCGTTTCAACCATACTTAATGTATGTTCGTGTGTGCGTTTGTATGTGTACGTGTATATATACGCAAGCAAAAATTGAAAAATTTCGGGGGGGGGGGGGGGGGAGGGGGGGGGGGGTCAACACCCCGCCCCCCTTGGCTACGCCACTGGCCGCTGCTAATGTGATCGGCGGGCAGAGCCTACTTGAATTACGTTTAGAAGGAGACGCTCTCCGACTATTCCAAAAAGTTTTAGGTATTGTTCAGCACATGAATGCGCTGTTTAGTGTGCATATGTCATAATAAATAACACGACATTTCGCAGATTCGTGACGTCGTGTAACAAGCTGGCGATCGTATGGCACGCAGAAAATTTTTACGGATGCCGAGAAACCACTGGCCAACAATTGCCATATTTAATATAGTTCGTTCTTATTTTTTTACGTGGTCGTGCATAAGTGGTCATTACGCAATAGATCATTTTCGAGTCATTTGTAGCCTCGCGTAACGAGCAGGTGCTGTGTGCATGGTCCAGAATGTTTCGACCAATCATAAACAGCTAGCGACCATTGCGGAAGGAAACAACGAGGGATAGTTTAACGCTAAAATCGCAAACATTTCTTTGAAGAAAAATTTTGGTTACACCATTTGCAGTGATGTGATAGCTGCGCCAAACTGCGCCAAGAGGAGAAACCTGCTACATCCTGCTACATTTTTGCAAAAATGTCATGATTTGCGCCGAGCGTGCGCCAAGACGTCGTTCTTGCAGTCTTTCGGAGAAAAAAGACTGAATGCGCTTGCAAACTATATTTAAGTTACCATGCACTGTAATTTAGAGTGGTCATTAGAGCATATTGGCGAGTGCTCTGTGGTCGCAGTAGTTGCTAGGCGCAACCTTGCCAAACAATTCAAACTGGCCCACACTGCGTGACTAGACCATACTGCGAGATTACATTAAGTTCAGCGAAATAGCTTCCAACCATTGTGAACCAAGCTAGAGACCAATCTGATCGATTCCATGAACAATGAGCAGTACGTGCATGTGGTTCAATATACAATTTCGTTATAGTTAGTTTTAAAAGAACTGTACCAGTTTCGTAAAGTACTTCCTGAAATGATCGTGCAGGCTGCTTAATTTTCAAGCCTTAGTCCATGCAATCACCAGAAGTTATCAAGAGTTCCACGTGCTGCAGTGGACTGTGGTATTTTGCTGAGAATTCATGGTGTTTCGGTATCCCGATATATCGCTTCTGTTTCTCGACCGCATCAACAGTTCGCGTTTTAGAACTTGTCGAAATTAAACACGAAGCCTCCCAATACTGCAAATTTCATGGAGTACAAGTTAAATTTGGGCACATAGGACCAATTATTGAACCCTCTATTTTATTAACCGCCCATGAACCGGAACTCTAGCGATTCTCTCCATAAAGCGCCGGAACAGGCACTTCAATTATTATGTTACTTATTGGTATTGCAACCACCATTACCGGGGTTTTAGCACGCTGGGTGGAAAATGGAAGAGAATGCCAAACAAAATAGTATATGTATGTGTGCATGCAGAGGTTACCAAAAATCGTGGAGATAGGTACGAACAGAATAATATACAGACAAAAAGGACGCCTGAAAACTATAAATTCTGTTTTAGTGATTACCGAGAACTTATCATATGTGCACCACGCAGCTAAGGCCACGGTTGTTCTGAAAGGACGAACTGCATCAGAATATGATAATTGATGGTAGCGCAAGCTAAAGACGAGGACAAAAGAAGGCACATTCGAGACACCACATCGCTAACTTTCAACAACTATTTTATTATTCGCTGATCCCGCTAGTATATGTACTCTCTCAACGTCATACGTCACATGTGCATAGCTCTCACAACCATAAATTGTAACCTACGCGCAACAATCACAACCATGACAACACTGTATCAAACGTATTTTTCATATAGTGCTTACCCAAAATCAGTTTATCGCGAATATATGTAATCTAGTTCCTTATTTGACAACACGACCGACGGACTGCTCACACAAGCGTCGCCAAACGCTGAAATCCTGCTGGCCTCCATTATCAACCGCGTCATTTCGCACCTGCTTCTACTAATGATGGCTGTTTCTTTAAATCTAGGTCTGCACTTACATGTGTGGCAATGAAGGGAAAGAAAACCGTCAGGAGCAACGCTACTTACTTTGTTATTATGCTCGCGCAACCTATCATTTATGCATCTACCGGTCTGTCCGATGTAGGACTTTACACATGTAAGAGGAATCCGGTAGACGACACACGTGATGCATTCAACAAATTTGTTTCTATGCTTCTTTTCGCATACCGTCTCTGTTATCTTGTCTGGTCTTGTGCTTCTGCAGAGGCTCACCAATTTATTAGGGGCTGAAAAAACTACCTTTGTGTCACATTTTTCCGCGATCTTCTTTACCCTGTGAGAGAACTTATGTATGTACGGAATGACAGCAAAGTTTCGCCTGCTTGGGCTCGCCCTATCCTGCACCTCGGAACCTTTCTTTAGCGCTTCTCTATGCAATCCTTCTGCAACTGACACGACGAGGTTCTTAGGATATCCGGCATCGCTTAACCGCGAGACCTGCTGTCTGAAGCTATCATGCATTAGGCACTGGCATGACTTCTTGAGTGCCTCACTCAAGCACATCTTCGCGATTCCCCGCTTGACAAGTTTAGTGTGCGCGGAATGAAACTGCAACAGCGGCTTATTTGCTCTAGGTTCGTAACGCCAGCAAGTCTTTTCATTAGAGAACTCAAAGTTAATGTCAAGAAATCTAATTCTTCCGTCGCATGGCATTTCAAAAGTCACTTCAAGTGGGCTAAGACAGTCACGAAAAACGCTACACACGCTAGTACATTGATTGGTAAAATCTGCACATGTGTCATCGATAAAAACTAAGAAATCATCGACGTACCTAAATACATTCACAACATTACATTCTTGCAGGCGCTCTTTTAGCTCCCTATCCAGTTCCGCTAGGAACAGATTACTTAAAACTGGTGCTAAGCAAGAGCCAATGCATACTCCTTGTTTTTGCAGGTACAGGGTACCATTGTTCTTTATAAACGTTGACGACAAGTAAAATCTAAGCAATTCTAAAAAATTATCCACAGATGTACCTGCTTGTGTGCTAAATCTAACGGCACCGTACTCATCGATACATTTAACAATACATGCCAATACTGCTGATTGCGGCAGAGAATAATAGAGATCTTTAATATCAGCAGAAAACGCTTTTAACCCTAGGTTTTTTCGATCCCTTACAAAACTTAACACTTGCTCCGAGCTTTTCGTCAGGAAAGGATCATTTATGTCAAGCAAATTTAATGTCCTTTGCAGGCACACAGCAACAGCTTTTTGCCACGTGTCTTTCTCAGATACTATCACTCTGAATGGTACACCTTCCTTATGCGTTTTAGCGCTAAAGAATGCATCCAAACTATCATTCTTACTTTTTCTCATACAGCTAAGGACACCTTCTAGATTCATCTTCTTACACAATTCTATTGCTTTTGCTGTCACTTTTGCAATAGAAATATCATCCTTTTCGCTGAAAACTGCCGTAACGGCATTTTGAGCCTTTTCTTTAAATTCTTCATGTGAAAATACGGCAAACCCTCTTTCTTTATCAACTGGAAGTACACTCAAAGCATGCTGCGTCAGGTACGTTTCCACACGTTTTAGAGGCAAATTACGGCAAGGAGGCTTACACAGTTTCAAGGCGTCTACACCTTCGTTGATGATCCTGGTGGCTTGGTCCTCGGGAGCCCGCTTCGAAACTTGACGCACAATCGATAACAGTTCAGGCTTCTTCTTTTGGGTTTGCACGGCAAATTTTGGCCCAAGTCCCAATACTTCACGCACAAAGTCCGGGAGGCAGACGCCTTCCGCCACATGCACGTTGCAAGTCGCACTCACGCGCACTTTGTCCACCCAGTCGCGTAACCGTCGTAGTTGAAGATGCCAGTGGAATTCCGTCATTTGGTCCGCCATACGTAGATGCTTCCGAAACTGTATCTCCGCTGTGTATGGCTCGTGCGTCCGGTGCAACTGCACCCCTAGATAAGCTCTGAAGAGCCGCACCTGTCGAAGCCATTCTGAGCGCTGAATTTGAGCGCTGAGCGCATCAGAATAGTTCTTCTGGATCGTAAACAGAAGCACGGAAAGTGTACACTGCTTGTGCTGTCAGCATTCTAACTAAAGCATCAGGGAAAGTCATATTCATTTGCAGATATGAAGTAGATTCCCGAAAAATGTTAGGTGGCCCGAGTTCGCGGCACCAAAGAAACTTAGGGATTTTTGCAATAAAATTAAGAGAAGTTACTTCCCTTGACCTTTTAGAGTATTCTAAGTCAGCATGCATGTATCAATATGTAAATTGATTTTGTTAAACATGCGGTACAACTGCTCGAGCTTAGAGACAAGTATTTGTATTCGAAAATATGCGCTTGGTAACTGCTCCAAAAGGTTCTTGTGCTGCTCCAAAGCGAGGTTTTAGCTGCTCCAGAAGCTGTGCCGAAGTGGCTTCGGTCGATCACATCACTGCATTTGTATTGGCGTACTTATGGAGGTGCCGGAGGGCCCTTTCATGAATGTTGTAAATACATATACGATGAGTGTAAACAATGTAATACGTCCCTAACACGACAAATTATTCATTTTGTTAAGGTGTTTATTTGCCGGCACTCAGCGATAATGCGTCAGCGACAGCCACGGTATAGCCACGGCCAGGCACGGACTCCCAGCGCGAGCGGCGTCCTTTTTGGAGATGACCCACTAGAAGGCGCTCGAGAGCGAGGAGGGAGCCAGCGGCTTCTCCGGAATCGCTCGTGCGCCATTGGTTCTTCTCGTGAGGTCACGTGGCTGGGGACGCGGGTAACGCGGGCGCGCGCTCACAAACGCACGCACGCACGCACGCACGCACGCACGCACAGATGTTCCAAGGTATATGTAAACTGATAGCGTAACTTCCATAGAAGCCCATGTATCCAGTAGTTCGCGGCTCGTTGCCACCGTCGCCATCTACGTATGGAGGGGACAACTAACAGCAAAAAAAACAAAAACAAAAAAAACATATGACGTCATAACCGGAAGCGGTAACGACGTCGTGAATTTGCCATACATGGCGCGAAATTGAAAGATTTCTTAATTGCTGACCTTTTACAGCCCTTTTGATAAATTCGCGATTTTCTTGCGCCTTTATGGTTCGCCAATTGCGTGCGCGAGAGAAAAGGAAGACCAACAAGAAAGATTGAGGAAGCAAGGTTGTTTTATTAGCCAAATAGTGTACTTGCAATATACACCAAAATACTTTGCAGATGAAAAAAAATATATATATGATACTGTGGCTCAAGAGCACAATACTTGGAAAACTCACGTTGTCCAACCGAGGAAAACTACTGGAGCGAAACAGCAGCCTGGGAGTATCACTTGGACGGGCTTAGAGTACAGCGTTTCATCACTAAGGGCGAGCGCACATGGGCCGCGTGTCACAGAAAGCAGGCTGCAGTGACTGGAGCACCTAAATACACATTCCGTGAGCTAGTTCAGCTTCTCTGAAGTATCGCGCCAGTAAATAACACATAAGCACATAAATACCCTACGGAAGACACGCACGAAACCACCGCGCAAAAGTGAGCGATGCCTCGTTAACCCGACAATGCGCCGAACTAAACACACGCCCACATCAGCCGACATCCCACGTTGCAGACTGCCTGCATACGCCCCCATTTATGGCACTCGAAAAAAAAAAAAAAAAGAGGCAATCAACTATTTTGCGATGTCAAATAAGCCGTAAAGTAAATTTCTAGTCTACTGTGCGTACATAAAATTAGGAGCATTCGAAAAAAAATTCCCTTCAGTTTTTCGTTTTCGTTATTTGTCCCCACCTCGCCTAGTCGCGCTTCAATTGTACAGCGGGCGTTGATGTCTGTGGCGATATGTTCTCGACCACTTTTCGTTCTAAGTTTCGCGACCGATATAATTTGACCATGGATGTTCCATCGTGCGGAACCCCGCATCCGCGCAATCGTGCGGCGAGGGCGCACGCGACTGGGGTTAGAGTGCCGTCATATTGGGCTGTTAACCTTTGAGTTTTTTATATTTAACAACTAAACGGACAATGTTACGGTGGACGCATACGCATGAAAACGGTTGGGTTGGGGCATACGATGCCACGTGATCGGCGTAACCGCATGCAAAGCAGATGGGCCGGTTGTCGGGTGTGCGCAATCGGTTCGCCGGGGTAGGTCGCACCCATGTCGCTAGACCTGACGAACGGAACGGCGGCTGGAATGACTGGATGGTGGGCTGAAGTCGAGGCCTAGGGACGACGTCAACATACGTAGCCGGCACAGCCGCTTCGGTAGACGGAGGTCGAGCGGCGGCTTCGGCGTAAGTCAGAGGTGCGGCCGCCGGAAGTACTTGAGGCGGCCTGGCGACAGCTTGAGCGTAACTCTGGGGCGCAGGAGCCGGAAGTTGTTGGTGGTACGCTGGTATGACCTCCGAAATTTCCTGCTCAATCGCTCGGCGGAGGGGAGGAAGAAGGATGGTCGCCGATTGTTGAACGGCTGGCGGGTGGGCAAAGGCCAGGAGAGAGAACTGGCGTGCGATTTCCTCACGGATGAATGATTTGAGCTCTGGCGGCAACGCCGCCTGGTCAGAGGTGGCCACCAAGCCAGCAAGCTCTGCATCCCGTGAAGGGGAGCGACGGGTCATCGAACGCTGCCGGCGGAGCTCCTCGTAGCTCTGGCATAGCGTTATGACCTCGGCCACTATGACAGGGTTTTTGGCGAGCAGCATGGTGAAGGCATCATCGTCAATACCTTTCATGACGTTCCGGATCTTGTCAGACTCAGACGTGGTTTCGTTGGCTTTCTTACACAAGTCGAGGACATCTTCGATATAACTAGTGAATGACTCCCCGGCCTGCTGAGCACGTTCGCGTAAACGCTGTTCGGCCTTCAGCTTACGAACGGCAGGGCGGCCAAAAACGTTGATGACGGCGGTCTTGAAATCGGACCAAGTCGCAAAATCGGACGCGTGGTTGTTATACCACAAACTTGCTACTCCCGCAAGGTAGAATACCAAGTTGGTCAACTTGCCGTTGTCGTCCCATTTGTTGGGGACGCTCACGCGCTCGTAAAGTGCGATCCAGTCCTCCACGTCGGTGCCATCGGCGCCAGTGAAGATGGGTGGATCGCGGATGCGTGGGACGCCGGGACAAGTGGGCGGCACGGGGGGAGACGTTTGCTGAGAAGCGTCTTGGGGCATGGTAGATGGCAGGGTACGAGATCGAAGCTCCACAGGCATCGAATGGGAGCACAGCACTCTCCACCAATTTGTTAAGGTGTTTATTTGCCGGCACTCAGCGATAATGCGTCAGCGATAATGCGTCAGCGACAGCCACGGCCAGGCACGGGCTCCCAACGCGAGCGGCGTCCTTTTTGGAGATGACCCACTTGAATGGCGCTCGAGAGTGCAACCCAATTACTAAGTTCCAAGGCTTCGCTACAATTTCTTTAAAGAAAAGGGTTGACAAGTTGACAATAAGAGTAATATAATAGTAGTAATAATGTTAATAAGCACGAGCTAGAAACACTGTTTGGACTATTAGCAAACAAGGCAAATTATAACCTGCACACGCCTGAATATACGCAAGAAAGTGGAGTACTTATTATGAAAAAGTATAACGCGCGGCGTCACCCTAAGGGGTGGCACTTCTCCGGATCTTTAAATAAAGTTCTTCGTACCGTACCGTACCGTATAACGCAGTCATTCATTAAAAAAAAAAAAAGACATGCGTGATCCGTTCGTCATAGGAATCAGTATAGCACTAATGTAAAACGCGCCCTTACAGATGTAATTCAATGTTTACTGTACATTGATAGAGGAGGGTTTGCACAATGCATATTTTGGTGTTTGACAGCTATAGCACCGTTTAACGTGGATGCACCCTCGTTGACACTTGGTGTTACATCTCCATTCCGACGACTAACGTCCGTGGTCAATGATTAAATAAACCATTGCGATAGCTGGAGATCTTAACGGCCAGAGCGCAATCAGAGAAAGAGGCATGATAGCCAGAAAACCGTCACATGTTGGATGCAGAAATTGGGCTAAGGTCGCCATTCCCGCGGCATGTTAAGTGTGATTGAACACCACGGTCAGACTAGAGGGAAACGCTAAACGCGTCATGTCGCCCCTTTAGCCCGGCCGCCATTGTTCTCGGGGCGAGCGTGAGCGAGGAACGCAGCTATCATATCCAGGTGAGGCAGGGGCGCGTCGCAGAGCTACTTCTGGTTAGAATGGACGCTATGAGCAAGACCAACGCTTGGGATAAGGTCGCCACCTCGCAGTGTGTTAAGGCGTTGACAAAATTGCACTACTATTGAAAACGTGCCGAATGAGACGGACGTGTAGCAACACGCATTGAAGGCGCTAATCGTGAAGGCCACAGTAATGATGAATTGGTTTACTTTACCGCTTCAAAAGAGCGACACCACCCCGCTGACCAAGAGCACTGTAAGAGGAAAGTGTGAGATATAAAAGGCGCGTTTGTAAAGCCGCTAGAGTCTGTGGCCATGGTGCAGTGGATAGCGTGATCGGAACTTGTTGCTGCGGATCGAGAGGTCGTATGTTCGATGCCCTTTCACGGAACTTTTTTTCTTTAACATCCGATCGTGTACATATTTTTCGGCGTCATTTGCGTGACGGAAATACGTCACTGAAATCTTGTTGGACCCTTGCATAAAACACTTTCGTGTTAAAATTCGGCAGATCCCATACGCTGTGGGAATCGGTTGAAGCAGTGAGCGCACATATGGATTCCAAGTTCAGATGGTTCGGTAGAAGCGGCAATTCTACTCTTTTCCGCTTTTTATTGGTCGCTTGCTCAGGCCGCCCCTTTTATCTACCACATACACGGATAAGCAATACACGGATAACCTCATTCTTGAAAGGTTTTAACTGCGCTAAACAGACAAGGACACAGAAAGAGTGGGGACAGTACATGCGCAGACTCACAACTGTCCCCACTCTTTCTGTGTCCTTGTCTGTTTAGCGCAGTTAAGACCTTTCAAGAATGAACATCAACCAACCAGCCCAACTTGGTGCTCTCCTACGGATAACCTGCCCGCTTCCGGCGGCTCTCCGTCTTTCCTTTTTTGTTTCAGCTTTTTTCTAACCCACCTTGACGAACACCATATATATATATGTATTGTCAGAGAGAAACAAGAGACAACGCCCGTATGCTGGGCCGGCTGTTCTTATTCTGCCTCGTTCTCTTCTGCTTCGAGCTAGCCGAGCTCGCGCCAGTGCCCGAGCGCCGCTCTTGCTTCTTTACAATATATATATATATATATATATATATATATATATATATATATATATATATATATATATATATATATATATATATATATATATATACAAACGCGCAGATCACGGCAGACAAGTGAGGTAGGTTTGCCCCCTCAGTCGCGAAAGAGTTGGTACGCCACTGCACATAAGTGTGGATAGGACTGTGTTTGTTCTTGTCAGTTTTGCTATGCGATGTGCCTTTTTTTCTCTCTTCTAAAACATGAAGGTCTAATTGTGTCTGATGTATTTGTATTGCATGTCGCTGTTGCATTGTATCAGGGGCTACGGCTCAGTCTAACTCAGTCTCACTGTTCATGACAGCTTTTTGAGCGGGTCCGCTGTACTTGTACTTCTTGAAGCTGGAACAATTATTATTATTATTATTATTATTATTATTATTATTATTATTATTATTATTATTATTATTATTCGGTGAATTGCTGAAAAATCTCCGGATATGATGTGGAAAGTTGCAAGCCGTGAAACACGTCTACGTTTCTGTGGAAGAAATAAATGGGTAAGCAATATAGCACACTTGTAGAACTACTTGTAACTTCACTTTTTTTTTGTCTCTGTTTTCTTTTTGTTTTTTTTAGGGCATGTTTATCGCTCAGCTGTCAGAGGGGGAGGCGAGGAGTGGCATACAGGAAACGACAGGCCACGGGGAAGCAGCAGCTAAGCAGGAAAGGTAGAGCACACACCTCACTCGAAATGTATTCTCTGGAATCGGCAGTTCTCACGTTGCAGGCAAGTAAATCGTATCAACAAGGCTCGGTTACTATAAATTATATTTGTAATATTTTAAAGATTTATTATGCCTTAATATTTGTTGTATATTTTCTTTGTAAAAAAGCCGGCAGATCCCACGCACTGTGGGAATCGATGTAATGCGAAGCAGCCAGGAAGGAGCAGATCATGCTTTACATAATTTTCATGTCATGTTTTACATGTTAGGACCTATCATTTATGTTCGTCATACAGTCACGTCGCGCAATACCAATTTTGGTGTATATCAAGCTAGCGAACTGGACGCAAGCACACCATGAGCATGGAATGTAAATGGCGTTCTAGATGACATGCATGCCACGATTTTCATGTTACCGCCTGCCACTTATGTTCGTTATACAGTCATGCCACTCAATACCAAATTTGGTGTATATCAAGCTAACGAAACGGCCGCGAGCGCGCCATGAGCGTGGAATGGGTCATGTCGCTCATGACACGTCATTATTTGCATATTAGCACCTGTCATTTATGTTCGTCATACAGTCACGTCCCTCAATCCCAAATTTGGTGTATATCAAGCTAACGAAACGGCCGCGAGCGCGCCATGAGCGTGGCATGCAAGTCATGTCGCACATGACAAGTCATGATTTCCATATTACCACTTGTCATTTACGTTCGTCATACAGTCATGTCACTCAATACCAAATTTGGTGTATCTCAAGCTAACGAAATGGCCGCGAGCACGCCATGAGCGTGGCATGCAAGTCATGTCGCACATGACAAGTCATGATTTTCATATTACCACTTGTAATTTATGTTCGTCATACAGTCACGTCACTCAATACCAAGTTTGGTGTATATCAAGCTAACGAAATGGCCGCGAGTGCGCCATGAGCGTGGAATGCAAGTCATGTCGCTCATGACATGTCATGATTTCCATATTACCACTTGTCATTTATGTTCGTCGTATGGTCATGTCACTCAATACCAAATTTGGTGTATCTCAAGCTAACGAAACGGCCGCGAGCGCTCCATGAGCGTGGCATGCAAGTCATGTCGCACATGACAAGTCATGATTTTCATATTACCACTAGTTATTTATTTTCGTCATACAGTCACGTCACTCAATACCAAGTTTGGTGTATATCAAGCTAACGAAACGGCCGCGAGTGCGCCATGAGCGTGGCATGTCATGTAAATCATGTTGTTCATGACATGCACGTCATTATTTGCATATTACCACCCGTCATTTATGTTCGTCATACAGTCGCGTCACTCAATCCCAAATTTGGTGTATATCAAGCTAACGAAACGGCCGCGAGCGCGCCATGAGCGTGGCATGTAAATCATGTTTTTCATGACAAGTTAGTCATGATTGTCATGATATGACCAGCCATTTATGTTCGTCATACGGTCACGTTATGCCATACCAAATTTGGTATAAATCCCATTAACGATACGGCCAGGAGAGCACAAAGTCGTAGGCGGCTAGATAGATAGATAGATAGATAGATAGATAGATAGATAGATAGATAGATAGATAGATAGATAGATAGATAGATAGATAGATAGATAGATAGATAGATAGATAGATAGATAGATAGATAGATAGATAGATAGATAGATAGATAGATAGATAGATAGATAGATAGATAGATAGATACGCTCAAACTCGCCGAAGTTCGCTAAGAAATGCTTCGCATTTAAAAGCATTTCAAGAGCTTTTACAACCTTATGTATGTATCGGTTGCAAGGCAGCGTATGTTGGAAGAGCGTGAATCAAAGCCAGTCTCACGCCTTTTGTTCTACATGTGTACAATAGTAGCCCGTTATGAGTTATTGTAGTGTTTTCTTTTTTTAGATATTTTATCACTGGAGCCACGAGTTATTTACAAGATCGAAGATATGTTGCTTACTCGGCAAACTACGCTACTTCAAAGTAAATCCTCAGAAGTTCAGTAATTTTTAAGGCGGTCTGGGGCAGCTTCGTTCAGTTTGCCTAATTTACAGAAAAAATATATTGCGATTTTTCCCGTTCGTTGGAAAAAGGGATATTCCTCGTTTGCTGTTCTGTAACTGAACGTTAGAGGGATTTGCAGAACTTTATTGCCGAGATTGGTTTTGTACTTCCGTCCACCTATCTTTTTTTGATTTAACTGACCCAAGAAAGAGAACGTGCTTCTCAAACGGAGATATCTATTAAGCGTACAAAAATACTGATGAAGGCATCTTTTCTAATCCGACGTCGACAAGCAGGGACAGCGATGCCCACGTATAGACTATTTTACAGATGGGTTTGAGTGCCACCATATTGGGCTGTTTGTTAACCTTTGTGTTTTGTATCTATAACAACTAAACGAACAGTCTTACGGTAGACGCATACGCATGAAAACGGTTGGTTTTGTGCATGCGATGTTTCATGGCCTTATGAATTCACGTCGCGATATACAAAAACAAGAAAACATCGGCTTAACAGCCCAAGATGGCGGCGCCCTTATGTCTTAGGTAAAATAGTCTATATGCTGCGCCAAGAAATGATGACGGAAGCATTTATATCGCTTTGGACACCCTATGTAGCCGATGTGCGATAATGTTCACAGCTTGTGGCGGGAAAGACGGCGTTCAGAAAATGCAAGTCACGTTCGGTACTCGTATAAAAGTTCCTCTATTTCAGCAACCTGCGGGAAGAAGGTTTTCAGGTTTTACAGTGGTTTTCGCACAAAGCTCATTACAAAATATAAACGCAATTACCTTTATTCTTTTTTCACTGTGCTCAGATAAATCCATGTAGGATCACACTACAGCCATAGTTTAAGTTTTCGCGAAAGTTTGGAGTAGACAAGATTAATGTGTGCGTTCCATTGCATATTTTCTTCAAAAAGAACCCGCGATGGGGTCCACTGACGATCCAAGAGTGAGGAGCTGCGGTAGTCGCAGCCGGAGTGGTAGACGAAGTGCCTCAGGGTTCGTCCTGCGACTTGCTGCTAGACAAGTGGCCCAACCTGAGTGAAGCTCCAGGAGGTTAAGCGGGCGAGAAGGGAATCGAGGCGCAACCTCCACCACTTGCGACGTACTGCTTTACACGCCTTTATTAGGCCTGGAAGACTTGGCCAGAACAGTCACATCCCAGGCGCAGAACAAACTCAAGATGCGTCCCCACAAACGATGAAGATGAAGAACACCATGTGATGATGGTTATGTACAGGTGATGAAGAAGTGTCTTATAAATGCCCACAATATCCCTCAATAAGACGGATTATAGCTCTTTTGTGCTACCTGGGGTTTGGTTCATATAACGCTTTTTAATTAGAAAATTGTGTTGCGAGAGAGTTGTAGAGTGCTCACGGATAGAAACACAGCTTCGAGACTTGACGCATACCAAGCGGTATATGCAACGACATAATCGTGCCATGTGTCGCAACAGTTGTTGCTACTAAAGGCGACGGTGGCTCTGGTTGAGGCGTAAGCGTACGAGCCAGCATTACGGCAATGTTGCACCGCCACACTGATGGCGGCGGCAGAAGCGAGCGCATAACTTGTGGCGTTTCATTCTGTGGGCACAATGCACGTAAACAGAGGCGCTGTGTGGCAGCGCGTGTATACAAATTTGTCCTTGGTAGCCAGTACCGATGACTGTCATGGCTGCGGCAATATGCAACGCTTTTATAAGCACAGCTGCTATGGTCGAGGTTTGCCGTGTATCGCAGAGAGAAAATCATCATCCTCATGATCCGGCACGTGCCCAATGACCATCCAAGCATTCTGTACAGATGGTTAAACAAGGGAAGCTGAAGCGTGCCCACCAGCTCTCCTGTGACCCAGCCTTGCGCGACTTAGTGCAAGCTGAGCCAATTTTTTTTTAAGGTGTCAAGTATAACGCGAATCGCAACGCAAGCTCTCGTGCCGCCACGTGGCTGTCCAAGTCGCTATGCAATGAGATTGGTGTGTCGGGCACTTGTAACGATTACGTGAAGCAAAGAGAGCACCATTCTAGTGGTTGCACACCGGCTGTGGGCGTATTTTGTGCACTTTGCCCATTATTGCTACATCAAGAGAAGCAAGTTCTCGTGTGGTCTACATTCGCTAACTTAAAGATGCGCCAGTATTGAAGACACTCACCTCCTTCGCAGTGCGGGCCCTGGTATCCGACGGCGCAGTCGCACACTCCCGGGGCCACGCACGTTCCTCCGTTCATGCACTGTGGATAGCACAGCGCTGCTGGGCAGGCCAAGATCAGAAGTGCGATTACACTCGCAATCAGCAGTTCGCTTTCTTTCTCGCATTGAGCACATGCTGCCGGCAAGGAGTTCCGCTCACGCGTTTAGATGGCTCGCCGACTTTCTTTACTACTTGTGCAAACGACACCGCATATCATGTCCAGAGGGTCTGCTACAATCAGAGCACATAACTCACGGGGGGGGGGGGTATCTATGGAAGCTACTACGACACATTGCCAGGACGTGTTAGCGCTGAGCAGCTAAGACGTAGGGACTTAAGGAGTCGTTGCTGTTTCACCATCAAGGAGTTATCGCTCCTCTATTACATCGAAGAATTATTTCGCCAATCGCCTGATTTCAAATGTAAGCACGGGAGATCAAAACGTGACAGTTTCGCCGCAAGGACCAAACAATGAATGCGATAGCAGCAAACTGGAATGAAGCAGATGACAAAATGATTGACAGCACTGCCTTTGCCTGTTGCTGTTCTCACGTCTGACTAGCAGACGAGCCTCGACTGATCCTGAGTGGCGCTATAGAATTCTATATCACAAAACGTGCAATCGAGAGTTCGACGGAAGCCCGTCTGGTCGGGATGAAACATTATGAAGGAAATGAAGTGCACCGACCAAGTAAAACCTTAAAAGAAAACGACGTTTCGGCTTCCATACGGAAGCCTCGTTCGCAATGAGGCCGAACAACTATACTCCGTTTCACCACTGCCGTTCAGCACTACCAAGGCTACGGGGTGTAAGCAAGCTACACGCTTGCGCAGCAAAACATAGTTCTAGATATAATTACCTCACAGTTTACTGGGTCGGCACGTTTGCGCTTGTTTGACACGTGTTGCGTTATATCTATGCGTGATATATTTATGATTTATCCCATTGATGTCGCATGCCTTTAATTGCAGTATCAGTAACCACCGGTAGCTGCGGTTGCAAATAAACATGGCAGCGCCCATGCAGACGCGACCGCCCGCTTCGATCCGAACTTGCGCTTGCTACTCGCCCCCTGAGTTGGCAGCAACAAATAAATGATGGAATGCGCCATCGCTTTGTGCCATCTCACGCTGAGGACAAAGCATCGGGTACATTTTCTCGTTATTTGCGAGATAAGCTGTTCGCTTATCCTCGCCTGCTAAGCCTAACGCGCCGAGAATTTGATAATGGTTCTTGGAATTAGTGCCATATAGTCACGAATACATCGCTGTCGAAGCATCAGCACATTAACCTAAAGCAAATACAAGCGTCAGTTTGTAACTTACGAGTCACACGGCGCACAGTGATGACTTGATAAATTCGAAGCGGAGGGCACCAGCTGCGATGGGTGCAGCCATTTTTTTTCGGTGATGCCGTCTGTCCGCTTCACTCGCCCACGCGTGCGAGCAGACGCCAGGCAGACGCCGAGCAGACGACGCGACGCGGATGAATACATGTGGAGGGGCTAAACGCCCTTCCTATTGGCTAAGGGGCCCTGTAGCCTTGACAGTGCTGAAACAACGCCTCCTCTAGAAAGATGCCTGCCGCGTGAGCCAAAAACTTGCTGCCCTTCCCTTTCCCTCCTTCGTCGTTTCTAATGAGGGCAGTAGCTGGCGATCCTGGCGGTGGCCGCTTCCAACACACGTGCGCGCATGCGCACACTACCACCCCCGACGCCATACCACCCCATCCCCATAGAAAACAAGAGGGGAGAACGTGGCGCCATCCCTCGGCAAGCAACGACAACTCAAGGCAGCACTGCTACAATGGGATAGCGAGCGACGCCGCAGGCATCTTTCTAGAGGAGGCGTTGGCTGAAAGGAACTTCTGAAACAGAGTATAGCAATATATAGGTTTCAGCACGTAACGCAAGCACCGCGCGTAGGACGAGGGAAGGTTTCCATGATTGCGATTCAGTGTTTGCCTTGTAGATTGTATCTCGAGCGATTCGAGATACAGGCGTGACTCCACGCCTGTATCTCGAATCGCTCGAGATACAATCTACAGATCAAACACTGAATCCCAATGATAATAATAATATGTGGGCTTTTACGTCCCAAAACCAGGATATGATTATGAGCGACGCCGTAGTGGAGGGCTCCGGAGGTTTTGACCATCTGGTGCTCTTTAACGTGCACTGATATTGCACAGTACACGAATCGCAATTATGGAAACCTTCCCTCGTCCAACGCGCGGTGCTTGCGTTACGTGCTGAAGCCTATATAGGAGGCACTGCGAGTTGTTCGGCCTTAGAGTTACTGTATATGCTAGCATATACAGTAACTCTATTCGGCCTCATTGTGGGCAAGGCTTCCGTACGGAAGCCGAAACGTCGTTTTCTTTGAAGCTTTTATTTGGTCGGTGTACTTCGTTTCCTTCATCACCTATCACAAAACGTGTACAAGATGGCGCCCATGTTTTAATATTTTGTGTTTTGCATCTGCACATAAGTACGCGAGTGACTTGCCTGTCCTGCAGTAGCGGCCCATGTATCGCTTCGGACACTCGCAGATCTTTTCGGCATTGCAGCGACCTCCGTTGGCGCATTTTCGGTCACATTCAGGGTCTGGGCCTGCGTAATTTTCAACGAAACATTTATTTTCATATGTCTACCGTAAACGACAGCTGTAGTAAAAAATAAAGCTCAACTCACGACCTTGAAGGACAGAAAAGTAGTGGCGTCGAAATAGCGAACCATAAGATTTGAAAAATAACAAATAAGAAATATCCTCATGTGTGGCATGTGATCTCTAATGGTGCATTTCTTCTTCTTCTTTTTTTTGATCGAGTAGCGAAGTGTAACAGTGTGGGTAATATATTAGCGCTTGAAAAGTGTTCCAGTCTTGCTCGTGTCGTCCCTACTGCCTTTTTGGACATATGTCACTAAGTGTGTGTGATGATGTATGTCCGCTCGCTGTATGGGTCTGCAGATGACCTACAGTATTGATAAATAAAAAAAAATTACAAGTACTTTCTCTTTCTCTCTACACAGCTCCGCTTTGCCCATTGCGACTCAACTCTCAGAGCTGCTCCTTCTTCGCCGTCCATGGCGCCTTCTAAGTGTGCCGCTTTTTTGGTGCCGGCGATGTTGCTGGAGCGAGGCAGAATTGTGCATTATGATGCCAGCTCGTTCAAAGCGTGCTTTCTGAGCGTCGTGTCCGGCGGTAATGCTTTGTTTGAGGATAGCGTTATGTTATCTCAGGTCAAATTACTGTGCAGTGGTCGCTTACTAAGTCCGTATGGCATCTCGTGCGCGCTGTCTCAACATTATCAGTGTCATCATTCATTTGATTTCATTATCAGTGTCGCAATGCAAGTCTCATCATGAACGGCGCCTCTTGCTGTGGAGATTCCAGTCGGCGTCATCATGTATCATCCACCTCTGACAATGTGGACGCCTTCCCATTTAGTCTCAACGTCGTTCATTTGAACGTCACAGTGTAGCGCGAAGACAAAAAATTGGCCGCGGATCTGCGTGCTCCGCTGCAAATGTCGTCGAAAGACGAAAAGACGATAGCCATCTGCCGGCCGTACTACTATGTTTTGCCTTGCCTTAGACAGCGCCTCCTCTATGTTGAATCGGCCGCACCTGGCTGGCATTGATAAAATAAAGGAGGCGCTGCGTGAGATATGGACGCCATCTGGCAGTGGCATCGGGAAACATGAGCTTGTGTGGAACCCAGGGCCACTGCCAGGCTTTTTCGTGCATAGCGTTGTATTTTCAGCGCAGCCAAAGAAACACTAGGGTCTTTATAATTACGTATCTATGTATTTTTAGTAAAGGAACACACCACCTGATACTTACGTATTGATGTTGCGCCTCAAGTATGCGTAATATTTGCTTTTTGATTGACAATGTTCACAAGTATGAACGCAGCCACTTGTTCAAGATGGCTGGGTGTTCAGCAAGTGCTTAAACTTTGGCCGAGTGGCTGAATCGTGTCACAGACAGACAGACAGACAGACAGACAGACAGACAAAAATTTTTGCGTTGAAGTATCCCAAGAAAGACTATCGTCTTTAAAGTAGGAGGACACCGAGACATGCAGCACAGGTATGTCTCTGTGCCTTCGAGCTACGCTAAGACGTTCAGCGAACACCAACTAAGCCAATAACCATGCAGAATATTTCTTCATCCTGGCGGCGAAAGAGCGACTCAGCGCATAGTAGTTCACTAAATTGCAGTAAAGCTGATAGCTGGGCGAGTCGGTATGAATTCAGCAAAGAAAATATCTGTGACGCAGACATTTTGTTTGTCCATAAAAATAAACACGTGAAGTCACGGAAGCATTTCATATAATTAGGTGTGGGAGAGAATGTATCAGTCGACCTTCGGTGGCACTCACTAATAAGGAATTGTCGTTTTTAAATCTTGTTTAATCCTTTGTATTCTGGCCATATGCCACATCACTTGCTCCGCAAATGCTCTATGCTGATTATTTGTGCTTATGTGTTTAGTCCTTTTCAAAAAATAAAGCACTTGTGAATTAGCGTTCGCTTGTCCCTTCTTTCGGTGTATCCTCGTGTTTTGTGGGCGCTACAAGATTTTTAAACATGCAGTTCACTAATGGTTTCCTGTGTGGCCGTCGACAAGTACGTCGAGGTCGGTGGTTCGTAGCTTTGCGTAACAGTTCAGTCACAGCGTCGCATCACGCATGTGCCGCCTTGGTCTGCTGCGGTTATTGCTGCGCGTCGCTACGCAGCACCTCCACAATATGTCATGTCACCGTGACGCAGCACTGAAAGCAGTGAAGATTGAGCCAATTCGTTGGGAGAACCTGTGCCCAGGGAAGCAATATGCACTCACAGTACAATGACACGAGCTGTATCGCCATGTGATAAGACCAAAGTCCTCTGTATTTTAGTTACTCGGCGCCCTTTCTTTTTCGGAACAAATACCGCTCGTACACTTCATTTGTCTGTGCGCTCCAGTCAGACTTCTCTACGACGGTCTCTGCTTTCACCTTCATTAAAAGCAAAATCGTTGAATCACCGGCCGAGGTCAGCATAGCTTTGCAGCATCGCTCAGAGGTTTTTCTTGGGGTTTCACTACGGTAATGTAGAGCTCTAGCTTTTGCTTAAATATTCTGGTCCGCGTATGTGGGTTCGGACCCCACTTCTGACACCATGTATCGTTGTGCTGCATTTCGACGTAGTAACAGGCCGACATCCGATGGGTGAAAGAACGGCAACATTTATTTGATGCTCGATTATATAGGCAGGCCAACACGTGTGGCCAAGGATAAAGAGGAAGGGCATATCTTGCGCCGAGCAATTAAACTGTACAGAAGACTTCGGCGCATGTCTTATCGCGTGGCGATACACAAGCGGCCCGCAATTCAGCGAGAATATGATCTGCGGTTGAAACGCATCAGCATTCATCGATGCGTCATCGTGCATTCCAGACTAATCGCAGGTGCACGCGTGAATTTACTCGACCACTCGTGCGTTCAACGAACCCGGACGTGGCGCAAGTTCACTATCAAGATGTTACCTTCCAGCGTTCCAGGATATCTTGGACATGTTTCGCTAGTATGTGCTGGAGGTTGTTCCCAAAATTGTCATTGTCTTTTCTCAAGCAACCTGGTCGTGCAAAGGAGAACGTATACCTCGACATGCTGTAAGCAGCAATCATGCAAGATCTTGAAAGCCTCAAATGGAAGCCATTTTCCAAGAGCCCGGGCCCGCTTCGCGTTTGATCTGCATGCGCGGTACATGCATGCTGTCCTTTACAGCTGGGCCAAAGCAGGTTAAAGCATGAAAGTGCATAATGTAATTAGTAATCGCCTCTTTCACAAAATCTGTCGCTAATTCCCGGTAGAGATGAAGGCGAGTGAATCGATGCAGTAGTAAGCGAAAGATTCGAAACTCGTTTGACCTATAGGGTATGGGCGCACACGAAAGTTTCTCTGATTCTTCTGTGAAAACATTTAAAGCTTTGTATGCATTGCTGGGAAAAATACCAAAGTATCCCGTTACAATGCCTCATTTATTAAACTATGCCTTCCAGTTCCGGTGCCACACAATGGTACCACCGGGGATACCTCGGTTCACGTGCCACTCGCGGCGCGGCGCTGCTAGCTGACACTGCGCCGCCGCTAAGAAGGCTGCTGAAACGTCCGCGCCGTGCCCGAGTCGCACTACTCACTTGTTAAGTTGAAAGTTGCACTTACGCCGTCCACCCTACCTTTCAGACGCGGAAAACTGGATGCCGCGCTTCCCGAGGCACGAACTCCTTCGTCGTCGAAAGAATCAAGCCATCGCGTTTCTCCGGCAAAGCTCATCGAAGTTTTTCTGGATGGCTTTTTTTTTTTTTGTCGAGCCTGGTGGCACACATGTCACCGTCCCGTTATAAAGGGGATGCTCATGGCATCCATCCATCCAATGAAGCGCAGTGCACATGATCTGCGCGGCTAGGCGTGGCGCAGTGAGCCAGCTGAGATTGCAATGCCAACGACTTAGCGATCGTTCCTAACAGAGGCATGCCAAGCCGTCACACGCCGTTACGACGAATACAACTAACCTTAGCCGGTGGAAACATCTAGTTTGCGTCCATTCATTTGATTATTGTTTGCCGTATTGTGAAAATCGTTGCCACTTACGGTTGTCGGCGCATTGTTTCTGCAATCGCAGCCGAAGTGGCGTGCCGCTCAAGTAGCGGCCCTTCTCGTTCACAATGCGAAGTCCGATCCCAAAAGATGCCATTCCGGTGACGTTGCCCCAGCACGGCAGGAACACTTGGAACACTGCGTTCGTTGAGGGAATATGAGTGGCGCAGCGGCGAAAGGTGGGCTAGTTGTACATAACTCAAGAGTTGAAGGAGAGAGAGAGAGAGAGAGAAAAAAAAAACAGCGCTAAGACAGGACGAAGGAAGGCGACACGAGGACGGGCGCTGACTGTCAACTGAAAGTTTTATTTACTATATTACTAGCGAACGGGTACAAGAACACCAGAGAAAGAGACAGGACGGTTTTCCTGGTGTGCTTGTGCGTGTTCGCTAGTACACTCTTAATCTTGTTCCACATAGGTTCCATATAACACAGTCGTAAACATACGTTAAACGTAACAGGTGGAGGTGTTATGTGGCTCAGGGCTGTTTCGCGCGCGCTATCCAGAACAGCAGCAGTTGTTTCTTTATTTTTTGCTTAGTTAAGTGGAACGTGACGTATGTAGTCGTACTGGCGTAAAGGTAGCGCAAAAAAAACGAGGACAAGAAAGTGAAAAACACAAGCGCTTACTCGCAACTGAAAGCTTTATTGCTTGAACAGAAAATATATATTTAAACTATAGGCGCGCGACCACTTCCCGCGCATGCGCATCGTGGACAAGGCAAAAAGCAAAATTAGCACAAAACACACCTCCGCCAGCCCCCCCCCCCCCCCCCTCCCCAACAGGCTACCCTTCCTACGCATGAGTGTGCCCTCTGTTGTCCTAACAAAGAAAGAGATTGGCTTCTTGGAAGGGCGCATGCGCGACGCGTAGCTTGACACGTGTAGCTTGTATTGACGGCAGAATGATGACGTTACTATCAGTTTAGGTTTTTGTTGTTTTTCACTTTATATGTCACGAGAGTAAAATTTTCATTTGAAGTCTAGCGGTCATTCTGTGTGCATCTTCCTCTGTCCTTGTTTTGTTCCTCTATATTATGTATTTAAGTCAAAACCAACTAGCCCAAATTTCTGCTTTAATTCCCATACTAATTTTGGCCCTACCCCAAGTTAAGGAGGCGATCACGAGAACACCCAGACGTAGGCGGCTACATAGATAGATAGATACGCAGATAGAACCGCTGAAAGTGCCTACAGTTGGCTAAGAAATGCTTCGCATTTAGAAGTGCGCGCCGCGTAAGTTTGACATTACTAGAGAATTAGACAAAATACGAAAATAATCATCGATTATTAAACCTGGTAGCACGAAGGCATCAGTGGAAGCCCCAGTTTAATGCTACGTGATACTAGATAGACAGAGGGACACGAACAAAATGTCATTCTAAAAAACTATCACTTGAAAAGAAAAAAAAATGATACAAAGTGCACTAGTCAAGCTTCTATCTACTTAAGCGATAATTAATTAGAACTGAGAGAGAAGAAAGCCAAGGAAAGTATAGGGATGTTATTTTTTGTAATTATGATATAGTAAATACGAAGAAAGTAAAGTGGATGAAAAGATAACTTGCCGCTGGCAGGGTACTTTTTTATGATTATTATTTTCACACGAATAACTATAAAACATCTTTTTGTTGTACAAAACGAGAAATTATTCTCTTTTCTAGTTTTTAAATACATTTTTCTAAGCTACCCGATTCTTGGCCAATCCCCCAGGGTGGGTGTGAGCCATAAGTTTGGGATCTACATCTACAGCACATTCCTCAAAGTCACGCAAAAGCGGTGAACAGATTGCGGTACCTTTCGTGTTCTCTCTTTTTGCGTCTTAATCAATTTCCCTTGAGTGCGCTTGCACACATCTGCGTTTATATCGTGCGCAATAAGCTCAGTTGCGAGTCAGCGCCGTAGGTCTACCTTTCGTCATCGTGTGATTTGTACTTTGCCCTGTACATGCCAATTCAAGAAGAAGCAAGGCTAATTATCCCGGCTGTCAGTTGAGGTATTGTTTCGACGGCGAAAAAACACTGCTCAGATGGCGCCAATTCAGCTAAATGAATTCGAACTACAGATGGTATCATAAATTAAGGAATTAGAAATTTGGAGAACACATGTCTTGGGTTGAGGTTAATTGGTGTATTCATGTGGGAGGTAGTGGCCAAATACTGCACCAGGGTGGCCAATCCTTTTTTAGGAGCTTGCTCGGCAAGCTTCTTATGCTCGCGCCTTGTCCGGCGGCGGCGGCGTGTACACTTCTCTGGTGATTCCAAGAATGCTCACTAGATGGCGCGCCGGCTTTCCGGTGATTTCAAGAATGCTCACTAGATGGCGCGCCGGCTTTCCGGTGATTTCAAGAATGCTCACTAGATGGCGGCGCCGCTCAAGGCGACGCACACAAGGAATCTCAGGTAGCGTGGCGTCGCCTGCAGACCTTGTCCTACCCCAACCCATACATATTGTCCAAGATAGATCCCGACACATACGCATCACAGTGCAGGTTCTGCGCCAATAAAACAGCCACCCTGTACCACATGGTATGGGAATGCCCACACAACCCACCTATGCAACCCAGGACACAACACAACATTATAGCACGGATATTTGGGCGAGTTTGTACTGATCCATGACGGTATTTTGGAGCGCGAAAAAAGACACGATACACGAGAAAGACTGAACAGGACAACATTATAGGGTGGGAGGCAGCTCTGTCCAGCTCGGATCCGAAGACCCAAGAGGCCCTCGTGAAACGTGCGAGGACAGCGGCCCGCGCCAATGGGATCCCGGACTAAGGATCCCACTCACCGATCTTCTCGCGAGGAACATCCAATAAATGTTTTATTCTCTCTCTCTCACCACTCTTGGCACGCGCGCTTCCTTTCTCTTCGCCGGGAGCTCACGCAGTGAACACTCTTCGTTACCGCTCGGCCGCATGAACACCGCAGAAGCCAAGGCAGCAGCGCGGCGGGCTCGCAACGCAGCAGCAGCTCGGGCTCGCCGCCAAGACCCTGCGGTGACAGCCCGGGAAACCGAAGCGAAGAGGGCTCGCCGTCAAGCAAACCCGGAGCTGCGGGCCAGCGAACCAGAAGCGAAGCGGGCGCACCGTCATGCGGACCCTGCGGTCACAGGTCGCGAAGCAGAAGAAAAACGGAAGCGGCGGCAAGAGAACGCCGAAGAAGTGCGGGCGCGGGATGCCGCGGCCAAGCGCCAAAAGCGGTCGCTACCTGACGTAGGCGGCGCCGACGCGCGCTTCAAGCGCGACTTCCTGGACCACACGTTGTGTATGTAATGTATATATAACAACGTTGTCACGTCTATATATGATGGTAGGAGATGTGTACGGAGGATTCGCGGGTTACCCGATCATCTCCGAGCAAGCTCCTCTAACATCATTCACCTTGTGGATATGGCGATGATTTTTTTTTATTGTCACTTTCAACATGTAGTACAAGAACTTCGAAAAATATCGCCAGGCCTGCGTGGAAAGCGCGGCACAGTCACAGCGAAAGCTCGAAGAGTGGCATTGTAGACTTACAACGGTTTGCATCACAATTACAACGGTTTACAACCCGTTGTAAACTCTCTTGGGGCTACTAATACAAGTACGCTTGCAAGGTACCCATTACGTCATAAATCATAATTTTTGTAAAGTTGGGAAGCACCCACTACGCCATTATTCGTCATTCTGCGGGGAAGCGAGGTACCCGCTACGCATTTGAAAGGCATTATGTGCACTTTGTTGATGTGGAGGCTGATGACGATGAAGAATTATGGCTGAGCCTTTTGTAATGGGTAGGATGCATTCAACGACCCACTCGTTACGCAATTCATATTGTGTGACGCCTGGTTACACAAGTCTCATTGTGTGACGCCTGGTTGATATTTTCCTCTTCTGCCACTCTATATTACATACGTTAACGTGCTTCCTTCCCGACATGACGCCTGTATAGGGTCTTTTTGGGGTGGAGTTTCGAGCACCAGCATTGCTCTGTAGTAGAATACAGGGCTGCCGCGGAGAGGGCCCATGTCCGGAACCCGCTCCATCCTGGATATTAACGCGATAGCGTTAAAGAGCTCGTTTCGCAGAAATTCCGGCGTCGGCGTCGGTGTCGGCGTCGTTGGTTGTGAGCGAAAAATCATCATCTTGTCCGTGACCGAAAAATCGAGAAAGATGCAAATGAAATAAATAATAAACATTTTCGGGTCCGAGTGAGGATCGAACCCGGGTCGTCTGCGTGGCAAGCAGGTGTTCTACCACACAGCCATGCCTCTGCTTGGAAGTACTGTGAAAATAACTTCGTCTGCTTGGCAAATGCAGTGAAGATAACTTCCATGCTTCGCAAACGCAAGCGTCCTTTATATAGGCGTCGCAATATAACATGTAATATCCCAGGAATATTGCGTGGTACAAGCGTACATTGCCATCGGGCGTCAGAATATGTGACTATCATAACGATTCCATAGTTTAAAGCCAGCAACCCATTACACACGGCACACATCTTACTGTGCGTATTCCCTTAACACTACGTAGTGGGTGCATAACAAGTTCGAAAACATTTCCCACATTTGCCGCGCATAATTGCTCCTGGTTTAAAGCATACTACCCATTACATAGTATGCACTAAGTGATTGAAGTACGCACTAGGGACGGGATGTCGCTATCGCGTTCAACTCTTAAAGGCGAAGCTTAAGGGTCCCCCCAATTTTTTTTTCTTCTTTAGCGTCTTTTTTTTTTTCTTATTTCGCGCGATAGCGGTTACGGACACCGGCGGCGTACAACTACGGCGCCAAAAACGGCCCTTGTGATGTCATAACAGCTTTCGCTGTAAAAAATTTCCGGCCCCATAGCCTGGCTAGCTAGTGACGGCACCAGCCGCATGACTCAGCAAACGGTGCCAACAGTGACAATGGACCATGTAAAAATACATACACTACATTACACATGTCACGTTTAGAGATAGACAAAGAAAACCACGTAAATTATTTGTCAAACTATGCCACTATCCGATGGCATAAAACGCTTTATGGCCGCAGAAAAGTTGTGCGCTGCTTTCATCGGTCGGTAGAGCATTCGAAGCGAGAGCGCCATGAAATTCTATTAGCCGCCGGCCGCGGACATTTACAGCAGCCGGTAAATTAAAGCAATTGTTCGTCACAGCCCTCGTGCTGAGCGCCTGTAACCTAAAGGTGCTTGTGGTAGAGGGTCATCATGTTCTACTATTCTGTGCCTTATATCAGCAGTACTTATGGTGTGAACAGAGTCCAGCAGAAGTACGCGCATGTGTTGGAACGGAGAAATACTGGTATCTGTCCTATTTAAAAACGTAATGATTCTTATTGCCCTTAAAGACCCCCGACAGCAAAAGTTTTGTTTGCGACTTTTTTACAGTAATTTGTAGCTTTGCGTCTGGTAATGCCGAAATTGAATCGTAAATGCTCTAACGCATCGTATAATTAATGCTAGCGTCGTTAATCCAGGACGATTTTGCTTCAGTTCGAAACGCCCGCCTAAATACCATAAGAAACTAGCGCCCCACAGCGGGGCAGCACCTGAGACTAAATGCGCTCAAGCTTCGGTGACGCTGAACGTGCCGTTTCCAAATAGGGTGACCCGAGGGCGGTGAAGAATAAAGCGATGTGGGTGCGTTCAGCGTGTCGCCGTCAGGAAAAAGAAAAGCATTCCTGGCGTGAGCAGCGAAAACCACCTTGACAGCAGCCCGACAACAGAGCGAGAGGGGTGACGAACAATAGTCCTCGCCGGGTGCCAGTCGGGATATTGTGCGCACCCCGAAAATGTTCTCCGATGCCGACAACACTTGCTTAACCTCTGCAACGTCACGAGGGGAGCCTCTGTCTACGTAAAACCACGGAAAATGTCGATTTTACCAGACTACTCGGATGAGCCCTCACATTTACTTTAAAACCAAATTAAAATATCTTATAGGCAACACTGGACCCTAATAATCGGTGAGAAGTGCCCCCGCATGCAAGAGTCTCAAACGACACAAGAACCTCGAGTTTCCAAATTTGCTGTCAGGGGTCCTTTAAAGTATGTCCTATATGTGCTGTCCTACGATGCTATGCTGTATGTACCTCAGAGTGCTATGCGCAAATGCGAAATATAGGGTACGCAAGGTGGCTGTGTAATAAACCACATTAAATTAAAAAAAAATATGGCACAATGAGATACAACAATTAACCCATTAAGGTCCAGTGTACTTTAGAAAGTGCACTTCCTTTTTTCGAAAATAGACAATACACAAGAGAATATTCTGATCTTGCTCATTGCAATTTCGGACGCCAAAGGTTGCAGCAAGGTAATCCTAACTTTGCATATTGACTCGGTTCTGTTTTTTCTATTCTATCAGTAGTTTAGGCGTTATAAAATTCTTATTTTGGTTTCCTGCAGCGAAGATGTAATGACTAAAATGTTTGATTATGGAGTAACCGCAAAAGTAACGCCCGTTACTTTTTTTCGGTAACGGTAACGCGTTAACTTTTTTTATGGCAGTAACGCCTTCACATTCTTCGTTATCGTAACAAGTAACTTATTTAGTTACCTTTTTTTTTTGTAATGCATACAACACTGCAAAGGAGTCTGTGGTCTCACCGCGCTACAGTGACTCCGCTGAGAGACGCGGGACCATTCTTTAAAGTGGCTGATGCTGCCGCGCCGCCATTTCCCGCCCCGCGAGAACCGTCCAGAATTTGCCACAAGCGTGTAGGGGACGTGCTCCGGAATCGGTGGACGCCTATTTCACTGAACTCGGACCATTCCTTCTGTTTTTACGGCCACTTCTTCGCTCGCCCATGTGGAGGAGCGGCGGCGGCGACGCCGGGAGACGCTCGCCCGAAGACGACAATGCTGCGGTTGCTGACGACTATGGACTCAACTGGGGAGTCACAAACAGCGGCCGTACGACAATCCGAACCGGGTTTGGGTGAAGAAGTCATGGACTTTGCCGCACAAAACCGGGATGAAGCAGCACTGCAACGCGGCGTCCGCGCGCGCCGACGCAGCTTTTTCCGCCCAAACTGAGACCGACCGCACGGAGGAGGGATGGCAGATATCCCAGTCGCTCAGAGCAAAGAAGAAACTGGCGAAGGAGCGGAAATTTCAACAAGGAGGGGACATCTCCGCTGACAGCAGACCTACGATAGACAACCAGCCAAAGTGCCGGGGTCGACCTACAAGACGGAGGCCCCCCACCACTACCCAAGGACGATCTGAAAGTAGTCTTCCGACCTCACCAGGGACTGCCTCTCAAGAATGTGACCACCCAAGCGATCTCTGACGCTATAGTGGAGGCTTGCCAAGGAGAAATCAGGTGGGACCACTTTATTCTCCGCATCCGACCGGGGTCCAACATTGCACTAGCGTCGACTCCAGACACGACCGTAGCGATGGCTATGAGAGGCGTCACGTCTTTGAAAATCAACGGAAGACCACACCCGGTCAACGTCTACGTTACGGCAAGTGAAAGGACCAAAAAAGGTGTTATTCACGGTATAGAGCCGCGCACCCCGTCCGAGACCATCAAAGCGAGCATCCGTTTTCTCACCCAAGGCGTAACGCTGGTCGACGCTCTAAGTTGGGAGACTCTCAGAGTGCCGTCTTGACTTTCTTCGGGGGCATTCTACCGAGATATGTTAACTACACAGGAGGTGAGATGGAGTGTGTCCCCTTTTCTTAACACCGTCCAATTCTGCCGAGCGTGTGAGGAGGTTGGCCACCGCACCGACGTGTGTCCGCAGCCAGACTCACCCGTGTGCCGTACCTGCGGAATGCGCAACCCAGAAGTAAACCACAGCTGCACTCCGACATGCGCAATTTGCTCTGGAAACCATATCACCGGAGACCGCAGTTGTCTGAAACGCCTCAAACCTATTCATAACCAAGCAGCGAAACCACCCAAAAAACCACACAAGCCAGCCCCTCGCTGGTTCCAGTCGAAGGAAGAGGAATCAGAACGGGAGTACGGACCAGGAGCGACCCGAAAGAGCCGTTCCAGAACCCGCACGCCGTCGAAAAGCCGTGCCGCGGAGACCGGGCAACCAGGACAGCGGCATCCAATGTCGACGTCGATGCTGAAAGCAATCTCCCAGGACAATACGAACGTGCAAGCCCTTCCGAGAAGCAAGTCACCGGGGGCATGCCCTGCACACAGCAACCCACAGGCGCACGCGGTAAGCTATGCGCAAGCCGTACCTCCCACTGCCAAACTTAAACCCGTTACACCACCGATCACAGAACACCCAGAATACAAAAGGGTAGTAGCTGAGAACAGACAACTCGAAACAGATCTACAGGAGCTTAAGTCTAGAATGGCGCGCCTGGAGTCACTACTAAACCAGTCGAGTAACACAAAAAGCCCGCCGAACAGGCCTGTTGTCTCGCAGCCCGTGGCAACGCAACAACCACAAACACCGTAGATAGCGTTCCTTGTTCAACAAATTCAATTTGTTTCTGCCAAAGTAGGCCAGATGGAACGCACCATAAGTGACATTAGTCAGGCGCAAAATCCTCGCAAGATTTCTAGTCAGAGCCCGGGTGCCCCCACGAGACAAGCTAAAGAATTTGGAATAACAGATTCCGAGAATACCAATCATGGCTAGACACAGTAATAATAAAAAGACCGAGCAAATGGAAATATGGCAGTGGAATTGCTGCTCATTGAGAACAAAACTTGAAAACTTCAAACAATTTATTGGAGCATCTTCAATCCCTCCTGATATAATCTGCCTTCAGGAAGTAGGCAAATTTCAGATAAATCTGAGAGGGTACATAAGACATATCAACCCAGAGTACCCACAAGTGGCGACATTTACCAAAAAGGTAAATGTCAAAAAGGTAAACATTTACCAAAAAGGGGCACGACGCCGCCACGACAATGGGACGCTCACCGCTTCTGTTGTTACAGTTCCTCCTGCTTGGGCTGTCCTGGTGGCATCCCGTCCTTCTTCGGTATGGCTTCGTGGATGTGCCACGTTTCCCGGGCGCGCATGCATGGGGTTCCTCGTCGAGCCTTGCCAAAGACGAAACCATGAACCTTCTTCAGACCATGGAAGCGCCTGCGCGGTATGCCACACCAATCTTGGCTGATGACGGAATCACCACCTGGCGGAGCGGGCGATGCACCGACACGAACATCGGATCCAGAGTCCGATATAAAAGCCCGTCACAATCGCTGTTCACTGGGCACGACGCCGCCACGACAATGGGACGCTCACCGCTTCTGTTGTTACAGTTCCTCCTGCTCGGGCTGTCCTGGTGGCCTCCCGTCCTTCTTCGGTATGGCTTCGTGGATGTGCCACGTTTCCCGGGCGCGCATGCATGGGGTTCCTCGTCGAGCCTTGCCAACGACGAAACCATGAACCTTCTTCAGACCATGGAAGCGCCTGCGCGGTATGCCACACCAATCTTGGCTGATGACGGAATCACCACCTGGCGGAGCGGGCGATGCACCGACACGAACATCGGATCCAGAGTCCGATATAAAAGCCCGTCACAATCGCTGTTCGCTGGGCACGACGCCGCCACGACAATGGGACGCTCACCGCTTCTGTTGTTACAGGTTAGTTACCTGGAAAACGCCAGTGGTATTAGGTGTAATGATTGCTGTTTAATAGCGGTGTCGTGCCCAACTGAGTTCTGTGACAATGTAAAGCGTGCGCTGAGCTGCTTTGTGCAACTTCGTGCTTATATCTGTGTCTCGTTAAAACTTTTGCTATCGGGGGGATGTCGAACTTAACCCTGGACCTCAAGACTCTGTATTAGACATTGTGCGCAGGATAGAAGCAGGCCAAGCTGCAATGTTGAACGAACTAAAAGGGATAAAAGAGAGACAGGATGCCACTGACGTTGAGGTTAAAAGCCTTAAGGATAGAGTCACGTCTCTCGAATCCGCTCTTAGTTCACATAAGACTTCCGGAACAGATACACCTGAGAGTATCCTGTTAATCTCACGCCAGTTAAAATCAATAACCTCAAGATGCGAGGACACCGAAAACAGACAGCGCAGATCAAATTTACTCTTTTTGGCATCAGCGATGAGGCCAGTGAAGACTGGACGAATTCAGAGCAGAAAGTCATCCAATTCTGTGCTGAAAGGTTGCACCTTACTCTGTCAAGTGACCAGTTTGAGCGAGTGCATAGAATTGGACGATTCGCTCAGAACAAATGCAGGCCACTAATTGCTAAGCTTGTCACATTTAAAGACAAACAGAACATTCTTGCGTCCGCAAAAAAGCTAAAGGGTTACCATTTTTCTATTCGTGAGGATTTTGCGCCGAGCACTCGCTTGGCAAGAAAAAAGCTTCTGGAATATGCAAGAACGCAAGACAAACCCTGCAAACTGTCCCTTGACAAAATGCGCATTAATAACAAGGAATACATGTACGATGTTGAAACTGACACCGTTGTACTGTGTAGCACATAGCCAAATAAAAGTACTGGTGCGCATGCTCCTAAACCACCCCTTCGTACCGGTGTATCACGCTCGCTATCAATATCGTACACTAACATACGTAGCCTTCTAAATAAGCGTGAGATATTCTGCTCCTTTATAGAAGACAGCAATCCCGACATTATAGCTCTAACGGAAACATGGTTGCACCACGATGTTTCTGACGGTGAAATATTCCCAGAAGGTGACTTGTTCAACATTTATCGGCATGATCGCAGTGATAGAAGGGGTGGTGGTGTCCTGCTTTCAATAAATAAAAAGATTTCGTCCTATGAAGTTGATACCTCGTCTTCACTTGAGATTATCTGGGCTGCCTGTCAAACCACCTGTGGAAACTTATTAATTGGTGTCTGTTATCGGCCCCCCTGAATTGCGCCCTTCATTTATTGATAATCTACGTGAAAGCATTGTTGCTGCTATGAAGAAATGTTCAACTACGAATGTTTATCTGCTCGGTGACTTCAATTTCCCCCCAAATTGATTGGTCATGCTTGACATCATCGTGCAGGCAGGCAGCTGATTTCATTGACTTGACTTTGGACTTCAATCTTTTTCAAGTAATCGATAATCCTACCCGTGACACTAGTCTTTTAGATTTGATGCTGACTACTGCACCTGAAACCGTATGCCCAGTGTTAATTTCTGATGGTTTTAGCGACCATAAAATGCTCCAAATAACACTCCGGGTTCCCTTGTTGTTTACTGGATTTCGGCATAAAAAGATTCGCGATTACAACAAGGCTAACTATGTTCGCCATTAACACCGAACTAGATAACTTCTTAAATGACTCATTTCTGCCAGCTTTTTCCCAACGCTCCGTTAATGAAAACTGGATACTATACAAAGAAAAATTGCTCGCTCTTGTCGACAAATATATTCCCTACGTTTCGGCAGTCAACGACAAGAACAAACCATGGTTCAACAAGAACCTGCGAAAACTTCGTAATAAGAAAAAGCGTCTCTACTGTCACGCAAAAAACAGGGCAAGTGAGTCATCATGGAGCAAGTACAAAGCTTTTCTTAGTGAGTGCACTGTTGCCTTACGCACTGCTAAGGACAAGTATTTCGCTCACGACCTACCTTCTCTCCTGAAGTCTAATCCGCGCAAATTTTGGCAAACGATAACGCCTAATCTCAGTTTCGATATTTCGTTGCTAGACGACAGACAACAACCCCTTTCAGACGCGGAATGTTCATCAGTATTCAATACATTTTTTACTTCTGTTTTTACAAGGGAAGACCATTCCGATATCCCAGTGGGTCCGGAACACGATTACCCATTTATGGCACCTATAGATATCTCAGTTGACGGTATTGCTGGCCTCATTAACAAACTTAAAAACTGTGGTATCGACGATATTAACACTAAGCTATTAAAAAACACAGTATCTATTTCCAAGTGTAATTCTTTACCATATCTTTAAGCAGTCCTTATCATCTGGAGTATTGCCCGTAGACTGGAAGATTGCGAAAGTCATCCCCATTTTTAAAACCGGAGATAAACGTCGGCCTGAAAACTATCGTCCAATATCGCTAACATCGGTATCATGTAAGCTACTTGAACACATAATCGCCTCGCACATTTACACCCACCTCGAAAAAAATAACTTTTTCTTTCAGAAACAACACGGCTTCAGAAAACGTTTTTCCTGCGAAACACAGTTACTCGAATTCACCACTGATCTGCACTCCAACATGAACAACAGCCAACAAACAGATGCCATTTTTTTAGACTTCTCTAAAGCATTCGATCGCGTTGCCCATTGCCGTCTCATTTCTAAATTATCTAATTTGGGTATCGACTCACTGACCCTTTCCTGGCTTAGAAACTTTTTGTCACTTCGTCATCAATTTACGGTTGTTAACAACTGTCCTTCTTCCATTGCTGAGGTCACGTCTGGTGTACCACAGGGGAGTGTTCTGGGTCATACTAGAATGAGTTGAGCGCATACGAGGACACGGACAAAAGAAGGAGACATACACACACTGGCGCTACTAACAACAATGGTTTATTTTTATTGCTTCTGTACCCTGTTTATCTATCTCGTAGAGGTGAATTTCCTTGGTTGTTATCGATTGCGATTTGTTGTTTTTTTTATGGAAGCGTGTTCACGTGACTGTCGTGCGCAAAACCGGTATATGGATCGGCGGGTGAATGAAATAAACCATTGTTGTTAGTAGCGCCAGTGTGTGTATGTCTCCTTCTTTTGTCCGTGTCCTCGTATGCGCTCAACTCATTCTAGTATGACCAACCAATAAGCCCGCATCGCCACCCTCGTCGAGTGTTCTGGGGCCTTTACTTTTCCTAATATTTATTAATGACTTACCCTCAGGCATTTCCTCCTGCATACGACTATTTGCCGACGATTGTGTTGTTTACAGAGCAATTAATTCCACTAACGATCACAATACTCTGCAACATGACCTTCACACTATTACCTACTGGTGCACCAAATGGAAAATGTCTCTGAACCCTTCTAAGTGTAAAACTATATCGTTCTCACGCAAGCGCACTAGTTCCATATTTGCATACAGCTTAAACAATACGACCTTGTCATCTACCACTAACTACAAATACCTTGGCGTGAGCCTCACTACTAACCTTTCTTGGTCTTTGCACATTAACAATATTTGCGCTACTGCATCGAAAACACTTGGCTTTTTGAGGCGCAACTTGCAAAATGCAACTACTGACGTTCGTAAGTTAGCTTACCTGACGTTTGTACGCCCTCAATTAGAATTTGCATGTGCTATATGGTCACCGTACCAAGAATATTTAATAACCACGCTTGAACGCATACAGAATAGGGCTGCCCGGTATATCACTCGGAATTTTGATCGGTGCGCCAGCATAACACAGATTGAAGCGCAATATTTCTTTACAGCACCTAGATATCCGTCGCAACATTGCTTTGCTTTGTCTGCTTCACAAGTATGTCCATTCCGATAAGCCTTGCATATTACCCCTCGAAACGCCCACACGCATATCCTCAAGATTACATAATCATCTTAGTTTCAAGCGCATTTTTGGTAAAACTTCTGCTTTCAATTTATCAGCTGTACCTCGTGCCATATCTCACTGGAATGATCTTCCTGATGAAATTGTTTCGATAAGCGATCATAAGATATTTCGTGATCGTCTGTACGCACTTTTTACTCAATCTGCCTTGATTTATTTTGTTGTTCTGCTTGTTCACCATGTTACTGTTCTGCTTGTTCACCGTGTTCTTTTTCACTGTACAGTTGCTTTAAATGTATTTTCGAGCGGTTTCTGTTGTATTTCACCTGTTATTGTATCAATGCCCCCCCTTACTCAATGCCCGACAGGGCCTGTAAGGTTTCTTCTAAATAAATAAATAAATAAGGATATAGCGTTGAGTATCAGCTACGTGAGCAATGAGGCAGTGCAACACCAGATAATAACAGTGTGGCCCAAAAAACGTGGAGGACCAAGAACAGTGGGGATCAATATATATAGCCCACCTAAAGAGAGACGAGCCGACTGAGAGATTTATAGCGCATGCGATGGGTTTATTGAAAGAGAAAGACAGGCTAGTTATCAAGGGGGGATTTAATGCGCCACACAGAAATTGGGCATATAAGCAGGACAGCCCCAAGGGCAAACTCCTTGTAGACCTTGTTGAACGGTATGATCTGTGTCAACTTACACAACCAGACCTACCGACACGAGTGGGGAACAGCTTAACAAAAGACACGTCACCGGACTTAACATTTACAAATTCTGAAGGACACGTCATATGGGCACACCTCGGAGAAAACTTGGGAAGCGACCACTACATTCTCGGAATAACCGTTAATGCCGCCACGACAAGAATCGGGAAAGCCACAATATCTAAGTGGAAAAAATTTAGGGAGAACATAGGAGACCAAGGGGAAATAAGAGATCTTGGTTACTGGAGGCACACAAGAGGCGCACAGGAAAGTGACAAAGGAAATAGAAACAAGCGTGGAAGTCCCAGCAGTCGACAAGCACCTGTTCCATTTGTGGGACGTGAGGAGACGCCTCACAAAGAGATGGAGGAAGCAAAAGCTTAATCACAATAACGGAAAGGTGGGCTAGTTGGTTAGGGTTCATGATGAATTATATGGGGCAGATATCGCCCTGAAGTGGTTCACGTGGCACCTCTGATGACAATGATTTGGACGATGCTGGACATATAAGTGGCGTTTTTTCCAATAAACATTTCAGTTGTGAGTACAGCGCATGTCCTGTCTTTTCTCGTCTTTGTCTTCGTCCTAGCGCTGCCCCATATAATTCATCATGAGCTTAATCAGAAAACCGCCAGGCCTGCGCGGAACGCGCAGCACAGTCACAGCGAAAGCTGGGAGAGCACCATTTCTAAAACCCGTTGCAATCTATCTTGGGGCTACTAATACAAGTACGCTTGCAAGGTACCCACTACTCCATTAATTGATTCGGTGGCTGATGACGACGAAGAATTATGGCTGAGCCCTTTGTAATGGGTTGGAGGCATTCAACGACCCCCTCGTAATGCAATTCATATTGTGTGACGCCTGGTTACACAATTCGCGTTCTGTGACGCCTGGTTGTCGTTTCACTCTTCTGCCACGTTATATTGCGCATGTTAACGCAGTTCCTTCCCGACATAATGCTTGTATAGGGTTTTTGTGCGCCGTGTTTTCGAGCACAGGCATGGCTCAGTGGTAGAACACTGGGCTGGCACGGAGCGGACCCAAGTTCGAATCCCGTTCCATCCTGAACATTTTTTCTTAAAGTTTTTTTCTTATTTCGTGCGATAGCGGTTACGGACACCGGCGGCGGCGGCGGACAACTACGGCACCCTTGTTGTGATCTCATAACAGCTTTCGCTGTAAAATTGAAGATAAGGGTAGCTTAGTTGTCACAGGAAGCCAATGACTACGCACGCCACCTAAATAACAATAACTGGAGGCAATTTAGTGACTCACTTAGAGAGATGTTAGGAACCAAAAAGACATGGCACATCTAAGGAGTATGATCGATCCAGGGGCAACAAAAACAATGACGAACAGGGCTTTAAGAATTCTCGAGAATGAGTTTGAAGGTAACGATGACGTACTTATCAACGAAGTCAAGAAATTATATGTCGGACAGGACACATGCGAAGTGGTACATGACAAATACGCAGGTAAAGAACAACCAGAGTTAGACGCGCCCATAACATTTGAAGATGTTTATGCGGCGGCCCAGTCCTTCAAAAAGAATACCGCCCCAGGACGAGACAAAATAACAAACGCTATGCTTAGAAATCCAAGTGACGCGGCCCTCAGACAAATCACGGACTTCTTTAATGAAAAGGTATGGGTAGATGGAGGAGACCTTCCAGTAGAATGGAAGGACTCAAACATCATCTTAATACCGAAACCAGGCAAACCAAGAGACATTAAGAACCTCCGACCAATATCCCTTACCTCATGCTTGGGTAAGCTTACTGAAAAAACAATATTGACCAGATTGACAGACTATGTAGAGAGGGAGGGTCTGCTACCGGTGAATATGTTCGGCTTCCGGCCACATGTATCGGCCCAGGATGTTTTCCTCCTATTGCAAAATGACGTACTGAACCCAAACAGAGGATCGAGCGACGAATTCTTACTAGCGCTAGATATCAAGAAAGCATTCGATACAGTATTACACTAGGTGATAATGGAAGGCCTCGAATCGATTAACTGAGGCCAACGAATATATGAGTATGTCCGGTCATGTCTAACAAACAGGAAAGCTACCATATCTTTGGGCTCGGTTTCATCTGAAACCTTTGACTACCCAAGTAAAGGAACCCCCCCAGGGAGCCATGCTATCCCCGATACTATTTAATATCGGCCTGAGAAAGCTAGCATATGAGCTGGAAAATGTAAAAGGTATGGGAGCAGCTCTTTACGCAGACGATGTCACCTTTGGACAAAGGGTGGGTCTTATGCGGACAAACAAAACGCTCTCCAGGAGGCAGTAGATAAAATACAAGCTTTGTGCGCGCAGCAGGGATGCAATGCTCGCCGGAGAAGACTGAAATGGTTAGAATTAGGGCGAGGTACGCAAAGAAAAAGGACTTAATACCGATGGAAGTACTGCTGGATGGGCGACAAAATCATGGAGGCAGAAGTAATATGCGTACTTGGAATGTGGATACAAGGAAATTCGGGAACGACACACACACTGCAAAGGCTGCGGGGAACCACGGTGAATGTGGCCCGGATGATCAGGCGGATAGCAAATAGCAAGGCGGGGCTAGAAGAGAAAGAAACCATTGCACTCGTTCATGCATTTGTTATCAGCAGAGTTACGTAAGCGCTGCCCTACCAGACAATGACAAACCAGGAGACAAAACAAGTAAACACAATCATAAGGAAAGCATTCAAAGCAGCATTGGGGATTCCGGAAACTCCAGAACCGAGAGGGTAGAGAAATTGAGCATATACAATACCTTTGAGGAGTATGCGAATGCGGTGCTCTTATCTCAAAAGGAAAGGCTCAATTCAAGCTATAATGGGAAAAGAATTCTGGAAAAGATGGGATACACATTGCGACCGCTGTACTGTGGCGAAGAAACGCGAAAAAATTGATGCTAATTGATGCGGAAAAACGCACACATTTAACTGTGGCGCCTATTCCCAGAAATATGCATCCGACGTATCACGCAGGAAGGAGGAAGGCAAGAGCAGACTCCTTACGAAAAGCATTCCAAAATAGTCCAGAAGCTGTCTTTACAGACGTAAGTAAAGCGATCAGAGGGACACATGTAGTAGCAATTGTAGCACAAAATCACACCACAACGGCGTCGGTAAAAATTCCCCATCTCCCGCTAAAGGGAACCATGTGTGGATGCGAAGCAGCGGGGAGATAATTAGCTTGAGCGGGAGGAACGTCGCCGCTCTCATTTCACGGCAGCGGTCCGGGCGCTCATCGCGGCGCTGCACAGGAGAGAGAATGAGGCGCGCTCCGTCATTTTACTACCGCGGAACTACCGTGGCGCCCCCCAGCGGAGTATGCAGCTGTCACACCACCTGTCGTGCCCGCCGCTGCGTAGAGGATTCCTAGAGGAAAGAACGGGGGGGATCGTAGGAGAGGAGAGAGAGGGGGGAGGGGACGTGCATGCGCTGTGGGGGGTGTGGGACGCGGGAGCAGCTCCGTAGAGTAGAGGATTCCTAGAGGAGAGAGGGGGGAGAGGACGCACATGCGCTGTGGGGATGTGGGACGCCGGAGCCGCTCCGTAGAGCAGAGGATTCCTAGAGGAGAGAGGGGGGAGAGGACGAGGATGCGCTGTGGGGATGTGGGACGCGGGCGCCGCTCCGTAGAGTAGATGATTCCTAGAGTAGAAGAAGGGGGTGAGCGTAGGAGAGCATAGGGGAGGGGACGCGCTGTGGAACGCGGGGGGGCCGCTCCGTAGAGTAGAAGATTCCTAGAGGAGAGAAAGGGGGTGAGCGTGGAACGCGGGGGGCCGCTCCGTAGAGTAGAAGATTCCTAGATGAGAGAAAGGGGGGTGAGCGTAGGAGAGCATAGGGGAGGGGACGCGCTGTGGAACGCGGGGGGCCGCTCCGTAGAGTAGAAGATTCCTAGAGGAGAGAAAGGGGGTGAGCGTAGGAGAGAGAGGGGGGAGGGGACGCGCATGCGCTGTGGTGGTGTGGGACGCGGGAAGGAGGGACGGACTAAGCCCCCTCCAAGCACATTCAAGCAAGATTAAGGAATGGGTTCAACCTGGGCGACAGACACCACATGCCTAGCCATTGCTAAGCAGCCTCTCTGTGCTCTCGGCAATAACTCAAGGAATGGGGTCAACCTGGGCGACAGACACCACCTGCCTAGCAATTGCTAAGCAGCCTCTCTGTGCTCTCGGCCATGACTCTGATGACTGTGGTAGGGTTGACGGCCTTCATATTACTACAGTGTTCTGGTTCGCATAATGGGTGCTTCCCTAGTTCATGAAAGTGGCCGGACGCGGGACGCGGGACGGGGGGACGCCGGACGGACATAGCCCCGAGCATAAGACGCTTCGCATCTAAAACGTGTTTCACACGAGTGGCAGAGGCGGCGGCGATAGCCATAGCCATATCCAACGCAGAAATCAGGGGAGAATCAGTGGTGGTGCTCTCTGATTCACAGGCGGCGTGCCGAATGTTTCTCCGAGGAACGCTACCTAAAATAGCGTATAAATTTTTAAATAAACCCATAAAAGGAGATCATCACGTTATATGCTGTCCTGCTCACGAAAGTTTGGAGGGGAATGTCATGGCAGACCGTATAGCTCGAGGCTTCACCAACCGAGCGACGGCAGGCCAGGACGTTGAACCCCTTTCCAATTCGCGTGACATCCTTCTCCAACAAAGGGAGCAACGAAGAGAATATGGCCTTCCACATAAAGACTTGGATAGTCAACAAAGGAGGGATTGGAGACGCATACAAACCAATAGTTTCCCCAATTTGTACAATCTAAGTAGAATATATATCCCGCAAGATATAGAGAAACCTGTCCGTGGTGTTCAGACGCACCAACACTCAGCCACATAACATGGGAGTGCACCGAGAGGCCCACACGCATCGACAGCCCACACATCATTAAGCAGCCACACATGTTTCACAGGCAGTGGGAGGTATGGCTTGCGGACGAGGAAGCAGAGCCAAATAGCTCTGCTTGACCAGGCCTAGCGAGCCGCTCGTGCCAGCGGAGCCCTGGACTGAGGGCCCGACCAAACTGCCTGCATTTATTTTTTTTTCTGAATAAAGTTTCTTCCTCCTCCTCGCCCCGCGCCTCTGGACGGAGCCGCAGTAGAGCGGTGAGACGCTGGTAAGACACCGTGGGCTCAAATATGCCAGCCGCGCCGCAGTAGACGCTGCAGATGTCATCACCCTAAAGCGGAGAAAGCGCGCATCAAGGCACCCTAATCGAAGTGCTGCACAACGTTGTCAATAGACTTGAGAAAACCGTTGTAGACGCTAGGTCCCTTAATATTTCGGCGAATGTCAATGGGCGAGTTGAACCATCGGCCGGGCACGCTTAAAATTAAAATATTGACGCGCAGTCAGTTAAATGCTTACTTGGGTATGAGGAGAAACTGAATTTCTGCGAAGGCTGTCTTACCAAGTTACATCCCTGTGTATCGACAAGCGTGGCGGCTGTACTCGTCATGGCCATACATAGCGATGAAAAATGTGCACAGCACTCTCCTTAAAGTTGAACCATGGGGCGTGCAGGTCCTTGAAACCCTTGAAAATACTTTAATATGAAGAGTATATTGCCAAGGCCACTGAAAGTCCTGGAGTTTTTTCTGTCCTTCAAAACCTTCGAAATTCGGAATCAGTCGAGCTTAAAGTTTACAATGCTACCCTGATTTCTGCGGTAGATTAGCATCGGCCCATCAATGTTTCCATTTCAGAAACAGCAGCGCGAGTGTGTATGCACTCTCTTTTGCAGGACTTACACGAAAACAAAAAGCGTTAATCAAATAAAAAGCACGGTGCTGGCTCCCTTCCAGTGTTGCACTGCTTTCTTCACACCTTGTGCTATCGTTCGTGTCGGTCTGCCTTGTCTTGCTCTCTCTACTTATCTCCTTGCGACATCATTCTGTCTCCTGCTTTTATGCCCCTGCAAGCGAGTTGCGCACAAAATTAGTACGCTCTAACGAACCAAAGCCCTGCTAATACTAGCTAATATTCAGAAAGTCTGAGCAAATGTTCCGGACATTTCTTCGAGGATTCACAGCGATTCTAGGGCAGCCGTCCGAGCATTTGCCAAAGAAGTCATTTCTAGACAGGCTCTGGCAGTTCTCAAGGGAAAAGTAATCAAACCACACAGGATCATCTGGTTTCCTGCTTACGTGGGAGAAATCAACGGTGCTCCCGCGAACCTCAACGAACCTGCCCACAATGCTGCACGACGACTTGCCTAGGACGCAGGGTCTTTCCGCCTCCACACAGTAAACTAAACAGAGCTCTGGCCATTACGCTAAGGCTCTTACAAACAAGAACCTATCCATACCCGCTGTTATTTAACAAGATTTATCCGGAGTTCCTGACTCCTACAACTTGCCATAAATGCCACGATCTCACTCATACGCCACATTAGGGGGGACAGTTATGGGCAGTACAGCAGGCCCGCGAAGCGGCCGAAAGGCTGGGTCTTTCGTTCCCAACGTGGGAGCGGCCTGCTTAGGGCTAGGAAACTAGCGCGACCTATTGTGTGTGTTTTTTTCCTCACCCCCCCCCCCCCCCTACAAGGCCCACTTGGACGATGTAGGTTGCACTAATAAATAAATAAATAATGTTCTTTCATCCATCCATCCATTTGTTGCGTGCTGTGAATGACTTTAGATGTGATAAAGGCACGACATTTCCACAGTATAGTGAGAACATATGTATATTATCAAACGTGCAACAAACTTCTAGTCAGAATTCTGAAACGTTTTTTTTTTTCTAAATCTTACTTCCCATCGCGTTTTTAGTCCTTGAAGAAACCATGAGAGGGCCATGAATATTCTTGCATTCCCTCCATTAAAGCCTGCACGAACCCTCGCCTAAACACCACGTGCCTTGAGTGCAAGACGCAAAGGAAGTGTTGTGTGAGTGAACACGCAAGTCTCTTCTGTTTCATTCGTCCGGACTCATGATCAGGCCATGAATTCGCGAATTGAACATTGAACACGGAATCTCGTGGCATACGCAACTAACCACATTGCTGATCGCAAAAGGCTGCGTCACAGGAAATCTTCGCCGCAAATTTTATTAGGCCTACAATCAAATCAGAGAACTTCACAAAGAAACGGAAATAATAAACGATATTGGTTATTTATGCGTTGCGCAGATTCACTACGTGTCTAACACACAATTCAAGGCGAATAGCCCGTCATTCCTCGTACCCTCATTTAAACATTCGCTATATCGCGGCTTTGTGTTTGAGGTGCATTTATTTGTCATCTTTCAGACCAACACAAAGTGAGATGTTGTAAAACGAATGCACTGGAAATGCGTTCGGAGCAGACGGCCGCAGAGACAAGCGAGCACGCTTGTCGGTCCGACAGCGACGGCAGCGCCGCACTGTAAGATGAGACGAAAAGGGGCCACATTTTTGCGCGTGGCTCGGGCGGAGATTGTAAACTGAAGCTAATACAGTAAGGTTGGACAACAATGTCAACGTTGCAAAAGGCACGATCAACAAGGGCAGCTGACGGACTAGTGATACGTGTTGGCTCAGTTATTACATTACGCAGGTTAAGCGATTTCAGGAGAAGTGTGTATTCATTCCATTTACAGTCCCCGACAAATGCTTACAGTGCATGCAGGAAGCTTTGATAGGCACAGACTCAAATTTACTCAAAAGCTATTGACTGAAGAACCGGGCGTGCATGTGTACACGAAACCATTGGTTGATCCTCTTTCAATTTCGATAAAGAGGGTTTCTATATTTGCATTTGAAACAGGCGCATCATGCATGACATCGCACGAAATATTCTCCCACACAAACAGGGCAACTCCAGGCCCCCCGCGCATGCGAGTTCCGTGGTTGCGATAACAGCCTCATGCTGACTGTTTCATTAGCCTAGCTTTCAACCATGTTTCACTCTCGGCGATAATGTCCAAAGCAACATCTAAACGTTAAAAAGAGGTAACCAGACTGTTTAAATTCCTGCGCAAACTTCGCACATTGCAATGAACAATGCACAATTCTGCGGTTTCGTTTCTTGAAAATACTGACAGATAACGAACTCAACTCGGCACGAGGGCCAACACAATTTTCGCGAGATCATCTTCAGACTGAATATGTACAACCGTTGAGTTTTCCGCTATCCGCATGAGAATGCGGCAGAGATGTTGATTGACGTAGATCGGATCAGAACCCATCAAAGACAGGTGACCGACCCGTGCTTAGTCGTGTTCTTCTAGCTGCAGAGAGCAATGTGTCACGGGACGTCCTGCTGCCGGATGTTACCACAACATATGGCTTATCCTTGTCTCTCGATGGAACACGAGGACATCATCAATGTCTCCATTACACAACTCGAGTCCCAGAGAAGTGGCCATTGTACCCACTGCCGCCATTAGGTTTTCGCCTGCGGCACGTGACAGTCCTAGTATATATTACCTCCCCTGCTGCTTGGGTTCAGTTATCTCCCTCTTGGCACCCGCCAGTTGCCTAGACATCTCTCGGTTTTGTTTCGCCAACCATCATCACGTGGTCTTGGTTTTGGGTCATGACCTCTGTTAGCTGCCCTTGAAAGTTTTTAACGTTTCTAAATCTTCAAAGGTCGTTTCATGTATTCGACAGATTCGCACAGTTCACCAACCTGGACTTTTATTTCCGAGTCCCCAGTCTTAGAAACCTGAACTTGAATGTCAACCGTGAACGTATCAAGCTTAGTGGCTAGTTCAAATATGACCTTGACGACTTCTTTGGTACTGTAGAAGCATTCTCGACCAGCGTCTTTACTACATCATTAACAGGGTCATGATGTGCGCCAGCCGTGCCGTTAGTAAAGCCTATATATAGCGCAGTAGCACCGGAACAGACAACAGTGCAACACTTCGCAAAATACAAAACACTGGCAAGCACTTATATGGCAACGGCAGCGTCAGCAGTTGCATAACAGGCAACAAAATGTGCAACCAACCTGAAAAACACTGAGGGAGTACATCACCGGTTGTGGTCACAGAGGCAGTGCAAAGCGACCCTGTCATGTGATAATAGCATGTTACGTCAGGTTGTATGACGCATAGAGTTCCCTATAAATACACTAAAGGGAACTCTGGCGCTAGTGTCTATGGGGCTGCAACGCACGGCGATTCAGCCAGCATGGGAATGATGGGCAATACACAAATTTGCCTAGTCTTGCCTTGTCTTCGTTCTTTTGGCTCCGTGTGGCCTGAATACGCTTTGCCGCAATACGAATTTCAGGAAAGGTTTAGTGGTTACGCTTCACCACCTTCACCTTTTTAGGCTCACGAATTCAAATCGGGTCACGAAGTTCACAACGGTCCATTTTTTTTTATCCGAAACAGAACCAAAACACAACAATAAAATTACAGCATCTCCCGCTAAAGGGGACCATGAGGCGATGCGAAGCAGCGCATGGGTCGACTTAAAGTTCCGTTGATCACGAGCACCTTGCCCGATGTTAACGCGCCCTTGCAAGTGGAGCACACCATGAATTCACTGTAGTTGCTGTTGCTGTTACTCGTCCCGAACTCTTGTTGGAGCACGCCATGCGCGTTCATCACCACGCCACGCAGGAGCACGTGGGTTCATCGCGCGTCTGCAGAATCTCGTTCACCGACGCCATCACGTGATTGCTGAGAGAGTGTAAGGGGGAGAGGCCACAGCGCACACGTGCGCGTTGCAGCGTGTCAGCGCGTGTCTTTCTGACGCGGCGTCGCGCCCTCTCCCCATTGGAGAGAAAGGGCGCGCAGCTTCGCATAGCCGGCCGCCCTCTCTTTCCATAGGGAGAGGGTGCGACGCCGCGTCAAAAATCCGCGCGCTGACATGCTGCAACGCGCACTTGTGGTCAGGCCTTTACACTGGCCCGAACGCGCTAGCGTGTGCCAGCGCGTTGTGACTAGGATACAACGCGTTGGTTCATCGCGCGTCTGCAGAATCCCGTTCCCCGACGCCATCAACGGAGCGAGCGCGCGCCGCAGTATATACGAGCGCACAGCTGCGCCGGAGAGAGAGAAACGGGAGAGGAGAAACGAAGCGGAGGCAGCGCTCACGCCACCTAGAGTTACTGTATATGCTACCTTTAAAGGTAGCATATACAGTAACTCTAACGCCACCCCCTCCACCACACCTCCTCGCGGCGACTCACCGACGAGAGGGTTCTCCCACCTCTTCGCGCTCACGCGAGAGGGGGCAGAGTTGGCGCATGCGCAGTAAGGGCGGGGACACCGCACGAACACCGGATTGAGCTCCGCTGAGAAATGCTTTGCATTTAAAACAAAGCCACAAGTGCGTTCGAAGCCGCAAGCACGAAGACTAGGCAAATTTGTGTACTCCCAAATCATTCCCATGGTGGCTGAACGATCGCAGCGCCACAGTCCCCTCTAGTTAATTTCAGGAAGCTCTATGGTGTGACGCCATCATGGTAACGCCATAAGTTTTGGCTGTCTGTGACATGACGTCATCACGTGATGATCGTTTGCATCCCTCGCCGATTTCCGAGTTTGATCAGGCATGTAACGCTGTCGCCAGTGCAGGGCCCCACATACTAAACAACAATAACCAGGAAAGGGGGGTAAACCTGCTTGTCCTCTGGCGCATTCCCTTTTCAGGGTTTCTTTTACCAGGTAAAGATTTACTCTTATGCTAACCGAGTTTTCGAACGTAGAAAGGGTAGTAATTATATACTCCACTGAGGTTTTAAGCGATTAGTCACTGCCTGTACAAGATTTTTGGGGCGATTTTTTAGTTAATTCCGGTGGTAAAAAATAAAAAAATCTTGGCTGCGAAGGTTAATAGCTGCGATCGCACCATTAGCTGAGGAATTTATTAAACATCGAATGACGCGGAATTGATGACACATACAGAGATTAACATATACACAAACACACACACAACCGATGCAGAATAAAACATCACCTGAACGGACGGCTCGCGTTACCCATCCGTACTTCGACCACCCGGTATATATAGGCACCGCATTTTGACCTGCCATGCAGTGCCGGTAGGAGAGTTATAGTTTTTTGCGTCATTGAACAATAAAGGCTCATAGCGCACGCGTAAACTTAAGATGGGCTGCAAGGCAACATGCGTCACATCGACCTTTTAGTATTGTAACTAACCTCACAACAAGGACTTTCTATTTGCAGTGTTTATTAAGGGCGAACTTGTGCCCAAAGCCAAATAAGCACAACAGTTAAGAGAGAACCGAAAGTCCACCGTCCTCGCGAGCCTCTGCTTCGAACACCGTCTTTTTCTTCCTCTCGCGCGTTGGCCGCTCGGTCAAAGCTCGTGCGCATGCAGAGCCGGCTGGTTTCATCTGTTGTAGCGGTGCCGTCAGCGTTTCGCTTCGTGTGCAACGTCTGCGTCGTACTAAGTGTCGGTAATTTCCCGTGGCAGTATAAACCAGCACAATCTTACCTTTTTGATTATCAAATTATTAGCTGGCACTCCGGCCTGTTGGCCCCACCCGCGTTAGCACTGCTGATGCGCAACTCCACAAAATATACCTAAGCACACACAAACCACGGCAGCTCAAAAATTTTCATTGAGCGGCAGTGCACAAACACAGTAGCACCACATATTCAGGAACGCCGGCGAAGAAGAGCGGTGCCGGGCCTGTACCGGCTTCTTACGAGGAGGCCTTTTCGAGGAGCACGGCTAGTGACCTAGCACGGCTATGCGATGAAATACAGCTGGCGATCACAGAATGCATCGCCTGTGCAATTTTGGACACAAATGAAAAGCACGTGTCCGCTATTCGCGGAGTCTTACGCGGCGATGTACTTACGACGAACGAGACGGCTCACCGTCCGGGTTTTCCCCGTGCTCACCGGCGGCCGCACGTTGGTTCCGTCTGCTCGCCTTCGCGCTAGACAACGGTTGGCGCATGGAGCGGACAATGTACTTTACTGCAGCAGAAATTGTTTTCTGTGACACAAATTCTATGCGACGCTTGTTTCACCTGCTCCGGTGACGCACTCATACTGACTACTGGCCGGATCGGTGCCGACGACGCAGCGAAGGCTTTTTCTTATCGCTTCGAAGTTGTAACCGGTCACTCTCCAGGAAGCAACCACGGACGATCACACCAGCTTGATTTTGTTACCGCTGGCAGTGTTCTCCGCAGCTCTTCGCGATTCGGCACGGAATCGATGCATCCGCTACGTCCAGGTTCAGAGGCTCGCGCTCGTTCGCGCACGGCCGCTCGAAGATAGAAGAAACGCGAGAGATCCAGTTGAACTCGCCATCAGCGCAACGAGACTCATACAGCGCGAGCTTCTTACACTCGCCTGTCTCCAGGGCCACTAGACAACATATGCCAACGATTTGCGAAAAATCTGCAAGACGGCTTTCCAGCAGTTTTTTTTAATGCGAAGCATTTCTCAGCGAACTTCGGCGACTTTGAGCGTATCTATCTATCTATCTATCTATCTATCTATCTATCTATCTATCTATCTATCTATCTATCTATCTATCTATCTATCTATCTATCTATCTATCTATCTATCTATCTATCTATCTATCTATCTATCTATCTATCTATCTATCTATCTAGCCGCCTACGACTTTGTGCTCTCCTGGCCGTATCGTTAATGGGATTTATATCAAAATTGGTATGGCATAACACGACTGTATGACGAACATGATTGACTGGTCATATCATGAAAATCATGACTAACTTGTCATGAAAAGTATGATTTATACGCCATGGCCATAGTGCTCCTGAGGCCGTTTTCTTAACTTGATATATCCAAAAATTGGTACGAAGAGACATTTCTGCATGACCAACATAAGTGACAGGTGGTAATATGAAAATCATGACCTGCATGTCATGTAGAACATGACTTGCATGCCACGCTCATGGCATGCTCGCGGCCGTTTCGATTGTTTGATATAGACCAAATTTGGTATTGAGTGACGTGACTGTATGACGAGCATAAATGACAAGTGGTAATATGAAAAACATGATATGTCATGTGCAACATGACTTGCATGCCACGCTCATGACACTCTCGTGGCCGTTTCGCTAGCTTGATATACACCAAATTTCGTATTGAGTGATGTGACTGTATGACGATCGAGCATAAATGACAAGTGGTAATTTGGAAATCATGATATGTCATGTGCAACATGACTTGCATGCTACGCTAATGGTACTCCCGTGGCCGCTCCGCTTCCTTGGTATACACCAAATATGGTATTGAGCGACGTGATTGTATGACGAGCATAAATGACAAGTGGTAATATGGAAATCATGACATGTCATGGGCAACATGACTTGCATGCCACGCTCATGACACTCTCGGGGCCGTTTCGAGCATAAATGACAAGTGGTAATATTGAAATCATGAAAAACTTGGACCATCTCCCCGAAGGGAACCCTGATGGGATGCGAAGCAGCAGCGTTGCGCACGGCGTTGACCCGGTTGAAACGGGCGTCGACGCGGGTGCTGGAAGAACTGTTTGAAGCGAAACTCGGTGTAGCGTTTACTCGAGTAAACGTTTGTTTGGGACGCAAAGACACGGGAGGCGGGTCAGAGGTGTTGCGAGCGGGCGGAGCAGCCGGCAGCTGCGGGCGCTGCCGCGAGCATGCTGCGGGTGAGGGAGAGAGTGACGTCAGCGCGCACCTGCGAGAGAAGCGTGCGAGGGGAGCGTGACGTCAACGCGCAGCTGTGGCGTGACCTACTTGGCAACGCTCCAACACCTACGGCGAGCGCAACGCGTTGCGGCGCATTCGTACGAAGTAAAGTGTGGGATTGGGCTAGTTGGTATTCCATTATTAAACTGCTCAGCGCAAAAATTAGACACGGTGCACATAGAAAAGACGAGGACCAGTGCATTCGTACGGACGCACGTAACGTACGGCGTTACACACGTGAGTCAAAGAGCTGCTTCGCATCTAATATGTCATGTGCAACATCACTTGCATGCCACGTTCATGACACTGTCGGGGCCGTTTCGCTAGCTTGATATACACCAAATTTAGTATTGAGTGACGGGACTGTATGACGAGCATAAATAACAAGTGATCATATGGAAATCATGACATGTCATGTGCAGCATGACTTGCATGCCACGCTCATGACACTGTCGTGGCCGTTTCGCTAGCTTGATATACACCAAATTTCATATTGAGTGACGTGACTGTATGACGAACATAAATGACTAGTGGTAATAAAAAAAATCAAGACATGCCATGTGAACATGACTTGCATGCCATGCTCATGACACTCTCGTGGCCGTTTCGCTAGCTTGATATACACCAAATATTTAAGGCGAAATCCCTTAATGTCTCATGCTCACGTCCGTCCGTCCGGTCGTCCGTCCGTCCCTCCAGCCGTGCCTTGGCACGGTGCCAGGTGGGCGCCGGGGCGCGCAAACGAACGCCGGTCGCGTTGGACTCTACAGAGCTCGCGCTTTGCTTGCGTATCGTCACTGGGGCTGGCGTCTCATTTCATTTCATTTCATTTATTGATACTGTCAGCCCTTACGGGCTATTACAGGAGTGGAATGACGTCATATTTAACAGGAATGTGCAGAAGAGAAACATAAAGGAGCATGCGCTACTGGAACACATTATTTCACAGCACATATCAAATCAAAATTAATATAACAAATCTATAATTGCAAGGCATGTAGTTTAAAAAGTTCATCAGGGAAACATATGAAAGGAAAGCATCACTGCTACTAATCATGCAAAGACATCACTGCTTTGCTAATCATGCAAAGAGGGAGACGCGCGCATCACGTTCCATTCTGACCGACCCCGTCTCAGTGGGCACAGGCGTTCGAGGAACACACTTTGGAATTGACAAAGTGTCCTTTAATTTAAACTCTGGAATGCAGATGGCGTCTGCACGATGCGCAAAGCGCGAGAATACGAACGCATGCGAAACGGAGGCAGATTGGTCTCGCGTCTCGCTGCGATTCGAGGTAAAAAATTAAGCGAAGTGGCAGGTGGTAACATGAAAGTCTTGGCATGCCTGTCATTACAATGCTATTTACATGCCACGTTCATGGTGCGCTTGCGTTCAGTTCGCTAGCTTGATATACACCAAAATTTGTATTGCGCGACGTGACTGTGTGATGAACACAAATGACAGGTCCAGATATGTAAATAATGACATGCACATTATGTACAGCATGATTTGCTTCTTGCTGGCTGCTTCGCATTACATCGATTCCCACAGTGCGTGGGATCTGCCGGTTTTTTTTCTTTCTTGGAGCACGCCCTTTCGTTCACTGAATGCTTTTCTCGCTCGCTGTGCTCCAGCAGCTCCCAGTTCCAGTGAAAGTGCGTAGACTGGTAGTCAACCATGAGGCGCGAGAATGCCATACCAATCTTTGAAAAGGAAAAAAAAACGAGTGGGGGGATTCGTGGGGTTCGCATATCTTCACTGGAACTGAGAGCGTCACTCGGTGGGGGGTCAAAAGCCACAGAAGCAGGGAGCCTGCAGTCACGCGGTAATAAACTCTCAAGTGGTGGTTAAAAATCACGTGACAGAAAACTCCCAATGTACACTGTAAACGAAAATATACCCAGCCGGGAGGTCTCGTGGGATGATGCTCCTGCTCAACTCCGGTGGCATCACTCAAACCGGAATGCTCCGGGGCATACACATTCGTTTTCCTCCTGTGGGCGATGGACGGAGGAAAGCGGGACAAATTCCCTGATTTTGCTCCGGTCGATGCTCCGCAAATACTCCAGCGCATCGCTTATGCTCCGGTGGATGCTCCGCAAGTGCTCCGGCGCATCGCTCAGCGGCTTTCATTGGCTGCTGGAGGAGTGACGTAGGCAGCCTCGCCGGGCGGCCGGTCCCCACAAAACCAGGCCAAGCCACTTGGTGCCAAGCCACTTGGTGCCAAGCCGCAGGCCAAGCCACCCGAATCGAAGTGCAACGAGGATTGTGCGAACCCTTCGGCCGCGTTCGGGAAAAGGAAATCGTTCTGTGCACCTTGTGAACATCACAAGCGACTACAAACGTCAACGAAGGTTTTCATCGACAGAAGGGAGTTGTGGGAACCTTAATCGTGTGATGGTTCCGTGCAGCCAACGACACATTGTGATCTCGGGAGTGGCGAACGATCCGGCGGTCGCTGGTGCGGCGCAAAACTGGTGAGTGAGCTCTTCTTGAATTATATGTGTTATTCTTGTCAAAAAGTGCTAAAATTGGGTAATTTTGTGTTGTTAACCAAACAGGTTATCAAGACTAGGCTAGCTTTGCAAGATGGCAGTAAAAAATTCAGCGGAAATTTCGAACATGCGTTGTTTGGACCACGCGTTTTTTTTTCTTAATATGGATAACTTCGGTAATTTTAAGCGCACCACTCTAATATCTGGAGCGCTGATTGATTCTCTGTAGATATGCATTAATAGAAAACATCATAGTTGTGGGTTGATTCAATAAGAAGTTATTAATTTCTTTAAGTAAACCTAATTCGTTAAAAGATCTTTTTGGTCTGGTCAGTATACATAAATGGTAATATTTGTCCGCTTTCCATATTAATAAACGCCAGGTCTAGGCCTCTCATTACATATAAATTATTTTGATTTATCATGTACGCTGAATTAGTAAAACATGAATAACTGAAATCAGGGTTAATTCGTTATAAATTTAGCGAATTGACCTAGGGAAATGTGTTTGGTACTGACTTTTAGAACGCATATACGTACTCATTTTGATGAAAAAATTATTTTGATTGTAAAAGTGGTATCTGAGATATTAATCTAGAAGTATAATTGACCCTTCGGGGGGACGTGGTGCTTTCATGACAAGAGAGGGGGGGAGAGGGGCTGACGAGACCAGTGACGAGGAATGCGAAAGGAAGGTAGGGAGGTGTTGCTCGGCAAAACGGGTTGTGGGGCGCGCGATGTTTCTCTGGGTGGGGGGGTTGGTGAACGCTTATATCTGCAACCCATTTCAGAGCACCGCTCAGCTCAGCGTCGTTGGGCGGAGGGGATATGGTAGTGAAAGAAAAAAAAGAAAAGAGGGCACCTTCTTGAGAAACTGGCAGTCTTTTTTGTGTTGATGGGAGAGAGAACTGTGGCGCTACTGCATTTTTTTTTGTCTGTGTTCAGTCCTGCGGCCATGGCCGTGTATGCAGTCTTTTTTTTTTTTTTTTGAGGAGGAGGGAAAGGGATGAGTTGAATTTCCCCGACCAAACAGTAAAACTGTCAAAATGTTCGCCTTCATGTCCCATTTCTCTCTTAGAATAAAACACTTCTTTCTATCTCTCTCTGACGAACAGAGCGCCAAGACGAGACATAGTTTTGACCTGGACGATGCAACGACGCTGGCCTGTGAACAGAAGAAGGAAAAGAAAATTCGTCGAATCCTGGTGCATACGTCGTGACACCTCGGCGTGCATCACCATCCGTGGCCTCCTGCCGGATGTTTGCACGGACCTGTGTGTTGAGTAAACTGGTCGACCTCCCCTCATTTCTGTCAGTGTACTATACTGATGATGCAATTAGCATAGGTGGCGTAATGCTTGTACTTTTCATTGCTAATTTATTTCGTTAAGTAGGAGTAAACTTATAGGGACGCGATGTACGTTGTCTTTAGACAGATGCGTGTAGGCGAGCCGCGGAATGTACGTCAGCACACGGTGAACGCTGGAGAGAGAACATCATCTTTATTGCGCGCGTATTGCGCCACGCGGTGTGGGCGTTGTAAGCGGAAGCGCACTGAGCTCGGGGTTCGTGGCACTGTAAGCGATAGTGGGGGGCTTGCCACTACAAAACTTTATTTTGTGCTCGAGGCTGTTCATTTGGAAACGTACATGCTCAAGCAATAACTATTTTGAAAAATGTTCATTACGATAAGTTTCACGACAGAGCGGGCGCTGCAAATTAAAAAAAAAACACAACGTCAATTTCTCTCGAACACTCTTTCGCAAAGCAGAATATAGGTACGCTTTTATTAAGAACCGGCCGCAAGCATACAAACTGTAAGTGCCTAATATGCTGGAAGTAGGACGATGAGCACATACTAAAATGCGACTGTAGTAATCAGCAATGATATTTTATCAAATTAGCAAGTTAATATTGAGAGCTGTTTCTGATACTGTGTTCGAGAGTACCAAAAGTCGCTCATTTAGTGAAAAAATGTTTTTGAATCTGTCAGCAGAAGTAGAGTTATAGATTTAGAAATATATGGAAAATTTTCGCCCGTTTTGAACTTTGTCCTCGGCGCGGAGGTGTGTTTTTATCATGGAACGGCTGGCTGACACCGGAATACATGGGATCTGCTTCTTGATATTGAGCGCTCGTCCTTGATATTGAGCGCTCGTCCTGTCTTTTTTGTGTCGTCCGTTTAAGAACCTAGGTGTTTTCAAGGACTGGCACACTGTGCGGGATATAATGAGCACCCGCGGCTTCAGTGTGCTCAGTTTTCGTGCCTCTGGCATGATTTGCAGTTCTCATGTATTATGTTTTTGATAAATTACGCAGGAAACGATCAGCTGAACCCTTGCGTCGTCAATGAATGTGATGGATGGTCCTTCGGAGATGGTTCCCGGCGACTACGCTTCCTTCGTTTGTTGTGCATCGTTTTGCAGTATTCTGGAATTCATTTCAACGCGCTGCGCTTAAAACTTGAGTGCTGCTGATTTCATGTGATCTGTCTTCTTGTGTTCTTTTTTTTGGTGGCTTTTTGTATATTTGTTTCTTCTTGTATTCTTTTCCCAAATGTTGGGTCATCAGCCACAAACTGCAGCATATTTTGAATAAATCAAGCAATAAGAACTCAAGTGTTCCCCTGAATTTCATCTGCTAGAGCTCTGTGGAAAAAATACATAGTAAATCTGCAGTGCATGAGAATTCCTTCATCTAACCAACGCGTGACTCGGTCGGCATAGAATAAACAGACTAACAGCGGAGCAGAGGATTAAAAAAGAATACTCGTGATCCACCGCACTGAAATTCCGTCCGGACGAAGTAAGAACATTCGTAAAGTACTCAGGAGGTGCCACGCGAAAACTCCGGATAGCCGGAGTGAAAAAACAGCAAAAAATACTCCGGAGGTGCTCCGCAGTCCCTCCGGCCAGCCGGAGCGAAATTCCGGTAAAAAGTGTTCCGGCGCCGCCACGCAATAACTCCGGTCGGCCGGAGTGAAATATCAGTGAAAAGTACTCCGGCTGTGCCACGCAATTACTCCGGCCAGCCGGAGTAAGAACTTTGCTCCGGAGGTCCGAAGTAAAAATTACTCCGAACAGGGGGGGTCGCTAGAGGACAGGCGTTTCACTCCCACCTGGGAGTAATTTTCTTTTACAGTGTAGTAAAACTGGATTGTGACATCCTTTTACTACGTCCGTCAGAGGTGGTGGTAAAACTATGTGATGCACCGCCTTTTACTCCAACATAAGGTAGTAATTTCAGGCGCGAGGGAGTTTTCAGAGGCCATGAGCCGCAAAAACCCCAATCTCGGATAGTTTTTGCTGACAGTGCAAGAAGGCTTTGAAAAATTACTGCGTGAACGTCACGCCTTATAGTAGTATGTAGGCTTCGCAGTGTTTCGGGAAAAATCGATAAATAGGGCGAGTGTTGAATGAAAAGAATATTTCGTTCTGCTTGTCTGTGATCGAGGACATCCTGTTGGGAAAATGTTTTCTTTAGAAAATCATTGTTCTAGTCAACTTTAGCACGCTGCATTCTTCCTAATCCCGATGTTTCAGTGAGTGGGCCCATTGCTATAGTAGTAGGCCTTCCTGCTTGATCAGAGACACCGCGCACTATACTGTGTGCACGACTAAAAAGCGCGACGCACATTCACTTGGCACTGAGGCGTGGGATAATTTTCCAGCGCAAATTAAGCGTGAAACTGGAAACATGTCGGTTCATCAGCGGCAAGACAGACACGCAAACCAGGTAAGATACGACACATGCCAAATAACCGTCGCAGCTCATGCGCTGTGGCACTAACTTTCGATATCGAAATGTATCTGCTCCTGACAACATGACAGTGACATCCCAAGCTAAGCAGACCGAAGGGACTTTACGAAACCAAAACTGCTGTTAGAACGTACGGTAAATTACGTAAACGCAATACATGATATTTGACACTTACAGAGTGATCACTGCGAAATTTGTCTGCCGGAGCGTTCTTTAGGGGAATCCAACAACTCCTTTTATTGCGATAGCAATTATATGGACAGCCTCGACGGGTTTTTGCCGTCGCCGTTACCGTCGCCGTTATGTCGCGTATGAAGTCCAAATTTATAAGAGCCCCCTGCGCATCGTACGTTCTAGCAGCGGGTAATAGCGCGCGAGCGGGAACGATGAACGCGGCTGAAGCTGAGACCAAACGAGCCGGCCCATCTCCGTCGCTCCGAGGCGCATGCGATAAGATCCCCCCCAACTGTTCGACCGATCGGCCCCGCCCGTCGTTCGTGAGCGTGAAAAAACGCGAAGGGGGGGGGGGGGGGTTCCCTCGAGCGACCTTCGATTTTACGAGCGCGGTCGTCGCTGGCGCGCGCGTTATCTCCCTATCTCGGCAGCCAACAGCGGGCGGCCGGTATACCCTTCTACGTGCTGCGCTCTCAACGCGAAGAGAATGTGGTGTGAAGAGTGTCCTGGAGCGGCTGTATTCTCTTGAAACAGCATTTTCTAGAGTTGCGTGAGATCGAATCCAAAAGTAATGCAAATGAGTTCTGCGGAATCCCGCAAGGTGGCGGAAGGGTTAATAAAGGGAAAATAGACAACCACCCGTTTGTAGCACGAAGCCACAAGGAATTTCTGAGAAATCCTTACGGATTTCCTTGTGGCTTCGCGCTACAAACGGGTGGTTGTCTATTTTCCCTTTACGAATCCAAAAGAGTTAGCTACCAGCCTCACTTCGTATAACATTACAATTTGTTGCTATCGCATTCATTGCTTCGCCCTTGTGGTGAAACTGTGACTTTTTTCAGCGTATCAAAAGGATTTTAAAATGTGTTCGCGTGAAAGGGCCACACTTCACAACGATTCATAATTTTGTGTGAATGATACCATATTTCAATATACACTACCAGCAATATTCAAGCGAAATACGCAAGTAAGAAACTCGCGTACCTCGGAGCGATCGGTCGGGGCCCATTGCGTTTCTAGTCCCAAGAAGCCTTCGCTTGTTTTTCTTGGGAAGCTTACGAAGACGGACACCTCTCGTGCTACGGTTTCATCAACCAACCGCGCTACAAAACCCACGAACGCAGCAAATTCACGCGTGAATGCGAGGATCAGTCGCAATGAGTGCACAAGACCTACACGCATTGTCCAGAGGTAGAGTAAATATGGCGTCTCGTCTTCGCGGCAGTCCGCAGATCCAGCCACCTAGGAGATTGGGTATACGTCACGAAAAGAGGGCGGCGCTGGGGCGGGGCGCGGAGAGCGGCAAGATGAAATAATCACCAAACTCTCCCGGAGGGTATACATGGCTCCTTTCTCAATCCTTCCGCCACCCTTCGGGATTCCCCTCAACTGATTTGCAATAAAGTGAAGAAAACTTCAAGGCGGGGACGGTGTATGTGAAATGTTTAAAAGTGAAAATCAGTGCATAAGGCTGATCATATCTGAATTAAGGTGAACTAAATGGAATCAAAAATCAATTTAAGATTACCTAAAAGTGATTCGCATGTTATATATATTTACTTAAAGTTGAATAAAATTTGACATAAAGTGAAAGGAAGCTGTATGGTATAGAAGCGAATGTGAATTAACAGGAATAAGGTGTTGAATTGAATGAAAGTCAAACATGAACAAGACACTCGGCGACCAGGTCAGAATGTAGAATCAATGCCGATATCTCGGTGACGGAAAGGTAACACGCAATAAGAATTCAGACAATTGAGCATGCCAATGTAATATAAGTATCTCGTCAGCGCGTACGGTTTCGCCTTTGCTTTCCTTAGCGTTGCCGAAAGGGAATAAATTTTTCAGTTCTTTGCGTATCCATTGGCACCATGACTTCTTTCCAATTGCGATATCTTGTGACTGCTGTTTTCTACGGAAACGTACTGTCGACAAATAGCTTGCATATGTTCACCTGTGCAATACCCGTAATGCAGTCATAAGAACTGGGACACACGATTATGAATAGCAATGCTGTGGTGCGGAATGAAAGTGTCGTTCCTCATGCTTCGGTGGCTTACCTTTTGCTTTTCGGGGTACTTTTCCTTTGGTCTCAATAGATATCACGGGATCCTTCAAAATGGAGCTGTCGAAGGACTCCAACATGTCGAAGTCGTAAGAGTAGTGCTGCATGAAAGAAATAAAACGAGGTGGAAGTTATGGATAAGACGGAGATATAAAAAATTCTTGTACAGCAGTCGTCGCCAAAGCTGTTTTATTGCGATAGCAATTATATGGACACTCGAGGCGGGTTTTTGCCCTAGCCCTTGCCGCAATGTACCGTATATGTAACGTGTGTATCAGGGGCGTAGCCGGGGGGGGGGGGGTGGCTTATGGGGCTTCAGCGCCCCCCCCCCCCCCTAAATTTTTTCGTATTGTCATTTGTCGCAGACCAAAACGGCTACTCGCACCGGAAATTATCCTGGATTTTTTCTAAAATTCCTTTTCTCAGTCCAATACACCCCGGCGCGAACATTGCTGACCACTGGCGGTGTTGAATATAGAAGAAAACGACTGCCGCATAGAGGGTATAGGTATGATCATCATGGGGCTGTTCCATTAAAGGGAAGAAGACGGGGCAGCCGTGGCGTCGGTTGCATTTCTTTTTCCCCCTTTTTAGTCTAAAGTTACAGCGCTTATTTTAGCGTATTATATATTAAACTCAAAGATCCTGCCGCCCGGTTCTTGGCCCATCCTCCTTTGTGGGTGAGCGCCATCAGCAAGAGGTCATCATCATCATCATCATTTACGTATGGTGCCGGAACCCTGGACCATGGCTCCAGCCGGAACTGAGGAGCACCCATGGACTGGCGTGAGTGCCAGCTTCGTCTGGAGGCTTGCAAGACGGGAGCTCTCACGTCTACTTCGGCTCCGTACTGACTCGCCCTTCACGACGACGGCCCAATGTTCGCAACACAGTCCATTGAGGTCAAAGACGTACATCTTGACTGCGCAGCCACGTGAGTGCCGGCTTCGTCTAGAGGCTCGCGAGACGGGAGCTCTCACGTCTACTTCGGCTCCGTACTGACTCGCCCTTCATGAAGACGGCCCAATGTTCGCAACACAGTCCATAGAGCTCATCCCCGTGAGATGTGGTTGTAAAGAAGGTAGTCTATACCTTGCTGTCCTTCAAGTACGCGCGGATAACAAGCATCAAGAGCAAATTGCAACCGAAGGGTGCCGCCATGTTGCCGGAACTCGTCACACTCACTTCCGGGCGACAAGCGATTTTTTTCAGATTTCCAGAAACGCTACGCGACAAGCGACAGCGACGGATGGGCCTCGGCGACAGCAAATCCTGTCGCTCGTGGTCGTGGCTCGAAAATCGCGTGCATGCGGTTGGGCCTTTATTCCAGAGCTGGCGCGACCACCACAGATGAGGCTGGAAACAGGGGCGTAGCCAGAAATTTTTTTCGGGGGGGGGGGGTGCAACCATACTTTTTGTATGTTCGTGCGTGCGTTTGTTGTGTGCGTGTATATATACGCAAGCAAAATTGAAAAATTTGGGGGGGGGGGGGGGAGGGCTTGAACCCCCCCCCCCCCCCCCCCCTGGCTACGCCACTGGCTGGAAAGTTCGATGCGTGAAGTATAACAGACGGCGCGTCCCAACGATGATCGATTTATCGACGGCCGACGCTCTGTTCGCCGCTATCAGTGTACAGTGTGTTTTGCTGTAGTCTCACTTTCCGTTTCCCGGCCACAAGTTCGGCCAAATAACGAGTTTCATCTTGAACACGCCGACTGCTGCCTTCGTCAACGTCAGGACCCCGTGACATCTGGTGGAGGTGCTGCGCGTTCAGGTTCCAGACGCCCCCGTCAAGTCGCTAATCCAGCCCCAGTTGTGAAGGAGACATCGACGCCAACCTCGATAAGCGAGCTAGCCGCAGGCCATGTGGGCTACCTCCAGAGTAGGGGCCTCTACCCAATAAGACTCGAAAGACCAAGGCCACGACCACTACTGCGACAACCATGACAGCCACTGTGCCAACACCCGCCGCGGCCGTCATGCAGCATCCACCGACTTTCCGTGGATCATCGTTTGAAGACCCGGAGACCTGGCTGGCGGCGTACGACCGAGTGGCCACCTTCAACCACTGGGACTCGGAAGAGAAGCTGCGTTACGTCTACTTCTACCTGGCAAACGCGGCAAGGACCTGGTTCGAGAATCGGGAGTCTGCACTTCAAACCTGGGATCTCTTACGCGGCGCAATCCTGGACAGGTTCACGAGCGTCGTCTGCAAAGAAAGGGCCGCTTCTTCACTGGAGACACGGGTGCAGCTGCCAAACGAAAACGTCACCATAATCACGGAAGAGACGACCCGACTTTTCCGCCAGGCCGACGCTGCCATGACTGAAGACAAAAAAGTCCGCCAGCTTATGCGAGGTGTGAAACAAGAACTGTTCGCAGGACTTGTACGCAACTCGCCCAAGGCGGTCGTCGAATTCCTCAAGGAGGCTACAAGTAAAATATCACTCGAGATGCGGACGAAGCAATACAACCGCTCAAGCCTGCCTACATGCTGCGCCGAAGCACACTCACTAGGCACCGACGGTCCACGGGAAACCATCAGAGCAATCATGCGGGAGGATATTACCTTCGCCGAGGCCTCATCTAGATTCGATCACCGAAATTGTTCGCGAAGGAGTCCGTCAACCGCATGGAATCCCCGAACCACAACAACCTCAGCCGGAAGCGATGAGCTAAGCCACTGCCGCACGCCGCGCCGTCACCACGCCCCGCCCGCATTAGAACGCCGCACCTCAGCAGTTCCGCCACCAGCCGCCAACACCATCGCCATCCCTCCCGCCTGTCGACCGGCGCTACGCACCGAGAAAGACTGACGTTTGGCGTGCCCACGACAACTGTCCACTCTGCTAACACTGCGGAGAAGCCGGGCACACGTACCGCTGCTACCAGTATCGTGAAATGGGATTGCGTGCGTTCGCCGTGAAAGCGCCGCGTCAGAAGCCAGGTGAACGACCTCCTGACATCACCGACTACATCACCGTAGCACAGTGGCAACAATGACGACCATCCCGTTCCCCGTCGCCCTGCCGCTACATGTCGCCTCACTGCCGCCAGTACACTGGCCCAACCAGGGGCTGGTCACCTAGCCCATATCCGGAAAACTAAGGGCAGCAAGCGATGGAGGTGCGGTTGCTGTACGACGAACTACTGAAGATCCTCCGCCACCGACGACGACGCCGCGACGAATCCTTCAGAACACGACGCGGACCAGACAGAGCCCTGACGACGAAACCTCACGGACCGAAAAAGACCTGACGAGGCAACATTGAAGCAGCGGAACAAACTGACGCAGCCGTGATCCGACGCCACGACCTAACCGCAAACGCGAGACGACGAACTAGCGATCTCGACGTTCTTATCGGCGGCCATAGCGTGACAGCTCTCGTCGACACCGGAGCCGACTATTATGTCATCAGTGTACCGTTCGCCACGAAGTTGAAGAAAGTCAAGACCACCTGGGAAGGCACCGAAATCCGGACAGCTGGAAGCCACCTAGTAACGCCGGAGGGAATCTGCACAGTGAGAGTCTCCATTTACAACCGGACATATCCCGCAAGCTTCGTAGTACAACAGCGGTGCTCGAGAGATGTAATCCTTGGTATGGACTTCTCGGGCCTTCATGGCGCAGTCATCGATCTGAGATCCAAGTCGATTAAGCTTTCGTCAGAAAAAAGCACTACCGCCGCACACGCCGCCAGGAAAGCAGGCCGCCTTGAATGTACTGGAAGACCAAGTCATTGTTCGCCCTCGCTACAGCGTCAGCATTTCCGTCAGCATTCAGAAATCAACAGACCTGCAAGGCGTCGTTGAAGGAGACCAGCACCTGTTGATAAAGCGCGACCAAAAGGAATAGCCGAGCTGCGAGGAGGAAAAGCAACAGTGATGCTCACGAACTTCAGCAACGAATGCAAGCACGTGAGCAAAGGCACGACGGTCGCCTACATCGAAGAAATTGTGGAAGCCAGCAACGCTTTCGCCCTCGCCGAATATGCAGAACCGGCTACGACGAAACAAACTCATCGACTAGCTTCCGACGTTAACGCGAGCCTTCCGAACCATAAGCAAGAACAGCTTAACACCCTGCTGCTGCAATACAAGAACTGCTTTTCGTCATCGCCTAGAATTCGGTAGACCCCAGTGGCAAAATATCGTAGTATTACAGAAGACAATGGTCGTCCGCCCTGTCAGAGCCCGTACAGAGTTTCGACGCGAGAACGCGAGGCTGTTAAGAAAAAACTCGACGAAATGCTGCGCGACGACATCATCCAGCCGTCCAAGAATCCGTGGGCGTCCCCCGCAGTGTTAGTGAAGAAGGCTGGAACCCTACGCTTCTACGTCGACTATCGCCGCCTGAACAAAATCACGAAGAAGGATGTAAATGAGTTCTGCGGAAGCCCGCAACGTGGCGGAAGGGTTAAGAAAGGGGAAATAGACAACCACCTGTTTGTAGCGCGAAGCTACAAGGAAATTCATACGGATTTCTCAGAAAGAAAAGCTTCTTAGTTGCCGAAAAATTCGTCCTGGTCCGGGTTTCGAACCCGGGACCAACGCATTTCCGGGGCTGTCGCCCTACAAATTGAGCTAACCAGGAAGCTAGCAATTGGCAGCGCGAGGACGAATTCATCTACAACTCGACGCACGTGGACACAAGTAATGCAATTGAGTTCTGCGGAAGCCCACAAGATGGCGGAAGGGTTAAGAGTTAAGGGTTTTCGGCAACTAAGAAGCATTTCTTTCTGAGAAATCCGTATGGAATTCCTTGTGGCTTCGCGCTAGAAACGGGTGGTTGTCTATTTTCCCTTTCTTAACCCTTCCGCCACCTTGCGGGCTTCCGCAGAACTCATTTGCATCACTCATGGCCTCCGAGATGGCGGGCGCGCGGCGGGTTTTTCTCCGGCCGTCCCAATCGCACGGAGAGAGCGTATTTCCCGAGGTGGGCGTGGCCCGCTCTTTTCTCCGCACCGCGGCGCACTTACTTGGGATCGGATAGAGTTCCTGTATATGCTCCCGTACGGGAGCGAGTTGCGCATAGGTCCGCCATCTTGCCTCGCTAGCAACCATAGCTATGCGGCGAAGCCGCACTCTGTTTTTGCAGGCGACTTGCTTAAGCCTGTCGCCGATCGCCAGTCGACGTGCTTGGCGTGTCAACGACCGGTGATGAACGAAGAAACACCTGCTTTCGGGACTGCCATGAGAGTACAAAAGCGTTTTTTAGTCTATCCGGTAACGAAAAAGGCGTATCGTAGAGCCGAAAATGCCGAAAACATGCGCCGCCGCTGCCGCCACGTCAAGTGGCGCCAGCTATGGAGAATAAAGAACAACTTACAAACACGTAATATATGTCCTCCGAGCTTCCGGGAGCACCCAACGCCACTCGCTAAGCCTACAGCATCGATTATTTCAGCATGTTTTTCGAAAACGGTGCCGAGTCGACGTAAATGCTTTGCTGTCGAATCTTAAGGACATGAATCTAAAGCAAATAAAAGCACCAGTTCGTAGCTAACGGGCTACAGAGCGCACGACGGTGACTTGATAGATTCTAGGCGGACGCAACCGCTTTCGGCGGCGCAGCCATGTTTTCCGGGCGCAGCCTGTGCATCAGCTTCTCCGCAGGGCATGGTTGCTAGCGGCGTTTGGAAAACAGATGCGCAACTCTGCTACCTAAAGGTAGCATATACAGGAACTCTAGGATCGGATAGAGTTCCTGTATATGCTACCTTTAGGTAGCAGAGTTGCGCATCTGTTTTCCAAACGCCGCTAGCAACCATGCACTGCGGAGAAGCTGATGCACAGGCCACGCCCGGAAAACATGGCCGCGCCGCCGAAAGCGGTTGCCGTCCACCTAGAATCTATCAAGTCACCGTCTTGGACTCTGTAGCTCGTTAGCTACGAACTGGTGCTTTTATTTGCTTTAGATTCATGTCCTTAAGCTTCGACAGCAAAGTATTTACGTCGATTCAGCACCGTTTTCGAAAAACATACTGAAATAATCGATGCTGTAGGCGTAGCGAGTGGAGATATGGACGCTCCCGGAATCTCGAAGGACATGTATTACGTGTTCGTCAATTGTTTTTTATCGTCCATAGCTGGCGCCACTTGACTTCGTGGCGGCGGCGGCGCATGTTATTCGGCACTACGCGACTACGCTACGCCTTTGCGTTATCGGATAGACTAAAAAACGCTTTTGTACTCTCGTGGCACTGTCCCGAGAGCAGGTGTTTCTTCTTTCATCGCCGGTCGTTGGCACGCCAGGCATGTCGACTGGCGATCGCCGACACGCTTCGTCGATCGGCGGCAGGCTTAAGCAAGTCGCCTGCAAAAACAAAGTGCGGCTTCGCCACATAGCTATGGTTGCTAGCCAGGCAAGATGGCGGACCTATGCGCAACTCTGCTCCCGTAGGGAGCATATACAGGAACTCTAGGATCGGAAAAGCTGCCGCGCTGTTGGCGCAGCTTGCATGTGGCGAGGAAAAAAATGGCTTTGCGCTTTTATTAACCTCGCGCTGATTTGGAAATGTCTGGTCAAGGTGTACGAGAGGCCAAGTCAATGCAGGGGCCTATCGATTCTCAAATGGGCTTTTTTTTTTTTCGCTGTAGATTTGCGCCGCCTTTATTATAGCACTTAGAAAAGCGATGCCTCTGCAAGAGATCCTCATGTGCTAGAAACTTACTATACTTCAAAATTTGCGGGCTGTATAGTATGGGGGGCGCTAGCGAAGAAGAAGAAAAAAAAAAGAACGATGATGAGGCTGGGCGTGATGACGCCCGGGGCTCGCGCTCGCCCTGCCACTAAAGACCGATCAGTCGTTTCCGGGCCTTCGCAAATTAAACGCGTTTTTCTTGTCGCCTACGTGTTCTCTGAGGGCTTCGGCCGACCACTGGCCCCGAGCCCACAATAGATATGTTGATAATGTTGTAAGCTAGATTTAAGGCCTGCGACGGAAGCAGTCCTCAGCATCGCAAAAAGCAGGTATCGGTGCTTGCTTCCTTTGTGCATTTTTTCCTTCGGTGTAACAACATAGAGCGAAATGAAAACACACGTACAGCAGCACTCAAATTTTCCATTAGAAACACTGTTTATATTTCCTTTATTAACAACTTGCAGGCACTTCCTTCTATACGGAATGCTTTACAGGCGCCGCAGCATGAGCGCGTTACAAAGAAATAAGGTCTAGCGCACGCTGGAGGGGAACGCTAACTGAGCCGACCAAACTCGGCACTCCGCATCAGCAATCGTCATGCTCTCTCCTCGCGATGTCGCCGGCGCCATCAAGTCTGGCGCGAAAGCAGCGCTCGCATAGCGCACAGTGCTTCGCACTCGCCCACGAGGCTTCCCCAGTTTCCCTTTCCAACTACCTCCCGTCGCGCCGCAGGAGACAGGGAGGAGGTTGCAGGCGGTCGCCACATGTCTAGACCGTGGTCTAGACTGAAAGTCGCCGGTTCTACGACAACCACGGACTGATTACAGGCGCGTTTTGTTCATTTATGATCGATTGATTGATTTGGATGCAGTCGAGAGCACAGTAAATGAACACGATACTGATATTGCCATTGTGCTACCAAAACGTAAGCAAAATCCGGATGACGAAAAAGGAGGCGATGACAACTCAGGCACTTTCAGTGTGAACGACGTGTGGAGTAAATGTAGGTCGGCTAATCGAAGCCTTCAACAATATTTCGGCAAAATTACTTATCATCTTACTTCAGTGACATCACCAGGGCACTCAGTTATCTAGAGCGTAACTGTGCTTCGGTTGACCAACTCATAAATATCCGTACGCGATCAAATAGTAAAACGATGTGTCACGATAGGAGGGCAATATGATTCAACGACGAAAATTAGCCCAGTTTTCACCCATACACGTATCTAGAAAGGAAGAATGCTAGAACGCCCCTGTATATTTCTCAAATCAAGGTATTTCGCGCCGAGACAAAGCGGACCGTAATGAAAAGTAACACTACCACAGACGAATTGATACCTCCTTACAATAATTTATATCAGGAAAATTCAGCAGTTGCCGTGCTTTTCTCCGTAAATTGGACCAAAATAAATGCAGTAACAGAAAAAAAATACTTTTCTTCAGTGCATCCAGAAGATCCTGGCGGCAATGCTTGCAAGTACGCAGAAAAAAAAAAAAAACATGCGCACGCTGTAATCCCGCGCGCTCTGCTTTCTGCCGCGGTCTCCGCTGCCGCGGGAATCCCAAGTGAGTGCGCCATCTCGCGGTAGCCGGGCGCGCGACGCGATGTACGTTTTTTTGCTGGGGAGCGCGGCGATTGGAACGGCCGGAGAGAAACCCGCCGCGCGCCCGCCATCTCGGAGGCCATGCATCACTTGTGTCCATGTGCTTCGAGTTGTCGATGAATTCGCCCTCGCGCTGCCAATTGCTAGCTTCCTGGTTAGCTCAATTGGTAGAGCGACCGCCCCGGAAAGGCGTTGGTCCCAGGTTCGAATCCCGGACTAGGACGAATTTTTCGGCAACTAAGAAACTTTTCTTTCTGAGAAACCCCTATGGATTTCCTTGTGGCTTCGCGCTACGACCAGGTGGTTGTCTATTTTACCTTTTCCGATGAAGGATCCCCTCAGACGGGTAGACGACAAGTGGTAACATGAAAATGATGTCAGGTCATTTACAGCTAGCATGATTTGTATACCACGTTCATGGTGCGCTCGAAGCCCGTTCACAAGCTTGATATACACCAAAATTGGTATTGCGTGACGTGACTGTATTATGAACATATATGACAGGTGGTAGCATAAAAATCATGATTTACATGTCATTTACAGCATGTATCACATGTGCCACGCTCATAGTGCACTCGCAGCCGTTTCGCTAGCTTGATATACACCAAAATTGATATTGCGTGACGTGATTGTAGACGAACATAAATGACAGGTCCTAACATGTAAATCATGGCATGCATGTTATGTACAGCATCATTTGATACTTGCTGGCGCTTCGCATTACATCGATTCCCACAATGCGAGGGATCTACATTTTTTTTTTTTCAGAGCTTGCGCGACCAGCAGAGATAAGGCTGGAAAGTTTGATACGGGATGTATAAAAGACGGCGCGACCCAACGATGACCAGTTTATCGGCGGCCGACACTCTATTCGCCGTCATTGTACATTGTGTTTTGCTGTAGTCTGACTTTCCGTTTCCCGGCCACCAGTTCGGACAAATAGCTTCATCTCGGACACGCCCACTGCTGCCTTCGTCAACGTAACCACCACGTGACAACTGAAGATTGCCCCAACTGCAGAGAGCTCCGACAACAAAGGAGCAAAGGAGCGAAAGTACCAGCCACAAGCTGTTCCGTTTCTGCCTTTTTCATAAGTTATTTCATCACCCCTATCTGCGCAACAAAGTTATATTTCCGCTATCGTATGTATCGCCCAGACTAGACCATATTCATAAAATCGGCATTCCATCATGCTCCTCTAACGTCTTCTTGTAGTCATTTGTACTGCGCATTTCGATTAGGTGGAATCGCCTTCCTTCCTCGACGGTCACCATTGCTGATCACCAATTATTTAACAACGTCATAGCTAACAATGTTTAACTACATAGACATCTTATTTAGCTGTTCAACCTGTATCTACGAACGTCATAGCGATCATTTTATATCTATATGCCATTTATTATATGCATTTTAAATGCGAAGCATTTCTTAGTGGAATTCGGCGACTTTGAGCATATCTATCTATCTATCTATCTATCTATCTATCTATCTATCTATCTATCTATCTATCTATCTATCTATCTATCTATCTATCTATCTATCTATCTATCTATCTGTCTGTCTGTCTGTCTGTCTGTCTGTCTGTCTGTCTGTCTGTCTGGCAGCCTACGGCCTTGTGCTCTCCAGACCGTATCGTTAATGCGATTTATACCAAACTTTGTATGGTATAACACGACTGTGTGATGACCATGCGTGACTGGTCATGTAATAAAAATCATGACTAACTTGTCATGAAGGGTATGAGTTACACGCCATGGCCGTGGTGCTCCTGCGGAGGTTTCCTTTACTTGATATATCCAAAAATTGGTACGATGTGACATTTCTGCAAGACCAACATAAATGACAGGTGGTAATATGAGAATCATGACGCGCATGTCATGTACAACATGATTTACATGCTACGCTCATGGTGCGCTGACTGCCGTTTCGCTAGCTTGATATACACCAAATTGGGTATTGCGTGACATGACTCTATGACGAACATAAATGACGAGTAGTAATATAGAAATCATGACATGTAATGTGCAACATGACTTGTGGTGAGCACATTTAGCCTAACTCACGAACATAAAAGGACTTTTTGAGGGCCTAGTTGGTGCATATTGACGAGATTCACTTAGTGCCAGAAAACACGCAGCACGAACATATATAGGTCGGCAAACTCACTAATGAGTAGAGTCACTCAGAATCACTCAGACCGAGCCGTGAGTCTGCGTCTGAGTGAGTCTGGGTAAGTAATATTTTGGTGAGTTTGAGTCCGAATGAGTCCAGTTGAGAAAACTTTTAGTGAGTCTGAGTCCGCGTGAGACCGGTTGAGAAAAACTTTAGTGAGTGTGAGTCCGAGTGAGTCCTAAGCTCAAAATGTATTTCTTGAGTGAGCCTGACTGAGCTCAAAATGGTGGAATGATGAGCGTCTGTCCTGTCTAGTTCTCTTCCTTCCTTTTACCTTGTGCGCTCATATATTTCTACACTACTGAGTGAGCTCTACACTTTTTTGCCGATCTACGGTTCTACTTACGCAACTTAGCTCTACTATCAGCCTTACGTAGGTTCATGTTTATACTCACGCCGACTCACGCATACTTCAAAGCACCAGCGTTCATACGCCAGTTCAATATTTATTGATCAAAGGCGTGAGTTGAGTTACGGAGGAGGGGGGGGGGAGGGTCCGTGACTTCTCCCCTCCCGCCCGCGAAAACTATTTCCCGGAAATTTTTGATAAAAATATTTCATGTGAGTTATCTGTTTCAAAAAAAAAAAAAAAAGAAAGTCCTTACTTATTGCAACCCCAGATAAGGTACGAGATGACAAGGCGCCAAGTAGAGCACCGATTACGCGAGATATTGGTGTTAAAGAGCATTTACACCAAGTTCGAAGAATCCAATAGACCTTATGCAAAATCTGCTGCCATCTAGTGGCCGCCGTACGCGTTTCCACCATGTTGAAGGCCAGGCGCTCTTCGCATGTGCACACACGGAGCGTACGTGTCGACGAGTGGAGGCTGATAGGAGCGGTAATTCCGAGATATTTTCGTGTGCCGTACTGCTCAGATGGAGGAAATTGGGATGCTGAAGAAAGGTTTGCAGTAAACTAACCTCCATGTTATCAGATTTACTCGCGACCGACGAGAAGCGGCAGATCGCTCCGTTGCTGCGGCTGTTGCATACGACTGACGCCTTGTTTACGTTCGCCGTTCTTAATAGGGGCGGTATGCGACAGCATCGGCACTCGTCAGAGAACACTCTTTCGTGTCATGCAGGAACGAGACTGTTTTAGCACCGTGTGCTCTCATGCACAGACAAACCGGCTTCGTGTACGAGCCTCAGGCGCTTAGCCGTGTCCCCGATAAGGGAGTCGGAAAGAAGCGCCTTCTCTTTCCTCTCCGCTAATAAATCGCTTCAAAACTGCATCGATCGCGGCTACTCGGGCATGCCTGCGCTGCTGTTGACACCTATACTGGGTTTATTTCATTGTGATAACATATAATGTTAGACGTCTACTCGTGCGCGGAATCGACTTTGAGCGAACGGGCCGATTGTGCTGGAGCCAGTGGCGTAGGCAGAAATTTGTTTCGGAGGGGGGGGGGGGGGGGGCACATTTGATACGACGTGGGGTCCGGGCAGGTAAGTGTGGTCGACGGCTGGAGCGTGTTTGTAGTTTGTTTTCGATTGGGGAGTTTCACAAGGTAGCACTTGGTGGGATGCTTTGCGCGCGTATTGTCTTACTCTGCGTATATTTTCAAGCATTTCGTCTGCTATCACTGCCAATAAAAACAGAGGTGCAGCGCGGATGGCGTGGCCGTACCCCCCTTACTTTTATTTTACAGCGAAAGCATTTATGAGATCACAACAAGGGTGCCGTAGTCATCCGCCGCCGCCGCAGCCACCGGTGTCCGTAACCGCTATCGCACGAAATAAGAAGAAAAAAAAAACCAAACAAGGAAAAGATGTCCAGGATGGAACAGGGTTCGACCCTGGGTCCGCTCCGTGCCAGCCCAGTGTTCTACCACTAAGCCATGGCTGTGCTCGAAACTGCTGCGCACAAAAACCCTATACAAGCGTAATGTCGGGAAGGAGCCGCGTTAACATGCGCAATATAACTATAGTGTACTAATATAACGTGGTAGAAAAGTAAAACGACAACCAGGCGTCACAGAATGCGAATCTTGTAACCAGGCGTCACACAATATGAAGAGCATTGCGAGATGGTCGTTGAATGCTTCCTACCCATTACAAAGGGCTCAGCCATAATTCTTCGCCGTCATCAGCCACCGAATCAATTAATGGGGTAGTGGGTAGCTTGCAAGCGTACTTGTATTAGTAGCCCCAAGATAGTTTGCAACGGGTTTTAGAAGTGGCGCTCTCCCAGCTTTCGCTGTGACTGTGCTGCGCGTTCCGCGCAGGCCTGGCGTTTTTTTTATTTATACCCCCCAGAAGAGCCCATATCAGGTTCTCACAGAAGCTGATCCTCCCTCGGAAAAATCCCGCATCCACAGAAATGAAATGTTAACAGATGCTTGTGTGCAGCACTTTTCGTATAAAGCTTTGAAGAAAGGCTGTTCCGGCAGATGCGCTACATTCGACCGTGGGTGCGCTACCATTGGTTACGCGCTGAGGTAGTTTCGCAAACGTTCAGTCGGCGACGCAAAACTGTATTGCTGAAACGGGTTGAAATTGTAAAGCATCAGCAGGCCCCGAAAGCGACGATGGGAACGCGAATATTCTTGGCGTATTGTGTTATTCATGCGCACATGTCGGAAGGATATTCAATAAAACACCAACTAACCACCACCTACTTCTTGGAGCAACTAACACTTTTCATGTTCATTTTTCACGTGCGTGAGAGGTGAATTTTTTTTACATTTTAATCGTGCGATAATACATAACATACGTCGGTGACTACAGCAGCGAAATATTTTTTGTTTCAGGACAAAGTCTTATTTAATATTAAATGCCCTTTACATCAGGTCGACGTAGACTGTCCCTCGTGAAATACGCTTTCAAATGGATCAGGAGCACATTTTTAGCGTCATCGCTGTGCCTCGCCGTGTCACACGCTAAAGCCTCCTACCGACCATCCTACTCTACACTCATGATATTCACATAGCTACCAACTCTTCATTCGCTACACTTAAAATAGAGAGACAAAATTTATAACCTAGCGCATGGCATTATTCTCAACGACGACAGGCTTACATGTGACTCGGTGATAAACTTGTACTTTCTTCTCGTTGATACGCAGTTCTTAACACGTAATCATTGTCAACATAAAACTGGGAAATGCCGGCAACGTGTACAGGCCCTTACACATTCATGTGACGTTTTTGTGCCCCGATTGCCCACTATCAAAGTAGATACAAGCAAGAAGCTATAGCAGCGACAGCAATATGATTCGGACACAAGCCTACAACATGGCGCCGAATCGGTAGCTTCGCCAAACCTCCGACAGATGGCAGGAATTTTGCATAAGATCTATTGTACGCTAATGGACTCATGAGTCGGCTCACTCAGACTCAGATCGAGCCGTGAGTCTGAGTCTGAGTGAATCCGCCTGGGAAAAATTTTCGTGAGTCTGAGTCCGGGTGAGTCCGGCTGGGAAAAATTTTAGTGAATCTGAGTCCGAGTGAATCCGGTTGAGGAAAAGTTTGGTGAATCTGAGTCCGAGTGAGCCCCAAGGGCAAAACATATTTCATGAGTGAGTCTTAGTGAGCTCCACATGTTTTGCCGACCTATGCTCACGAACTCCCAGTAAATGGCCAAATTAGATTTCTAGATATTCGGTTTCGTTTCAAAGGTGTTAGGATGTGCTGGTGCCATGAACCGCACGCTAACTAACCACTTCTGCTTTTCAAGTCAACTCACTCTAAGCGGGTGGTCCCATCAAATTTCGAGGCTAGTTAACAAGCCTGTTGTGGGTTTCCTCTGTATGTAAGGACACTCCACACGAAGAGTTGGACACAGCAAACGTATAGGATATATTTTAATGCACTTCCAAGGTGTACCTAAATGCTCATTCTCCCAACCGACACCCATCGCTAGCGCATCAAAACTGACGTAGCTCTGTAGGGACGACACCAAAAGTTGTAGTGACGTCACACCAGATCATTAGTGACGTGAGTGACCTCCGGACCTCTGCCACCTCCGCAACGTACGTACCGGCAAACCATCGGTTACTAGCCATCGCAACTGTCGGCGCGTTTGTTTTGCTGGTGCTTGTGTGGCACGTGTGTGCGAGAGCAGACGATACTCAGCAGGACGTGCGTCACGGCCTTGTGTGGTCACGCGACCAAGCCTACTACACTCCTACGTCACTGCCCAACTCGGCGCCGAGAAACCGAAACCGAAAGTTGGCCACATAAATAAGGCGATATTAAATTATTTAGCCAGGATACATGAATCTTCGTGCGTGCATCATGCTTCCCGGAGCTGTAAGAAACGCTTGCAGCAAAGAACGCGCAAGCCACAAATTTGGTGGCACTACCCCTTTAAATAGGCTAATAGACACTTTTAGCTTAGCGTTTACGATCCGCTCCGGGCAGAAGGGATTTACACAAAACGTGCAGGAGGAACTGTAGTGCGCGTGGTGCAAGTTGCACACAAACGCGTAGAAGGAACTGTAGAGCGCGTGCGCAGAACAAGTGGGCGAGCGGTGGGACTTAGAGCGCATTTCTCGCTCCGCTGGCAAAATCGATCCTCGTTGCTGGGGATTCCAACGTGTGCAGGTAGCCATAGCAGCGGAGCCAGGCAGCCTGCAGTCGAGGATGCAGCCTGCCTGGTATCCCTGCAATGGTTACCTACCCACGTCGGAATCCCCGGCAACGAGGAGGCCGACAGACTCGCTAAGAGTGCGCATGACACCAGCGCTCCTCTCAGCACAGCAGTCACGGCCGGGGACTTCACAAGGCATCGCCTGCGGCACCACCTACTGGCACGCCACCCAGATTGGTGGGTAGCCCAAGGCATGCCTCCACAGCCCCTCCCACAGCATTGCTTCATCCGAATGGAATCCTCCATCCTCCTGCGCCTACGGATTGGCTGCATGTGAACGAAGGACCGAGGCTACCGGCTGGGCTTGGCGTCATCCCCAGCCTGCACATCTTGCGGTGAGCCGGAGTCACTCGCGCGCCTTCTTCTGGCCTGCCCAGCTCATAGCCAGCAGGGACGCCACCTTCGACTGGCTTATCGCACCTTGGGTCTACCATCCGGTAGTCATGTGGACCTGCTCTTCCCGGGCCGCCACCAGGGCCCTGCCCTCCAGAGCCTCGTCAAGTTCCTGGACTTGACGGGGCTGTCATCCATGCTGTGAGACGACTCTTCCGCACAAGTAGGCAATTAAAAGAAGCTCACTCAGACTCAATCACGAAATACATTTTGCGCTTAGGGCTCACTCGAACTCAGAGTCACAAATATTTACCTGAACCGGACTCACTCGGACTCAGACTCACGAAAATTTTCCTCAACCGGACTCACTCGCACTCAAATTCATCAAAATATTACTCACCTAGACTCTGACTCACGGCCCGATCTGAGTCTGAGTGAGTCTGACTGAGTCGACTTATGAGTGAGCTTGCCGACCTATGCACACCCGACTCCTAGTGCTCAGCTTTGAAGGCGCCTTTCCATTCGAGATGATCTCTTCGACGTCCGCTTTCCCATCAAGGACAGCCTGCCCACCTGCCGGTGCCCTATCGGGGCCCCTGCTTCCTAGCCGCCCAGAGCCTGATCACCTCTCCATACTCTTTTTTTTTCTACCACATATTTCGTCCCCTCTCTCCTTCTCCAATGGCACTGAGCCATGCTCGAGCAAAGGCTACTGAAGATAGATCATTTACGTTTACAAACAAAGAATTTCTTTTCTCTGCGTGGAGCGTCAAAGCGCGTTCACTTAGTTTCGCCGTCGTTTTGCAGCCAAACTGACCGCGCTTCGGCAAGACGCGCTCTCAAAAATTGGGGGGACCCTTAAGCTTCGCCTTTAAGAGTTGAACGCGATAGCGATATCCCGTCCCTACTGCGTACTTCAATCACTTAGTGCATACTATGTAATGGGTAGTATGGTTTAAACCAGGAGAAATTATGCGCGGCAAATGTGTGGAAATGTTTTCGAACTTGCTATGCACCCACTACGTGGTGTTAAGGGAATATGCGCAGTAAGATGTGTGCCGTTTGTAATGGGTGGCTGGCTTTAAACTATGGAATCGTTATGATAGTCACATATTCTGACGCCCGATGGCAATTTACGCTTGTACCACGCAATATTCCTGGGATATTACATGTTATATTGCGACGCCTATATAAAGGACGCTTGCGTTTGCGAAGCATGGAAGTTATTTTCACTGCGTTTCCAAGCAGAGGAAGTTATTTTCACAGTATATCCAAGCAGAGGCATGGCTGTGTGGTAGAACACCTGCTTGCCACGCAGACGACCCGGGTTCGATCCTCACTCGGATCCGAAAATTTTTATTATTTATTTTATTTGCATCTTTCTCGATTTTTCGGTCACGGGCAAGATGATGATTTTTCGCTCACAACCAACGACGCCGACACCGACGCCGACGCCGGAATTTCTGCGAAACGAGCTCTTTAACGCTATCGCGTTAAAACGCGAAATCTTTGCAGTTTCCTGCACTGCTAGGGATGCTACATCTTCGCGGCGCAGTGCATAAGCGACGCTGTGCTAAAGGTTGTGGGAGCGCTCGGCGGCTGCGAGCGCGCCAACCGTAGAATAGAACGAGGAACGATGGCACGATCGCGCCTCGCGCTCAGCGGCCGCTGACGGGCAGTCGCAGCCGAGCTCTCAATGAGTGAAGACCTGTCACTTGGTTCCTGATCTCGTCTCTGAAGTGTTTGTGGGCCAGCTGCAACCCAGACCGCCACAAGGTATCTGTTGCCACGTCGGGCCTCTAAACGCTCTTGGCAAATCTTGCCTACACTGTGCTTCACAAGCGTTCGAGCGTCCAACCGAAAAAACTGCTAAGCGCTGGGTATCCCCAGCTCCTCCTGATTTAGGTCGCAGAGAGCGTGCTCAAATTAATGCGCCATCACCCGCAAAGTGGGGACGCCAGCGCACCGCGCAGGCGTCACCACTATGCTGTGATACCTTATGTGCTCAAGCATTCACACAATCTGAAAAAGGCGCCCTTGCGGTACGACATGACAGTCGTAATCACTGCACAATACAGGCTGTCTGCTCTGCAGAATGACCGACCCAGAGGCAACGATACAGCAAGTCTGTGACACGAAGCACAGGCGGTCCTTTGATGATTGCGCAGAAGGGGTGGAGTACAAAATTCCTGTAACACTTAGGTTACCGCGCCTATTCTGATCGTTAGTATGTTAACGATCACTTCAAGTTGAAATTTTTGCGATCGCTGAGCGCTTCTGGTCAGCTAATGTCATTTAAAGAGTAAAAAAAAAATTTAAAAGTTGGCAGATCCCATGTACCATGGGCGGAGGGAAGGTGACTGTGGCGTAATCTTTTTGTTGAGCGAAGTGTTACGAAATTACGCTAAACATATGCACAAATGTTATACGCACAGACATGTATGCTGAAAAGTCGCATAAATTTTATAAACCAGTAGTTCACAGTTGCGTAACGATGCCAAGAGCAACATGGGTATTACCAACACCAGAAGCGGTAAGCTGAAAGGTAGCGCTTGTGCTTGCGGGGATGGTAGCCCTAGATCAGGGGTCTCAAACACGCGGCCCGCGGCCTGCGCATGACTGTCTTCGTCATCCATTTTTTTTATTGCGATAGCAATTATATGGACACTCTCGGCTGGTTTTCGCCGTCGGCGTCGCCGTTGCCGTCGCCGTCATGTCCCGTATATGTATATGTATCTATATATTTATAAAAGCCACAAAGAAAAATAATTCAGAAAAAAATTCACAGCATATCCACGAGGTGAATGATGATGAGTGGGGCAAAGGTCCGGAGGGAATCATCAGTAAAACCGTGAATCTTCCGTGTTTCGCCTAAGCTTCAAGGCAGACGCCACCTGTGCTCGTGCGTCCTCGGCGTTCCGGACAGGCCCTCCCAGGAAAGCCGTCCACGCTTCCTCGGCCATGGAACCCGCCCACCTGCCACCGCACCAACCACAGTTTGGGGACAGCGTCTATGCCTCCTCGTCACCCCGTAACCTTCCGGCTCTGCGAACGCCGACCGGGGACGGCGTCCAGGCCTCCTTGGCGGCTCAACTTTCATTCATCGGCGCCGCGATACCAGTTCACGCTACGGCACCACACGGGCTCCTCTCGTCTGGGAACGTGGTTAACGCTCCCATCGGCGCGGTTCCCGTGAGGTGGACTCTATCATCCCATCGGCCTCCAACGGACGCCGTCCACGCGTCCTTGGCTATGGGTTTTGCCGCCGTGAGTACCGGAGCCGCCGCATGCTCCGCGCTCAACGCACGGCGCTACATCGGCACCATGCCCCAGCCAATCTCCAACCTTGGCCCGAGGCACCCCTGCGTGTCCTCGGTGGTTGTGCATTGCCTGTCGGTAAGCTCGACGTGCATCTCCAAACCGAAGCCGGAAGCATGTTCCTTGTCGGCGTTCCCGTATTCGAGGACCTGCCCGCTGACATGATATAGGAGCTGACTACCTCCTCTCTGGTGAAGTTCATCTCACCGTTGATCACGATGGAGTCCACCTCCGGTGCTCGACTCCGAGTACCGCGTCGGCCCGACGATCTCAATTATAACAGCGCCATCTATCCTCTTTAATCGTCAACTAGGATGGATGGAAGCTGGATGGATGCTATGAGCGTCCCCTTTATAACGGGGCGGTGACACGTCTGCCACCAGGCTCGAAAAAAACTTTCTTTTTGTGTTGGCCTAATGCCTTATCTACAATGATTAAATCTATGTAATTAAAGCAAAGAAAAATATAAATTCACGGTCCATCTCTCTGCCTCTTAAGGCAGAATGACCTTATTTTTCCCATTCTTCATTTTTTTTGTCCTTTATCTCTACTTTTCTGCCACCAATACTCTAACCGTCTCTTACTTATTTCTATCGCGGACGTGTTCAGCTTTCCATTGTTGTCCCTAAAACCCAAGGCTTCATGTAGACTCGTGCCCACACGTATATCTGGGTGGATATCACCACATTCAATCAGTACATGTTCCATCGTTTCCTTAGTTCCCCCCACAGCATGTACATTGTTCTTCTTCGTTACAGAATCTCGCTTTATAGCTACGCGTTCTAAGGCAACCCGACCTTGCTTCAAACAGTAAAGCGCTTCCCCTTGAATTATCATAAAACCTCTCCCTCCTTATTTCGTTTTTTCCCTTTCGGTAGTCACTGAGAGCCGGCTTCTTTTCCATCGCTGTCATCCAATAAGTCCTCTCCGCCTCTCTGACTTTTCGCTTAATTCTCCTTGTTGCCATGTCGCCCACACTGCTAGCCGTATATTTACTGGTGAGCCTCCTAGTTCTTTTTCTCCACTGCGTGTCGACGCTTTTTCTATACAAATACCTGAAAACCTTCCCTGCCCATCTACTCTCCTTCATTTTCCTCAGCCTCTCTTCAAATCTAATTTTGCTCTGAGCTTCCCTCACTTCAAAACCTGTCCATCCCATACCACCCTTTACAGCCTCATTTGTCGTCTTCCCGTGAGCGCCCAACGCGAGGCGTCCCACAGTCCTTTGATTTACATCCATTCCTGATTGCACCTCTGACTTCATGCACACCACTGAGTTCCCAAATGTAAGCCCCGGAACCATCACACCCTTCCACAGCCCTCGAAGCACCTCGTACCTATTGTATCCCCATAACGCTCTGTGCTTCATGATTGCAGCATTCCTCTTTCCCTTTGTTACCAATGCTTTCTCTTGTACCTCCATATATCTATCCCCCCTCATTTACCCACACTCCGAGGTACTTGTACTCGCTTACCCTCGGTATTTCTTGGCCCTGTATTAAGACCGCATGGTCTTCGTGATCATTGGATACCATCAATCCACATTTTGTTGCACTAAAACCTAGTCCTAGAGCCTCGCCTTCCCTTCCGCATATATCTGCCAGCCGCTGTATATCATCTTGACTGTCCGCAAATAAGACAATATCGTCAGCGTAAAATAGACCTGGAAGCTTCTGCTCAACCATCGCGCCGGCCTGTTTGTGTGACAAATTAAATCCAATGTTGCTACCTTCTAGCGCTTTTTCCATCCTCACCATGTACAGCATGAATAACAGCGGGGACAAAGGACATCCCTGTCTCAGCCCCTTGCTAATGTCAACGCTGTCCTTGCTGCTTTTTCCTTCCCATTCTACACAAACTGTATTTTCTCGGTATATTTCCCTCCAAAGCGGTATACAGTCGTCACCTATGCCCACTTCCTTCAATATATCCCACAAAATTTCCTGATTAACGTTGTCATATGCCCCGGTGATGTCAAGATAAGCTACGTATAAGGGCCTGTTTTCTATTTTTGATATTTCTATACACTGTGTAAGAACAAACAGGTTATCGTCTAACCGCCTGTCGATTCGGAATCCATTCTGGAGTTCTCCCAAAATATCATTTTGCTCTACCCACGTTTCTATTTTTAATTTTACTGCCTGCATCGCCAACCGGTATAGTACCGATGTAATGGTTAGCGGTCTATACGAGCGAATGTTATCCTTTTCTCCCCTGCCTTTATAGATTAAGTTCATTCTACTTTTTCGCCAACTGTCTGGTATTTCCCTCTCCTATAAGCACTTTTCTACGGCTTTCAGCAGTGCTTCTTTAGTGCTATGTCCTAGTTCGTTAATGAAGCTGACGGGAACCCCATCTAAGCCCGGAGTAGTGCGCTTAGGAATTTTTCCTTCGGCCTTCTTCCAATTGAAATTCTCAAGTACTACATCTTTCTCGGTTGTGCTCTTCTGCATACTTTTACTCACCGGGGGAATCCCCTGGGCGACCTTTTTAAACGAATCGGCTGTTACCTTTCGGATGTAACCTAGCGCTTCATACCCTTCCAATTGATTTCCTCCTTCATCTACCATATGTTGTTGCAATGTGACAGACTTCCTACCTAGCGCTTTTAGGTGGCTCCAAAATATCCTAGGTGCGGCCCTCTTCTTTTCGCGAATCTCTGTCATCCAGCGTTCACTTTCGCCTTTAATTTTTGCCTCGACTAATTTCTGCACAATGGATTTTTGCTCTAAATATATTTCCCATACTTGGTTGACTTCATCCTGTGGCCGCTTCTCCTTTTTTGCCTGTCTGTGCTGTCGTGATGCCTCACGTCGCTTCTCGATCGCATCCCGGATTTCTTTGTTCCACCAACTTTTTGGATTTCTCTTTCCTTTCCAAGAAATAGTTTTCTTCTCTTTTTCTATTTCTTTCGTGATTACATGTAGCAGCTCACTATACTTCCAGTCTTTGCCTGGCAGTTTGTCTACTTCTTCCTCGACTCTTGCGGCTATATTTGTTATTTGTTTCTCATTTAAATACGAGCTGCCAATGCTTGAAACTATACGAAAACCACTAACGCCATCTAGTGATATTATTTCCAAGGACATATACACACAATGCCATCTAGTGAGCAATTCTTAAAACTAACTAGAAGTGGCTACTACAACATACTATTACAGAGGAGGGAACGACCCACACCTTAAGGAGCTTCGCCCCTAAAATGTTTCCGACGCGCGGCATCGAACGAGGGACCTCTCGCTCTGCAGCGCGCGGCGCTATCCGCTGAGCCACGAAAGCGCACGTCCTTCAACGTTCAAACGGCGAGCTATTTATATACAGCGAGTTTTCAGCGTGTTTTCAGCATTACCAGCGAGATGGCGCAAAGGCCGCGCTCGGCGGATCTTAGCTCGGTGCCCGCTCGTCGCGACGGCCGCGCTCATGCACTCATCTTCCTCGCGCTGCCTCGCACACTTTGCCCGGTGGGGGGTAGACGCCCTTGCGCGCGCGCGCGCTTATCTCGCGGTAAGGGAGAATTGCGCTTTCGCCGGAACGATTGCATTGTAGTTACCGAGCGAACGAAGGTCACTTCGCTCGCGGCAGTCCCCCAGTTTGCGAAAAGAACAGGCTTTTCAAACGCAGCGAAGTAACAACTGTGACACTTTTTAGTTCGCGCTCTTCTGTACCTGTGAATGCGTTTCGTGCGTCGTTTTTGCTTGAGCAGTGCGTTAAGTGTCGAGATGTGAACGTTGTTAGTTCTCTCTCGTCCTGTGCGTGTTGTTTTCGTGCGTCATGTGTGCGTGAGCAGTGCGCTGCGCGTTACGACCTGCTTGCCATTCGTCGCTTGACATTCCAATTTGTTGCTGTCGCATTCATTGCTTCGCCTTGTGGCGAAACTGTGACTTTTTTGTTTTCTTAATAAGTACGTTAATGAGCTACACACACACGAGTGGTATCAGGCATTCTTTTCATGTGGCAATCCATGAAATCATGTGTTAACCACCATAGCCTTTTAATGAGAACTCAACATTTCAGAATCGGCGTCGATTTCAGTCATTCTGCAAATCGGCATCGGAGTTTCTCGAATCCTGACTCTAAAATCCCTTAAAAAAGTCAGCCATTTATGAGATATGGGAAAGACTCTCTTTGAAATGGCAACGTTAGCTGTCATCTTGTTCAAGCCTCCCCCCCCCCCCCCCGTCGCTTCACACTGCCCCGGCCCTTGCGGTACTTTATGTATTGACTGCGACCCGCTGGCTCAAGTGAGCTTGAGATCCCTGCCCTAAATAGTGCTACGTAGACCGACTTCAGTGGATGGCGCTTAAGTACAACTGACGCTTACCCGACGCCTGTATCATCGGAGTACATGTGTAATTATTTTACAATTAGATGGGCAGCACTACAACCACAATTGACGTTTCACCAACATTACACCTGCGCAGGGTCTTTTTCCAAAGAGTTCTGAGACCTGGCCTGGCTACGTGGTAGAATACTTGATTGCCACGCAGAATCAGTGGCGTAGCCAGGGGGTGGCACACCGGGCACGTGCCCCCCCCCCCCCCCCCGAAATTTTTTTTCACCATGGTATACATAGCGAAAAATGGCCAGTTCAAGGAGGTGCCCCCTCCGAAATCAAGGCGGTGCCCCCCCCCCCCCCCCCCCCGAAAAAAATTTCTGGCTACGCCCCTGCGCAGAATACTTTGGTTCGATTCCTGCTGGGACCATAACATATATTCTTTGCATTCGTCGGGTCAACGCTGTCGATGTCGGTTTTTCTTAACGCTCTCACATTTAAATTAGCAATGTCTGTTCTCGCCGTTCCTCGGTAGATATAAACTGTCAAAGACCTGTGGCGCATACCCGCATACCGCGGCCCGTGGTATACGGGTATGTGCCACACGTGTCCGGAGGAAAGGGTTTGACGTCGTACGTCACGGGATTTTCATACTATTCATGTAATGACCAGAGAGTCATAATCGTCAAACTCTCTTACCCTTCCATACTAATTTCGGTCTACCCCAAGTTAAGGAGGTGATCACGAGAGCACCCAGACGTAGGCGGCTAGATGGATAGATAGATAGATAGATAGATAGATAGATAGATAGATAGATAGATAGATAGATAGATAGATAGATAGATAGATAGATAGATAGATAGATAGAAACGCTCCAGGTGTCTGCAGTAGGCAAAGAAATGCTTCGCATTTAAAAACGTACGGCCGCTTCACCACTGTGAAACCCGAGCAAGCACGTAGCACGAGCACCCAACGATTCCCGTTCGTAGAGTTCCCGCTGCTCCGTTTACCAACTCGCTGATGACCCCAATGTTTGAGGTAAGCCCGTTGAGCTTCCCCGACACGAGTGGAATCTTGTTATAGGGAATCGCGAACTCGTTGTGCGACATGTGCTGTTTATCGACTTCCTGCTTCTTACGGCGGTTGCGATACACGTCGTCTGCAGCGAGTTCCGTCAGCGCCGGTGAAGTGCGAAGGGGGAGGGGCATTCGTTCGCTCGGCGAGGCGGTGAAGCCCTCTCTTGCGCGGTGCCGCAGTCAGTTGCATGTTTTCGAGGCGTCCTTAGCGATTTTAAGTTAATTATGGCAATTACTTGGTTATTCCTACTAACTATATTATTTGGGACCTTGCTCGTTCATTTGGTACCAGCATTGCTAGCATTGTTATGGCCCGCAGTTGGCGCTTTATTGTGAGCGTGATCACGGCAAATGAGATGCATGGGGGGGGACGACAAGCCAGCCCCTAAAGTGCTACGCACTTAAAAGGTAGTGTTTGACCAGTTTCACTTTTGAGTTTCTTTCTTCCGCCGCGCGGGGATTTTTAAAGCTCCTTCTCAGTCAGGAAGGTGAACGCTCGTGGTTTTGGTTATGGCGTCAACATTGCTCGCGAGCGCTCGGCGAAAACGGCGAAGTCTGACGGATTCCGATTAATCTGGGCGTGAATCTCTGGGTGATGATAGCAGCACAGACACGGAAGACAACTTAGATTCGTAAGACTTCAGTACGGACGGGGATAGTGCGTCACACCACCCCGGAACATCAGCAGTATCCACCAGTAAGTTTCACTCTCTCCTAGACCGCTTTATATCTGTCGCGCGTTGATGTAAACTCATAGGCGTGCGCACGGGAGGGGGGGGGGGGCGCAAAGCCAGCCTCCTACATTGACATAATAGGGGGGGGAGGGCGCAAAGTCACGATAGGGAGGGGGGGCGCTGCGACGAACCTTCGCCCCCCTCCTGAAGGGAAGTCTGCGCACGCCTATGCGTAAACGTATCCGGTTCGTACTAAAGGTCACAGCTCTTATCTGCAAGGTGTCAACTTTGTTCGGGCGGGAGCATTTGGCGCCTACTCCAGAAAGAGCGGAGTTGTCTCCGCTAAAACGACGCGAGTGGACCTTGACACAGCGGTCTGGAGTACCGTGCGGCGGCTCCTTCGTGTTGTTTTTCACCGCAGAAGTCGTGAGAGACATTCAACCACACGAATAAGTATGCGGGGATGCATATTTTTGAAAAGCCAAAGCATAGTGAGCTAACCTTTGATTCACCGCATCGGGAAACTGCTTTGCGTGGTGGCATGATAGGCATTAGTGCTTTTTTGTATGCATGTAAATAATTTATTACACACAGAGCTTATATTTCCAGTATTATTGTATAAGGGCTTTGTGTTCAAAACGTATTCTTTGCTTGTTTTTAATGTTCACCCTGTGCAGAGTAGCACTGATGTTTTTACGAATTTCTTTTTGTTGCATTTTTCTTTGTTTTGTTAATTTTTAGGTAATTTTCTAACTCTTCTTTTGAAATTAATATTTTTGGAAATACCACTTTCTTTAATAATAATATCTGGGGTTTAACGTCCCAAAACCACGATATGATTATGAGAGACGCCGTAGTGGAGGGCTCCGGAAATTTTGACCATCTGGTGTTCTTTAACGTGCACTGACATCGTACAGTACACGGGCCTCTACCATTTCGCCTCCATCGAAATGCGACCGCCGCGGCCGGGATCGAACCCGCGACCTTCGGGTCAGCAGCCGAGCACCGTAGCCACTGTTCCACCGAGGCGGACCACTTTCTTTATATCATTTGATTTCTTACACTTTAGCATCAATCAATTTCTGTGGTAGGAAAATAATATTTCCTGGACTACCCAAAAACAACAGATTTTCCTGCGGTAACGAAAGTGTTAAAGTGCGGAAAAGTGTACATTGGCCAAAGTGGGAGATGCGTCAAGAATAGCTTAAGGGAGCATGCCAACAATGTGAAAAATGCTCGCGACGGAAACGACTTTGAAGGTTTCCTGGCTGGCCATTGCTTAACCTGTCAGGATTGCTCACCCGACCTAAACAAGACGTCTGCGATTAAGAAGAGGAAAACGCGATTCACCCGAGAAACCGTCGACGCAGAACGCATTTCCTGTCTGGGGTGGGATGTGTAAGCGTACCATCCGTACAATTGACAGATAAAGGATGGCGTACCTACGCATGAGCAGTTTGCCGCGATGGAGGCGTATCGTTTTTACGCGAACATTCGGGCGCTCTGGAATCTCAGCACACATGGGCGTGCAAGAGGGCATGTCACGTGCAACTTTTTTTTTGTATTTCGCGAGCATCTGTAACAAGCAGAAAAACACCAACACTTAACAGATTGAAAGTTGGAAACAGTGTAATTGAACGTTTTGCAAAACGATCTATATCTCCTTTGTATTTTCCTGGCCAGCTTTAGTACTTGAAAGGTGAGTTAATGAAACATGCCTAATTAAGCAGGTACTCATTACACCAAAAGTAGTGTGACTTACTCCGTGTAGTAGTCAGCCACATGCATTTGGTCACGTCGTCGTAGAAGTGCGTCGGCATATTTTTAAACTCTGGCTAGAGCTAGCGGGTGCGCCCTGTCTAACTGGTGTTAATGTAGCCAAAATAAATGCAACGCAATACCACGCAGACCGACACACGGTGTCATATTCAAAGTACATGTTCGCAGAATGCGTGTGTGCCGAATCACGCTGTACTTGTTTTGTCACTTACTAAATCGCCCACGAGCAAGCTCGAGAGTGTCATGTAGGTGCGATACTAGTGGGCAATGTTCCCGTGAATGTCTACCTTGTTCTCACCGGCCTTCCAGGTGAAGTTGACCGAGTGTACTTCAGAGGGAATAACGGGCAGGTACCTCTCGAAGTTTGGGTCGAGGATGTACGGAAGCACCACGCCGTCCAGGATGGCAAAGATCTCCATAGGAAACCCTGCGCGCCGCCAAGACATAAACACTGTGACAATTTTTAGCCAATGGCAGCTGTACTAGCAGACTGCCTATTTAAAGTGGCTAGACAAACATTGATGCTTGCACTAATACTTCACGTAGCATGCGGAAGACAGTAAAGACGCACAAAAAGCCATAGGGGTGCCGACACCACGATATCATTATGACGGTCTCTAGACTCCAGATTTATCTTTCAATTTACACAGATATCGATTTACCGCGTAACGCTTGGCTCCAGGTGAAAAAAGCCGCATACTTGCGGACTACATCACACAAAATCGATTCCCACATTGTGTAGATTGTGCCAAACTTTTTTACTGACATGCTTTACTTCGTTAAAACAAGCACCTGACAGCAGAGAGTAGGCTATTTCTGGCAGAGGAACCTTTAAGTATGCCAGTGAATTCAATTCAAGATGGCCAAAATAATTCTCAGATGGTAGCGAATACCATTTGCTACCACTACACCTTGTGCGAAGCTGGTCTTACCAATTTTTGCACCGAAGGCTTTTATCTGGACGACTATTTGAGTTGCTCTTCGGTCACCGAACTGGTAGTAAAAGCCTTTGCTGATCAATAAAAGATACGCGCACCGATTTTCTTGGCACTTTTATAGCCAGGCATGTCGAAGCATATCCATTTATAGAAAACCAAGAAATTATGCATCCTGTTTTTTTATTGACGAGCAAACCTGTCCGAAAGTATTCACTGACTGACTGTGTCAGGGATTGTTTTGTATTCTCAGTAGCATTTTTGTGTTCTGAAAAGCAGTTGCGACGTGGTTCAAGACTTTTTATTTGTCATAGCATAAGCGGTCGCTTCAGTTGTGCATCAACACGACATATTCTCCACATACAAACTAGTTTGAGGGCATTTTATTGCGTTAGCAATTATATGGACACTCTCAGCGGATTCTTGCCGCTGCCGTCATGTCCCGGATATATATATATATATATATATATATATATATATATATATATATATATATATAGTCATGAAATGAAGGACCACACTTACAAACAAGAATACTTTTACTGGTTAACGTGTTGGCCGTGGCACGGCCTTCGTCATTCTGACGAAAGCCGTGCCACGTTTCGGACCTACAGAACTTTCTTTTGAATCATATATATATATATATATATATATATATATATATATATATATATATATATATATATATATATATATATATATATAAGAAGGCACAAACAAAAATAAATCAAGAAAACAAACCCGGGAGATCCCACGCATTGTGGGAATCGATATAATGCGAAGCAGCCAGTCAGGATAAAATCATGCTGTACATATATGCATGTCATGATTTACATGTTAGGACCTGTCATTTATGTTCGTCGTACAGTCACGTCACGCAATACCAATTTTGGTGTATATCAAGCAAGCGAAACGGCCGCGAGCGCACCATGAGCATGGCATGTAAATGACGTTGTACATGACATGCATGTCACGATTTTCATGTTACCACCTTTCATTTATGTTCCTCATACAGTCACGTCGTGCAATACCCATTTTGGTGTACATCAAGCTCGCTAACTGGACGCAAGCGCACCATGAGCGTGGCATGCAAGTCAGGTTGTACATGCCATGTCATGATTTTTATATTCCACTTGACATTTATGTTTGTCATACAATCAAGTCATATGCAATACCGAACTTGCTGTATATCAAGCTAGCGAAACGGCCGTGAGCGCACCATGTGCATGGCATGTAAATCATGTTGTACATGGCATGGATTTCATGATATTGTTAGGTGAAAAGACGCAGACGAGAGGCTGTAGCCAAGTGTATGTGCAGGAGAGTAGTCGGGCATTGCACGCTAAGGCAGCGGCACAAAACAGTCCCTAAATTATCGTCGTGTTCTTCCACGTAGTTGTCTTTGGATGGCTGTCCCTAGCATCACCCCCTGCGGTAAAAGCACCGTCCCGGTGCTTTTAAAATCCCGTCAGATGCACTGGAGTAAGCCTGGGGTCTGCTGACGTGCATGATGTCACTTGACGCCGTGGCAGCGGGTGAAGGAGGACAGACCATGGTAATCTAATAGGTTACGGGTATCACTTGGCGTATGACGTGGTAGGGCCATGCGTACCTAGAAAGGAACTTCTCCAAAAGTCCCACATGACGAGAAGGTGACCACAGGAGCACGGCGCCCCAGGCGAGAACTGTGCGTCGCGGTGGCGGGCATCGTAGTACTGTCGCTGTGTCTTGTGAAGCAGTCAGCCGAGTACGGGCAAGCTGTCGCGCATGATCTGCAAGGGCTATGACATCGCGTGCACACTCGGTAGTTGGGGTGGCAGCCAAAGGAAGAGCAGTATCAAGTGGCAGGGTGGGTTAGCGACCGTACAGTAAATAGAACGGCGAAAAATCCGGCAGTGGCGTGTCGAGATGAATTGTATGCGAACGTGACGTAAGGGAGAGCAACGTCCCAGTCACGGGGATCGTTCGACATGAACATGGACACCATGTCCGTGAGGGTTCTGTGGAACCGCAACGTGAGACCATTTGTTTGAGGGTGGTATGAGGGGGGTCAGTTTGTGTTGAGTGGCGGAGGAACGCAGAAAATCGGCGATAACTCGGGGGAGAAACTTACGGCCACGGTCAGTGAGCAGCTGTCGTGGAGTGCCATGGAGCAAGATAATGTCACGCAAGAGAAAGTCCGCGACGTCGGTGACGCAACTGGTGGGGAGAGCCCGTGTTATGGCATATAGGGTGGTGTAATCAGTTGCAACAGCTACCGATTTTTTTCCGGTGGATGACGTAGGAAAGGGGCCGAGAAGGTCAAGTCCAACACGGAAGAACGGCTCTACGGGGACGTCGATTGGTTGTAGATGACCGGCAGGGAGCGTCTGCGGCGTTTTGCGACGTTGATAGCGGTCACAATATCCATTTTACGATCTGTCATTTATGTTTGTCATACAGACGCGTCACCAAATACCCAGTTTAGTGTATATCAAGCTAGCCAACTTACCGCGAGCGTGCCGTGAGCGTGGCATGCAAGTCATGTTGCGCATGACATGTCATGACTTCCATATTACCACTTGTAACTCAGGTTCATCACACAACCACGTCACGCAATACCAAATTTGGTGCATATCACGCTAGCGAAACGCCCGCGAGCGTGCCATGAGCGTGGCATGCAAGTCATGTTGTACATGTCATGATTTCCATATTACTTGTCATTTATGTTCGTCATACAGTCACGTCACGCAATGCCAAATTTGGTGTATAGCAAGCTAGCGAAAAGGCTGCGATCGTGTCATGAGCGTGGCATGCGAGTCATGGTGCACATGACATCTCATGATGTCTATATTACCACTTGTCATTTCTGTTCGTCATACAGTCACGTCTCGCAATACCAAATTTGGTGTATATCAAGCTAGCGAAACGGCCGCGAGCGTGCCATGAGCGTGGCATGCAAGTCATGTTGTACATGTCATGATTTCCACATTACTTGTCATTTATCTTCGTCATACAGTCACGTCACGCACTGCCAAATTTGGTGTATAGCAAGCTAGCGAAAAGGCTGCGATCGTGTCATGAGCGTGGCATGCGAGTCATGGTGCACATGACATCTCATGATGTCTATATTACCACTTGTCATTTATGTTCGTCCTACAGTGACGTCACGCAATACCAAATTTAGTGCATATCAAGCTAGCGAAACTGCCTTCAACGCACCATGAGCGTGGCATATTACATCATGTAGTACATGACACGTACGTCATGGTTTTCATATTAGCACATGTCCTTTATGTTGGTCATGCGGAAATGTCGCAGCATATAAATTTTTGGATATATCTAGTTAAGGAAACGGCCGCAGGAGCACCACGGTCATGGCGTGTAAGCCATAACGTTCATAACAAATTACACCATTTTCATAATATGACCAGTCATTCATGTTCGTCATACAGTGATGTTATGCCACACCAATTTTGGTATAAATCCCATTAACGATACGGTCAGGAGAGCACAAAGTCGCAGGCGGGCTAGAGATAGATAGATAGATAGATAGATAGATAGATAGATAGATAGATAGATAGATAGATAGATAGATAGATAGATAGATAGATAGATAGATAGATAGATACGCTCAAAGTCACCGAAGTTCGCTAAGAAATGCTTCACATGATTAAAAAAAGTCACATTTTCGCCGCAATGGCGAAGCAATGAATGCGATAGCAACAACTTGGGGTTTCACGCGAAGAACGCCAAGCAGAACGAAATTTGGAGCGCGCTGCTCAAGCGCAAAAGACGCACGAAAAGAACAAACGCAGGACGAGCGCGAACTAACAACGTTCACAGCTCGACACTTAACGCTCTGCTCAAACACAAAAGGCGCACGAAACAGACGCACAGGTATACACAGGACGAGCGCGAACTAACAAGTGTCACAGTTGTTACTTCACTGTGTTTGAACAGCGCGCTTCTTTCGCGAACGCCGGGTCCTCTGCAGCGAGCGAAGTGACCTTTGTGCGCTCTGTAACCTAAACGCAATCTTTCCGGCGAAAGCACACGATGTAAAACCGCCCCATCCCAAGATAAGCGCGCGCGCGCAAGCGCACGGGCACGGGCGACTACGCCGCGAGGGCAAAGGGCAGGTTGAGGACCAATGCATCGCAACGAGTGACGCCCAGCGCGCACTTCGCATCATCTCGCTGGTTCGCTGGTAAGGCAGATAACACGCTGATATTCCCGCGAGATCGGCGTATCTCCATAGCTCGCCGTTAGCATGGTGAAGGACGTGCGCTTCTGTGGCCTAGCGGTTAGCGCTGCGGAGCGAGGGGTCACCCGTTCGATTCCGCGCGTCGAAAAATATTTTTCTGAATTATTTTTCTTCGTGGAATTTATATATATATATATATATATATATATATATATATATATATATATATATATATATATATATATATATATATACGTGGCATGACAGCGACGCCGGCACTGACGGCAAAAAGCAGCCGAGAGTGTCCATATAATTGCTATCGCAATAAAATTCTGATGCACGCGACCGGGATTCGTACCAGCGACCCCTCGCTCTACAGCGCGCCGCCTTACACAACTATACCACGTGCCGTGCTTGCGCCGGCATGTTAACGGCAAGCTATTTATATACACCATTGATCGCTGGCGGTACGCAGATCTCGGAGGAGGTTGAGCGTGTTTTCTATCCCGCAACGCTCCTACATTTTCTTGCAGTTTCAAAACTGCCCTTGAGACGCGCACGAAAAAGTGGCCCCTTTCTGTACCCACTGGTGATGTGCGAAGAAAAAAAATTCTGCAAATCCACGAACTGAATGCTGATGATAAGCGAAGCAGTGTGCATTGGATCATATAATCGTAGCCTTCTATTTTGTTCTGGTTAACAGCCTTTATTTTGTTCTTGTTAACCTTTTCTTCTGTCATATGCTTTGATTGATGGGTAGTTAAATATCCATGTTTTTACTGTGTTGTGGCCTTTTATTTTGTTTGTTCTGGTTAACAGCCTTTTGATAACCTTCTTGTTGTTCACAGATGTTTCTGTTTGTTCACATGCTGGCGTTGCTGCTTTGGCGCTTTTATGGCGTTGTGGCCTTCTATTACGTTCTGGTTAACATCCTTTTATTTTTTTCTTGTTAACCTTTTGCTTTGTCATATACTTTGATTGATGGGTGGTTAAATGCCGATGATTTTACGGTGTTCTGGCCTTTTATTTCTTAAAACCATATGCGCGCTATGTACGCTGTGTAGACGGTATTGCGCACAGATATTTCGCACCTGCGCTTCGACCAGGGACCACGGCGAGGCGAGCCCCGACGACAACGGCCGGACATTTGTCGACCCTAAGGTGCTTCGCCCCTAAAAGAAAGAACGCCGGGAACACCTTTGGTCAGACGCCACCACGTGGCAGGAGACGCAGAGGGGTCACTCCACGCGCCGCAGTTTAAAAGAAAAAGAAATGCGCAAAAGAGTAAACGACCAAGATGCGAAGAAAGAATGCCAAACACGTCATGCGAATAAATATGTTGACTGTGAAGTAGGCATCGTGTACACTATCCCTCTGACATGTGGCAAGGCATATGTTGGGCAATCGGGAAGATGCTTCAACGAACGGCTCAAAGAGCATCGCTACGCATGCCAGCAAACGGCAATCACAGGCAAACTTTCCATGCACTGTAGAGAGTGTGGGTGCCGCCCAATTTTAGAAAAAGTTTGGGAAATCAAATAAGACCACACGGGAAATATGGGAAGCCTTTCACATATCGAACCAGCAAATCGCATGCGTCCGTTCAAGCTCCATTCTGCTAACCCCGACGGAAATCGAGTGTATCAGAAGCCACACGCAGCCGTTAAATCAGCATACTCGGAAAAGAACTTTGAGTCATCGCCACACCTCGTAATCACCCCATGTGTAGCACCAGAAGACAGTTCAGCAAGATTGCGGCCCCGCCACCCACCCACATCGCCAACAGATCTTTCCCTTCCTGGAGTTCTTTTAAAGACGATAGTCTTTCTTGGGATACTTAAACGCAAAAATTTTGGTCTTTCTGTCTGTCTGTCCGTGACCCGATTCAACTACTCGGCCAAAGTTTAACCACTTTCTGAAAGCCCAGCCATCTTGAACTGGTGTTATCATGCATACCCGCGAACATATTCGATCAAAAAGCGAATACTGCGCATACCTGAGGCGCAACATTAATATGTAAGTATCACGTCGTGTGTTCTTTTATTAGAAAATACATAGGTACGCAATTCTAAAGACCCTAGTGTTTTTTAGGCTGCGCTGAAAATGCGACGCTGTGCTGCCGCTGGCAGTGGCCCTTGGTCACGGTGTAATGCCCTTGGTTCAGCAGAAGCTCATGTTTTTCAATGGCGGCCATATCTCGCGCAGCGCCTCCTCTATTTTATCAACGCCAGCCAGATGCGGCCAATTCAACGTAGAGTAGGCGCTGTCTGAGGCAAGGCAAAACATAGTAGTACGGCCGGCACGAGACTATCGTCTTTTGACGACATTTGCGGTGAAGCACGCAGATACGCGGCCAATTTTTTTCCTTCACGTTTCTTTTTCAATAAATCCAGTTGATAGTTTGCGCTTGTCGCGTCCACTTCGTAGCATGTGTCCTCTCTAACTTCTTATGTCCCAGTAACTGTAGTGCAGTATTTTAATCATGCAAAACCAGCGAGCCCAATACCTCACTTTGCTGAAATATCTCGGAGCGTAACGTTCTGCATTGTCGACACTTGCAGCGCTTTGCTCAAACAAAGACGTAACAACTGTGAGACTTGTTAGATCGCGCTTGTCCTGTATATATCTGTCTTTGCGCTTCAGCGGCGCGCTACAAGCGTCGAGCTGCTTGTAGTTCTTCGTGTCACATTCCAATTTCTTGCTATCGCATTCCTTGCTTTGCCCTTGCGGCGAAACTGTCACTTTTTTCACTGAGTGTTTGACTTGTGACTGGCCCATGATACAAACTTTAAAAGCCTGAAATAAAAAAGAAGCGCGCATAAACAGCCTCCTGTGAAATAACTGCCAGAAAGGACGGCCAACAGTCCGTTGTCAGTGGACGGGGACATAAGCCAGACTTTTTAAAAAATAACCCGGGCCGGACCCAGGGGGGGTCTACGCCCCCCCCAAGAAGCCGTCCGAGGGGGGGGGGGGGGGCGAGTCCCCCCAGCTCCCCCCGTACTCTACGCCTATTCAAGAAGCCCATTTTGTATTGCTAAAAATTCAACCTTTCACATTCCAATATGTGTGTTGGTTATTTAGATTATCCTGAGCCCTACGTCTCATTTTTCTCGCGATTGCGCCTTTTCTGACCATTCAGTCCAAGGTACCAATCTTACTTTGTGTTGGACATGTGTTAACGCAGTTCGCGACTTGATTTTTTACTATAATTTTAAGGCGGCCTTCCAAAGGGGTAACATGCAGCACTGACCATAGCATTTATCTTAAGAGCTACTAATCTCAACATAAATTAAATGACCACAGCCTTTTTTTCCCAATTGAAGGGCATTAATTGCGCAAATGAAAAAAGAAGTCACAGTTTCGCCGCAAGGGCGAAGCAATGAATGCGATAGCAACAATTTGGGATTTCACGTGAAGAACGCCAAGCAGAACGAAATTTGGAGCGCGCTGCTCAAGCGCAAAGGACGCACGAAAAGAACAAACACAGGACGAGCGCGAAATAGCAATGTTCACAGCTCGACATTTAACGCTCTGCTCAAACACAAAGGGCGCATGAAACATACGCACAGGTACACACAGGACGAGCGCGAACTAACAAGTGTCACAGTTGTTACTTCACTGTGTTTGAACAGCGAGCTTCTTTCGCGAACGGGGCCTCGGCAGCTAGCGAAGTGATCTTTGTGTGCTCTGTAACCTAAGCGCAATCTTTCCGGCGAAAGCACACGGTGTAAAAGCGCCCCCCATCTCCCATCCCAAGATAAGCGCACGGGCACGGGCGACTGCGCCGCGAGGGCAAAGGGCAGGTTGAGGAGCCAATGCATCGCAACGAGTGGCGCCCAGCCCGCACTTCGCGCCATATCGCTGGTTCGCTGGTAAGGCAGAGAACACGCTGATATTCCCCCGAGATCGGCGTACCGCCCGCGGTGAATGGTGTGTATATATAGCTCGCCGTTAGCATGGTGAAGGATATGCGCTTCTGTGGCCTAGCGGTTAGCGCCGCGCGCTGTGGAGCGAGAGGTCGCGCGTCGGAAAATATTTTTCTGAATTATTTTTCTTCGTGGCTTTTATATTTATATACATAGATATACATATACGGGGCGTGACGGCGACGGCAAAAGGCAGCCGAGAGTGTCCATATAATTGCTATCGCAATAAAAGAATAAAGGCGCGTGGAGCACTGGAGGCGATCCTAATCCTTGACCTCGGTGACTCGTGTGGCTAGGTGTATTCGTTAGTGCCTAAGTAAACATCGGCGCCGTCAGACAACTCCATATCATGCATTAGGAGCAATTTAATATTCCGTTTCATACATTAGGGGCAATGCTGTAGAAGCTGTGCAAGAAGTTGCGTAAGCAAAATGTATAAAGTCCGACGTCTCGCGCTTGCATTCCCTTATTAAATGCGAAGCACTTAGCTAACTTCGGTTATCTATCTATCTATCTATCTATCTATCTATCTATCTATCTATCTATCTATCTATCTATCTATCTATCTATCTATCTATCTATCTATCTATCTATCTATCTATCTATCTATCTATCTATCTATCTAGCCGCCTACGACTTTGTGCTATCATGGCCGTTTGTTTAATGGAATGTATTAGGCTTGTGCAAATATTCGAATGCTTCGAATATTCGAACGAATAGTGCAGTATTCGAATTCGCTTCGATTCGAATTTAAATTATTGAAAATTTTGAAGTATTCGAAACGAACGAATAAATGCATATTAATCCGTTTGCACCAACTTGCCCAATCTGCAGTGCATATTAATCCGCATGCAACCCCCTGTAAAGGTGGTTTCACTGCATTGCAGAGGTGCTAAGCCGTGAAAGCACCTATCCAAGTAGTCCGCATGTAACCCTTTGTAAAGGTGGTTTCACTGCAGAGGAGGAGTGCTAAGCCGTGAAAACACGTATCAAGGGGAAATCCGCACTGCCGCGAAGCCCCAGTTTACGGTTAAATGAAGAGATCATAGGCGTGCGCACGAGGGGGGGGGGGGGGCAGTGGGGGGGGCGCAAAGCCAGCCTCATACATTTGACAATAGGGAGGGGGGGGGGCGAGAGGGGGGGGCGCAAAGTCAACCCCATACATTGACATAATAGAGAGGGGGGGCGGGGGGTCGCTGCGACGAATGCTGCGAAGCCCCACTTCAAGGTTAAATGAACAGATTAACCTCACATCGATTCATTTTTAAAATTTAAAAGCTTGTTATACCGGCTTATATTCTCTACGTATAGTAAATTTTCAAACGTTTCATATTTTACAGGTTATTACTTGCATTCTACCGAAAGCCAAGTCCTGCTTGTTTCCACTTCCTTTGAAGCAAAAAAAAAAAATGGCATTTGCAGAGACCTTGTTTTAATTATTTAAAAATACTGTGCAGGTTGGTTAGGTCATGACAAATATGCCCATTTTTCTTTATAATATGTGATATATACTATTCGAATTCGACTCGAAATTATTCGACCAAAATGACTATTCGCTTCGAACCTAGAATTCACTATTCGCACAAGCCTAGAGTGTATACCAAAATTGGCATGACATAGCCTGACTGCATGACAAACATAAATAACAGCTCATATCATGAAAATCATGACATGCACGTCATAAATTGCATGATTTACTTGATTCTGTCTTGACGCTCTTGCAGCCTTTTCGTTAACTTGATACAGGCCAAAATCTGTATCACACGACAAGAGTGTATGACGAACTTAACACGCATGTTATGTAAGGCATGGTTTACATGTCATATTCTCGGGGCGCTTGCGGCCGTGTAATTTAATATGCAACGAAATTGCTATTCCGTGTCGCGACTATCATTAACATAAATTACAGGTGGTAACATGAAAATCATGAGAAGCATGTCATGTGCGTCATGACTTACGTACCACGCCCATGGCGAGCTCGTGGCCGTTTCGCTCGTTTGATATATACCAAAATTGGTGGTGCGACGTGACCGTATGACGCCATATATGACAGGTCGTAACGCAAAAATAATGACCTGCATGTTATGCATAGCATGATTTACATGCTACCCTCATGGTGAGCTCGCGGTCGTTCCGCGCGCTTAATATACACCAAAATCGGTGTTGTGTGACGTGACTGTATGCCAAACATACATGGCAGATGGTAAGCTGAAAATAATGACATGTCATAAATGCCATGACACGCTCGGGGCCATTTCACTCCATTGGTATACACCAAAATTGGTATTGCCCGACGTGACTGCATGACGAATGTATATGGCAGGTGACAATGAGAAAATAATGACTTACGTGCGAGGCTCCTATCGAGCGTGTGGTCGTTTCGCTGACTTGAGATACACAGAAATTCGTGTTGCGCGATGTGACTGTATGACGAACGTATATGACAGGTGGCAATAAGAAAATAACGACTTGCATGTCATGCATGGCATGATTTACGTGCCAGGCTCATCTTGAACTTTGGTCATTTCGCTGACTTGATATACACCAAAATTGCTATTGAGTGACGTAATTGTTTGACGAACATATATGACAGGTGGTAACATGAAAATAATGACTCGCATGTCATGCATAGCTTTATTTACATACCATGCTCATGGTGAACGCGTGGTCGTTCCGTTTGCTTGATATACACCAAAATTGAGGTTGTGTGACGTGGCTGTATGATGAACATATATTAGAGGTGGTAATACGAAAATAATGACTTGCATGTCATGCATGGCATGATTTACGTGCCAGGCTCATCTTGAACTTTGGTCATTTCGCTGACTTGATATGCACCAAAATTGCTATTGCGTGACGTAATTGTTTGACGAACATATATGACAGGTGGTAACATGAAAATAATGACTCGCATGTCATGCATAGCTTTATTTACATACCATGCTCATGGTGAACGCGTGGTCGTTCCGTTTGCTTGATATACACCAAAATTGAGGTTGTGTGACGTGGCTGTATGATGAACATATATTAGAGGTGGTAATACGAAAATAATGACTTGCATGTCATGCATGGCATGATTTACGTGCCAGGCTCATCTTGAACTTTGGTCATTTCGCTGACTTGATATGCACCAAAATTGCTATTGCGTGACGTAATTGTTTGACGAACATATATGACAGGTGGTAACATGAAAATAATGACTCGCATGTCATGCATAGCTTTATTTACATGCCATGCTCATGGTGAACGCGTGGTCGTTCCGTTTGCTTGATATACACCAAAATTGAGGTTGTGTGACGTGGCTGTATGATGAACATATATTAGAGGTGGTAATACGAAAATAATGACTTGCATGTCATGCATGGCATGATTTACGTGCCAAGCTCATGGTGAGCTCGCGGCCGTTGAGCTAGATTGATATACACAAAAATTGGTATTGCGCGACGCGACTGTATGAGGTGCATACAGACGCGGTTGTAACATGAAAATATTGACATGCATCTCATGTGCGCCGTGTCTGACATCTATGCCGCTCCTTGCTGGCTGCTTCGCATTACATCGATTACATTACAGTGCGTGGGATCTGCCGGATTTTTGTAAACGTGGCCTCCGCGATTGGCTGCAGCTGCCGGAACAAAACGCGGAGGTCGCGATAAGAAAACAAGAGAGACGCAAATGAACCCAAGACAGCGTATCGACAACCGTATAAATAACAGGGTATTGTCATTCATTGCTCAGTCTGAAAACGAAAAAAATTCGGCAGATCCCAAGTACATGGCAATCGATGTGATGCGAAGCATGCGGAGGTAAGGTGACTAGGTTGTAATTTTTTTATTAAGCGAAATGTTATGAAATGACGCTAAAGATATGTATAAATGTTGTACGCAGAGATATATATGTTGAGTAGTCGCATATGTTTAATGTAACCAGTTGTTTACCGTTACGTAATGATGCCAACAGAAACATGGATATTACCAACACCAGAAGCGGAAAGCTGATATGTAGCGCTTGTGATTGCGAGAATGGTAGCCCTAGATAGTGCTACGTAAACCAACTACAGTTGATGGCGCTTAAGTGTACGACTGACATTAACACGACATGACTCCTTCATCATAGAAGTACGTATGTAATGTTTTGAAAATTAGATCGATAGCACTGCAAACTCAATTGACGTTTCACCAGCAGTACGCCTGCATAGAGTCTTTTTCCAAAGCAGTTTCGAGATATGACGTGGCTCTCTGGTAGAATACTTGATTGCCACGCAGATTGCGTGGGTTTGATTCCTGCTGGGACTCTGATTTTTATTCTTTGCATTCGTCGGGTCAACGCTGCCGTTGTCAGTTTTTCTTCACGCTCTCGCATTTAAATTACCAATGTCCGTCCTGGCCGTTCCTGGATAGATATATATTGTCAAACACCTGTGGCGCATACCCGCATACTGCGGCCCGTTGTATACGGGTATGAACCACACGTGTCTGGAGGAATGAGTTTGACGACGTACGCTACAGGATTTTCACGTTATTCAAATCACGACCAGCCAGACATATCGTCACATCCTCTTACTCTCCATACTAATTTTGGTCGACCTCAAGTTAAGAAGGCGATCACAAGAGCACCCAGACGTAGGCGGCTAGGTAGGTAGATAGATAGATAGATAGATAGATAGATAGATAGATAGATAGATAGATAGATAGATTTATTATTTATTTATTTAGTCAATACTGCCGACTTCTATGCGAAGTCGTAGGCAGGAGTGGGTTACATATGACATTAGATGTTACATTTTCCAATGCAAGAAAACAACAGAAGGGGCTCATAAAAAACACAGTACGTCGGGAAAAAAAATGCAACAGAAGAGTAGTAATTTGCAAGCATTGAAAACATGAGTCAGCATGAGCGGCATGAGCGAACTTTGTACAGCATGAGGGAGTTTTGCTAATAAAAAAAACACACAAATAACAAATGCATGAACACAATGAAAAAAAATGCGCACAAAATAATATACAAACGAGCTAGCGCTGAACATAGCAAAGCAACACAACTCAGGCACACACAGTAGAGATTAGATGCAGTGTCAATGTAAAAGAAGAACAAAAAAAAGTTCAAGGGGATGGCTGGCAGATTTGCTATCGCATTCATGAATGAAGAAACAGTTGTGGATGATACAGCTGCATCGGGCAGGGCGTTCCAACCACGTGCTGTTCGGGGAAAGAATGATTTTTGGAAAGTAGTGGTTTTGCATGAAAATTCTTGGACTTTCTTGTTATGGTGCGACCGTGTTACTCGTGATTTCAAGGGTTCGATATATTTGCTTTTATCTATTCTTAGGTTATCATGATAGAGCTGATAAAATAGTTTAAGTCTTTCACAGGCACGCCGGCGTTCTAAGGGTTCCAAGTTAGAACTTTCTAGGAGGGTGGAAGGGGACGTTCTTCTACTGTAAGCATTGTATATAAACCTTATGGATTTTCTTTGTACGCGTTCCAGCTTTTTAATTATTTGATAATGAATAAGGGTCCCACACAGCCGACGCGTATTCCAGTATGGGTCGCAGGTAAGTTTTGTACGCCAACATTTTAATTTCTTTGGTAGATTTGCCAATGGTTCTGCGTAAGTACCCGAGTGTTTTCATTGCCTTTTTCTGTGTGTATTCTATGTGTTCATTCCACCTTAAGTCGAAGGTAATTATAAGACCTAAGTATTTGTAGCTACTAACGAGGGATATACTGTTATTGTTGATGCAATAGGTGAAAGGCAAGGGACATTTTTTGCGTGTAACTCTCATTGCGACAGTTTTTTTTTGGATTAATGTTCCTCTGCCAAGTGGAACACCATGAGTGTATCGTATCCAGGGATTTGTTTAAGGTTATCTGGTCGTTAGGGTCATTGATGACATGATAAAGGATGCAGTCGTCTGCAAAGAGTCTTATTTTAACGGGTATGTCGGAGACTATATCATTAATGAATACTAAAAACAGAAGTGGGCCAAGGATGGAGCCTTGAGGTATCCCGGAGTGAACTGGTGTTGGTGTGGAACTTACGTCATCTACAGAAGCGCTTTGGTACCTATGGGAAAGGTATGCCCGAATCCATGCGAGTAACGAATCATTTTTTAGGATTGGTTCTAATTTTATAAGCAACTTCTGATGGGAAACACGATCGAATGCTTTTTCAAAATCAAGGAATATTAAGTCAATTTGACTATGGTTATCCAGAGCGCCTGCGAGGTCATGAATTGTCTCAAGTAGTTGGGTGGTAGTTGACAGCCCTTTGCGGAAACCGTGCTGCTGTGGGTCGATGATGTTGTTAGTTTCCAGGAAGGCCGAGATGTGTTTAAATATTATGTGTTCAAGTAATTTTGCAGATGCACACAACAACGAAATAGGCCTGTATGATGACACTAGTGACTTGTTTTCGGATTTAGGTATTGGAATTATTTTTGCATATTTCCATTCATTCGGGACTTCACCACTAGACAACGATTTGGAGAATATGAGTGTTAGGTATTTGGAGCACCATTCCGCATAACGAACAAGAAATGCGTTGGGTATAGCATCGGTTCCGGGTGATTTTTTTGTATCAATGTTCAGCACCAACGACAGAACGCCCTCTTCAGAAACGCTAATGTCCTCTAAGGGAGGTATGCCGTCTAGCGATGGAAAAGAAGGGGTGATTCCGTTTCGTTTGTGAACACCGAGCTGAAGTAGTCGTTCAACGCCTCTGCGATAACTGCACTGTCGGTTACATTTGTATTGTTTATTGAAAGAGTAAACGAAGCTTTATTTTTTGGTGCTATATGACGCCAGAACTTTGCGGGCGATGAAAGAAGATAGATAGATAGATAGATAGATAGATAGATAGATAGATAGATAGATAGATAGATAGATAGATAGATAGATAGATAGATAGATAGATAGATAGATAGATAGATAGATAGATAGATAGATAGATAGATAGAAACGCGAAAGTGCTTGCAGTACGCAAAGAAATGCTTCGCATGTAAAAAAAATGTCACATTATGGGTGGTAAAATGATCGAACTATTTCTTGGTGGGAACGCGTCTACTGCACGAAGTATAGCTATACTCCATCTCACAATTACCTTGCAGCACTGCCGAAGCTACGAGGAGTAAACAGGCAGTGTCCTTGCGCAGCACGTAATATAGTCCCGGGCTTAACTCTCATTATCAACGAGGTGCAAGTGCTTTAGCTGTGCTTCTCGCATGACGCGTTACGGCGATACGTGGCACGTTAGGTCCTTCACGCATGCACTTCGAAATTTGTGAAATAATGAAGAGATTACCGGCTGGTAGCCGTAATAACCACCCTAACCGCGGTGACGTACAGCAACATGGCAGCCCCCATACACCCCCCGACCACCCGCTTCGATCCGAATTCGTGCTTTTTACTGGCTCCCTGTCCGGACAGCCAGAAATAAGTGGCATAATCTGTCATCGCTTAGTCTAATCTAACGCTGAGAGCAAATAATCAGGTATCTTCTTTCGCTATTATTTATATCGCTGGTTTGTTTTGGTGCTGCTAGGACTACTGAGGCAATGTCAAGCCGTGAAAGTGGTTTGATGTTAACTGAGCAGATGTCGCCACAACATTAGCGTCGGCGATGCGTTGACGATGGGAAACACCCTGAATGTCTATATTGTTTTCTGTGCCAATCATTTGCTGTTTCACTCAAGAATGGTACGCGATAGCTGCTGAAAGGGCGTCGACCGCGCTGACAAAAAAGAACTCGGTGAAAACGCCAGTATGAACGCTGTTATGAAAAGAACCGCGTTCCTCACAAACGCCCGTGAACACGCCCTGCACCGAGTGGGTTTGTGAACATAAAGAAACAACGAGGTGGCGTTCCCGCAGAGGTTTTTCCGCTTTGTACTAACTGCAGGGAGTAAGTATCGACAAGGTAGGCGAGCCGACGCCAAAGAGACGACGAGCAGACGACGCGACGCGGATGAACACGTCTCGAGGGGGGCTTTCGCCTTTCCTATTGGCTAACAAGCCCTGCAGCTTCCACAGTGCTGCAAGGTACTTCTGAGATGGAGTATAGCTTCCATGGCGTTGCACCTTATGCATGAAAGGAAGCATAGTTGACTGTACAGCGGCACACCCCGAAGGGCAACTGGTGACTCAAGCGGGCAAACCGACGCTGTCGGCGAGCTAGGAGCAGCGCGCGCAAAGACGTCCTTTTCACGGCTACAGTGAACTAGAAGAGGGTAGTGGCCTTCTAGAAAAACAAGGGTAGTGGCAAGCGGCAGCGTTGTCACAGACGCTACATTGACCTCAACGGTCGCGACACCCGGTGCCAGACGGGAGAAGGGACGTGAAGGAACAAAGCGAGCTTACAGTGCTGCGCGCGAGACTAAAAAGCCACCTAAACAACGCCCAATGTTAGCGGCATAGGCGTGGTTCATGTTGGCTACCCTGTGCTGCCGAGCAAAACTAACTCCCTGGGGTACCTAGGTGTGCCCAGAAATTCCCTAGTCAAGTTAACGAAGGGCAGGGGCACTGAAACTTGGAAGTTGGAGGCACTCGACGGCGTGTCTTTTGCGAAGGTTTTGTGTATGTGTCCTGCTGTCTTGTGCTACCTTGCGAGTGTACGCTACGAAGTTAGCGAGATTGTTAAGGCTACCAGCAGTCTGTGCACGCGGTTCTCAGTATTTTGCCAGCGTCCGCGGTGTGCCGGAGTGACGGCAGGGTTCTGTTTGGTGTCGCAGAAGTCTGACGTTTCAATGCTATAGACGTCGATGGTTTTCCGGAGAGATAAGTTCTGCTCTCTCTTTCACAGATCGCTTCGCTCTCTTAATACTCTGCTCTCAGTATCACGGATCGCTTCACTCTCCTACTGTTTTAACTAGCGCGCCTGCTGCGCCGACTCAGTATAGCGCAACCTGCTCTCACTATAGAGCGACTGCTCACTATAAGGCCAGTTTTACTAGCGCCTTTCCTTACCTACTGCTCCCTCAGAGTGCCTGGGGCTCCCGTAACCCACGTCGTGCCGCTTCGCGGTCAGTATTTTGCCAGCGTCCATGGTGCGCGCCCGAGTCACCGGGGCGCCCGTAACCCACGACGTGCAGCTTCGCGGTCACTGGCGCGCCCGTAACCGCGCCGCTTCGCGGTTCTCAGTATTTTGCCAGCGTCCGTGGTGTGCCTGAGTCATTGGCGCCAACTTTCCGCGGATCGCGAACGCTCGTAGAGCCAGAGAACATCTGGTGGAGCCACGCGACTAGGCTAGGTACATCTAGCTCGAATTTTCTAGGGACAGCGCCAAAAAGTGGTCAGGCAACATGGGCATGTTTTGGTGGCTGTTTAGGTCGCTTCGCAGTGCTGCGCACGACAAGCCACGACCAGTGTTGCCAGGTCGGGCGAGGTGGAGTTGGCAAAAGCTAGAGAAACTGTAGCCCAAATGTAGCCAAAGACAAAAAAGAGCGAAAATATTTGTAGCCAGATATAGCCATTCTTATTTGAAATATTTTTTTTTACTTACATTTTCCCACTCGACTACCACAATCCCTTTTTGTGCAACCTGTATCGTGTATCAAACAGCTTATGTTCAAGAACGTCAAAATACCGATATTCAGGCGATTCCTTAAGCAATCACCGCACGTTAACCTGAAAAAAAACACGATAACTAAATTCTACAAGCTGCGTCTCACGAGTCCCTTGGTTTTGGAAAGTGACCATCCGGATGAGAGGTGTTTACAGAATCAGTTATCGTCAACTCTGTAGTATTTTACAAATGAAGTAAAACAGGGCCAAGGATTTTTTTTTTTTGCTTTCCTAGACATATTTTATGATCGTAGCCACCCACCTTTGTCGCCTTCTTTGTGAATATTCAGCTCATGCTCGAATTCAGTTTATCGCCGCAAAAAAAAAAAAAAAAAAGAGCCCATTTGTACATGTATAATGCAGTGTTGCGGCAGTGCGGAATAGAGCAGCGGAAGTGATAGATGGTAATAATAGTCGAGGTTTTACTTCCCAAGACGACCAAATGATTTTGAGAAACGCCGTTGCGGATGGCTCCGTAGATCCCGACCACCTGCAGGTTCTTAAACGTTCACCTGAATTAAGCAGCATTTTGCCTTCATAAGAATGCGGGCGCTGTAGCCGGCATTCGATCTCGCGACCTTCGGTCAGCAGTCGAGCACCATAAACAGTAGCCCGTAAAGGTGGGTAACGCGACAGATAAAGAATTAAATTCTTTTGGGTAAACTTGCTCCAGGCAACGCAGATGTCACGCAAAACACGAGCGGTGAGCACAGGCGCCAAAGTCGGATATAGGGGGGAAGCGCGTGAGCTCATGGCCACTGCCAGGTGCATGACTCATTGCTTTGTGCAGCGTACGCGCTCGAATTTGTGTAGGTTCTACAGCATACACCACGACCCGCGTTGCGCCTGCAACCTCATTAAAAACAAGAGCAGGGAATCGGCTATATTGCAGAAGGCTTCGATAAACAAAGGCCCACTTGTACCTATACAAATATACATGCAACTGCTTGGCTTCCAGTCTGAAATTACGGCCTGAAATCAGGTGGTTCATATGCGAGTGTAGACAAAGTACGGCTTCCAGAGAAGCGCAAAAGCGTCCCGCCGTTGCCTGGGCGAAAATGGTCATAGACAAACGGTGCTCATCGCACAGCTTTTTTTAGGCGACGAAACGTGCGGGACTTCGCGTGAATTTTGCCGCTTTGAGCTCATATGAAAGTCAAATGTCTATGCGCACTTTAGATATTTCTTAATGCTCTAGAGCAGGGGTCTCAACCACGCGGGCCGCATGTGGCCCGCGCACCTATAGCTGGCGGCCCGCCAAAGCCCGGCGCTACGTCGACAGGATAGGATCATAGCCATTTTCGGAAGTTTCAGTTTATTTAGCAATCTTTTTCAGCAATCGTGTTGAAGCATAATGTTAGTACAATGATTCAATATTTTCATACAATGGTAATGGTCAACACAAAACAAAATTCAAATCAGATTAAAAAGTGAAAAAGATGCAAGGACAGGAATTAAAAGCTGCTAAAAAGCAGCTTGACGGGATTCCTGACCCTGAGCAGATTGGCCGCAGACACGTAGTTCATATAGAAAAAACAAAGAAATAAAATACAAGCAAGTAAACAGGAAAAGTACAAGAAAGCATAACGCAAGCAAGCAAAATATAAGCAAATTCAGCAGCAAATTTCAGCTGCAGAGATAATGTAAAAATCGGCAAACACTGAAGAATACGTTATACATATGGGAGAACAAAGTGAGAAAAAAAAAACAGAAATGAACACAATTATATTTATATATAAGAAACACTACCTTGAAACGGTATGCATAGCGAAAACACAAATACATGAAACAGCTCATGTTTGTACATGTACATATGAAAAGGCAAAAATTCACTTCTAATCAAACCAAATGTCAAATTGAATATGATACTATAAAATAATACATAGTGAAAATGAACTCGGGAATAATTGATCACATTCAGAGACGCTGTCTGGGGTTGCTAATTAAATATTCTTTCCACTGCTTGTTTGTCAGCGTATCAGGCGTAATGCCTTTGTTGTTTAGGTAATTCAAAAAGTTTGGCATGATATGCTTAAGACTTTTAAGGCCATAATTCGTTCGCGAAAACGGTATGTGCCATGTGTCTCTTTTTCTTATGTTTTAACGTGTCGCGGATGACTCTTTTAGCTGACACAGAGTCAGAAAATTGTTTTTACTTTTCAAACCATGTTTGTATTTAGCAAAGAGACTGAAATTGTACAGTTGTTCTACTTGGAGCACGTTAAATGTTGTGAATAATGTTGATGTATGAGCGTCGTATAAAACACCTGCGATATGTCGATATGTAGCCTGATTAATTTTAGCTTGTTCTTTAGCGTGGTGTTTCCCCAGACGAGGGTACAGTAATTGATGTGCGAGTGAAATAAAGCATTATAAATAAGGAGTTTTACTTTTGGAGAAACTATATCTCGGAATTTTGAAAGCACTCCACATGCCTTGGCAAGCTTTTTGGCAACATCATACACATGCGAATCCCAGTTTAGGTCTTCGTTGAAAGTGACCCCCCAATATTTTAACGTCTTGTACAGTCCCAATCTCTCTATCACCGAGGTGTAAGTCTAAGGTAGTATATATTTTTTATTAGTTGGTTTGAATAGAACAGCCTTTGTTTTAGCAGCATTGATAACAAGAGAATTCACTTCACTCCATTTTTGTAGCTTTTCTAGCGCGTCTTGAGCTAGTATACAAAGATTAGATACGTCCTCGGATTGGAGGAACAAGCTTGTGTCATCGGCGTAAACTGAAAATTCAACGTTCTCGCTAACTCTTACTATGTCGTTTACGTAGATGTTGAATAACACGGGGCCTAACACGCTTCCCTGCGGAACACCGCTGTTTATATCTAGTAGCGAAGAACTTTTATCTTTTATGCTTACACATTGCCTTCTATGCCCTAGATAAGATTTGACGAGATTTAGGGCTAAACCCCGGAAACCATAATGTTCTAGTTTAGTAAACAGAGTTTGGTGGTGTATTCTGTCAAACGCCTTAGAAAAATCAATATATATACTCAGTGTTAGCTTCCTTTCTTCAAATCCCTTTAAGATGATTTCTTTTTGTGCTAGTAAAGCGTGTTCACTTGATAAACCTTGACGAAAACCGAATTGTTCTGACGCAATCAAGGAATGCTTATCGCAGAAAGATATAATTCGCTTACACATAACCTTTTCTAGCCTTTTAGAAATAACCGGCAATATTGCGATTGGACGGTAATTTGAAAAATCATTCTTATTTCCCGATTTGTACAACACGCTAACTTTAGCGTGCTGCATTTTCTCGGGAAAACTCCTGCGGCTAGACACAAGTTGAACAGAGAGGTAAGTGGTGGCACTAGAAGGTCAAGTACGTGTTTAATTGCCCAATTTGAATGTCATCAATATCGCGTGCTTTACTATTCTTGAGGCCTAGAAAAGTGGAATGTACTTCCTGTTCAGTTACTGGTTCTAAGAACACAGATTTTATATTTGATGTGCCCATAAATTGCAAAATATAGCGTTTGTCCACACCTGACGTGCTATTTGAGACCAGAGTCGTGAAATATTTGTTGAAACTATTTGCCAGTTTTTCACCGCTAAGTATTTCATTATGCACTACCAGCTTCAGTTACTTAGTTTGGCGAGTGCCAGAGTGTCACAGACGATTTATTTCCTGCCATAAAACATCACTACGAGAACTTGCCCCCCTCAAATAGGTTTAGAAAATAAGCATTCTTTTTGTTACGTAAGGTTTTGTTTAACGTGTTTCTAAATTTCTTGAATTCGACCAGATCACTGCTGTCTCTACTCTTGATAAATCTATGATATAAAGCATTCTTTTTACGAATCATTTCATGGCATTCGCTTGTTAACCACGGCTTCCGAATTTTCTTTGAGGTTCTCACAGTCTTTAGCTTAAATCAATAGTGATATGCATTTTTTAAAAGATGCATCAAAGTATCATAAGCCTCATCAGCATTTTTGCAGTTATACAGGGCACTGAAGTTTAACCTTGCAATATGGTGTCTAAATTTCCCGGCCGCGGCGGTCGTATTTCGGTGGAGGCGCAATGGTCGAGACCCGTGTAATGTGCGATATCAGTGCACGTTAAAGAACACCAGATGGTCCAAATTTCCAGAGCCCTCCACTACGGCGTCCCGCATAATCATATCGTGGTTTTGGGACGTAAAACCCCACATATTATTATTACTATTATTAACGCACAGGTCACGCGTCTTTTTTTTTATATGTAGGTTATCCAGTTGTTGCAGTGGCCGCTGTCGCTGAACGTTTAAAGAAGTCCGTGATGTTAAGTCCGAGCATGGTTGCAGAACGCGATAGGAGGAAACGTGTCGTAGGTATACCGTACATTCATTGCGTATCCCACAGGATAAAGAAAGTAGGAAGCAGATACGGCGTTAATGTCGTTTTTACGGCTGCCAATAAGTATTGTGCCGCTGTGCAGAGAAAGAATGAGTGAGTAAAAGAAAAGAAGCGGAGCGATATTTGTTTCGTAAAACACACCATCAAGTTCACTGATTGCCGTACAAATGTAGTATATAAGGTCCCTTTCAGCTGTGGTCGCTTCTACGTAGGACAGACGGGCCGCTGCATTAACCAGAGATTATTGGAACATAAGAGATCGCTAACCGGAGGCTCACCTTCTAATCTTTCTTTGCATTTTCGAGAGTGTAAGTGCACGCCAAAACTCGATGAATGCGCAGTTTTTACCGGCATAGGAATGAGGAAACGCGTCTGATGATTGAGGCATGGCGCAGTGGCGTAGCCAGGGGGCGGCACACCGTGCCCGTGCCCTCCCTGAAATTTGTTTTCGCCATGGCATACCGAGCGAGAAATGACCATTTTAAGGAGGTGCCCCCCCCCCCCCCCCGAAAAAAAATTTCTGGCTACGCCCCTGGCATGTGATATAGATAATAGCGGTAGCGCATGCGTGAGCCAACCGTCGATTAGCTTGCATAAAGGTGAAATCAAATGCCTTAACAGTTAGCTTTCACGTAGACCACCACGCGTGCCAGATTGATAGGTTCGCATATTGCATGGGCATGGCCAGCTCGTATAACGAACTCAAAAAACATTTTTACCTGGCGCGGGGACAATACCCTCCACCACACAGAAAATTAAGCAGACCTCCGGCTCTGACACTCAGGCTACTTCAGGTCGGGGCGTACCCTAACCCCGCGCTATTTCACAAGATATATCCCGAAATACAGCCAACTAATACATGTTCCTTATGCGCGGATATCGCGGAGGCCAAGTCATCACGCCGTCCAAATGGCAGGCTACTATTACCCGCTCCGGACTCGAACAACAGTTATGGGCAGTCCAACGGGCCCGCCAAGCAGCGGAGAGACTTGAAATGACTTTTTGAGGACCTAGTTGGTGCATATTGACGAGCATTAACCGATGAGGTAGTGTTAGGTCCTTGGCCTGACATCAGCAGCGCAAATGTGGTTATAGGAGCCGTCGTAGCATTCTTACAAGCATCTGGACTGGATGCACGTCTTTAGATTTGCCCCAGCGTAACAGGACTATATTCTATAATCTCCCTGTCTTACCATCGTCATTCATCACTCTTTCGATCCCCTGTCCCCCCCTCCCCAGTGTAGAGTAGCAGGCCAGAGCAAACTGTAACTCAGGCCGACCTCTCTGCCTTACTGTAAATAAATTCTCTCTCTCTTGACGAGATTTACTTAGCGCCAGAAAACACGCAGCACACAAGAGAGACACACAAGGTCCCTTGCGTGTCTCTCTTGTGTGCTGCGTGTTTTCTGGCTCTAAGAATGAATATGCCCAAGAGCTTCAGGCTAGCAACTGGGTAAACTTCTGCGATTCATTGAGGGGAACGCTTTCTACAACTAAAACGTGGGCAATATCGAAAAGTATGCTAGACCCCATGAACACGAAAACTACAACAACTAGAACGTTGCGAACTTTAGCTGGAGAATTCAAAGGGGATGATGATGCCTTGTTGCGAATCCTTCGGGACAAGTACATTGGCAGCGGTGGGGAAACTATACAAGACCTCGATTATAAAGGCTTGGAAAATCACGAGCTAGATGCCCCTATAAGTGAGCAAGAAGTCTTCGCGGCCGCAATGTCGCTTAAAAGGCATTCGGCTCCGGGAGAAGATGGCATAACTAATGCAATGCACGCGATATACTGCACGCGATATACTGGAGCATCAACGTAAAGCAAGACAGCGGTATGCCCCACCGCACAAATCACTTAAAGTCGACGAAGCTCGCCGCCTTAGACAAATTCAGGTTAACACCTATCCACATTTGGAAAGGTTGCATCACATAAACCCCAATGTCAATGTGAACCAATGTCCGTGGTGCGAGTCGAGACCGACGTTGCAACACGTCACTTGGGAATGTCCGAGCAAACCTATGAAGGCACAGTCGCCTCTGATACTCACGATACTGGGGGGAGCCTTGGGAGGCCGTCCTCGCCCGCACTGACCTGAAGACCCAAAGGGGTCTCCTGGATCAAGCCGGGCGAGCAGCGGCGGCCACTGGTGTCCTGGAATGGGGAGACCAGCCTTGACATTTGCCCCTCCCATTTCTTTCTTTTTTTTTTCTCTTTTTTTTTAAATTAATAAACGTTGTATCATCATCTGGCTCTAAGTAAATCTCGGAGGGACTTCGTCTCTCTGTTCCGACGTGGGAGCGGCCCGCAACGTGCTAAAGCGCATTGCGAAGGACCCATTAAAGTTCATTCATCCATCCATGCGCAGAGAAGTTTCCCTGCCTTCTTTCTTTTCCGCCGTCGTGCGCTTCTTCAGTTGTTAGTAGGCATTTGTGGGGTCCTGACTTCCTTCTCGTGTCCGTGTTTGCACGTCCTGTTTCTTTTAGAAGAGATTAATAACGCTATGATCCATATCATGTATGAGAAGTGGTAAAGGCCTTTTTTCAAATGGCAGCGTTAGCTCGATCACAGCGTGTTCAAGACACCCCCCCCCCCCCCCCCACCTCTCTTCTTTCTAGCTTTCTTCCCTGTCTCGGCCCTTGCGGGACTAAATTTCTAGACTGAGGCCCGCTAGCTGAGCTCAGTTTGAGACCTTTCCTCTAGAGAGTCTCCTCTGGAGCGTTGATCATGACGGCGCCACTTATAGCCCAAACAAAGCCAAGTCACAGATTTTCAGTAGCCCAGATATAGCCACATAGCCAACTCGCCTTAGTCGACCTCAAAAATTTTTTTCTGTAGCCCAATTGGGCTATATATAGCCAAACCTGGCAACACTGGCCACGACCATTGAGATCAACGTGCTTACAATAGCGTCAAGTTGGGCCTGTTGTCTAGTAGCACACGTTTGGGGGGCTAGTTGGTGCATTCTTTCAATAAGGAAGGATTGCGCGAAAAACACCGCACATCATAGAAGGAGATGACGAAAAGACGAAAGAGACCTTATTGGGCCTATTGGTGATGCATAACTGCTGACGTAGCGCAAAACTTTGACGTGGTACAAGTGACAGGACGAAGGAGAACGCTTGCCGTCAACCAACCTGGGTTGAAAGTTAGCGCTCGTCTTCGTCCCTTTTCTTGTCCTGTGTCAAGTTTATTGCGCCAGGCGAACAGTTATTAATATAGTTGCTTGAAACTTGAAGAAAGCCAGCAAATGCACGGGACACAGGAAAGAAGCAGACGCAAACACTGCTGGAACTAACAAGTAACTAACTTTCTTCGAGTATCATGAACCAACTGGCCCAGATTTCAACCCTTTTGTATTAACATAGCGTCTGTGACCAACGCTTACGCCAAAAGGAGACATCGGCGGTGTCAAGCGTTGGACGCCACTGAGCCGAAAACACCTCAATTCTTGTTCACTGTCAGACAGCACACCCAGATGAGCGACTGGTGATTATAGAGCAGGGGAGAAGGAAGGACGAGGCGCGTGACACCTGGTGAGCGCCGGGGCAAAAGCGCTCTACGCGAGCCCTGTCCAAGCGAGGCGAACGCTGTGTAACCACAGCTGGCGCAACGGGAAGCAGGACTGGGGAGAACGTGCGACGAGGAGGAGGTGACGTCAACGCGCTAGTTTCGCGGCCTTCTCGCGTACTCTAAGGTACGGCATAGCTTAGAGAGAGATAAACATAACTCTTTATTGAAGAACAGACAATCGCTTCAGCCTATGCTATAAAGACGCCTACATGGCCCTCTGTATAGGGCAAGAGGATTGGGGACAGGAAGGTCCTAGGAGCAGGACGGTGAAAGAAAAATTACGAAACAAACATTTTGTCACGTGTGAGTGAGTGAGTGAGTGAGTGAGTGAGTGAGTGAGTGAGTGAGTGAGTGAGCACAACTTTATTAAACTCCAGTGCAGACGCTGAGGTTGCCCCGCGCCACCCGGCTACTCCCGCGTGGGGACCGGCAGGTCTAGCCTAACGGCCCTGTCGCGGGCGCACTGGACGGCCAGGATTTGGTCCGCAAGGTTTGGGCTGCGCAGAAGCGCATCCCACTCGGTCTTGGTGTAAGTCGGGCCGAGCGACCCGCACTCCCAAAGCATGTGCGCTAATGTAGCGTTCTGCCCGCAAGCGGTACAGGCGGGGAATTTGTGTGGATAAATTTCATTTAGGTATGCTAACGACGGGTACGAATTGGTTTGAAGTAAGCGCAACGAGACTGCCTGTGCTCTATTGAGTTTTGAATGTGGAGTCGGGAAAGCCCGCCTCGCCATGTAGTAATACTTGGTAATCTCGTTGTGTGTGGTTGGAGTGTCTTTATGTCCCGCGTCGTCGGCGCTGGAGCCGTCGCCCATGTCGAGAGCAGCGCGGTCGGTGAGCGCGCGCGCTGCTGTGTGGGCCGACTCGTTCGGGATGTCATCGAGGGTGCTGAAAACTAACATCGGTACGTTGCTGATAAGTGTAGATAGATAGATAGATAGATAGATAGATAGATAGATAGATAGATAGATAGATAGATAGATAGATAGATAGATAGATAGATAGATAGATAGATAGATAGATAGATAGATAGATAGATAGATAGATAGATAGATAGATAGATAGATAGATACGCTAAATGCGCTTGCAGTAGGCAAAGAAATGCTTCGCATTTAACAGAACGACGCCACGTCCGTATTAAACGAAGCTTACACACAAAACGCTTGGTTGGGAACTTCTACACAAACGAAGAGAATATTTGAAGTTGAAACTTTTTCACAACAGGTCTGGGCCCCTCGCGATACTTTTGCAAACCGGATTACGTTTAACAGCGACTAGATCATGTCAATAAGATAAAGGAAATAAGCTGCCGGACTGAAGCATTTAAAATGTCATTTTTTCCCAGGACGATAAGCCAGTGGAATAGGTTGCCTTCTGAAGCAGTAGAAATTATCTCACATGAAGTATTTTCAAGTACACTTCAGGGTCTCCTAGTGTACTCGCGCGGTTGTGTAAGGACGAAACGCTATTATGAACCTACTTTATACTGTGTACTCCCATGTACCACTATGTAGTTGACAATGGATTGTGTTATTACTGTTATGTTGAAGTGTGGGAATCTGTATTCTGTATTGAAATATTGTAAATTGCATTCTCCCCCCCCCCCCCCCACTGTAATGCCCTTTGGCGCTGTGGAAACTATGATAAATAAATAAATAAATAAATAAATAAATAAATAAATACACCACGAGTGCATGAAATCCCGACCGGCAATATGTCAACAACTGTGGGAGACGCCGGCGCTCCTCACTGATGATATCAAGTGCATATACTCCCTAACGCTGCGCAACAATCCACGAGGCTTCGACTTCAAAGCCGCGGCCACTGTATTATGATGGCGATGAAATGCAAGAACGTGCTCAGATTTATGTGCAGTACGCCGCGGTGGAGCAGTGGTTATGGTGCTCGGCTGCTTACCCGAAGGTCGCGGGTTCGATCCCGGTGGGGGCGGTCGCATTTCGATGGAGGCGAAATGCTAGAGACCCGTGTACTGTGCGATGCCAGTTCACGTTAAAGGGCCCCTCACCAGGTGACCTAACGTATTTTAGTTAGACACTGGAAGCTGTTGCGCGCCCGATAAAGAGCATTATGCCGGAAGAATTTTTCTAATCGTTCAATTAGAAGCAGAGAAAACCAATGTTTTGAAGCCGCGCGAAACCATGATGCGAGGAGGCGAGCTTGAAACCCTTGCCGCTCGCCCGTGTAGCCTTCGCAAGCCAAATCCCTTCCCTGTCCTCTTCGGCACGTGAGCGGGAGGATCACATGAAGCATACTCATGAACACGTCATGCGCACACAATGTCACGAGTTCATCACGTGCCCGAACCAGCCCGAGCCCCGAGACGCGAGTGGTGTTGTGGCGGCATTCTCTGCAAGCTATGCCGAATGCTCCCTCGCTGATCACTAGGCTTTCAACCTATTACCAGCTATTACTAAGCATGAAAGCTGCGACATTTGTTCCGACGCGAGACAAGCGGTGTGCCGCATGAACATTTAGTTAGACGCGGGAGGATAAATGAGCCATGAGAAAATTAGTCTCGCTGTAAGGTGCGGCGTCTGCACGAACGCATGCGAAACGGAGGTATCGCTGCGATTAACAGTAAAAATGAAAAAAAAAAAAAACACTCACACATTCAGTTTCTGTGTTTTATTATTGATTTCAAGTTTCATTCATCTATTCAAGGAACAAATTATACGAACTACACGGCGTGTCCAATAATGATCGCAGTGTCACGTGATACTGTTGGCGACGTCAGAGCACAGCCGTCTACGTAGAGGAGCGACGTCAGAGCACTACCGTCTACGTAGGGCCATTCCATCGTGTACGTCATCCCCTCATTCTCGGGGCGCGCGCTCGCGAGAAGGGCAAGCAGCGTTCAGCTTGAAATTTGACCCATTTTCGCGGCGGGTAGCGTTGCAAATTTTCGCAGACGTCATCGTGAACGCCCAGTGTATGCATTGCGCTCGTCAGCTCAAAATTGTCAAACCTGGTGAGGGGCCCTTTAAGGAACACCAGGTGGTCGAAATTTCCGAAGCCCTTCACTACGGCGTCTCTCATAATCATATCGTGGTTTTGGGACGTAAAACCACAGATATTATTATTATTATTATTATTATTATTATTATTATTATTATTATTATTATTATTATTATTATTATTAATGTTGTTATTATTATTATTATCATTATTATTATTTATGTTCGTGTTCAAGAACCGAAGGCTTTCAGAGTCGTCTATATAAATCATGCGCATATCGCGCTTTTGGCGAGTAAAGCGTGAGAAATGATTTGAGCTGCACGGTTGCCACTGAAGGCATGTCATGCGAACGAAGCTCCAGTAGCAGCAGGGTCGTTCGCACGTAATGTCAATCACAATGCGCAGGCCATCTCGCTTCAGCGAGAGCTGTAACAACACGGCTCACCATCATAAATAAAGCTGTCGAACGGCGCTCAATTACAGCGCAGGGGTGCTCGGCGTGCGAGGGGCAGGCGAGTGTGCACCAACGAAGAAAAGAAACAGAACGAGAAGCAAAGGGGGCAAAGAAGAAAACAATTAGCGGCACCCACTGCTGGACGGGACGGAGGCGCGGAAAAGGCCGCCGGCAGGCGTCGTCTGGGCGGTGGTGCGAAGCACGCGATAAATCACTGCCTTCCCCGCTTGTTTACTCTTTCCGCTCAGACACAGGAGGTGCGCTCAACACGGGGTGGACGTGCGCCGTTGCAACATTTGTGTGCCCATCTCCTGAACATTGCTAGCGCATTTCATCGTCACAAGAAGCTCCTGTGCACGGGTTGGTGGCACCGGCGATGTCTTACTATCACCTTGGCGCCATTAAAATCTCTAGATTTTTAATGCGATAGCATTAAAGAGCTCGTTTCGCAGAAATTCCAGCGTCGGCGTCGTTGGTTGTGAGCGAAAAATCAACATCTTGTCCGTGATCGAAAAATCGAGAAAGATGCAAATAAAACAAATAATAAAAATTTCAGGGTCCGAGTGAGGATCGCACCCAGCCCGTTTGCGTGGCAAGCAGGTGTTCTACCACACAGCCACGCGTCTGCTTGGAAATACAATTGAAATAACTTCCTCTGCTTGGAAATGCAGTGAAAATAACTTTCATGCTTTAAAAACGCACTCGTCCTGTATACAGGCTTCACAGTACAAGAGTAAAATATCGCAATAATTTTGCGTGGTACAAGCGCACATTGCCATCGAGCATCAGAATGTTATTATCATAACGACTTCGTGGTTTAAAGCCGGCCACCCATTACAAGAAGCACAGACGTATTCCCTTAAGGTAGGTCACCACCTTCAAAAACGCATTTTTTGAAAAAAATTGAGTTGTTGGGATTTTTTATCTTCAAGTTCCCTGTCCATTCAAGAAGATTTAGAAAAAAAAATAATGCAGTTATATTAAGCCATTTGAAAGTTATGACCATTTTTTCAACACCTGCTGGACACATCCGAAACTGAAGGATTCCGATTCGACATCTACCATCTCGTCATAAATGTTTTTCGCGTACATATTACGTAATGCTAAGGTGTTTAAGAACAGTCTAAAGCTTGTAGAACATGATGTTTTCAATTTATTTTAAAATTTCCTCTACTCGGCTGCGGCACTCTATTGTTTAAGTTGCGCGTGCTCTCACTCGGCTGTCTGTGTTCTTTTTGTGTGCCATTTCGAGCTCTTGGACTTAGTTCTGGGTTTTCAAGGAGAAAGTTATAGTACTTCATGAAACATGGCGAAGTATAGAACGAAACAGAAGCGTTTATGAAAGTTAGGGAATCAATATTCCAAGTGTGGACCCACTGTGGAATACGGGGATGAGAGTCAGCTGGAGACACGAAACGAGCTAGGAAAAAAATGTGTGCTTCATCTCGCTTAAAAGAAGATTATGCCGCTTCAAAAGAGGTCCCAAGCTATAAGCCTGGTGAATTTCAGGTCTGTTGAATGTTTCTTTGTTTCATAGACATTCGGTTCAAATCTTTAAAGCCATTTTTCTCAAAATGTGATTTTTTGCTTCCTACAGTTACGCGAACATTGATAACCGTCTTTCTAATAAATATTTTCGCATAAAATTTTTTGTGCTGTTTCTTTATAGGTGGAGCTGTGCATTCAAGCAGAATTATTAAAAACTAGCGGTAACTTTTTGTACAGTGGCCAACTGTGAGCAAAGCAAACCTGCCAAATATCAACTTTTTCAGTCTTTTTATGATAACGCACCCAAGCTTAGAGATATGATGATCGTGGAGGTTAGATGCACAGAACGTTGTCTTCACTACGTAGTTGCCAAGTCGCGTTTGAATTGCAACAAGAGTTTTTTAGTTATGACTGTTGGCGCAACATGCATATTTTGGCACATTTTGATTTTTATAAATTTTATGTTTTTGATTTTTATCTATTTCATAATCATAAAGCTTAAATTTACTGAAGCCCAACAATCCAAAACCATAATTATAACTTTTGGACCAAAACGGTAAAAGTTTTTCTCAAAGGTGGTGACCTTCGAGAAATAAACGGAGCTACCCTCAGCGGTTTGTTGACGATACGCGACGACGCATGCAAAGACCTCGCGAGAGTAGTACAAATAAGGCAACATCTTTTGTGTGTGTCCCATATGTTCGCGGTGTGTCAGAAGCAGTGCGTAGGGCCTTGCGGCCTTTGGGTGTTCGTACTGTTTTTAAGCCCATGCGCACCCTGGCAAATGTGTTCCCAAAACCAAAGGACCGCACCCCCCCCGGACGAACAAAGCGGAGTTATCTACAAGGTCGACTGCAAGGACTGTGATGCCACCTACATCGGTGAGACGGGGCGACGACGTCGTACCCGCCTCAAGGAACACGCAAGGGACGTTACGAAGGCCACACATGCCACACGAGCAAAAACAGAATTAGTGGACCACTGCATGACGAAAGGACACGTGTTTGATCTCGATAATGCGACGACGCTGGCGCGGGAACAACGATGGGGCCCAAGAAAATTTGTGGAATCATGGTTCATTCATCGTAATCAGTCAGCATGCAATAGTAATCGTGGCCCTCTGCCGGATGTTTACGGCAAGATATGAGTATCATGTATTCTCTCATCTGGTGCCATTTGTGTACTGACGATGCCACCCGTATAGGTGGCGAAACGTCTATGTTTTGTTATATCTTTGTGTTGAGTAAAGCCAGTGATCAAAAAAGTTGAAGATGAACTCCCCTGGCTTTTGGAACATTTTTTCACCTACCTTAAAGGAGCAGTAGCATCAACTTTACGCATGTCACGTTTTTTGCGTCAACATGCAGTTATCGATCCCCTAGTTACGATTCGGTACTGATAATGCAACAAAACGACGAGTTAATATATGTAATAATGATTACTATGACAAGTATCGAATGCAATTCAAAACGGGAGCAAAGCCCGCCAATTTTCAGCGCTGCCAAGCGGTCACCTCCCGCGGTCACACCCCATCTGAACACGTGGCCTCACGAAATGGTGACGCGAGTTTCAGCTGGCATTTCGTCTGCTCGGCGTACACGTGTAGGCATGTCTGCGCCACCCCCCATCGTCGTCTCCGCCGTCATCAGCGTCCACAAGCGACGATGAAAACACTGAGGAATATGGAATCGCTGCGATTCGCGGCGTGGCGAATCATTTACGGTTCGATCCTCTTCGGAGTAGTGATTCTGACATCGACGCCCGACCCAGCAGCGACGAGGAGGCAGCTGGAGACGCGCGCTTGGGCCATGCTGGCTGGCAAGACGTGTCACAACTACGCATATGAACTCTGCGTGCGTGTTACTTGTTTGAAATGATATTTCTCTGAACCATACGTTCTGTACTGAAACGCGACAAGAAAAAAAGTAAAACGCGGAGGCCTGGCGTTTTGACTGGTTTTGATTCCATGAGCGCGTTGTGGGGGGTAGCGTTTCACAATGGTGCACCAAACTTTTTGCTTTTTCTCTTATTGGAAGAGCACGATTGCAGCGCACAACGGTTCCACGGCATGCTGGCGCGTCGCACATTAGATCTTGCCACCGACATGCCTAATTGCGAATCGGTTTGGATAGAAATTGAGCAGCCTAGTTTTACTCATAATAAAAAAAAAATTGATACTTGCTAACATCTATCGTTCTCCTTCTTCACTTGCTCAATTCTTATCTGCTCTAGAGACCATCTTGAACAATCTATCGCTTGAAAACAAAAATATATTGTTGGTAGGCGATATCAACATAAACCTACTTGATTCTCACTCGAACAGTACCGTTGCATATACTGATTGCCTACTAGGGTACGGGTTAATGTGCCTCATTGTCTCGCACACTAGGTTTAACCCACATGGCGCTAATACTCTTCTAGATCATGCTTTTTCTAACTTTAGTCCTCAAGTATCCGGAGTAAGTGATGTCGATATTACCGATCATAATGCCATCTTCAACACATTTGTTAGCACTGTAACTCGAATCAACACAACTTTCTCTGTAACGCGCTTTGACCAAGAACGCTTTATCGCTGCTATTTCACACTGTGATTAGTCGAAAGTCATTACACAAACTGACTCACAATCAGCGGTTGATATATTTTCCTCTTTATTTTTAGAAGCTGTTGCTGCTAGTACTTATACCATTGCTTGTAACAAGAAATACCAAAAGCCTCAAAACCCTTGGATGACTTCTGCATTACTAACGAGTCTCAGAAAAAAGGATAACCTCTATAGAAAAGTGAAAAGACAGCCCTTTAATACCGCCCTTGCACTTCGATATAAAAGTTATCGTAACATTTTGAACTCTGTGTTAAAACTCGCCAAGAAAAGTTAATATAATGAAGAGTTCATAGAAAATAAAAATAATCTCAAAAGACAGTGGAAACTGTTCAATGAATTCTTAAATTCGCCTGTAATCAACTCGCCTATAACGAAAATAACTTTCAATGGCGCTACTTATTGTCGTTCTGATGACATTGCTAATGCATTTTCTGAGTTTTTCAGTTTGACATCCAGTAATTCGAAAAATGTTCCTTCACCTAGTTTGCCGCGTTTACCTCAATCATTTTTTTCTCTTTCCCTCTTCATCTGAAGATGTGGTATCAGCCATTCTTAATCTTAAAAATACTTCTCCCGGTCTGGATAACATTTGTGCACGTCATTTAAAGTTGGTTGCTCATTTAATTTCTCAGCCCTTAACCCATTTAATCAATCTCATTTTTTCTAAAGGTTCCTTCCCTGATTCATTAAAGCGTGCAAAGGTCATACCAGTTTTTAAGAGAGGTGAAAAAGATGCTAATAAAAACTAAAGGCCTATATCTATTCTTCCAACATTAAGTAAACTTATTGAACGCCTTTTTGTAAAACGTCTTAATTCTTACCTTTCCAAATTTAACGTTATAAAGCCTTCACAATTCAGTTCTCGTAATGGAAGCTCCACCAACCACGCTCTGCTTTTTTTCGACTAACTTCATCAAACATTCCATTGGCAGTGGTAACTTCTCGGGTTAAGTTTTTTTGGACCTAACTAAAGCATTCGACACGCTCAATCACTCCATTCTATTCAGTAAGCTAACTTCTTATGGTATCATCTGGCCGGCTTTAAACTTTTTAAAGGGTTATTTGTTTAACCGACAAAACGTTGTCTTTACCGGTGGCTCTTACTCTAATACTAAGACTACTAATCAAGGTGTTCCGCAGGGGTCCATTCTTCGTCCACTTCTATTTATTATTTACATGAACGATCTCCCTGATGTTATGTGTTCTGGACATTGCGTGTTGTATGCTGACGACACCACAATTTCATGCAAGGCTAATACGATTCCACGTCTAACATACAAATTAAACTCTGTGCTCAACGATGTAGTCATATGGTGTAACAACAATGACCTAACTATAAACCCCTCTAAAGCACAGTTTATGATTTTTAGATATTCTCGAAAACCTTTATTAATTCCTGCTCCTCTAACGATGGGTCCTAATACTATTAACGCTTGTGATTCTGTTTCTTTGCTCGGAGTACGTTTAGATGTAACTCCTAATTTTGGATTGCATATTACAGACATCAAGAAAAAGACTGCTTTTGGTATTCGTGCTTGAATTAAAGCTAGGCCTTATTTCTACACTAATGCAAGTACTATCGCTCTACTTCTCATTTATCCATAGGCCCGTATTCACAAACCAATCTCATGCTTACCTCGAGTTTTCCTCATCGCTCTCAAGCTTTTATTGAGCTTGATGAACAAAATGGGTCAGTATTCATGAACCAATCTTGTTGTTAGCTTTAACCTTGTTACCATTTTTGAGGCCTTATAACGCATGTGAAGTGTACAGAAACTTGAGGAAAACGTGAGGTAAGGCCGAGGTTGGTTCGTGAATACGGGCCATAGTCATTTTAACTATTGCATAACTACCTGGGCGAACACATATCATTCGTACATTTCATCAGTGCGACACATACAGAACCAAGCAATCCGTACCATCACTTTCAGTTCCCGCCGTTCTAACGCTATTTCATTACTTGGCAAATGTAATACTCTATGTATCAGTAAGTTATTTCAATTTCATTGTAGTTGTTTGTTTTTTAATACAATAAACCGTACACTGTGAGCAAAAATAAGACGAGATGGGAGTAAATGACTTGTCCTCTAGCGCACGCCCCGATGGGGGTTTTAACGCGATAGCGTTTAAGAGCTCGTTTCGCAGAAATTCCGGCGTCGGCTTCGTTGGTTGTGAGCGAAAAATCATGATCTTGTCCGTGACCAAAAAATCGAGAAAGATGCAAATAAAATAGATAATAAAAATTTTCCGGGTCCGAGTGAGGATCGAACCCGGGCCGTCTGCGTGGGAAGCAGGTGTTCTACCACACAGCCATGCCTCTGCTTGGGAATACAGTGAAAATGCCTTCCTCTGCTTGGTAATGGAGTGAAAATAACTTTCATGCTTCGCAAACGCAAGCGTCCTTTATATAGGCGTCGCAATATAACATGTAATATCCCAGGAATATTGCGTGGTACAAGCGTATATTGCCATCGGGCGTCAGAATATGCGACTATCATACTGATTTCGTAGTTTAAAGCCGGCCACCCATTACAAACGGCACACACCTTACTGCGCGTATTCCCTTAACACCACGTAGTGGGTGCATAGCAAGTATGCACTAAGTGGTAGAAGTAGGCACTCGGGACAGGATGTCGCTATCGCGTTCAACTCTTAAAGGCGAAGATTAAGGGTCCCCCAATTTTTACATACTCCGTACAGGCGGAGTAAAAAATTTACTCCCCTAAAGGGCGGCGTTTTTGGATGGATTGAGGGGAGTATCTATTTTCATCCATCGGGGAACTTTTTCAGGTAAGTATGGGAGTAAATGTTTGTATCAATCGAAAAAGAAAATGACCGCCTTTCGCAGCCGCTCCATGCGCTAGCGAATGTTTAACTAATTTAATTTTGAGGCACATGACATTCATCACACGTACGCAAACATGCACACAAGCTCGCAAACTATTTCAACACTTACACTGCCCACCGACTGCCACTCGCGCTGCACAACCACGTTACGGTCGCCGGGTATATACAGGCACCGTATCTTGACCTCCCATGTAGCTCTGGTGGGACACTTGTCTTACGAGTAATTAAAGGGACCGACAACTGATTTTTCTCGACCCATTTTTTTACGGCGCGAAGGAAAGCTCGCCCTTCGTAGTGTACGTAGCTGCAGTAGTTAATCCCAAAAGCACGTAGTTATTTTACAAGCACTATTTTTTTGATCTGAAAGGCTCTGAACACAGATGTACCTTTCCCCCCAGAAACGCTGAGAATTGATAGCGATGCCGCCAGCCCTTCTCGCGATTTGTGAAAGCTGTCGTCGTTCTGCTTTCGCAGGAGTTCCTGTAACTGTGCTTAACCGCCTTCATTTTGAGCTTTACAGCTTTTTGAAAATAGCAAGCTGCTACAATGAGATGATATGGCATTATACACCTCCCCTGTATTTACACCGCGTTGTGTGCGCCTGCGCCCAAGGTTGCCTGCGCCTGTGTCATGGGTGGCTTGTCCCGGCGTCGTACTCTCTCGATGCACGAGCCAAGCCAAGTCACCGAAAACGTCACTACGCATTATGCACGGCCGCGCCGAGTAGCAGTGCGCGTCATTTCTGAGACGAAGGGTAGGTAGCAAAATTATGTCGCTCAAAAATCTTAGCGACCTGCAAACTACATGCACATTTGCATGAGCACGCTGAAAAGCTGCTCAAGGCGCGCTGACGAGCATGGTATCATACCGTCACGCGAAGGCAGCACCGCTTTAATGCATACTAATAACGCAGGCCTATATATGTGTACATTTTTATGGAGTAATATCTTTTAATATAAAGAAACGAACAATATTTCAATACCAACAAAAAGATGCTCGACCGTCTACAGCAATCAACGGTCACGTGGCCCGGTACATCGAATCGTTCATGTATATGCCATCAGAGGCGCCAAATGGGCATTTCTTTTTGCGTTCCTTCGATGAAGAAATAAAAATATAAATCCACCTCTCACGAAAAAAAAAACAGTCAGTGCGACGCACAGTCTTTCCATCAGTTGGAGTCATCTCAGTTCATGTTCTGGTGTAGCAGAGCTGCGCCAGCGTGACGTCGCGAGGCCAAGCATCAAGCACGATGTACACGTGACATCTGCGTCACGTCTCTGCTACTATAAAGGCTAGTTCACACCGGCGACCGGTCGCGCGACCAAGTTAGTAGCTTTGCGACTAGTCGCAAACGGTCGCAAACAGTCGCTTTGGTCGCAAAGCGACTGCTTTGACTCAGTCGCTCGCTTGCGCGACTTTTCAGTCGCAGGACGGCTAGAATCAATCAGCGAAGCCCAGAAGTGATGTCAGCTTTTGTTTACACCGGGCCCATTGCTTTTTTTTTTTTTTTTTATTGCGCTCGCCCACTCCCGCTGCGTCGCGTCGCGTCGTCTGCTCGGCGTCCGTCTGCGCGCACGCGAGCGAAAGCAAGCAGACGGCAGCGCCGGAAAGGTCAACTTGGCGACACCTGTGGATGCAGTTTCCTTCCGCATCGATTATATCACGTCGTCGTCCTGCGCTGTGTGGCCCGTATGTTCGCAACCTACGCATTTATTTGCTTTATATTTACGTCCTGAAGCTTCTAGAGCAATGTATTCGTCGGTACTTCGCAGTGTTTCCAAGATTCATGCTCAAATTCTTGGAGACAAGGCGTAGCAGGCATAGCTAAAGAACACAACTAATCTCAATAAAAAAAAGACAGAACATACCTGATGCTTTGTCCCCAGTATGAGATGACAAGAAGCGATAGCTGATTTCACCATTTATTCATTGCTGTGAAGAGAGTGGGCGAGTAGCAACCGCGATTTCGGATCGAAGCGGGGGGTCGCGTCTGCACGGGTGCTGCCATGTTGGCTTCTAGCCCCAGTCGCAAAGCGACTAACTTGGTCGCGCGACCAGTCGCCGGTGTGAACTAGCCCTAAGATCACCGTTCGCTGAGCAATAAACGCTTTTCATTGTTCGACTACCGGCCTGCTTACATGGTGGCAGCGGTGCCCGTACGCCATGTCGATTCCGTCGACACTGCTTCCTCCTCCGAAGCCCTTGGATACATCCGGTGACGCATGGTTAGGATGGACCACATGGAAAAGTGAGTTCGAACTGTTTCGCACCGCTACTCGGTTAACGAAGCAGCCGAAAGAAGTGCAAGCAGCGAAAAATTCTCGTGATTGTGGGAGAAGATGGCAGAAAGGCATACAATACTTTCAAGTTTGAAGAGGAGGCGCATAAGAACGACATCGATGTACTGCTACTGAAGTTCGAAGATTTCGACAAACCTGCGACTAACCTAACTTTCAATGAATTTCGCTTCGGCTCGAGAAACCAGAAAGAAGGTGAATCCTTCAATGAGTGGCTGACAGAGCTCAGGATTTTAGCGGAAAATTGTGAGTTTGGAAATTTAGAAGAGCGCTTGCTTCGCAGCCGTGTAATCTTGGGCATACAGAACAAAAATTTGCAACAGCGGCTAGTCGCAGAAAACCCGTCGTACGAGAAAACTGTCGAAATTTGCCGTATTCATGAGCAAGGTCAGGATCACTATCGCCAGATCAGTGAAGCGGCAGGGCTGTCGCAGAATGCAGCCGTCTGAGCAGTTGCCACACGAGCACGGCCATGCACTCGGAGTGGTTATCTTAATCACCGTGGTGACCTGCCCAGCGATACGAAAAGCATGCAAAAAGTGTGGTGGCTTAAATCATTTCGCGCAGGCATGCAAGTCGACAGCGCCGCAACGAAGACGGAAAGACTGGAGAAAGAAAGAGCTACGCGAAGTGCATGCTGATGATAACGAAGACTACTTTTTGGAAACCTTGACAGTCGGCACAATAGCAGCAGACCACTGGAGTGCGGTCGTTAACATTGAAGGGAAAGCATTCACGTGCAAATTAGACACGGGTGCCAATTGTTGCGTGATTTCGCAAAATGACGTTAGGGAGCTACCAGACAAGCCACAGCAAGCTTGCGATGCGACATTGACTGCGTTCTTTGGCCACAAGGCCTCTGCAAAAGCTAGAATCCGTCTGCGTTTGACCGCCAATTAACGGACGCACGAGGAATCCTTTTTTGTAGTGGAACAGGACGTACCCATCACCTTGAGTGGATCAGTAGCAGAACGCCTCGGTTTTATCTGTCGCATACGAAACGTTCAGGCTCAAGAGCTCTACACAACAGCACAACCCTACGCAGATGTCTTCTCAGGACTGCGACAGCTAAAAGGCGTGGAATACACTATGAAACTCAAGCCCGGTGCCGTGGGTGTCGTCGTTCCGGCACGGAGAGTCCCGGTAGCCCTTCAAGACAAGGTAAAAGAGGAACTACACCGCATGGAACACCAAGGAGTCATAAAACAGGTAACTGAGCCAACTGAGTGGTCTAGCTACATGGTTACTGTTGTGATGAAAGACAAAGTTCGCATCTGTTTGGATCCAACTGCGCTAAATAAAGTCCTGCTGCGTGAAAATTACCCCATGCCAACTCTTGAAGACGTAGCGCCGAGGCTTGCCGGGGCTAAGTTTTTTTCAACGCTTGACGCGTCTTCAGGTTTTCGGCAAATCAAGCTCGCAGAATCGAGTTCGAAGCTTTGTACAATGAGCACACCATACGGCCGCTATCGCTTCTTACGCATGCCTTTCGGTATCGCTTCTGCGCCAGAGATATTTCAGGCCGCGATGCACCGTATGCTAGAAGGACTGCCGTGCGTCGCAGTTGTCATGGATGATATCCTGCTGTGGGGGCAGACCAAACAAGAGCACGATCACAACCTAGAACAGCTATTGTCTCGCTGTCGTGAGCACAACTTGAGGATCAATTTGAAAAAATGCTCGTTTTTTCAGACCGAGGTTCGCTACCTGGGCCACATGTTCACCCCTGAAGGTCTGAAGCTGGACCCACAACGCGTTCAGGGAATTCTGGAAATGGCCCCACCCAAGAACAGTAAGGAACTAAAGGTTTTTCTTGGCACAATGAATTTCGTGCAGCGCTTCATACCCAACATGTCTGTCGTAACTTCCCCGCTCCGAACTTTGCTTCGCAAAGATATCGCATGGGTCTGGACTGAAAAGCAGGAAGAAAGCTTTCACAAGTTGCGTCAATCTCTATTAACTGCACCAATCCTGAGCTATTTCGACTCCAAGAAACGAGTGACACTTTCGGTGGATGCAAGCCAATTTGGAGTGGGCGCCGTTCTTATTCAAGATGGCCACCCCATTGCATTTTCATCTAAATCGCTCACAGATACCCAGGTTAAATATGCACAAATAGAGAAAGAAACCCTTGCAATCGTGCACGGTTGCACAAAGTTTCACGACTATCTGTTTGGTCAGCACAGCGTAGTTGTTGAAACAGATAACCGAACTTTAGTTTCCATATTTTCCAAACCTCTGCATCAGTGTCCGCTACGGCTGCAGCGCATGCGTCTAACATTGCAGCGATACCCTATAAACGTGACGTACAAACCTGGAAAGGAGCTGTTCCTTGCTGATGCTCTATCAAGATTTCCCAGCAAAGAACGCATGGAAGAAGAAACGGAGCGTTTTCAAGTAAATGTGCTTGACTGTGTTTCAGGTTCCGAGCAGCGCCTGAACGACTTGCTTGCAGCAACAAATGACGACAGCACCCTGACAAAGCTTCGTGAATATGCAGAGACTACATGGCCCCTTACGAAGCAAGAAGTTCCTGATCAAGTGCGTGCGTACTGGTCATATCAAGAGGAGATACATGCGCAGGACGGCTTGCTATTCCGCAGCAATAAGGTAATCATACCTCTATCTAAGAGAGCGGAAATGATGAACCTTCTTCACACGGCGCATGCTGGCGCACAGAAAATGAAAGCCAGAGCACGAACTGTCATGTTCTGGCCCAATATGTCAGGGGATATTGAACAGTTTTGCAAAGCGTGCAAGGCGTGCCAGACATATCAGCCGAGGAACGTAAAGATGCCACTCTTATGCCATGAAGTTCCTACTCTGCCATGGAAAAATTGTGGGAATTGAATTTTTCTACTGTGGTGCACGCCAGTTTGCCCTAATCGTTGATTTCTACTCTTTCTTTTTTGAGGTACGAGAAATGCGCACGACAACTGCGCGCATGCTCACATCGTGGTGCTCTGAAGTTTTAACACGAAAGTGTTTTATGCCGGGGTCCACCAAGACTTCACTGACGCATTTCCGTCACGGATATGACGTTGTTAAAAGGTACACGAACACAATACAAAGAAAGAAATCAGAAGAAAAGTTACGCGAAATAGGAAGTCTCGGGAATCGAACCCATGACCTCTCGTTCCACGGCGATAGAAAGCGGGCGCTTAACCGACTGAGCCATCGGCGCATTCGCGAAGAACGCTTCAGATGCGCCTTATATCTCTCACACTACTTCGCACTGTACCGGCGCTCTTCGTTTCTCGGGGCCGTGCCGCCGCCTAAGAGCGGAGAAGAGAAGTACTGCGTTATGACACCAACTAACACCGACAGAGAACGCTGCGGTAGCCTCAGCACTACGGCGCCTCTATGCCAGAATTCGAACAGTCGCTGGTATCAGAGCTAGAGTTCCTGTATATGCTACGGAGCATATACAGTAACTCTAATCAGAGCGGCCTACCAACGCCGCCTAGGTGGCGTTGGCCCGACTTGAAACAAAGTGTAGCGTTGCCTCCGCAATCCCCTCCGACAAAGTTTCTGAAGCTAATTTCGCTGACCACAAACGGAAGCTTTGATTGCGACATGCTCTACGCTCTGATTTGACTCGGTGACAACGCAGTTACGTGCTTCGTCCTTCGCGTTGTGCTAGCCTGCGCAGCGTAGTGCAGCTTCCATATGCAACAATGGTGTATCTCCGCCGTCTACTGATACGAGTGCGATTGTACCGACTACGAGAACTGCTGCATTAAGCGCCGCCGAAAGACAACGGCGTCGACGGGCGACTGTCGCGCAAGTGAGTTGGCAGGCGTTGGTTTGGTGCAGCGATGGACACGCCATGGGGCAGCGGGAGGTCTTCGCGCGTTCACGGCTCAAGCTGAGAACTCTGTCTTTCGCGTTTGCGAAGTTGAGCGCATCGTGACCCAACTGGCTGCCATACAGACGCCGATGCAGGACCGAAGTGGTCGTATCTTCGCCGCGGCATGCCAAGCACATTCGCAGGACGGTCGCCGACCCGCAAATCACGCTCCTTTGCTGCAGCGAACCGTCAGTTGAAAAACGATTGAGTGAAAACCCGTTCGGTTTCGCTTGCACGGCTCGCGAACGCCTGCAGTCCTAGTGTGATTTGCGCGTGCAATGTAGTGTCTCCGTAAAGTGTATCCTGGTAGTCAGTCGTTGGTTGTCGTGGTGGAGATGTGCCACCAGCTGTGAACATGGGTGCATAAACATCTAAGGGTGCTGTAGCCACTGACCACCAATAGACATTATATATCGATGTGCAATAAACATTGGACTACTTCTGTGAAGACACGTTTCACTTTCGTGTGCCATACCGATTTCTATATCAGAGGGATCAACCACATTTTTTCTCGGTACATGGATTACCAGTCAAACTGTGCACTGACAATGGTCCACCATTCAGCAGCGGAGAATTCAAGGATTATCTGAGAAATCTAGGAGTTGCGCATGTTACTTCAAGTCCTTATCATCCACGTTCCAATGGCCTAACTGAACGAGCGGTACAGGAAGCAAAAAAGCTTTTAAAGAAGTGTGCCTTTAACATGCATAACTTTCATACAGCTCTCCTCGAGTGGCGCAACACACCCCGTGATGACGTGTTGAAGTCTCCTGTGCAGAGACTCATGGGACGCCAGACCCGGACCCTTTTGCCAGTTCCAAGAAGCCACCTGGAACCACAGACAGTACCAAGCAGCACGGTCCACGGACGACTTCGCGACATACGTCGGAAGCAGAGGATCTACTACAACCGCGGTGCGAGTTACCTACTCCCTCTGTCACGTGGCCAGGAGGTCACTATCTACAACACAATCACGCGGTCATGGTCACCAGCAGTCTTCCTGCGGCTAGCTCACGAACCACGCTCCGCTGTTTTGGAAACTGAGGACGGGAGGGAAGTACGTCGCACAAGAGAGCATGTCAGGGTCACACCACCTCATGCGGCCACCGCCACCCTTCCACCGCAGCAAGGAGCTGCAGGACCTGCGCTACGCCGCAGCACAAGACAACGACGCCAGCCTTGCTGGTACCCGCAACCCGAGATACGTTAAGGCTTGGTGTTGGTCCAGAAAGGGGAAGATGTAGCAGAGCTGCGCCAGCGTGACGTCGCGAGGCCAAGCATCAAGCACGATGTACACGTGACCTCTGCGTCACGTCCCCGCTACTATAAGATCACCGTTCGCTGAGCAATAAACGTTTTAGGGGCGAAGCTCCTTAAAGCGGCACCCGTTCGTCCCTCGTCGTAGTGCGTAACCAGTCTTACGCTTTGACCTCCAAGGTGGTGCCGGTGGGAGATTTCTCCTGTGCGTTGTTGAACAATAAAAAATTCGCAGCGTGCTCGTTAACTAAAAGCCGAATTCTTCTGTCTCTCATTCCCCATTAGCAGCCATTGGCATGTTCCAGTAGGAAACGTTAGTAGAAGTAGAAGTGTTAAAAGCCGACTTCTGCTGTCTCTCATTCCCAGTAGCAGCCATTGTTTACCTCCAAGGTAGTACGCCTGGTGAGATTTCTCCTGTGCGTGATTAAACAATAAAAATTTTGTTCAAAACGCCGTTGATTGATGAAATAAACCAACGAAAGATGCCAGATGTTTTCTAAAAGCAAAACGAAAATACGCCAGATGTTTCTAAAGCAAAACGAAAAGACGCCAGCTGCTTAACGAAAGACGCCAGGTGTTTACTAAAGCAATGGTTTTATAATCAAAACCATATCGCGATACAGGTTTGTAGTTGACGATGCTCGTTGCCGTCGGTGTGTGCTCGTATGCAAGAACCACTTAGCTTACATTTCACCGACCACAAAGCGGTCATAATGAAAGGACAACGGAAACCAGCAATAAAAGTTTGATAAAACATTTAATCAATCGTTTCACGTCAATTTTATCGGGCGAATTAACGGAAGAAATTTCACGGTTTAACCGATGATTACTTCCAGGAGCTTCGCCCAATCTCATCATCATTCACCTCGTGGATCTGCCGTCAATTTTTTTCATTGTTCGACTACCGGCCTGCTTACACTGGGCAGTTGTCGGTTCCTTTAAGCAATAATCATTCACGGCGTACGTATAAAAATACGGTGGGCTTATAGGTACCCCTGAAACATACACGTCTTTTATTATAAACCCGCCTAACATTCAACTCTTTTTTAATTAGCGAAACATAATTATCAGCTGGCGCTCTGTCGCATGGGCTGAATTCGCATTAGCAGTACTGTGTGTGAGTACGTAAAATGCACTCAATCGTACACAAACCACGAGCGGCCGTGCACGAACACTTCAGCTGCACACATTCAGCAACACCGGCGAAGAAGGCCTCTCCCAGGAGTACGGCCCGGCTATACGATGAACGACTGCTGGCAATCACAAAATGCTTGCCCCTGTGCAGTTTTCGTCTTCGTTATTTTTCACGCACAATAAAATAGGTGTCCGCTATCCGCGCAGTTTAAGCTACGGAGCGATAGACTTTAGACGTTTGACAAGCTGTGGTCGCATGGCGCAGAAGAGACCATTTAAACTGTTATTCATCCCGGCAGCCTTTATTTTCTGTGAAACTTATTCTTGGCTTCGCCGGTGGCCGGTGCGAGCTCGTAGAGCTCGCCACGGCGGCGAGTGCGGCAGCGCGAGCTCGCTACGCCGCCGGCTTGATACCGACGACGCAGCGAAGCCTTCTTACCGCTTAGAAGTTGCAGGCGGTGAAATAGCGGTGACACTCCGAAAAGCAACCGTCGTCGGCGGTCGGGGCGAGAGCGTCGCCGGCGCAGCTCTCACACCGGCCGCAGGCCAGATTGATGCCGACGATTTAGCGAAGCCTACTTCGCACCGCTTCGAAGCTTTAGCCGGTGAAAGCTCCAGAAGCAACCGCCGACGATCGCGACAGCTTACTTTTGTTACCGTTGAAATTATCCCTTCGCAGTTCTTCGTAACTCGGCACTTTGAAGCGAGGTATTAGCGGCTTGTCGCTGGCTTGTACACGTGTCGTGTGCTTGCGTGGGCACGGCCGTTCGGACAGACAGCTCGTGGTCGGACGCTGGCGCGAGTGAAACTTGTCTCTGTCCAGAGTGGCTCAGCGGTGCGAAAGACCTTGACACGTTCACCCTAAACACCAACCGGCCGTTGCAAATCCTCGCTGCACTAATAATTTCGTTTTCTGTTGACAAATGCTCACACGGTGACCCACACAAGGCACGGGAGCTTCACACCGGCGTGCTAAACAGATGCCCGTACACACACACACGCACACGCACACACACACACACACACACACACACACACACACACACACACACACACACACACACACACACACACACACACACACACACACACACACACACACACACACACACACACACACACACACACACACACACACACACGCACGTCACGACCCAAAATGGTTTTTAAAACACGTGACCTGAAACTCCGTGGGGAGTTTAACAAGGTCATGTCGTTCATCAACTCCGTCATTAAGCAACGGGCGTTTTACGACGACATGTGCCGACTTCACTCTGCTTCCACGGAGTAAATAATTGGGGCACGGGAGCTTTGGGGACTCATATGCTGGAAAAGCTCCCATATCGGCTAATTTTTGCTTACAGTGTAGGCTACCTTTCTATCTTCTCAGCTTTGACTTATTAAAAAACACTAACCACACGCGTTTTGCATCGGAAGGAAGTTTATTACTACCTCGAGTTCGCACTAACTACGGTATAAACGCATTGTCATTTACAGCCATTTCATTATGGAACTCTCTTCCATCGAAACTAAAGTCTCTATCTAACCTGGGGCGCTATTTTGTAAGCGTTCTAGCATAGAACGGGGAGGAGGATCGAACAAAAGGAGGAGGGGGGAGCAAACAGCCAATAGGCGAGCTGGGGAATTCAGGAATGTATACAGTGCATAAATAAATGTATAAATATTTTAACTGAACACCACTACTCAGAGGCATTGTTTCTGGAAGCTTGAGGTTGAAGAGCTCGGTGACCTTAACAGTTAACTTGTGTTAATGTCTTTACATAGCGCCAGGTGGTGTCGCAGTGGCGCTGACCCCCCACGCTGTTTAAACCAATGCTTCTAGTATTAGCAGTATTAGTGTACCTGTAAAATTCAAACGGCGCGACAATTCGAACCGTTACCCAGTTGTCGAAATAGCGCAGCAATCGAGAAGAGGTCCGCGCTTTCCCGACAACCAAAGGGCGTTTCTGCTCTCATTTATGGAGCGGCATCCCCAGAACGCGCTAGCGAGCTCAGCCACGAGTACACAGCAGCGGACAGGCGTCAGCTGTGAGGCGGTAGAGAGATGCGCGGGAACAGCCCACTCCTCCGGCCCCACCGCTTACGTTTCGATCCAATCCGAGTCGTCCGCGGAGACTGTTTTGTAGCCATACTATCGATAGAACGACGCCCGAGCCCGTTATAACAACCTCCTCTCCGTTCTATACTCATTTTGTGGCTATTCTCACGTCTTGACCGTCGGAATAGCCTCATAGCCTCGACCAATCGCGCATGTCTTTCCCTCCTTTTTTTTGTTCTATCCTCCACCCCGTTCTATGCTAGAACGCTTACAAAATAGCGCCCCTGTACACTTTCAAGAAAACTTTGAAATCACATCTTCTATCATTATAAGTCATTCAGTTTTGTCCTAACTGAATTTTGATGTAGAGTTTGTATTGTTTTGGATGTTGTATTTATCGCTATTTTTATAGTTACTATTTTTGTAGTTTAAATGTATTATTTTTGGTGTGCTTTTTGTATAACAGCGCTCAATTGATACTACGCTGTCTTGCCATTCGCCTTTGTATTGTTTTTACATGCTTTCTTCGTCGTGGGTCCCTCTTCAGTCTTCGGACTTTGGAAGCCCCTAGTCTGTAAAACGTCTCCTTCATTATATGTATCACCACTTCGTTAACAATAAACTTCAAACTTCAAACTTCAAATGCGATGGAGATCGTACCTTCGAATAATCGCATTCGAGCGCATGGCTCCACGACAGATCACCCGAAGCGGCACAGCGAAAACGCAGGATTCACACGAACGCGCTACACGAACCAAGCAAAACAAAACAAGCGACGCCGTTGCCAGGCAGCCTGGCGTACCGCAGCCTGGCTAGCAACCACAGCTATGCGGCGAAGCCGTACTCTGTTTTTGCAGGCGACGTGCTTACCGGCGATGAAAGAAGAAACACCTCCTTTCGGGACTGTGCCACGGGAGTACAAAAGCTGTCTTCACAGCCTTGACAATGGATACTGAGGGAAACTTTCAGACGCCTAAAACACCGCAAGAAGAACGAAGCAGAGGGAAAGAGCGTCACTCGCAACTGATTTATTCGCAGGAGAAACGCAGGAAATATATATGCCGCACCACACATGCGCAAACCGCACTGCGTCACCTGGTCACACATATTAAAAACACGAGGTCACTGAAAAGGCATATCTGTTCAAGCAACGAAGAGCAAAACAGAAACTCAGACATGCGCAAAACCACCGATGTGTCACTTATACACAAGTCGCCTTTCTTCTTTATCCAAAACGCTTCCATAATTTCCCGGGCCAGAGCGTCTGGGCTTTTGGCAAGAACAAAAACGCTTGAAAACCTTGCCTCACAAGAACAGGAATGGCAGTGTGCAGGCAAATGTGCTGCCGAATTATTTCAAAGTGACAGTTCATGTTCCCTAACTCTGACGTTCAAACACCGACCAGTTTGGCCGATGTAAACCCGGCCACAACTAAGGGGGATTTCATACACCACGCCCACCGAACAATCCACATACGTCGAAGCGTTTTTGTTCTTGCCTAAAGCCCAGACGCTCTGGCCCGGGAAATTATGGAAGCGTTTTGGATAAAGAAGAAAGGCGACTTGTGTATAAGTGACACATCGGTGGTTTTGCGCATGTCTGAGTTTCAGTTTTGTTCTTCGTTGCTTGAATAGATATGCCTTTTCAGTGACCTCGTGTTTTTAATATGTGTGACCAGGTGACGCAGTGCGGTTTGCGCATGTGTGGTGCGGCATATATATTTCCTGCGTTTCTCCTGCGAATAAATCAGTTGCGAGTGACGCTCTTTCCCTCTGCTTCGTTCTTCTTGCGGTGTTTTAGGCGTCTGAAAGTTTCCCTCAGTATGATGAACCAACTAGCCCAGCAACAAGTACTTCTAAATTGACAGTGGATATTTGAGGGGGTCACGCCTATTAAGGGCAGAGCGGCGGCGGGGACTTAAATAACTGGCCTGCGCGTCAACTTCTCCGTAGTGCACGGTTGCTAGCGGCTTTTGGAAAACAAAAGCAAGGTATGTGACCGGGCCAGTTGGTATTCCATGACGACGTGAACAGCGCGTGAGACACACAAGGACAAGGAACCGACGAGGACTAGCGCTGGACTAGCGCTGGACGAGGACTAGTCCTCGTCGGTTCCTTGTCCTTGCGTGTCTCACGCGCTGTTCACGTCGTTTGGAAAACAGATGCGCAACTCTGCTACCTAAAGGTAGCATATGGAGTAACTCTAGGTGTGACTTCACGGTAGCGAGGCGCGGCGAAGCCATCTGGTGCGCAGCTGTGGCATTTGCTATGGCAACGGCGCGGCGAGGTTTTCTCCGGACAGCCATTTTTATTATTTGACTAACAGCTTCGCTGTTAGTAAAAGCAAGTACCTGTCCGATTCGTTGCCTGGCTAGTCAAATGAGAAGCCGTAGGTGAAGCCTAGTGAAGCCACTCCTTGTCGATGATGTCGAGAACTACGACAATAGGTGTCCACAAAGGCACTTTTTAGGAGCTTCGCCCTGGTAGGAATGCTATTCAAATATGCATTCCTACCAACTAGCTCGACATTTCGTGCTACTCCTTATAGGGCCTAGACTTGTCGTCGTCCGCGTCCGTCACGATGAGATTCGTGGATGTGAGACACAATGAAAGGTTTAACAATAGACTAATATCAATCATAATTGTGAAAGCACAATATAAAACACATACAAGCACAAACCCTTTACACTAGTCGGCGACTTCAACGTAGACGTTATGGACCTAGCCTTGCCCACTCGTCATTCACTTCGTGGAGATTCGTGGATTTTTTTCACGAGCTTTGAGCCACACGCGGACGTAATACAGTAGCTCCCGCCGTTCTGTCTCCGAGACGTCACCTTCCGGCTTTGTTGCTTGAAGTAGAGCACCATATTATCACCTGGTGTCGCTTTTGTGAGAACCTCGACGAGCATGGTGTAATAGGAAAGCCCCGAGCATCCGAGCGCCTTGAAGCCGCTCATGTGGATGTGGACGGTTACCGATAAGATGCGCAACTTCTTTCTTGACCGAATATTAGCGCGACAAAAACGAGGACGAGAATAGAAAAGACAGACTACAGCGCTGCCTCGTAGGTGTTTTATTCTCTTTTCTATTCTAGTCCTCGTTTTTGTGGCGCTAATATTCGTTAAAGATGGAAGCACACCAACTCGCCCAATTGACAGTTCTGGCGCAAGATGCGCAACGATGCTGCATTGGTGGGAGGCGCGCACACGAGACGAATCTGCCACACCGTCCGCTTTGCTGATGATCACATTGCGATCAGCGTCAACTCTTTCACCAAATAGTTGGAGTGGACGTCGTTTTTGCCGCCCCATATGAAAGCTTTCTGGCTTGTCCGCACGTGTAAACAATCCCACGCAGAAGCATAACATAATAATACCTGTGCACAGTAAAATACATCGCGAACAGTTCGTACCATGCGCGGAAGGTGTTGTCTACTGTATCAACGTGTCATGTGGAAAATAGTATACTGGACAGACGGACAGATGCCTCAAAGACCGCTTACGAGAACATTACAACAATGTAAGCAAAATGTCAACGATCAGCCGTCTGGCTGCACTACATTTGCTGTAGTTGTAAGCCCACTAATGTGGTCGCAAGAAATTTAGACCAGATGATTAGAGAAACTGTCGAGGCGTTTGAAATTAACAAAAGAAAGGGTTGCATGAGCTGCACATGTGTTTCGTTTTCTCCAAAAGAGATAGCTCTCTTGTCGCGGTGGCGCTGTTGCTGTAAACCGATCGTGATTTTGACATTCAGAACAGTAGCGCAAAGAATGACACGGATGACAACAGATCAAGATGGGGTACGGCTGGGGGCTTCCTGTGTAGAGGGTGCAGTATATTATATTCCGCTCACGTGTGACAAAGAACAAGTAAGCCAGAAAGGCAGGTGCATGAGCGATCGCCTTACGGGAGCACAGGTACAATGTGGAAAAACTCACCCTGTCTGGGCGCCTCGCTGCGCATTGTGCGCGTTGCGGTTGCAAGCTACTGTTCAAACCGTGCGCATTCACTAGCCAAAAAATGCGGACCAACTAACGCGAGAAATTATTGCGCGCCTCGCGAATCATTACGTCCTCTCCCTCTTCTTGCCCAAGCTCAGGTTTGTTTTCGTCTACTCGGATACTGCCTTTCACGTCTCAGCGCAATTATAAAACCACGGTATTGATTAATTCAATAATTAACACCAACTTTCCAGTACCTGTGAGTACGTTTTCAGCACCGACCCGTAACACAAGGCACGCAGGCAATGGCAACTTTAACCTTCCCAATTGTAGGAATGTATATGGCGAGCGGTTAATCCAGTTCACTGGTGCTAAAATCTGGAACGCAATTCCACTTGAAATTAAACTTGCACGCAACTTTAATTTGACTTGCAAAATGAATTTTGTAAACCAATCATGTTCTTAACTAAGGCTCACGTCCATACTCTTTTTACGACTCACCTTGCATATATTTCTTTCTTTCTTTCTTTTTTTATATTCTGTTTTGGCTCTTCAACGCAGTCTTGTGCACAAATTCTGCACATTTTTTTTATTGTCCCCCTATGTCCTGTATTCTTACAATGTATGCCTTTAGTTGTTCTTCATTGCTTGTCTACCTAGATTATTGCAGCAATTTTGTATTTATTGTAAAGTGTATTTAGATAGATATAATATACCTTGAATCTATTCTGTCATTGAATTTGTATAAAGATTCATAGTCATATTAACTCCACCTCTGCTCCTAACATGTAATAAAATACTCATGTAATAGATTGGACCAGTAACTAGCCACACAGGCTAATGGTCCAAATACTTATGTAACCGTTTTTTGTATTAACTTGATCGAATAAACACTTATTGATTGATAGAGTGATTGAAGCAGCAGAGATTGGGCCATATCGACTGCACAGATTCTACTCTCTTGTTTACATGTGATAAGCGAAGTAGAAGGCGCGTTTCCCTCTCCTGCTCGAAAACCACGTGGGCTGCACGGCACGCGTGTTGTGGCTATCCGACACCAACGGAACGGGACTTAACACGGTGGGCCAGCGCGATACCATTGGCGAAATCATTTCGTCCGAGTAATAACAGCGAGTAACAGCTCCTCGACGAGGAATGAAACACAAGAGATCGCCATGCTAGATGCACTAACTACAGCGAGTGTGGTGTCAATGTTCTCACGACATTTATTCACGCACTGTACGGACAACATGATCGGCCGTGCGCCGCCTTCTATGGTTGCATTCCGTTTCTCACGCGACGCCCGGTCGTCGTGCTCGTGTTGCACGTAAAAGCTCACCGGCGTGAGCATTGTGCAAACGCGGTAGTCGACCTTGTGCACGGTGCAGGTGTGCGAGTGGCAGTTGAACGCGGTTGCTGTGACGCCGAGAGTACATTGCTAGGGGCGAACATAGCAAGCGAAACAGAAAAGCTGTTTTTTTTTAATGCGCACAAGCAAGTTGTTACTGTACACATATCGAACAGGAAACTACATATGTGCACATGGTGTCCTCATTTCGTCTAGCGAAGTGCAAATGTTTCGTCCGTTGTCACAAGCAGGAACACTGCACAACCATCACTGACCTGCAAGGCGTTCGTCGTGGTTCCGTTCTGTCATTGTGCCTGAACCCGATTTCGCTGAGCACTTCGAATACTTCATCGGCGTCATCCGCTGCACGGCACGTGAATATACGCGCTCCTTTCACGCACTGCCAGGCCTTGTGGCTAACAACAGGTTTTGTAAACGTTGCTAAGTACGATAACCGCCGGGTGAACACTGCGTAGCTAACAACGTGGCACCAAGCATGGATACCGTCCGCCACGGTTCAGTACGAGACCTACGGAGGCTCACATGCCGCCGCCGCTAACCGCTACACCAGCTACACTGCACAACACGTAACCATAGCAACGCCGCCATTGTGCCCAGTGGATATTGCCGCCATGACGTCATTTCCTCCACACTTATCACGTAGCGCGCCGGCTGGGCGTGCCCTCTCCTCTATTTCCTTCCTCCGTGCTCACGACGCTAGGAAAACCTTTCAAGCCACTATAGTGAAAATCGCGAAGCAACATGCAAGCAGCTCGAATGGCACATTCATACTTGAGAAGCGAGGGGAAAACGAAAACGCCGAAGCGGCCGGAAAGCCACGTCCGCGCGCGTCGAGAACGTTCACATTCGTTATGCCCCTCGTACATGCCAACGCCGCCGCCGCCTTGGCCACTTTGAGAATTCATTTCATTCTGCCTGTTTCCTGAGCATTAAATTTCGTACCGAATTCTAGTTATGCATTCAAATCACTGAAAAGAAAAGTGGCAGATACCAAGTACCATGGGAATCGATGTTATGCGAAGCATGCGGCAACGTAATCTGCGTAGGTGCCTCTGTGGGAGTTGCCACCCGGTGGACACAGAGACGGAGTCGGTGGGCTGTCGGGAAATCGACAAAGTCGCGCTCTAGTGCCAGATGTGGCAGCCTGTGTCACCGCGCACCCGATGTTTCAGCGTGGGTGCCTAGACATTCACGCCCTCGAGATAGCGTACTACCCTTGATGGAAGATCGACCAGGCGTCCTTGAGGCACCGGAATTCCACAGGTATTACTACTGCGGTTGATCTAAGTTAGCTGTTGAAGCTGAAGTAGGCCGAATCGCAAGCTGTCCCTGGCGTGCAAAGTGCATGCCTTCGGTATACTTCCTGCAAAAGTGTGGTGGTCGCAAGTACGACGCGTCATCCACGCACTCAAAACGTGCATAGGCGCATGTTACTAGCTAATATTGCTATGTCCATATTCCATATTGCGTGTCTAACTAAATAAAGGAAAATGAAAAAAACTACATGTATAAGTGGCGTTGGACACCTCCGGTCGTCAGGCGGCGCAAATTATGCACGAACTCGAAATCACACTATGTGAAATAAAATCTGCAAGCTCAGAATAGCTGCTGCTTACATTGCTAGATAGTTTTTCACAAGTCAAATTACTCGATCTCTCCTTTCACGTTCTTTGTGATTGACTTATGTACTTCATTGGTCTTTTTTTTTTCCCCTCTATAAGTCATAGTTCTCGGTAGTGCCTTTGGCCCACTGGGTTGATTAAGCAAACGATAAATGAAATTAAGTGTTTATGCATATCTGTGCTTGCTAAAAATGAATCTGCATGCTACATAACAATGACGTTTTATTTCGTAATTTTGCCTGCTCGAAAGGGCCCCTTGTCAGTAGATGGTTCTGGAATATGACTCCGTGCACACATTTGTTTCAGCTGCAGGATATGTTTATCTTTACTCTTGCCACTGCATGTTTATATCGTATTGCATTCATATTTCAGGCGATATCGATATACTGTGTATCGTCCATTTGTAAGATGGGTCTGGCATCGCCTTGGCAAACGAAAGCGAGTGGTCCTGCCCAGCTGCGTCGTCTCTGCAGTGCGTTAAAATTTCCCTTCACAAGACTACTGTGGCTTTAAGTATCCAGAATACTAACATACAAACGTCACGGAGATGCAGTTCAATAAAAGAAACATGTTCAACTTGATTTATTTCTTTAGGCATAGCAGCCTGTGTCACTGACCTTTCTTCTGGTCGTATGCAACACAGATGCTATATGACCAGCACTACAGAAGAAAGTCAACACTTCGGCTAATGCACATGAAATTCAAGAAAGAGGCTGTAGTAGCTAAAGTACTAGTAAGAATAACAAAACAGAAAGACCAGCTAAGTCTGCACACATGGTAGTAATTACGTTCTCCAGGTTTCTGAGTCTTGACCTCATGGACTAGGTAAACAGTAAATAGGAACCTGAAAGACGGCATTAGCCTGACATGCTTAACTGCACAATGATGAACTCGTACATTATCAAAATTGCATGCTCACCATGTCTCTACTCAACAACTGAAGTACACGGCGTAGCTATGCACGAAAACAACACTGATTTCGAAAACACGAGTGAAAGTAATGAGGCAAAGGCCACGGTTGGAAACGTGACAATAACAAAACAGAAAGAGCTACGAAGTTTGCACACATGGCAGTAAATACGTTCTCCAAATTTCTGAAAGGTAGTCGTCTTGACCTGATGGACTAGGTAAGAAGTAAACAGGAACCTGAAAGACGGCATTATATAGCCTGACACGTTTAGCTGCACAATGATGAACTCGTACATTATCAGAATTGCATGTTCACCACGTCTCAACTCAACAACTGAAGTACACGGCGTAGCTATGCGCGAAAACAACACTGGTTTCGAAAACACGAGTGAAAGTAATGAGGCAAAGGCCACGGTTGGAAACGTGACAATAACAAAACAGAAAGAGCTACGAAGTTTGCATACATGGCAGTAAATACGTTCTCCAAATTTCTGAAAGGTAGTCGTCTTGACCTGATGGACTAGGTAAGAAGTAAACAGGAACCTGAAAGACGGCATTATATAGCCTGACACGTTTAGCTGCACAATGATGAACTCGTACATTATCAAAATTGCATGCTCACCATGTCTCTACTCAACAACTGAAGTACACGGCGTAGCTATGCACGAAAACAACACTGGATTTCGAAAACACGAGTGAAAGTAATGAGGCAAAGGCCACGGTTGGAAACGTGACAATAACAAAACAGAAAGAGCTACGAAGTTTGCACACATGGCAGTAAATACGTTCTCCAAATTTCTGAAAGGTAGTCGTCTTGACCTGATGGACTAGGTAAGAAGTAAACAGGAACCTGAAAGACGGCATTATATAGCCTGACACGTTTAGCTGCACAATGATGAACTCGTACATTATCAGAATTGCATGTTCACCATGTCTCAACTCAACAACTGAAGTACACGGCATAGCTATGCGCGAAAACAACACTGGTTTCGATAACACGTACGTGTGAAGATTTCGATGACACGTGTAACCTCCACTGGAGCACGCAACTCGGGATCGCCTGCACGCTTTAAGTTGCTGCCCCTGCAGTCTCTTTTTCTATGGCCTTGAAAGGCATCGTGATGCGCGGTTGCGGCAGTGGGGCACAACGTTGAGATGGCATCACTTTTAAGGCGTAGATTTTTCGTCGACAATCCGAAGTCGGTCAGCAACTGCATGCTGCGCGTGTACGCGTCCGGAGTGAAGTGGAGCGAACAGAGTAAACTCCGCTTGGTTGGCGTCCAGTCTCCGCCTCGGCTGCGGCGCACGAAGTCGACCCACGCTTGTCTCAGCGCCGAATCGGACGGGAATCGGTGGAACTTGCACTGGTTGCACAAGACTTCACAGGGCAAAATATCGGTGCCATGACGACAAATTCAAAGTCAGACGATTCCCTTGCCCTCTGATAAGCGTACATTTTATATTCGCGTACACGTACTCTGTTCCAGACTCCGCTTGCTCGCTTCACAGGTACAGTGGATGACAGGGACCGCACGACCGCACGGCGCGAGCAGACGATCGAGAAGATGACGCGCAAGCTGCCATCTTTTGTGTTTTGGTGCTTGACGTCATCACAACTAGCCAGACTGCTGCGTAAAGTCACCAGTATTAGTACTGTAGCCTGACGTCAGGCTAGTGTTGATGTCAGTAGGGGCGCCGCGAGAAAATTGACTTTAATATAAAAAAAGTCAGTTTCACCGCAAGGGTGAAGCAATGAATGCGATAGCAACAAATTCTTATGTTATTCGAGCTGAGGCTGGCAGCTAGCTCTTTTGGATCCGATCTCACGCAACTGTACAAAATGCTTGTTTAAGAGCATACGGCCGCTCCAGGGACACTGTTCGCCGCCGGCTGCTGACATTGCGAGATAACGCGTGCGCCAGCGACGACCGCGCTCGTAAAACCAAAGGTCGCAGTGGCTGCATGAGGGACCCCCCCCCCCCCCCTCGAGTCTTTCCGCGCTCGTTAAAGACAAGCGGGGCATTTCCTCTCTGATTGAGCATTCAACGCCGGTCAAATAGGCGGGGGGGATCTTATCGCATGCGCCTCGGAGCAACGGAGATGGGCCGGCTCGTTTGATGTCCGCTTCAGCCGCGTTTGTCGCCCCCCGCTCCCACGCTGTTACCCGCGGGTAGAACGTACGATGAGCTGGGGGGATCTATCAATTTGGACTTTATACGCGAAATGACGGCGACGGCAACGGCGACGGCAAAACCCGTCGAGACTGTCCATATAATTGCTATCGCAATAATAAAATATCTTATGAGCATTTGCTGAGCTTCATGCTTGCTCAGAGCCATCTATGCATACAGGAGATTTGTATGGCAAAGTAAGCTCGCCTTCGCAAAAAAGGTGTCAGTACTTTTTTAAGTATACAATTGACGTTAACCCGACATGACGCCTGCCTCATAGGAGTACAGATGTAATGTTTATAAAATTAGATAGGCAGCACTGCAAACACAATTGACGTTTCACCAACATTACGCCTGCATAGGGACTTTTTCCAAAGCAGTTCCGAGACCTGGCGTGGCTCTGTGGTAGAATACTTGATTGCCACGCAGATTGCTTGGGTTCGATTCCTGCTGGGACCCTGACATTTATTATTTGCATCCGCCGGGTCAACGCTGCCGACGTCAGTTTTCCTTAACGCTCTCGCATTTAAATTACTAATGTCTGTCCTCGCCGCTCCTGGGTAGATAAAATTGTCAAACACCTGTGGCGCATACCCATATACCGCGGCCTGTGATATACGGGGATGTGCCACACGTGTCTGCAGGAAAGGGTTTCACGACGTACGCGACATGGTTTTCCCGTTAGTCATCTCATGACCAGCCAGAAATATTCGTCATACCCCTTACCCTCCCATACAAATTTTGGTCTACCCCAAGTTAAGTAGGCGATCGCGAGAGCACCCAGACGTAGGCGGCTAGATAGATAGATATATACGTAGATATAAACGCAAAAGTGCTTACAGTACGCAAAGAAATGCTTCGCATTTAAAAATGTTTGCACCTTTGCAGACGTTGTTTCGGGAGATACACCAGCAGAAACGACACGAGCGGGCACCCCGGCAGCGGCGGCGGCGTTTTCAGCCGAGTAAAGTTGCAAGGCGGGCTTGTTGGTACTGCATACTTGAAAAACACTGGTAGCGCAAATAAACGGGACACAAGAAGTAACACGGAGACACACACAGTGTGTGTGTCTCCGTGTTACTTCTTGTGTCCCGTTTCTTTGCGCTACCAGTTTTATTCAAGTTTTCAGCCGGCTTTGCAAATGCGAGACACGTTGGGGTATGCGGACTCGCCGCCGCTGCACCTTCTTCTAATTCCAGTGTTGTCGGCGATCGTAATCCAAACCAGGCTCTCGATGAACGCGTCCAAGGCCGTGAGCTTTGTCGTGCTGCACGGGTAGTTTGCAATTGCGCCGATGCGAGCCGCCGCCGACGCCTTTGCCGCCATGTTGAACTTGCGACCGGTTGTTTACGTCACGTGGTTGGAGCCAAGGAGGAAAGAAAGAAATTTAGGAGGGACCGCGCCTAGCTTCCACTAGCCAACCTCCTCTGAAGCCGCTCGCTCCTCGTTTCTCCTTTCCCTTTTGGTGTTCATGCGCGTTGCCTGCTGGGAAGTGAGCCTAGTTTGGTTCTCCATGACACCTGCTTAGAAGCACGTTGACAAGCGTCGGCTGTCGCGATCACTCGGCCGCCTGCAGCGGTGTGGTCGGTAAAACTCACCGCTTGCCTATCACGTGGTGGTGCTCATTTCCCAGCATGCCCCTGATGGCTGGGCTTCAAAAATGTCACGTGACGCTCCCTCCTAGACGAGCTAGTGCAGCCAAAGCCGTGAAGCGGAAAGGCGATCCGCCGTCGCGTGGCGGAAAAATCGGTCTCGGACCGATTTTTCCGCGTCGGCCTCACCGCGTGGTTTTCCGGCCGCTTAAGCGGCGGTGCGAGTGCATTTCCGGTGAGTTTTGCCGCTTTCACTGCCTTCGAGGCCAAGTGTGAACGTGCCCGAAGCGTCCCACGGCGGACGACGCGGAAAGCCGAAACCATGGAGTTTCATACAGTAACCTAGAGAGGAAACTGGCGCTGCGATCGTTGTATTACTATGTACCAGGATGGTACAGTGTACTAGAATACTTTCCAGTGTCGCGTCCGCGCTGCATGACGCACGCGGGTCGCCCTGTCCGGAGGTGCACTGAGGGACAGGGGGTGGAGCCACGTTTGCTTTTGTTGTTGTTTGTTTCCTGAGGGTCACCCTTTCCGGAGGTGCACTGAGGGACAGGGGCGGATCCACGTTTTTTTTGTTGTTTGTTTCCTGACGCCATTTCAGTTTCTCTACTTTCGGAGCGAAGCTCCTTAGGCCGGCAGCCCGCCGTCGCCGTTGAAGCTCCCTGGCATTGTGCCAGCTATGGCGTCTCCCCCTCACGCGGGAGGATAAATGAGCTTTATGAGCGCTGTAACGCGGATGGCGTCTGCACGATGCGCAAAGCGCGAGAATACGAAAGCATGCGAAACGAAGGCAGATTAGTCTCCCTCTCCCTCTTTCGTCGACTCTGCCCTCTCCCCTCAAACCGACGAACGCGCGAAACCGTCGCTTCACCCTGTAGTCCGCCCAGTGGTTGGTCCGTTGCCTGGACAATGAAACGCCGCGCGCGCCTAACGCCGCGTGCGTCCCATTTCTAAGGAGCTTCGCTCATCGGTTGTATAGACGATTTTCCGCAGCTAGAGTGTACTAGAACAGGGGAGTGCTCGGAACGGCCGCAGCATCAATGCACAAAAAGTGAAACCCTAAGAGGGTCGATCGGCTTGCGGCGCTGCGATCGGTAGTCTGAAATGTGTCGTCGTTTTAAGAGTTGCGCGCGGCTCCACCAAAGTGGCGCAGAGGTAGAATGCCCGCTTCTCACTCGAAAGGCCCGGGTTCGAATCGCAGCTGTAAATGTTCAGTTTTTATTCTTTAGTGTAACTCCTTATAGCTGTATTGTTTTTCCTTGTTTCTTAAATCACGATTCAATTGGTACGCATTGCCACAAAATTAACTTGAACTGCGAAGTAAAATACAATAAATTTGACAGTGAGCGTAATTATTTGCAGCGCCGCCGCATGGCATTCAACAAAGATGTAAAGTATGGCTCCGAGATCTTTGCGAATACGAGGAATCCCAGAGGCCATACTTTGCGTATTTGTTGAAAGTCGTGCGGCGGCGCTGCAAATAATTACGCTCGCCGTCAAATATCTTGTATTTTACTTCACATTTCCGTTACTTTCTGTGGCAACACATACCAATTGCAGCTAGTTTTAAGGAAGAAGAAAAAACAAGACAGCTATAAGAAGTTACACACACACACACACAAAAAAAAATGAGAAGATTTGTGGCACGTATCAGTTTCCATCAGCAGCGATGCCACCGCGGACTTCGGCTGCCCGCCACGACCTACGTGGGCACATTACTTCGTTTTCCCTACTTATTACGTGGCCCAAGAACAAGTGAAAGCCCAAAAACCCTCGAGGCGCACAATACTTTACGAGTGGATGAGCGAAGCGAAGCAAAATCGACTTGCTTCACCAGCAGCTCATAACTGCGCAAACTTGCATCGTAAGGCAACACTGAGCGGGTGCAAGCACGAGGAAACAATACGGCAGCAGTCGGTGACGGCGTCAGTAGGTACCCAGGCATGTCGGTGGCGCATTCCGGAAGTGACGAAGGGCCAGTGCGTGACGCACGTGCACACTATGTATAAGCGGCACGGGCACAAAAATCAAGCACGAAAGCAGATAATTTTTAAAAGCCATGATACGTAATCAAAAAACGACTTCGAAAGCACTCTCACTGTCCCACACAATTTTATTGCACGCGTTTTTCATTTGCACAAAAATTATTCGTGCAGCTTCAATGCGCAAAGTAAACAGTGTAGAAGTACAGCTAAGTTAGCCTGCTTAGTTTGAGGTGTTGTGCTGCCTTTCTCTTTGATAGCACGTTTGCCTTGTTCAAGCCTTTGTTAAAAAGTGAAGTCGAGTGGTGACATAAAAGCTGACTATGCGAGGAGTGAGACTCTCGGCGTGAGCGCTGCATCCCACCTTCAAGGGTGCGGCACGATGAATCATGTGCAGGATGTCCATTACGCTCTCCCGGTGAACTTTCGCGCACTAAAGCAACTTGAGAAAATATCTTCAAGTCTTGCGATAAGGCGGAAGAGTTCGACCGAGGGGTAGAGCAAATCACCCCGGTCGGTCATTGTGGCGCACAAATTCTGCCGCATGCCAGCGGCACCCTTCTTCTGTTGGGAGAAGGAGGCTGTCATTACATTACATTACTACATTACATTACATTACATTACTACATTACATTACATTCATTACATTACTGTCAGAAACGCGATTTCCTTAGCACTTAAAGCAATCGAGGGCGCACTGACACAATTGGCATTTTCTCTTGCAATCAACCAAGCCTCGACAATCTCTCGCGTATCTTTATCACCGTTCCTATACACAACTACACACGCTAGCCAGGGTACGGCGCTAGCGAGGGCCTTGCTTTGAATGCGGAAACGTGCATGTTTACACAAACTGAAACTGCCTTCTTGGGCGATAAAATTAGCTCCGACCTAATAAAGTACATGTCAAACCAACCTGCGAGTTGTCATGCATTAGCGTGTGCAGTGCGCGACGCAGAAAATAATGAGCTTGCCACCGCGGCTGAAAACTCGATCATTGCAGATAGTGCCAAGGCATGTTTGTTTGGCTGACTTAACTTCTTGCTTGCTTTATTCGCCTTAAGTTATCCTTTGAAAAAAAAAAGAAAGATAAACCATCGACGTCAAGTGGTGCCAGCTAAGAAGGATAAAAAGAAACTAGCAAATGCGCAGTCCATCTCCTCCGAGATTACTGAAGCGCCTATCGCCACTCGCTACGCTTACAGCATCAGATATTTGAGCATGACCCTCGGAAGAGATGCTGAATTGATTCTAACAGTTGTCTGTTGAAGCTTCGGGACATAAATTAAAAACAAATAGGAGCATAAGCCAAGGGCGCACGATGGTCACCTGACAAATTCTAGGTGGGCGTCAACCATTTTTCGCGGTGCGGCTGTGTTTTTCGGGTGTTTCTGCTAAGCCACGCGCATATGCATTTTCTGCCTATTACTTGAAATTGACCCTAAAAAATCCTGTGGCCCCGACAATATTCCAAATGCACTTTTGAAACGATACTCAGAATGGATGTCAAAGTTCTTACTGATTATATATAACAAATCATTAGAAACTGGCGAAATCCCGGAGAAATGGAAATCAGCCAAGGTTATTCCTGTCCATAAGTCTGGCGACCTTACCAACACATCCAACTACCGACCGATCTCGCTTACTTGTACGGCCGGAAAAATTCTTGAACATCTAATCCTGAAACACCTTGTATCATTTGTAGAAAAAAACAACTTAATTGTCCCGAATCAGCATGGCTTTCGGAAAGGACTATCCACAACTACACAACTGATTGAGACAATCCACGACTTAGCGCTTACAATGGACAAATGTGGTGAAACGGATATAATCTTCTTGGACTTATCCAAAGCATTCGACCGGGTTTCCCATCCTAAGTTACTTCAGAAACTTGCCCACTATCTCGGCGAGAACAACATCACCAAGTGGATAAAAAGCTATCTTTCAGGACGACGTCAATATATTTACTACAAAGACTCGGATTACGGCGATGTGCTGTCTGGCGTTCCACAAGGTGCCGTTCTAGGTCCTATGCTTTTTCTTCTTTTTATTAATGATTTGCACATCAATTGTAACGCAACAGTAAGAATGTTTGCAGACGACTGCATTATCTATAAGGAAATAACCTGCCGTGAAGATCAGATAATTCTAAACAGAGCCCAGATGGTGACTAGCGCAGAAAAAACGGTTTGTATGACAGTGACGAATAAAAGATGAACTTCCCCTATTATTTAGAAGGGTTAACGAAAGTGGAAGAATATAAATATTTAGGTGTCAGATCTCAAATGGGACAAGCAGGTAACATATGTTGTTAACAAAGCACTGGCAGTCTTGTACTCGTTAAAACGTTCGCTTAGATGCGCATCTGCAGATACTAAACGCCTTGCATACTTGTCACTCGTTCGCGCAATACTGGAATATGGAATAATATGTTGGTTTCCCTTCCGTAAACATTACATAGCGAAATTGGAGGGCATACAAAGAAAATCACTCAGATTTATCTTTAATAAGTATCGTCATCACGATTCTCCTACAGAACTATTAAATCAAGCCGAACTACCCACTATACAAGATCCAGCCAGACTGCTTCGCCTAAAGTTTCTCTTTCTTCTTCTAAATGGCAGCATGAGAATCAATGCGAACAACTACTTACTGCACTCGGATAGAACCAGTTCCCGAACAAAACGCACCAAGCACTTAGCTGAATACAGATTTCACAACGACATTTTCAGGTACTCCTTTTTTGGAACATTGGAATGGTTTATCAAACGATGCTATCAAGTGCACATCACTCGAGGCTTTTATCACCAAGGTATCAAGCGATGCTTTATAGTTATTATCTGCATGCAAGCTTTCTGCGGTGTGCAATGATACGTTTCGCTTCTCAGTATCTTGTTTATTGCCGTGATTTTGCGCTACTCATGATTTCTTCCGTACTTGCCGAGCCTTACATTGAGTGTATTGAGTGTCATATTTAGCTTCCGTTTCTTTTATTGCTTTTTTTTTTCGTGTGCTAAACTTTCTACCATGCTGTTTATTACTGTTTGTGTCATTTTTTTGTAGCGCTTGTATACCTTATGTTGAGTGCATATGTACTATCTAGTTGAAGTCAACTTATGTGCGCGCCTATATACTTAAACTGTGTTCTTTTGAATATGTATCTTGCCTTCTAATATGTTGTTTATTACTGTTATAGTTTAATAGCGTTTGTATAATTAATGTAGAGAACATGTGTCGTCTGCTTCAACACAACTTACGTACGCGCCAACTTGAACTGTGTTCTTTTGAATCCAAAAAACGGCAGGAAGGGGAAGATGGAAGCTTGCGATGAAAAAATCCGTAAACAGGGCTTGTGTGCTCGAGCCGACGTTATTGCGCTCCCAAACATAAATAATATCCTTCGTAAGTATTATCCAATACTGGCAAGCAACGAGCGCCTTAGAAAAGCGTTTCCCGAAGCACCAAAGGTCGTGTACCGCCGCAATAGGAATTTTAAGGACATGTTAGTGCATGCAAAAGTAAACCCGCATTCTACTGCCCACATAACACCTTGCTCTCGCCCAAGATGCAAGACATGTAAACACCTCCAAGATGACTTGATAGTTAAAAGCACCGCAAGTGATTACGTTCATCATATAAAGTCTAGTTTTACCTGCACTAGTTCAAACGTTATCTACATGATCGAATGTTCACATTGTCACAAACAGTACATTGGCGAAACGGGACAGCCTGTTAATGTTAGATTAAACGGTCATCGCGCGGACACGGCAAAGAAATTACCGAAAACAGTGGCACAGCATTTTAATGGAGCAGGACATAACTTCGACGATCTCAAACTTTACATACTTCAGTCAAACTTCCGGTCCGCAAGAGACAGAAAATATACAGAGTCATACCTCATTCACAAATTCAATACCCTCCAGTCAGCAGGTGTAAACGTTTCTAAAGGGGCTCTTGAATCCATTCGATATGGTACACACACAAAGAAAACCAGTGAGAGTTAAGCCCTCCTAGGAATTTCAAACCTACTATTGTTAAGTAGTGCTTCTTCTGACACCTGGGATTCAGCGATACGTCTAACCCCCCCCCCACCCCGCTGTAGTCTTTTCGTTGTATTCACGGAATACCTGTTCCCTCTTCACTCACGACCAGCCCCCCCCCCCCCACCCCACGCACACATACTCCCGCACCCCCGTATCCACAGTCGCCCTCTGCCCCTCTTTTGTTAGGATGGAGGAGAGGGTACGGAACACATGCACGGTAGCGCTAAGGAAATCAGTTCTAGCCTTGAAGAAGACAAGTCCACTTGTCGAAACGTCGGCTCGAGCACAAAAGCCCTGTTTATGGATTTTTTCATCGTTCTTTTGAATAAGTATCATACCCCCTTTCCTGCAACGGCCTCAGATGTGAGGCTAGCAGTATCTTCAAATAAATAAATAAATAAATAAATAAATAAATATGCAGTTCACATCCGGTATTGGGTGTGAAGAGTTACGGAGTTGCCCTTTATCGTACGGTGCTAGGTAGCCGGCACGCTCCTCATATGCTTGGCTGTATGCACTCTGCAAAAACACCACGCAAAAGCCCTGCTCGACATTTCTCACAATGCTTTCGAAACGAGGGAAGTTTTTAGGGTTAAAATAATAGCCTTGGACAAAAAGAAAGTAAAGAATTGCTGACAGGATTTATCTGTTTACAGATTATTCCACATTGCGCGCTGTCACCGCGATGGGATATCTCCAAACAAGCTTTTTGCACGAAATGCAGGTAATCCATGATCTGTCTGTATACATAAAAACTCAGCAGATCCCACTAATTCTGGGAGTCGATGTCGTGCGGAGCAGTAGGCGATTAGTGGCCTATGGATGGATGAATGGACAGACTTTGTTGGGTCCTTCGGAACGCGCTTTAGCACGTTGCGGGCCGCTCCCACGTCGGAACAGAAATACCAAGTTTCTCTGCTGCATCGTGGGTCCGTTGGACTGCCCATAACTGTTGTTCGAGTCCGGAGCTGGTAATAGCAGCCTCCATTTGGACGACGTGATGACTTCGCCTCAGCGTAACGCGGGGCACCGCCATAGCATGTGTTCCAGATTAGCTATATCCGCGCATAAGGAACGTCTATTATTAGTTGGTTATTTCGGGATAAATCTTGTGGCCTATGCCGATTTTTTTTATTGCTTTGAGTAAAGCGGCGCGAGGTTGTAGCGACTTCTCTGTAAACTTTGAATAGTTACGGGTATTCGCAACTTTCAGCTACGGTGGCGCCGCCACACGGTACTCGGCGAAAGCCGTGATGCGGTGATATAACGAAAACTTGCCCGGCGACAACGTGCGAGTCGTGCATCGTCGTCGTTGTGTCCCACAACTTCTTGCGCGTGCGGCAACTGAATTACGATGTATTTTGTTGGTGCAAGATTGTGGAACCTTCGAGCTTCAATAATGGGCAAATAATACATGAGCAATCGCATGTGCTGCGGACTGCAATGCTGCCAATGCGGACTGCAATGCGGACATCGTGAAATGCGTCGTAAGCTTGCTTGGGTTTCTTTCCGGCTAGCGACGGAAAAAGGAATGGGCTATCCAACTGCACATCGTGAAACTTGCCACAATAACATTGTGGTTACCAGCGTGCACTTGAAATTGGCTGTAGCTTCTGGGACGCAACAGAATTTCTCGGATTTTATGCACCAGAACCAAGGTATGATGAGACACGGCGTAGTGAGAAGCTCCGGATTAATTTTGACCACTTGGGGTTCTTTAACGTGCTCTTAAATCTAAGCACATGGTTGTTCTTTGGCATTTAGCCTCATCGAAATTTCGCCGCCGTGGCCGGGAATCGAGCCCGTGCCAGCGAACTCAGCAGCACCTGCACTTTGCGTGCTGTGCTACCACGGTGGGTAATCCTGAGACACAACAGGCGAGTGCTCTTGTTCTTTTATTTTTGTCTTTTGGTTTACCATAACACGGTTAATACAACTATGCTTTCGCGAGCGAAAAACACATGACAATAGTCAGCCGCAACTAAAGCCTGAGAGCGACAGCTGGGCGGACGCCTCCGCCGACCGCGATCGAGCGCTAGCTTGTCTAGGGCGCTCAAATTTTAGCAACATGATTGACATACGCAAGCAGTTTTCGCGACAACATCGATATGAAGAGCGAAGGTGGAAGCAAAGTAAATGGGTTGGGCGAAACGGCCTGCAGTGTCGCATGTTTACCGGCGAAATGCCCTAGCATCGTGTTTCCCGATCTCGCTAGTAGCTCGTAAGCCGGCGCTTTTTTGAATAACTGGCACACTGGAGCACCGCTTTATTGGATTAGGAATTGGTTTGCGTAATAAAGCAATTGTAGCCCATCTTTTTCATGCCAGTGATAGCGACACTACCGGTAAATGCCTCGGCATCCTCGGTCAAGATGATCGGAGTGGTAAAGAAATGACGGGCAGCACCAGCGGCTCTACGTTACCTGTCTCCGGAGCTGCCGCGCGATCGGCGGACCGAGCGGATGACAAAAATCTGCCGAGTTTGACGCACGCTGTATTCCCGATCCGGCTACCCAGTACGACGCAACGTTACCAGAATAAGTACGACGTATCATCACCGTACCGGCTGCGGCACCAGCGCGTCGGACATCGAATCCTACGTAAGATGATACCGTGTGTCTCGCACTTAATGCACTCAAGCTGCTTCCTTCATAGGAAGTTGAATGCCATGGAAAATTATCTTAGCCGCAAGCGGCGGCAACCATGCATTAACAACACATGCGACGAAGGCTCCGTGCGTGCAGGTGATCACCGCAACGACAGCCATATTGGTTTTCTTGTGGCGCCCCCCTATAGCCACTGAAAGTTGCGAATATCGCGGGCAGGCCCTCAGGAGGAATTTTCTCGGGAGGGGGGCGGGGAGCACTTGCTGAAGGCTTTGATTATTTGAGGGAAGCACCTATTTTGAGGAAAGTTGTGCAGTTTTCGTAAACAGTTTCAAGCACTAGCGCAGCTCTGTGAATGAATACTTCACTACCACGCAGAGTGAGTGTTCGATTGCGGCTCTGATCGTGATTTACAATCTTTCGGTTCCTCCGATATTTCTCTCACCGACAACGCTGCCGACCCTGCCCCGAATTTTCCGCGACACAAGATCCATAACGCGATGGATGGATGGATAAGTGTGTTATAGCCCTTCCTAGGTGAATTCAAGCTGTGAATCACCGCAACACGGCTATTTCGCCGAGTTGGAATCGGTTCATGTTTAAGAAGCGCGAAAAAAAAATACACGAGGACGAAGCAGAGAATACTCACAGGACAGGCCTCAGGCGAATCACCTGTGGCTCATACCCGCATTCCATGAGCCGTGGTTACAGGTATGTGCCACAAGTGAATGAAGGCGCGAGCTTCGTGACGTATGCGACCCGTATCTCATGCTATTCGTGTAATTACCAGTTCATCGCGTTCGTCACGCACGAATGCCCTAACTTTTGGTATGCGTCAAGTTACGTGGGTGGCTAGATAGATAAGCAGGTGGAGACGCTCAAAGTGTTTTAGGTTCGCCATGAAAGGCTTCGCTCTTAATAAATGAGGTTTGCCAGGAAATGAAGCTTGAATGAAGCGACAGCGCGGCCGCAACGTATAGCGCTGCCTTCATATGAGCCTTTGGGACCGCCTGCTGTAATATTTCAAATGAAATCTTTATTGCCACCCTGTATCTTACAGATTGAGGACAACGGAAAAATGCCGCCTATAGGCGGCTTGACTAGTCCGCAGCTAAACGTAATGTATGGCGTGTGGCCAACAGCAAAAAAAAACGGACAATTAGCAAGCGCAAAACATATCATCAGTGCAGAATAATAGTAATACAAAATAGCTAAAAAACAAACAAACAAAAAGCATACAGAAATACAAAAATACAACGCTAGGAGGAATGAAATTAATTTTCTTCTACAAACATCGATCTGAGTTTTGCTGAGAAACAACCAAACAAATCAAAATTAATTCACTAGAAATGGTTTAAAAATAGCCACGTAACTCAACTGAACTATTTAATAAACTTGACTGACTTGGTACACGCAAGTAACCGTCTTTGCACGGACTTTATCAACGCTTTTAGAAGAGAATTCCTTAAAAAATTAAGTCTGCGCCTACGATGACTTGTGCTCGTCACCAGCGCGCTTCGTTTTTTTTCTTAGAGGTTCTTAGACGTTTCGTTATCATAATTATTCAAGCGGCGTCGTACTCTAAGTTTATCGGTCTCCTGAGCCAGCCATACGGCGCTGCTTCTTTTTTATCCAGTGCATTAATTGGATGGGCCTACCACGAGCATGGGCATAAGCCTTGCCTTCTTTTTTAACACGATTCCTACCTTTCCCTTTCAATTCCAGTGAACTGGCCAGTATATAGACCTATTTCATGTTTTCGTAAACAGTGGTAGACGCTGTCGACACGCTGAGGTGCTTGTAGCGAAGTCACGGCCCGGAGGCTCCGCCCAGCCCAAAGATCGCCAACGCCCTCTATGATCACGTGACTAGTGGCACAGCAGCTGCAAAGCTGCCTCCGACCACAGCGCGTCGGGAACCCTCCCGCGCGAACACGTGATCATAGAGGGCGGTGGCGAGCTTTGGGCTGGGCGGAGCCTCCGGGCCGCGACGTCGCTACAAGCGCCTCAGTGTGTCGACAGCGTCTACCACTGTTTACGACAACATGAAATAGGTCTATTCGCGATGCGCAGCGCCTATAGGGGCGCTACTGAAAGCCGCATAGCGGCGGCCGTCTGAACCGCAAGCGGGTCGCGTAGCAGACGCCTCCTTTCACTGAAAGCATGACGGAAGTGCGCGCGTGCGATTTGCCGCTTGTGCGCGTCCAAAATAATTACTTTTGCGGCAATAGTGTGCGCAAAGGAGCCGCACTTTATAATAGTGAACCAACGTTTTTTCTCGACACAGTAGCTTCGTTTACGTGTCATGTGTTTATATAGTAGATTTTGAGGGAGCGCTGTCGCACCGGCGCATAGATTTCACGGGTGCGGCCACGCGAAGGGTCAGCGTTGGTAAAACTTTGAAACCAGCATGATAAGCTTGTGAAAAAGTATCTCGGCAGCTTGCGCTAGTTCCGCGAGACTGAGTCACTGCGGAGCTGGCGGTCACCTAGCTTGTTATACCAGCTTGGCTACGTATTTGCTAGGTTTTTTGCAAGCTATTACCGAGTGTTGCAAAATGACGTTAGGTTCTACGCGATAATACGCGGTTTTGGCGGGAATATGGCACGTGAGTAGATACGCTAATTACGTGATTCTTGCGAGAACGTTTCACGTGATTAGTTACGTGACTTTCACGGGATTAGTTACGCACCAACATATACTCACCAATTACATGCTAAAGAAAACATAGCAACCAGTAGCCTGCACCACCAGCAAGAATAAAGAAAACACGTCAGTTTCATAATCGGCTCCACTCAGACGTGCGCAGGGTTCCCCATCAAAGGGGGGGGGGGGGGGGGTGCAAAGGATGATCGCAGCGCCCCCAGGCCCCACTAAGTCAATACATGGGGCAGATTTTGCCCCCCCCCCCCTCTTAAGGCGAATAGGAAAGCGTCCCCCCCCCCCCCCTTCCCGTGCGCACGCCTATGGCCCCACTCATAACACAGCTTCTGTAAAGCGAATGAGCATTAGTGGGATACATCAAGGGTTTCCTATTAGCATGAAGTCATGTTACGAGGCATTCAAAAGGAGGTTGAATCGGTTGAATGTCCTGTCAAAAGCCTTCAATGCGCACAGGTGCCATGTTTTACAGCCAATATACATATCGTTTAGGTGAGCGCACAGCGAACATTCTGCACCGGTGATCGCATTCCAGTGCCATCAATAGGTAGAATGCAGCCGATTTCGTGTAGCATACGTGTGATTCCACGGCGCTTCTGTAAAGGAGCCGTCACCTGCCCCACATTCTCAGGCATTGCGCCTCGCGCCATTCGTTTTTCAAGAGAGCCTAGGCATCGCGTCTTATCAGTAATAACAACCTCATGTGCATTGTAATAATAATATGTGGGGTTTAACGTCCCAAAACCACGATATGATTATGAGAGACGCCGTAGTGGAGGACTCCGGAAATTTTGACCATCTGGTGTTATTTAACGTGCACTAACATCGCACAGTACACGGGCCTCTACCACTTCGCCTCCATCGAAATGCGACCGCCGCGGCCGGGATCGAACCCGCGACCTTCGGGTCAGCAGCCGAGCACCCTAGCCACTGATCCACCGAGGCGGACCATGTGCATTGTAGCGTCTACAATGCAGGCGAGGCGACCAAATGTAAACGTAGTAGCGTTCGCTGAAGACGTAGCGACATAAATGGAGAAATAAAAACACGGTAACCGTTCTAACACTGCCGTAAACAAAGCGCGATTGCGTACCTTTTTCGGACAGCCGCAATCAACCGCCGCTGTCGCTCTCGCTCATGAAATACCACCGGAAACCTGTAGAAGTGCGTTCCTGGCGATTTTTAGATGTGAAGCATCTTATGGCGAAGCTTAATCCGGTGGTGGTGGTGGTGGTGGTGGTGGTGGTGTGCCGCGTGCCCACCCTTACTGCGCATGCGCAAACAGTTAAAGAAAAAATAAAAATAAAAAACCTCCTCTCCCCCTCTCTCTCCTCTAGGCATCCCTCCCCACGGCAACCACACCCCTCACTGCGCATGCGCCTCCCTTCCTCTCTCCCCTCTTACACTCCCCCCTCTCTCCATCCCTGCCCGCGGCGTCTAACTCCCCCTGCGCATGCGCGTCCCCCCTCTCTCTCCTCTCCTACGCTCCCCCCCTCTCTCCTCTACGCATCCCTGCCCACGGCGTTCACACTGCCACTACGCATGCGTGTCACCCCCCTCTCTCTCCTCTCCTCCGCTTCCCCCTCTCTCGCCTCGCGACGCCGACGCAGGCAGCGTCTGCTAGCGAGTTTCTTGGTTGAAAAAACCGACTGCTCGCGCTGCATAACCGTTCACTGGCCATCCCGTATATATGGCAATGGATCTTGACCTCCAAGGTGGTGCCGGTGGAAGATTTCTCCTGTGCGTTGTTGAACAATAAAAATTCGCAGCGTGCGCGTTAACTAAAAGCGGAGTGCGGGTCTCTGTGTCCAGTCGGAGTCTTCTGTCTCTCATTGCCCATTAGCAGCGATTGGCATGTTCCAGTAGGAAACACTGCTCCATCACTGCCTGCTTTGCGCCTCCCCAGTTTTCTCTCCTGCGCAACGCTGCGATGAACGCCAGCGTCCACGCCGCCGCCAGTGTAAGCGTTAGCGCCCGCTGCTTCACATCTACACATGGTTCCCTTTAGCGGGAGATGGTGTAATTTTTTTTTGTGTGTTTGAGCAGCCGACAACGCAGCTGTTATTTTTCGGCATCGCTGAAGCCCGACAGAGTCGTTAAATCACGATAAAAACACATCCATCCGTGCACTCGCGTACACGCTCGCGTGAAAACTGCTCGCCCGGACCCGCAAACGCTTCCGAGCCGTGGCGGCAGATGGCGTCGTCGGCGCTTTGCACATCGCCTATAGAGCATCAAAACGCGCACAGCTGCTGGAATGGAGAAGCAGTCTGCGAGGCGAAACACGTGGTATTGCGCAACGCGAATTGGAAAACATATCGCAACAACGTTCGCTGGACAGTTCTCCAAAGGACGACAGGAGCCACGTGAGCGGGGGAGAAGCTCCACAGTGGCGCCAAACCTGAAGGAAGTGCGGAGCTGGACAGTTTCTTTCTTTTTCTCTTTTCAAGTTTTTCTCTGTCTGTACTTCTATTTATCTCTCTTTATCGGTTTCTTTCTCTTTCTTGCTCTCCCTATTTTTCTTCCTATTTTGTCACTTTCTTTCTCTCTCTATTTTCTCGTTTGCTTCCTCTTTTCTCCATTTTTATACGTTACGCCAAGCGATGACAGCATACGACAGCCGAGGCCCCTAAAGTGCTCCGCACTTAAAATAAGGTATAGAGACCGCAATGGAAAGCTTTGATGCGCTAAATTCTATCTTAAGTTCTGCAGCAGTTTTCGCGGCAAAACCGTGTCTGTAACGCAAATGGCGGGGCACCTTTCCGAAAAGAAAACATACGACTCCGTAGAAAACAGATAAGGTTTGAGTAAGACTTGTTGTTGGGCGAGTTGGTTAACAATAAAGCGGTACGTAATAGCGCAAAAAGAAAAGAAAGACTCGAGAAAAGAAGTAGGAGGGAGCGAAAGGTCGGGCGCTAAACTTCAATGTTTATTTGAAAGAACGAGCCATCAGATTACAACTACCTACGCGTGAGCGCATCAATATCGGCAAAAAGTGGTCACACTCGTATATTGTCACGTGGTCGTGACGTTGACGAAGGCAGCAGTCGACGTGTCCAAAATGAAACTCTTTATTTGGTCGAACTTGTGGCCGAGAATTGGAAACTCAAACTACAGCAAACAGTGCGCGCTGTATACTGATATCGGCGAACACAGCGTCAGCCGTCTATATACTGACCATTGATAAACTGGTCATCGATGCATCACGCATCGAATTTTCCAGCCTTATCACTGGTCGCCGCGCAAGCTCTGGAATAAGCTCGAGTGTTCGCGTCTTGCGCGCAATCTTATCAAAACAATATAGTATAATCGTGAAACTTCTCGAGAACTGAGGCGCGATTTGCGCTGAGCATTGCTTACAGTCTTTGTAGGCATAAACCGAGTACAGCAAAAGTAAAATAACAAACCCGCGTGGCAATATCAAAGAGCTGCATCTCATTTTGGAAAAGAAACAGACGTAAAACTGAGAGAACTCGTGCCTCTCTTCTTAATGTGAAACGCCTCCAATAACACTCGCGCTAATGTGTCGTTGCTCCTGCCTGTTATCTTTATCTCACGATGCCGAGGCTCACTACTGCAGGCTAGACAATGCGCAGGTAAGTGCGCATTTCCTTTATTCTTTAAGGATAATTCATGCTCCCGTGCTTGGTCGTTGAGACATCGCCCAGTTTGGCCCACGTACGTCTTCGCCCACGACAGCGGTATTTCGTATACAAAACCCGTGGCGCATTTCACGAAAGGTCTGGTGTGCTTCTTCTGGCATCCGAGCCTTTCGTCAACGCGGCTGATCCGCGGGCACAGTCCAGCCAACTTGCGTGGCGCTGAGAAGACTACGGGCACACCGTGTCTACTGGCAACCATCTTGAGGTTGTGGGAAAGAAGAGAGGCACGAGTTGTATCAGTGATACGTCTGTTTCACTTTCCCAAGATGAGATGCAGCTCTTTGATATGCGAGTGTGACCACTTTTTGCCGATATTGATAGTTGTAATCTGGTGGCTTGTTCTTTCAAATAAACAGTTGAAGTTTAGCGCTCGAGCTTTCTGCTCCCTTCTACTTCTTTTCTCGAGTCTTTCTTTTCTAAGTTTGCGCTATTATATACCCCTTTAATAAGGTTTGGATGGGGCAATTTGAATTTAGCGGTGGATTTTCCTCATATTGGGGTCGATATGGCGACACATGGGCCAGGTTGCGGGAGAAAGGTGTCATTAGCCGACCAACATGCACGAGCTGGCGTCTCGGTGAGGGGATTCACGCGCGTGTTATAGCCGATGGGTGGTTACTACTTGGAAGTCTTAGAATAAAACCTTCATTCACGTGCTTCTTACCCCGACGACACGTGGGAAGGGTGACACCAGGCCCTGTTGCGTACGCCCTGCACGGCGGCGCCGGGTACTGGCCTACCTATAAGACACCTTCAAACACAGCGAATGCATATTGCACTGCTTTAAAGTGTTGTGAAGCACGCGGCCGAAGCGAGAGAACCTCCCCATTCAATCATATTTACGGAGCAGATGGGATGATTCCGAAATTTCGTTTTCAGCGCGCGTCAGTGCTTCCGAAGCAGACGACACTGCCGTTGATGCTGCGGAGCACGTCACGTCGACGGTGGCGCCAGCATTTCCACTAGTGGGCCTCGCTTCCAATTCCGCTATGGGCACAATGCTTTGCGTATAAAAGAATACCTGACAGACTAAAAGGCTTTATAAACGGTACGACGAACCCGCTAAGAACCAGGGATAAGGAAGTTTCCCACGGGAAGAACTGCACGCGGGCAAGGTGTATGAGATCACCTTGGCGGGTCCTCTCGCTGGGTTATCATCACGGTCATCCATGTGCCAACTTTTTCTTACTTTTGAACTTTCTTTTTAGTAAGCCGCTGTTGGGAATATAATTTACGATGTTAACGAATGGCCGATTCGCGCACTGTCCTAGTTTCTGAATTCATCGTCAATTTATCTAGTTCGTTTTGTGCCGTAGCCACCGTTCACTTTTAAATGCATGAGCGCTAATCCTTCTTTTTTTTTGTCAATGTTTGTATTATTTTTTGCATCGATGCGTAGTTTATAAAGAATTCTTTTTTTTTCCTACTCCCAACTGAGCTTGCGTGCCGAACGTCCAACAACCTACGAGCTTGTTATTCCTCTAAGCCGTCAACGACGTCGGGGGAGCGCTTGTGACGCACAATATAATCCAGAAACCCAATTTCACACACTCACATGCACTGTAGCAATGACAAAACACTGACAACAGCTCGAAAAGCTACTGAGAACTTCACGGACACAGCTTTTTTGAAACCGTTAGTTGAAGGACAGGGGGAAAAAAGAAACCTAACAACGCGGAGGCATATCCTCCCGCCTCGTCGCGATTGCCCTCCGGATGGATGGATGGATGCTATGAGCGTCCCCTTTGTAACGGGGCGGTGATATGTCTGCCACCAGGCTCGAAAAAAAAGGGAAAGAAAACTTTCTTGTTATGTTGGCCCAATGTCTTATCTACATTGAATAAATCTATGTTATTATACCAAAGAAAAATATAAATTCACGGTCCATCTCTCTGCCTCTTAAGGCCGAATGACCTTATTTTTCCCCATTATTTATTTTTGTCCTTTATCTCTACTTTTCTGCCACCAATACTCTAACCGTCTCTTACTTATTTCTATCGCGGACGTGTTCAGCTTTCCATTGTTGTCCATAAAAACCAGGGCTTTATGTAGACTCGGGCCCACACGTATCCCTGGGTGGATATCGCCACATTCAATCAGTACATGTTCCATCATTTCCTTAGTTACCCCACAGCATGTACATAGTTCTTCTTCGTTACTGAATCTCGCTTTATAACTACGCGTTCTAAGGCAACCCGACCTTGCTTCAAACAGTAAAGCGCTCCCCCTTGAATCATCATAAAATCTTTCCCTCCTTATTTCGTTTTTATCCTTTCGGTAGTTACTGAGAGCTGACTTCTTTTCCATCGCTGTCATCCAATAAGTCCTCTCCGCCTTTCTGACTTTTCGCTTAATGCTCCTTGTTGCCATATTGCCCACACTGCTAGCCGTATATTTACTGGTGAGCCTCCTAGTTCTTTTTCTCCACTGCGTGTCAACGCTTTTTCTATACAAATACCTGAAAACCTTCTCCGCCCACCTACTCTCCTTCATTTTCCTCAGCCTCTCTTCAAATCTCATTTTGCTCTGAGCTTCCCTCACTTCAAAACCTGTCCATCCCATATCACCCTTTACAGCCTCATTTGTCGTCTTCCCGTGAGCGCCCAACGCGAGGCGTGCCACAGTCCTTTGATTTACATCCATTCCTGATTGCACCTCTGACTTCATGCACACCACTGAGTTCCCAAATGTAAGCCCCGGAACCATCACACCTTTCCACAGCCCTCGAAGCACCTCGTACCTATTGTATCCCCATAACGCTCTGTGCTTCATAATTGCAGCATTCCTCTTTCCCTTTGCTGCCGATGCTTTCTCTTGTACCTCCATATATCTATCTCCCCCTCATTTACCCATACACCGAGGTACTTGTACTCGCTTACCCTCGGTATTTCTTGGCCCTGTATTAAGACCGCATGGTCTTCGTGATCACTGAATGCCATCAATCCACATTTTGTTGCACTAAATATTAGTCCTAGAGCCTCGCCTTCCCTTCCGCATATATCTGCCAGCCGCTGTATATCATCTTGACTGTCCACAAATAAGACATTATCGTCAACATAAAATAGACCTGGAAGCTTCTGCTCAACCATCGCGCCGGCCTGTTTGTGTGACAGATTAAATCCAATGTTGCTACCTTCTAGCACTTTTTCCATCCTCACCATGTACAGCATGAATAACAGCGGGGACAAAGGACATCCCTGTCTCAGTCCCTTGCTAATTTCAACGCTGTCCTTGTTACATATTCCTTCCCATTCTACACAAACTGTATTTTCTCGGTATATCTCCCTCAAAAGATGTATACAGTCGTCACCTATGCCCACTTCCTTCAAGATATCCCACAAAATTTCCTGATCAACGTTGTCATACGCCCCAGTGATGTCTAGATAAGCTACGTATAAGGGCCTGTTTTCTATTTTAGAAAACAGGCCCTTCCAAGCTACGTATAGGGGCCTGTTTTTTATTTTAGATATTTCTATACACTGAGTAAGAACAAACAGGTTATTGTCTAACCACCTGTCGATTCGGAGTCCATTCTGAAGTTCTCCCAAAATATCATTTTGCTCTACCCACGTTTTTCCCCCATCACGCTGCAGCGCCCCCGCGGACGTGCGGCTCGCGCATGTACTACACCAGAACACAGTCTAGTCGCGCTCTCCATCGCGGTGGGCAGAGTGTCAACACTGCAGTATTCTTACACCGTGGGTGAGAGAAACATGCGCGTTCATTTCACCGCTCCTCAGTTCCCGAGAACTGCCAGTACCACAACGTTTATAGACCACCGACCTGTGGCGGATCCAGAGGGGGGGGGGGGGGGCGGTAGGGGCGAACACCCCCCCCCCCCCCCCCCCCAAAGCCTGTGTTAGTTCCCCCCCCCCCCTCTCTTCAGTGCTTGCCGTCTACCTCCTATGACCAATTAGGACAAATGAGTGGGACCTTTGTGAGCACACATTAAAAGTATTTATGCTATGATGGGGATCTTGTGCTAGTAAAAAACAAAAAATCATGACCCCGCCCCCCCTCTCCGGCGTTACTTCAAGTGACCCCCCCCCCCCCCCTTAAATGAGTGGTTGGGTCCGTCCTTGCCACAGACTTCGTGACTTCGGTGGCATCGATGAAGCACGTGGCTACCATGCGAAGCATGTAGCAACGCGAAGGTGAACAAATATCACGAAGGATCCGCATGAGAGGAGGAAGAAAGAGAGAAGTTATCGCAGCAACTGGCTTGTTGCTGCAGAGCTGGGCAAAAACAAGGTGTGGAGACTGCAATGGAAATGTTTAGTGCGCAGCATACTCCGGCGAGTTCTTCGGAAGTTTCAGAGGAAAAATCATACCTATATCGTAAAATGTGTGGTCCCTTTCCCACAAGAATACATACAGTTCCGCTGAAAAGAAATAGGGTTAGATGGGCCAACTTTTTGTGAGTGAGTCCACCTAACTTTGGGGTCGATCTGGAGGTGGGCAACACATTGCGGGAGTAAAGCGTCTTTAGAAGACCGAAATGCACGTGCTAGCGTCTCAGTGATCGTTTTCTGCTACTCGGCGAACATCGCACACTCACGCCTAAGGAGAAATCTTCCTCGCGTAAATGCTGGCTGCCCGCGCTTGTTGTGGCCGATTACTGTTGACGAGGAGGAGGAGGAAGAAACTTTATTGTAACAGTCCGGCGGCCTCGGTGATGAGGATCCCACGCCTAGGCGTCAGCCAGGAGCCCTTGGGCCCTGGCGGCGTCCTCGGCCCGTCGTATTGCCCAGACCTGTTCCTCTGGATCTGTGCTGAGCAGCACGGTCTCCCGCTGCTTATCAGTAGTAATTGTGCGACCCTGTTGGACAAGTAATATATTTTTCGCAATTCAAGCTTCATGGAGCTGCTTACCCTGCGCACATCTGTGATCGCGGACACCGGGCTCCACTGCGTACGCCCTGCTACCGAGGCACCGAGCACTGGCCTACAGGACGCCTTCAAAGTCTACATAATGCCACACACACTTCTTTTTGTGCTTTGTGTTACTGGCCCGTTGCAGGTGCAGATCCTGCCTTGCGTAAACCACGCCAGAATGTCTGGGAGCATTCCAGATTATTTTATGCTCATCTCTTAGGCTTGAGCGCGCAAACGCGAACAGCTTAGTTAAGTTCTCGAACAAATGCGGCCACCAGCGATAATGCTCGAATGTTCGATGCCGCATGTATAAATGCCGACGCGCCATGCCGCGGATCAATTTATCGACGACCGACGCTCTGTTGGCCGATATCATTGCGCAGCGTGCATTGCTTGTTGTAGTTCTCGTTTCCCGGTCACAAGTTCGGCGAAATAAAGAGTTTCATCTTGGACACGCCGACTGCTACCTTCGTCAACGTCACGACCCCGTGACAATATAGTGACAGTGGTGCTTTCAACTGTTGTCAATACTGTAATCAGGAAAACTTCCCCTAGCTCCTAAACAGAATTACAGCGCGAGTTTCATTCTAAAATTTCAATTTCAGTTCGCTTCGGCGCTCTCGAAGCAGACGAGAAAGCCGCTGTGACCACGCCGTCCCGTCTAGCACGTCACGCTGACGGTGGCGCCAGTTTTTCCTGTGGTGGGCGTCGCGGCTAATACAGTGAACTCTCGCTTAGGTAAAATTCAAGGGACCCAAGGAAATAGTTCACTTTACTGAAAGTTCACGGAACTGAATATTCGCTGGAATACCGAACTGCATTGCACACAGCGCATATCAAGTCGAAAGTGTCAAATACAATTTGTTCTGAAAGTAACTCTGTAATTTTAATTATGACTTGTACCCTTAAATGCGAGAAAAGACGTTGTCCAAAGAAAAGAAAAGTTGTCCAGAGAGGCTACTTTTGTATGCACTGCCTGTGGCACAGCTCATTGCTGTATCACGAAGTCTCGAAACTTTCTAATATATCCTACAGCCTCGGCTAGAGATCCCGGATTTCAACGTGCCTCAGCCATTACAACTTGTTCGTCGCACTCTTCTTCTTTTGGTTCCGGACGAACACCGGAAACAATTTGCAAATCTGATAGTTCTGTTTTGGTCTCCCGCGTGGACGCTTTGCCTCGGCGGTGCTGTATGCATAAGCGATGTTGCACCGCCACCGATGGATGAGCGATTTGGGGGCGGCCCGCATCGGCTACGCCAGTGCTGAAGAGCGCAAAACTTCATTGATTTGATCTGAGAAATAAGCCCGGGACCGCAGATATTCACTGTTCAGCAATTCGTTTAACCTGAAAGATTTTTGCACGGAATGCATAGGAAAACAGCCCGGGATTTTCTGAAATACTCGTTAAACCGACTTTCGTACAATTGAGTTCACTATAGACGATTCGAAGCACTTGACGCTTTCAGCGCGGAAGAATGGAACTTTTTTTTTTTTTTGTCTAGCAGACTGCACCAGAGATTTTGAAGCTGCGGTCGACTCGGGATGAAATGTAGCAAAGTGGATATAACTCAGCGTATTTATGAGAACTAACAGACAATGATGCCAAGGAAAGTATAGCGGTTGTTATTAGTAGTAACTGTAATGTAAATGTGAAGAAAACCTTCAGGTAGTCTGCGAGGGATTATTGGTCAGCTGCCAGCTCGTAATAAGATCCCGTGCTACGCGACGCCAACAGGCAGAAAAATAGTGTTCCACACTTGCCGCCACGGCTACTGGCGGCGCTGACAAAGACTTCCTGGTTTAAATGCACATATGTACCCCATAAAGTGAACGGGGGGGATGACCGCCGCTGTAGCTCAGTTTGTAGAGCATCGGGCGCGTTGTTCGAAGGTCTCAGGTTCGGTCCCTGCCAGCGGTAAGTTATCTTTTCGTCCACTTTTCTTTCTGCACGTGTACATTACTATTACTACTAATAACATCCCCTGCACTTTCCTTGGCATCATTGTCTGCAGTAAGACGGCCAGTTGGTTGGGATTCATCGTGGACTAGGTTAACAGCGCAACACTAGACACACGGACACAAGGAAGGAGCAAATGAACAACACGGCGCTGACTCTCAACTGATTTTTATTGAAAATTCAATTGTGAAACATATATATAGCAAGTGCATAAAAACCCGTGACGTGCGCAAGACACAAGGAAACATTCCGGCAGCGTCGTCATAAATACAGATATTCAAGATCGGCACAAATAATCAAATTCCTTCTCATGCAGAAAAACAGACGCTTCACTGATACAGCTCTTGTCTCTAATCGATCTGTTATAGGCCTCAGCAATTTCCCTTGTCAATTGGTTCGCGTGTTTAAAAATGACGGTTGTTTTGTTAAAGATAGGACGACACCCACATGACTTGCAATGATCGGGCAGATGAAGTCGCGCAACCCCTTGAAGTGAGAGCTCATGCTCTCTCAGCCGAACATTGACACACCGTTTCGTTTGCCCTACGTACTCCCCACCACATGATAATGGAATGACATACACAACTTCTTTAACACGGGCGATGTATTTGTTCCTATGATTAACAGTGCACATGCCATTACCCTGCTTGTCTTTCAGGGCATTGTCAATCATCGGGCAGATGCGACCTATCTTATGTTTCGCGGAAAAACGAACATCGACGCCGTACCTAGAACCTTCGTTCTTGAGCCCGTGCGCTAGTCCATGTACGTAAGGAAACACTGCACTTCTTCTTTTTTCATCAGATTTAGTATTATCACCTTGACTTTTTACGTGTTTGACGTTACGAACGATTCGTTCACATACAGGTGAAACTACAGGATCAGGGTAACCCGCGTCCATTAGGCGATTTACCTGATCACGAAAAGCAGATTCGGCCATGTGTACACACGATTTCTTCAGAGACGCATTTAGGATGGTCTTCGCAATGGCTCTCTTGACGACCTTAGAATGACCGGATTTGAAGTTTAGGATGGGCTTAACAGACCTGGGGTCATATTTCCAGCACACATGATTTTCCCCAAAGGTTAGTCTTAGGTCTAGAAACTGTAGTTCGTTAGTTTTAGGAACTTCGTAAGTAAAGGCGAGGCCCATAACATGCTGCCTGAATAGCGTGAGAATTTTAACGCGATAGCGTCTAAGAGCTCGTTTCGCAGAAATTCCGGCGTCGGCGTCGGCGTCGTTGGTTGTGAGCGAAAAATCATCATCTTGTGCGTGACCGAAAAATCGAGAAAGATGCAAATAAAATAAATAATAAAAATTTCCGGGTCCGAGTGAGGATCGAACCCGGGCCGTCTGCGTGGCAAGCAGGTGTTCTACCACACAGCCATGCCTCTTTTTTTTTTCTTTCATGGTATTTGTTACAGATGTGCGTAATATACATCCCAGCGAACAAATTACTCAAGGGCACCTCTACAAGCGTACATCAGGTTTTGCACAGAACGAAGTTTCAAATAGCAAAGTTCCAAATAGCAGTCTTCTAAAAGGGAATCAGAGCAGTGCACTTCATGAAAAGTGGAAACCAGTCCGGCTGGAACTCTAGCTGTTGATAAAAGTATTTTAGCTGTAGAGCCATTTGTATAAAATGCAACCGTGAGGATACAATTGGTTCCGCGTGTCTGCTTGGAAAATACAGTGAAAAGAACTTGCTCTGCTTGGAAATGCAGTGAAAATAACTTTCATGCTTCGCAAACGCAAGCGTCCTTTATATAGGCGTCGCAATATAACATGTAATATCCCAGGAATATTGCGTGGTACAAGCGTACATTGCCATCGGGCGTCAGAATATGTGACTATCATACCGATTTCGTAGTTTAAAGCCGGCCACCCATTACAAACGGCACACACCTTCGTGCGCGTATTCCCTTAAGACCACGTAGTGGGTGCACAGCAAATATGCACTAAGTGGTTGAAGTAGGCACTCGGGACAGAATTTCGCTATCGTGTTCAACTCTTAAAGGCGAAGATTGAGGGTCCCCCAATTTTTATCAAGACCCTCGCGGTGAATGCCAGTATTGAAAAATATAACAAAATCATCAACATAGCGGAAAACGCCACTGCACAGATTAGCAAGATGACCTTCGAGTTGCCTGTCTATATAACCTAAAGCAATGTCACTGATGATAGGAGCCACGCACGACCCTATGCACACCCCTGATCTTTGGACATAAAGATCCCCTCGCCACGAAACAAAAGTGCTTTCCAATTAAAAAGAAGTTCAAGACAGGCTTCTAAAGAAACACCACAACCATCAATGAAGGCTTCTTCATCATTGTCATACACTATGCAGTCTCTTATGGCATTTCATAACCTGCGCATGTGGAAGGGAATAATACAAGTTCTCCACATCTACGCTGAAAAGCGCCACGAATGCTAAGCGAGTTGCTATCTACGTACTACGCACAGGACAGGGTGTGCAGTGACTCATTGTGCCATACCATAGTCACCTTTCATCATGCCTCCCTCTATCTCTCTCTTTCCCTTTTCCCCTTCCCCCCCCCCCCCCCGTGAGGAGTAGCAGGCCAGAAACCAACTTTCCAGGCCAACCTCTCCTCCTTCTTGCCATTAAACACCTTCTTCTTCTGAATTCGGTATGCGGAAAGGGTCAATAATATTTAAGCGCACAAGGTTCTTCTGCAAATATCGCGAAACAATCAACTGCCAACTGCCTTTTTCTGAGACTATAGCTCGGAAAGGCGTGTCCTCTTTGTGCGATTTCAGAGTAAAGAAAACCTGTAAGTCAAGGTTTCTTGCCTTCTTTACACCAGCCGCTAAGCGTTGCAAATTCAGGATTAAGGCTGCTGCGGTCAAACAGAAAGCGGTTTCTATGTTGGAAGAAATGAATTTGCAACGCTTAGCGGCTGGTGTATAAAAGAAGGCAAGAAACCTTGACTTACAGGTTTTCTTTACTCTGAAATCGCGCAAAGAGGACACGCCTTTCCGAGCTATAGTCTCAGAAAAAGGCAGTTGGCAGTTGATTGTTTCGCGATATTTGCAGAAGAACCTTGTGCGCTTAAATATTATTGACCCTTTCCGCATACCGAATTCAGAATCTGTGTGTGAGTACGTAGATAGCAACTCGCTTAGCATTCGTGGCGCTTTCAGCGTAGATGTGGAGAACTTGTATTATTCCCTTCCACATGCGCAGGTTATGAAATGCCTAAGAGACTGCATAGTGTATGACAATGATGAAGAAGCCTTCATTGATGGTTGTGGTGTTTCTTTAGAAGCTTTTCTTGAACTTCTTTTTAATTGGAAAGCACTTTTGTTTCGTGGCGAGGGGATCTTTATGTCCAAAGATCAGGGGTGTGCATAGGGTCGTGCGTGGCTCCTATCATCAGTGACATTGCTTTAGGTTATATAGACAGGCAACTCGAAGGTCATCTTGCTAATCTGTGCAGTGGCGTTTTCCGCTATGTTGATGATTTTGTTATATTTTTCAATACTGGAATTGACCGCGAGGGTCTTGATAAAATTCTCACGTTATTCAGGCAGCATGGTATGGGCCTCACCTTTACTTACGAAGTTCCTAAAACTAACGAACTACAGTTTCTAGGCCTAAGACTAACCTTTGGGGAAAATCATGTGTGCTGGAAATATGACCCCAGGTCTGTTAAGCCCATCCTAAACTTCAAATCCGGTCATTCTAAGGTCGTCAAGAGAGCCATTGCGAAGACCATCCTAAATGCGTCTCTGAAGAAATCGTGTGTACACATGGCCGAATCTGCTTTTCGTGATCAGGTAAATCGCCTAATGGACGCGGGTTACCCTGATCCTGTAGTTTCACCTGTATGTGAACGAATCGTTCGTAACGTCAAACACGTAAAAAGTCAAGGTGATAATACTAAATCTGATGAAAAAAGAAGAAGTGCAGTGTTTCCTTACGTACATGGACTAGCGCACGGGCTCAAGAACGAAGGTTCTAGGTACGGCGTCGATGTTCGTTTTTCCGCGAAACATAAGATAGGTCGCATCTGCCCGATGATTGACAATGCCCTGAAAGACAAGCAGGGTAATGGCATGTGCACTGTTAATCATAGGAACAAATACATCGCCCGTGTTAAAGAAGTTGTGTATGTCATTCCATTATCATGTGGTGGGGAGTACGTAGGGCAAACGAAACGGTGTGTCAATGTTCGGCTGAGAGAGCATGAGCTCTCACTTCAAGGGGTTGCGCGACTTCATCTGCCCGATCATTGCAAGTCATGTGGGTGTCGTCCTATCTTTAACAAAACAACCGTCATTTTTAAACACGCGAACCAATTGACAAGAGAAATTGCTGAGGCCTATAACATATCGATTAGAGACAAGAGCTGTATCAGTGAAGCGTCTGTTTTTCTGCATGAGAAGGAATTTGATTATTTGTGCCGATCTTGAATATCTGTATTTATGACGACGCTGCCGGAATGTTTCCTTGTGTCTTGCGCACGTCACGGGTTTTTATGCACTTGCTATATATATGTTTCACAATTGAATTTTCAATAAAAATCAGTTGAGAGTCAGCGCCGTGTTGTTCATTTGCTCCTTCCTTGTGTCCGTGTGTCTAGTGTTGCGCTGCTAACGAAGTTCACGATGCATCATTGTCCGTTAGCGTTCATTAATATTTTGTCTGACAAACAAAAACGATCATTCGTGCGTTTCACATTGGCTTACGTAACAGTTCACGAAGAAAACACGTGTGGACATGTTACCGTGTTGTGGGAAAGTTAGGTACGCCAAAATTAGATTAGTTTTTTATGCAGTAATGTTGACGGTGCGAGAATAGTCAGCAACACTGAACAAAGGTTGATGGCCTGCAGCGCGCATAAAGGCACTCAGCGGTGAGAACCTCCGTTTACAGAAGTACTGTCGGCCGCAAAAGTTGACGGGATCTGCAGCGCGTGGCGGAGCGATGAAAAACTGTATCGCTGCGTCACCTACCGTGACGCGGTGGTTGTTGAAGATATCGGCGGCGGCCTCCGCGATAAGATCCGGCAACGGCGCGTTGTCTAAACGCGCCGTCGCTAATCGCTGAGGCCGATAGCCTCAACACCCGCCGCCTCACGGTAGGTGACGCAGCGATGCAGTTTTTCACCGCTCCGCCACGCGCTGCAGATCCCGCAAACGTTTGCGGCCGACAGAACATCCTGAGTTTTGGTCTCACTAAGACTTAGCGAAATTCCGTTTAAAGGAGACAAGAGTCAAACAAAGATTATTGGCGAGAAACCGAGAGTGTGATTGGCGTTGTTATTTATGTAATTAATGTGCGTATTCTATGAAATATTGTTGTCTCTGCGGAAATTCATGCACATATTGTGGTCTAAATAGCGTTACTATACTCGGCGACAACTCATCTTGACATTGGAGCAATGGCTGATGAGGCGGGGCTTCCGCACATTTGTGTTGCTGCAGCAGCTTGCGGCTGATTTCGGTTTTGCTCGCTGGCAACGATAACGCGTTTAGAAAACTATACACACGAAAATGTGAATAGGAGAAACATTTCGATGGTGCAGTGTACATTTTGGTGTGATATTACGAGTATATTTTTCTTGGAGGACTGAACAGCGCGTTTGCGGCCGCACATTGACCCACTACGTCATGAACGCTGTGTTTACTTTGGAAAACTGGTCTGCTAAAAAGGTGGCGCTGTCTAAGAAATGGAAAGAAAGGGAAGGCGTTCTTGCCTGGTGAACAATAACTGTATTTTACCTACGACTTCCGGCAACTCTGCTAGTCTCATAATAAATAAAGGGGCATTTATTTCAGCAAAGCAAATTAGAAAATTATCGGTAAACTTAAGTACTATGTTTTGGCGCGATACCAGGCTCGCGCTTTGTTTCTGTAGCTTCCACAGTGCTGTCAAAAAAGATTTGTTGCCGAGTATAGTCCTCCGGGAGGTCATTATTATTTTGCATTGGCTAACATTCTTTTTGATGTCAGTAAGTAACGCTATCAGAACCAGACTGAAGTCGGAAACCATCATATGGGTTAGTTATCTCAAGATACAGGACACAGTCATCAGGGAATAGCTTGATTTTTCTTCTAAAGTAACCAGTAAACGAATAATTTAAATCAGGAAAAGTAACGGTAGAAGGATGGAGCTTTGTGGTACGGTGGATGCGATAGGTAAGTTGTGTGCGCTTGCAGTTACGTTCATATTTGAATAAAAACAGGGCGCAAGAAAAACGTCGGTGAGAAAGAGAGGGAAGACACACCTTTCTCATTTACGTCTTTTTTTGAGTGTGCTGTTTTTTCAGGGGCTCCGGAACCGGGGGGGGGGGGGGGGGGGGCAGTGGGGGGCCGTCGCTCCTACAGCTTCAAAAGCAGTGGGGGGCATGCCCCCACGCTCAAGGACGCTCAAACATCCACCCCCCCTCCCCCCCCTACGTCGCCTTCTCCTACCCTGCATGGTACCGCAGTGAGACTAGAGACTCCCTTGACCAGTTAAAGGGTGCTCCCTTCCTTCACCAAATGAAACACAATTTTCTGGAAGCCTTTGACTTCTGACACACTATTTGTCGGCGCTTTGACTGCGTAAAGAGCACTGCCTGTTTTGGTCTGGTTCAATATATCTTACGTCCTGAAGTGGTTCTCGAGAAGGCGAAGGCTAGCGCTCTATTCTGCAGCCCTTGCAGGAGCGCGTCTCAGCGCCACGACTTGAGGATGCCTCTTGTTCTCTCCCTCTTTATTTGTTCCTATCCGAGCCCACGAAAAGCAATCAGATAAAAAAGGTCGTTGTAAGCCTAATGCCACATAAGCACGATTTTAATTATGAACCTACTCAGGAGCGTAGCCAGAATTTTTTTCTTGAGGGGTGGGGGGGGCGAGGGGGGGTTTGAGCTTCCTTTATCTATGTTCTTGCGAGTGTTTGTATGGGCACGCATATACACACATACAAACTGTAATAATTTCAGGGCGGGGTGGGCGGAAATGAACCCCCCCAAACCTCCTACTAACTTCGTCACTGAACTTATGGCTTGAAATGGTCGTTTTCTTCCGGTTCAGCCCCGACCACCCTGGTTCTTCCAGACGTAATGGCCGTAGCAAATATTGAAAAGGGAACGCTCGGCCCGCGGTCTTGTTGCTGAAGGGTTGCGACAGAGAAGACCTTTGCCAACTCATTAGGCATGTCAGCCTCCAAGCATACGGTGAGTTTTCGTGGGCGATTCGAAAAAAAAAGGAGTTTAAAATAGGATTTATTGCAAGCTTCCTTCCTTAGTTTTTTTTTTTCGCCCGAAAGTCTTTCACAGACTAGCTTTTTTTCCCACCAAAATGCGTTACCCCTGCTCATTTTTTCTCTGTGTTTCGGCACTTTCCGAATGGCATGTACCCCGATCAGCGTTCGCAGGATGGGGGGTTGACTTTATGACGTTTCTGATGTAATTTTTCAAAAAAAACTTCGAGGTGCGGACGTATTCACTGGAAGGAGAAAGTGTCACGTCTGAACTCACTGTTGCTCACCAAACTAATAATCGCGTTGCTAGTCGGCAGACAAAGTCGCCATCTCGGAAGTGCTTGCTGCAGACACCTGCGCCTTGCATCGTGATGTTCGTTATCCTTGAGGTAGAACTGTAAATATGAAATTAGACCCTGCTCCTTTGCATTCGTGGTGCATTAATTGTGCACACAGCACCAGAGGAGCATGGCACCGAAAACATTGGTCAGGCTTTACAAGCCTTTGTTTCTAGATGCCAGTGCAGATGAACTGGTTGTGAAATGAGGATTGAAGTGGGTAACTCAAAGAAAAAGACGCGCTCGGGCCGCCAGCTTGCCGTCGTCTGGGGCAAGGTTCCGTGAAGCAAAGTGGCATCACGATCCAATTTAGCACGACACAACGACTCATAGTGGTGGGCATCGTGCGCAATAACACTAAAGAGATACAGGAAGTAGAACTGTAATGGCACATTACCTTATTACGATCACATTCATGCCATTCTTACTGTGAACTGAGTAGCAAACGAGAAAATAGCGAAAAGCTGATGGATATATTGCGACGTAGCAGTTAACGCGACCTTTATTAGGCCCCGAAGACACGGCGAAGAGAGAGACCACACCCAAGAGCAAAGATCACAGTTCAGCCGAGTTCCCACAACCGAAGAAGAGGAGGCACACACACGATGATGAGCATGCACGAAGAACGGGAATGTGTCTGATGAACGCCCACACTAATATCCTCCTCACGCAAGAGCGGCCATCCTGGCCGCAGCTTAAAACGCAGAAGAACGTCTTGCAAAAGGCTTCATTCGAGATACGTGTACAATCTCGGCAGCGCGGCAGCGGCGGTCCGTCGGAAAAATAACAGGTGCCACGCGATAATTCACGGGTGATGTTTGCTCCAACACAGTGTAGGGACCAATGAAGCGGAATTGAAGTTTGTCGCACAGGCCAGGAGTGCGCATTGGTGTGCAAAGCAGCACTTCATCACCAGGGCTGAAAGAAACGACGCGATGAGATGCGTCATATTCAAGCTTACGGTCCTGTTGCCTTGCTTCGGTGTTGAGGCGGGCGAGCTGGCGACAATGATGAAGACGAGACACGTATTCTTCACTGGAGGATGGAAATGATTTAACGGGCGCAGAGAGGAAAGAGACGTCAAGGAATGAAGAGGGGAAACGACCATGAACGAGGTAGAATGGCAAGTAACCGGTTGTGCGCTGTACGGAGGTGTTGTACGCAAAAGTGACGAATGGCAATATTGCGTCCCAGTTTCTGTGGTCGGGATGGATGTACATGGCGATCATGTCTGACAGCGTGCGATGAAACCGCTCAGTCAGCCCGTTCGTTTGAGGATGGTAACTGGAGGTTGTTTTGTGGGTGGTTCCGGATGCTTTGAGCACTTCGTGGACGACTTGTGAAAGAAATGCCTTGCCACGGTCGCTTACGATGACACGAGGAGCGCCGTGACGAAGGATTAGGGCTCGGAGAAGAAAGTCAGCAACTTCAGTAGCTGAGGCAGAAGTGACGGAAGCTGTTTCGGCGTAGCGTGTCAGATGGTCTACGGCTGTAACGACCCATCGATTACCTGCGGGAGTCACAGGAAGCGGACCGTAGAGATCGACGCCAACGACCTCGAATGGTTCCTGCGGACACGGGAGTGGTTGCAGTTGTCCGCTTTGAGGTAACGTCGGAAGCTTTCGACGCTGACAAAGGGCGCACGATGCAACGTACTTCGCGACACTAGCGGACAAGCCCGGCCAGTAGTAGCGACATCTGATGCGGTCATACGTTTTCTGGAAGCCCAGGTGACCAGCAGTCATGTCGTCATGATATGCCGTGAGGACTTGAGCGCGAAGAGAGCGAGGTAAAACTGGCACCCAGCGCTGACCGTCAGGGTGGTAAATATGGCGGTACAGGATGCAGTTATCGAGCTTGAAATGTGCCAGCTGTCGACGAAGACGGGCGTTAGGTGGCCGCGAAGTTCCGTCCAGGCGGTCCATGAGGCGCCGACAGTAAGTATCGGCGCGTTGGTGGGATAAAAATGAACTCCGCTCGTACGAAGAAATCGGGTCCAGGGCAGATATGGACGAAACGTGTGGCGAAGGAACGCCCGAGAGTTCATGGCGTACAGAAGAGGTGGCCCCATTATATGGTTCTGTAGGAAGCGGGCAGCGCGAAAGCGCGTCAGCGTCCTGATGTTTTTTTCCCGACTTGTATGTAACAGAGAAGTCGTATTCTTGCAACCGAAGAATCCAACGACCAAGGCGGCCAGACAAGTTCTTGAGTGTCGAGAGCCAGCACAAGGCGTGATGGTTCGTGACCACAGTGAAGTGGCGGCCGTGAAGATAAGGACGAAACTTCTGTACAGACCATACAACGGCTAGGCACTCCTGCTCGGTGATGGTATAGTTTTTTTCGGAGTTTGTCAGTACACGGCTTGCATAGGCGATGACCCTCTCACGTGAAGATTCGTCTCGCTGTAGAAGAATACCACCAATGCCTTGACTACTGGCGTCCGTATGCAGGAGCGTGGGCGCGTTTTCGTCGAAGTAGCAAAGGACTGATTCGGATGTGAGGGCACGCTTGAGATGGTCAAACGCCGATTCACATTCGGCAGACCACACAAAGGGCACGTTGGATCCGAGCAACTTGTGCAATGGGGAAGCGATTGATGCGAAGTCTCGAATGAATCGGCGAAAATAGGATGCGAGGCCTAGAAAACTACGCAAATCTTTGGCTTTTTCGGGACGCGGGAAGTGTAGGACAGCAGAGATCTTGTCAGGATCAGGGCGAATTCCGTCCTTGCTCACAACGTGGCCCAACACTTTAATTGTCTTGCTCGCAAAGCGACACTTTTTGGTGTTCAGTTGAAGGCCTGCGTTAGCAAGACACGTGAGAACTTCGTCGAGACGTTGCAAGTGCTCAGGAAAGGTTGACGAGAAAATTACGATGTCGTCCAAATAGCACAAGCAAGTCTTCCATTTAAGGCCTCGCAGAACGGTGTCAATCATGCGCTCGAATGTTGCTGGAGCATTGTAAAGGCCGAATGGCATGACGTTGAATTCGTAAAGCCCATCTGGCGTTGAAAACGCTGTCTTTTCTTTATCGTCCTCATGCATAGGTATCTGCCAATATCCGGAACGCAGATCTAGACTAGAGAAGTACTCGGCCCCCTGCAGCGAGTCCAAGGCATCGTCTATGCGCGGCATTGGGTAGACATCCTTGCGCGTGATCTTATTAAGCGCTCGGTAGTCGACACAGAAGCGCACGGAGCCGTCCTTTTTTCTTACCAAAACAACAGGGGATGACCAAGGACTCGCCGAAGGACGTATGATCTTCCGTTGCAGCATATCGGTGACGTTTTCTTCAATGACCTTCCGCTCTGCTGGTGAGACTCGGTATGGTCGACGGCGTACGATAGAAGTGCCGTCAGTCTCTATGTGATGCGTGATCATGGACGTCTGTCCTAAGGAGGAGGTATGGGCATCAAACAAGGCCTCATGCTTTTGCAGTAAAGCGAGCAACTCATCCGACTGCGCAGAGGTCAGATCGGGGCTGATTGTCGGAGCAAGAGCAGAGATAGATGAGGAACGTCCAACAGAGGGAAGTTCAGAGGACGCCGGCAGGAGCGGAACAACAGAGAGAGGCTCCGATTCAGTCACGCAAGCCAATGTGGTGCCTTTGGGAATGAGAATTTTCGCGGATGTTTGGTTTGCAGCGCAGAGAAATCCAGAGCCATTGTGAAACCGCACCAGCCCTGAAGCAATGGCAATCCCTCTTGAGAGACAGCGTGTAGATGGTAGGGCAAGCACGTCACCACGGTCAATCACGTCAGACACGATTGTAACAATTCGCTGATGACCAGGGGGCAGCTCGGTATCTTCTGCAGCAGTCAAGTGAAGTGGCGAATCTTCCGTATGAAGCGCATAGCCAGTCTCGGTCATGTGAATAACACGTTCTCGACAGCATATGGAAGCGGATGCCGTAGAAAGAAAATCCCATCCTAAGATGAGCTGGTGGGCACACGAACTTAGGACGGCGAACTGTATGTAATGAAGAAGTCCATCAATGAAAACACGAGCGGTGCACATGGCGGATGGTCTAATAGTGTCCCCTCTAGCAGCGAGCAGTGTAGGACCATCATAAGGGGTGGTGACTTTCCTGAGACGGGAACATAAAGAATGATGAATTAGACAAACAAGCACCCATGTCTATCAAGGCGTCCACGCGTATACCTTCCACTAAAACCGACACCATATTATACGGACACACTGGAGGAATTTCTGTCCTGTCGCTCGATGCAGCTTTTCCTCCAAAAGCTGCACAATTTAGTTTTCCGAGCGACGGTCGCGGAATTGCGAGACAGGTCGAAGTGGTGACGTAGAGCGGCGAAGGGGCGACGTGGAGCGGCGAAGGGGCGATGGCGAGCGCTGTCTGATAGGGTGGTGAGTAGGGGCCACCTCGGATATCATAGTTGGCGATGGAGAGCGACCTGGACGCGGAGCGTAGGAACGGCTTTGGAAAGTGGCTCCAGCAGGAGTGTCATCCCGTTCGTATACGTCGTATCCACGACGCTCGTCCTGCTGACGCTTCCGGCAAAAGCGTGCAATGTGTCCATGATATCCGCAGTAGTAGCAGACTGGACGAGCCGATCGCCATGGTGGGTGAAAGGGGTGACTAGGGGCACTGGGTGTCATCGAAGCCAGGTGGGCAGGCATAGGGTGGGCAGGCATCGATTGAACGACGCCTGGTGAACCAGCGGCGGCGACTTGTGCATACGTTGGCTGGGGTCGAGGGGCCAGAGAGTCGGCATATGCTGGACCAGCCATGGACGCCAACTCTTCTTTGATGACGTCGCGCAGAAGAGTGCCGGAGGCGTGAGGTGAAGTCGGGGTTACTGACAGGCCAAAGGACTGTAACTCTTCTCGGATAATAACCCGAATCATTGCACGCAACGAGGTATCGGCAGTGGCGACGTTTTCGGAGCCGTCCGGCTGCAAACGTTGCGACTCAAGTTCCTCAAGGCGTTGGCAAGTGGTGACAACTTCGGCGACTGTTGTTGGGTTCTGGATGGCCAACGCGTTGAAGGCGACATTGCCGATGCCTTTAAGTAGATGGCGAACCCTGTCTGCTTCGGTCATGGTGGTGTTTACACGGCGACAAAGGGCAAGCACATCCTCTATGTATGAGGTGTAAGACTCGCCTGGTTGTTGTTTGCGAGCGTCCAGTGTCTTCTTTGCGAGGGCTGACCGAACAGCTGGAGTGCCGAAAATTTGGCGAAGCTGCTGCTTGAAACTGGTCCAGTCCATGAAATCAGTCTCATGATTGAAAAACCATGTTTTCGCGACGCCGGTGAGATAGAACGAGACACGGCGAAGTATGGCCGAATCGTCCCAGTTGTTAGTCAAAGTCACTCGGTTGTAGTTGTCGAGCCAATCCTCCACATCTTCGCCTCGAAGTCCAGCGAACATGGGGGGGTCGCGCTGGTGCCACGGCCTATCCAGGGCGGATAGGCCGTGGCAGTCGGGGCTGTTGAGGTAGACGCAGAAGCGCCGGTGGGGTCGTCCTGAGGCATGTCACTGGACACCTGGCGTAGACGGCGACCTGAGCGGAGCTCCAGGAGGTAGAGCGGGCGAGGAGAGGACGGATGATCGTTGAGCAACCTCCACCACTTGCGACGTAGCAGTTAACGCGACCTTTATTAGGCCCCGAAGACACGGCGAAGAGAGGGACCACACCCAAGAGCAAAGATCACAGTTCAGCCGAGTTCCCACACCGAAGAAGAGGAGGCACACACACGATGATGAGCATGCACAAAGAACGGGAATGTGTCTGATGAACGCCCACAATATGTACTAAGGACCCTTCAACTTTCTCGTAGTGATCGCAAACGCATTCTGGCAGTGATTTTTCAAGAGCTATTCATCGTGGTATCCTCCTCACCAGTTTTTATTTTTGCTTCTGCCGGTGAACTCGGTGGTAATGGCGGCTGCCAGGTGTTCACGTCGTTTATACGAGCGAGCTTCGTAGTCAATCAGCCTCATATTTCACACGTGTTCAGCCGCTGTCCCGCAGAGAGCTATGGGGCTTCGATGGTTTTGATCCCATGGATATATTTCTCCTCACTGGCACCGTTCCACCTGCCCTTGGGATGCGTACCGCATTCCACGGGTGCATTGAGTGGCCCTGCATGGCCCTGCCTGCCCTCACTGATCTGCCTCGCCTCTCCTCACTGCACAGAGCCTCCGCTACAGTCCTCCCAAAGGAAATCGCCATTAATAAAAACACAGAATGAAATACGCTTCTACATAAACAGTATTCGGCAACTGGACGCCTCGCATGCTGTCGACGGAAACAAGGCTTCGCTTTCCGTCGGTTGCTGCCAGACATATCGTACGCAGAAAGAGCTGCCGCGAGAGCACGGGGATCCTTTCTGAAATGCAATCGTGCTTCCATGGCGAGATCTTAGCTGCGAGGTTCAAAGTCTGCAGCCATATCCCTCGCGGCAATCACGAAAGCCGCGGCCATGCAGCGGCCATTTGCTTCCGTGGTGACGTATTGCGGCACCTTGTAATTCGCTGAGAGAAATGCGATTCGTGACGAGATCGCTTCAGCACTGAATCTGGGGGAAGGAAATTGAACAAGAGATGTTTGGTCTTTGCATACGAATATCTCCACTGATAAGTCATCTTTTCAATTCCAACCAAAACTGCACGCGTTCTTAAATGTCTCTGTTCATTCCAGCTCAACTTTTTATTTCTCATTAGTGTCCCTTGAAGGTCCCTAACTGGCTGTGCGTATCGGAGGCCCAAGCGGAAAAGTTACACGAGAAAACATCGATACGCACATGTTTTGCCCACTACCTCGAGAGACAAGGCAGACAAAGAACATCGACTTCACTGTCGGCTTCAATGACGCGGTAAGCTACAACGATACTGCCTTTTGATAAAGCTCATCGCGTTTGATGTTTCACGTAAACGTGCTATGGTGGCTTCATGAGATGGCATCAGAGTCATGTGGTCGATACAAACTGCCGGTGAGGCATAAAACACAAGAAAAAATTCGGCAGATCCCAAGTACCATGAGAATTGATGTTATGCGAAGCATGCGGAGGCAAGGTGACTGGGTTGTAATTTTCTTATTGAGCGAAACATTACGAAATGACGTTGAAAATATGTACAAATGTTCTACGCACAGACATATGTTGAACAGTCGCATATGTTTCATATAACCAGTTGTATACAGTTGCGTAACGATTCCAACAGAAACGATGGTCAGTCTTCAGTGATTCGAAGGCAGCTCTGCAATATTCGTTGTGAGCCCTACGGCACGGACCATGCGAGCAGTTGGTCTTCGAGGTTAGGCATCTACTCCATACTTCATTCGAGAAAGGACAACACGTGACATTTCAGTGGCTGCCAAGTCAGTGCGGCGTGATATGCAATGAACACGCCTACATTGCTGTTCGATCCGCTCTTCAGAGGGTCAAGGTCGAGACAATACCCCAATCGAGGACCGATGCTGCTAGCCAACTACAAGTGGTCGCACAAGAAGTCACTTTCTCCACTTGGAATACAGCAAGTAGACTGCACAACCACCACCATCACTGCCCGTACACTTTAAGTCTTCAGACAGCTACTGGACTACGCCGAAATGATGCCACTCTGTTTTGCCGTTCATGGCTGAGAGTGGCTTTCATGAAATCATTCTCCTTTCGAATCGAAATGGCTGACGACCCTTTTTGTGACAACTGTGGTAGTGAGGAGACATTACAGTACATCTTCTGTGACTGCCCTCGCTACGATGCGCAGGGAACATCTCTCGCAGCCGCTCTAGCTCGCATAGATCAGGGACCGATGACGGCAGAAACCATTCTGGAATGTCGACCTGAGAGCTCATCGCGGGTGAAGGCGACGAAGGCAGTGCTCAACTTCTTGAAAGCAACAGACTTGCACCGACGGTTATAGGCTTATGGCGTTACGATGACTGTGAAGTGTGACTTTGCGTGTGCGTACTCTCTCCTCTCTCTCTTTTTCTCCATCTTCAAAACTCCCTCATCCCTTTCTCCCCAGTGTATGGTAGTATACCAGTCCTTGAAGACTGGTTAACATCCCTGCCTTCCTTTTCCCTCCTGTACCTTCCTTAACCCGACATCACTCCTTCATCATAGGAGTACATATGCAATGTTCTGAAAATTAGATAGCCAGCACTGCAAACACAATTGATGTTTCACCAACATTACCAACAGTGGGCACGGCGGCAACGCATGGACGATGTGCTCAAACAAGTTTGTGCTTTTTCAACAGATGCTCGTCGTATGCGCTTCCTTCCATGGGAACGCACGAAGCATGCGCCTAGCCGATTCAGCCGGCGCTGCGGATTCTGCTGAATTGGAACAACGCCCCTGGATCGACAACCTCGAGACCAGGAACCATGGTGGAACAGCACCGTGGGAAGACCGTATAAAGCAAGCACCGTCGTCGGCAGCGTCCAGTGGGCACGGCGGCAGCGCATGCACGATGTGCTCAAACAAGTTTCTGCTTTTTCAACAGATGCTCGTCGTATGCGCTTCCTTTCATGGGAACACACGGAGCATGCGCCTAGCCGATTCAGCCGGTGCTGCGGATTCTGCTGAATTGGAACAACGCCCCTGGATCGACAACCTCGACACCAGGAACCATGGTGGAACAGCATCGTGGGAAGACCCTATAAAGCAAGCACCGTCGTCGGCAGCGTCCAGTGGGCACTGCGGCAACGCATGGACGATGTGCTCAAACAAGTTTCCGTTTTTTCAACAGGTTAGTTCGTACTCGAGCTATAAGAGCGGCAATCGTTTCCTCGTAGTGCTGCCGTGCCCACGGTTGTTGTTTTCTGCCTTTGTATCATTATGTCTGCTGTTGTCGGGTGACGTTGAGACGAACCCTGGTCCTGATCTAAAAGTACTTGTGCAAGAGTTGTGTGAAGGTCAAAAGGCAATTCAAGCCAACCTAAACGGCCTAAGCGAGAGACTTAAGGCCCTGGAAGACATTGTACAGCTTTGCAGGGACCAAGCGGCAAGTCTTGCTGAGCTAAAAGAGACAACCGAGAGGTTGAATTCAGCTTTAGAGAAACAACAGGACAAACTTGCCGGTTTAGAAGACAGAATGCGGCGAAACAATCTAATGGTGTTCGGAATATCGGAGAGTGACAATGAAACTTCAGAAGAACTTGAGAAAAAGTGATTGTTGAAATTCTGAAGAAAAAGCTAGGTGTTAACTTGAAAACAATTGAGAGGATGCACAGAATTGGCAAACCGCATAAGACTAAATCCGAAGAGGAAAACTCAAGGCATCGTCCCGTAATACTGAAGTTTTATGATTATAAAGAAAAAGAAAAGATGTTTCAAAACTGCGCGAAATTGAAAGGAAGTGGCATTTCTGTCGGCGACGATTGTTCGAAAGAAACACTGAATAAGCGCAGGCTACTCTGGAAGTCTGCGTTGAAAGAAAAAGAAGAAGGCTCGCGAGTGCGCCTGAACCGCGACAGGCTTACTCTAGATAACAATGTCTATGTATGGGATTATTGCAAGAATAGCCGTGTCAGGATACGGCAATTCCCCGAAAACCAAACAGACACAGTTAAAGTCTACACCGACAGATAGCCACCGTTGAACCGATACCGTCTTACCGGAAACAGACTTTCGACGTATAAACCTTAATGCTCGAAGTCTCGCGAATAAAATCAGCGATATAGAATATGTGCTAGCCAGTTATGACCCCCCATGTAGTTATTGTTAGCGAAACATGGCTGCGACCAGAAATACAAGATTGCGAGCTGTTACCTCCAGGTTTTAAGATCATACGTAATGACCGAGACTCTAGGGAGGAGGTGTTGCAGTTATACTACAGGAAAATATTGAATGCGTAAGGTTGAACGGTATCCCTCACCACGAGAGCGCTTGGTGCCAAATCAAATTGGGAACTGTTTTAGTCGTAATAGAAGCGATCTATAGATCGCCTAACGCATCGATCGAATACCTAGAGACCCTGCAAAACTACTTAGAACAACAAAAGGCACGGAACCAATGGTTAATAATTGCCGGGGATTTTAATTTGCCGGGGGTTGACTGGAACACAATTAACATAGAATCACGGGAACGAGCTGACTGTGAAGTGTTGCGTGACATTGCATTCGCTAACGATTTAACACAGGTAGTAGAGGAAAGCACGCGAAAAACGGGAACTGTGCAGTCCATATTAGACTTGGTATTTCTGAATGGTCGGTTTGAAAATTATCAAGTAGCAGTTCAAGATGGCTTATCAGACCATCCACTTGTGTTTGTACAAATCAAAAGCAATGTTCCTACAGGGAATGTTAAAGAATGCATTGTGCACGCCCCCCAATTTTGCAAAAGCTGACGAAACGAGCATTATGGAGTATTTATCACTTCATCTAGACAGTCTGAGCTCTGACGATGACGTCAATGCGTTGTGGGCAAGATTGAAAACCATTATCTTGCACTGTGTAAATTCATTCGTCCCACGAAGAAAAAAAACCGAAGAAATAAGCGTAATCCTTGGATAACGCGAGAGATTGTTCGTCTGAAGCGAAAAATAGGAAGGCAAAAGAAAGCGAAAATCGTGAAAAGATAGCTGACCTATCTGCAGAGTTGCGAATAAAGCTTAGGCAAGCAAAAAAGAAATATTACGAGAAAACACTTACGGACTTCATGGTGTCTTCTCCGCAAAAGTTTTGGCGTCACTTGTCACAAACCACTCCGAATCAATACAGCATTGTTGTTAACGACGAAATCATAAACGACTGTTCGAAAATTGCCTCCTACCATAATAAGTTCTTCCAGTCTGTTTTTTCAAATGTTTCTAGATGTACTTCTCCTGCTACACTTACATCACTTTCACGCGTGTCAGATATGCTAGAAGTACGAATCAGCTATGAAGGGATACTATCGCTACTTTTAAACATTAAAGAACAAAAATCTCTTGGTCCGGATGGAATTCCAAATGCCTTTTTGCGACTATACGCTGAATGGGTTGCTCGGTATTTTATTTATTTATTTATTTATTTATTTATTTATTTATTTATTTATTCGGTACCTGCATCGCCATTTGCAGGCATTACAGCAGGGGGGGTATACATCACTAAATCAACAGTCATTCATTTCTGCACACAAAGCGCGGTAAAAGTCATCATTACTTTGTATTTCAATAATGTTTGACGGAAGAGAATTCCACTCGCTCGTGGTCCTAAAAAAATGAATAACGCAAAGTGTCACCTTTAAAAGGAAATTCGCGAACTTTCAAGGCATGGTCCCTTCTACGCAGAAATATATGATGGCAATGAGATGTATTTGTTTTTGTCTATGCCTGTTTTTGAACAATAAACGCTGTGAAAGAATTTGAGTCCCAGGGCCTTTCTTCTGTCTTTTAGATCCTGCCAGTGAAGTGCGCGCTTGCTTTCAGTGATACTGAGGCTGCTGTCGTAATTTCCCAAGACAAATCGTACAGCCTTACCCTGGATTTTTTCTAGCAGGTCAACTAACTGATGAGTATGGGGATCCCAGCTGATACACGCATATTCAAGTACCGAACGTACGTGAGTGACATACAAACGTTCCTTCAGATGACTAGGTAATTGCTCAAAATTTCGTCGTAGGAAGCCCAATTTGCGTGCTGCCTTTTTCCTTATCTCCTGTACATGCCTGTTCCATCTTAAATCCGAGGTAAGTAAAACACCTAAGTATTTGCATTCCCTAACCTTGCGTAAAGTAACGTTTTTTTAATTTGTACTCATATGCCTTATATATGTGTTTCCTTGTAAAGGAAACACTTTGAAACATTTAACGAGATTTCCCATTTCGCGCACCAGGTAGAAACTTTATCTAAATTAGTCTGAAGGGCATGACAATCAGAATCACTATCAATAACTCTACACACCACGCAGTCGTCTGCAAACATCCTGAAAGACGACGTAATGCCACTAGTGATATCATTTATATACAATAAAAATAAGAGAGGCCCCAAGACAGCCTTGAGGTACTCCAGAGGTCACTGCAGCGATTTCAGAGGAGATACCGTTGAGAACTACAGACTGTTGTCTATGTGAAAGGTATTCCGATATCCATGCAATTACTTTTTTGTCCAATTTATAGGCATGTAATTTGCTAATAAGTAGGTCATGTGCCACTTCGTCAAACGCTTTAAGAAAATCTAGGAAGATGCAATCGATTACCTGTCTTTTGTCTATTGCTAAGGCCAAATCGTGGGTGAATTCAACTAGCTGCGTACTACAAGAAAAACCTTGCCTAAAGCCATGTTGGTTAGCATTTAATAAATTATGCTTAACAAGATGCGACATAATACACCTATATATAACGTGTTCCCTTACTTTGCATGTAATACTGGTCAAGGACACTGGCCTGTAGTTCTCAACGCAGTTTTTAGGTCCACTTTTGCATACAGGCACGGCATTTGCTAATTTCCAGTCAGAAGGAACGGCGCCCGTATCTAAACACATTTGAAAAAGACGGCAGAAAGACATGCATAAAGAATCACAACAATTACTAAGCAATGCTGCTGCTATATCATCTGGCCCAGTTGCCTTCCTGGGAGAAATCATTGCTAAAAGCTTACGTACACCTTCCAAGGCAAACTCAACTTCGGGCATCGCTTCATTACTTAACGAAAGATCCCCACCTACAACCCGAGCTTGAAAATTACTAAATACAGAACAAAAGTAACTGCTAAATACTTCAACTTTGCGCTTGTCATCATCGATAACGGTGCCTAAGTACTCAAGAGGAGGAACGGTGTCACCGTTCTGACCATTACGCCGGATATACTTCCAAAATTCTTTCGTACCTTTTACCAATCGTTCCCCAAGCTGCGCGAAATAGCTTTTCTTAGTCGATTTCGTAAAATTCTCGAAATCAAACTTCAGCCTCTTTAGTTCTTATAAGTTTGCCGGGAACCTGTGTTTTTTATACTTTAAGTACGCCCTCCGCACCCTGCGCAGCGAGAGGCGCAGTTGCTGATTAAACCATGGTTTGTCTCTATCACGTTTAGATGAAAACATCCGCGCTGGAACAAACTTATCTAGGAGATAGAAAAGCTTTTTTTTAAGGTTTTCCCACAACTGCTCAACGCTTAAATCATCCGCTAATGTATCAAATGTTGGGAAGTACGAATCTAACGACTGATTTATAGAACGGTAATCACCTTTACTATACAAGAATACTTTTCTCGGTGGTTTCTTCACCACAGATGAATTATTGACACTGACATCAGCTACAACAATGTTATGGTCACTCAAACCATGTATTGCATGGACATCAGATACAATACCAGACCCATTACACAATAACAAGTTCAAGACATGGCCAGTACCATCATCACGCGATGCACTAAGGACGTATTGTTCAAATGCATGAGAGTCCATTAGATCAAAGAAAGAGGAGTACAAACAACCAGCAACAGTATTTCTGGGAATTTCGCATGACCAGTCGATTTCTGGTAGGTTAAAGTCGCCTCCGAACAAGACACGGTCGTTTTTTAAACATTCAAGAAAATCAGACAGCTTGGTAAACTGCTCATACGACGCGCTCGGTGGGCGATAGTAGGAGCCAATTACCATGCCCTTTCCATTTCCCAGCCGCATCCTACAAAAAACTGCCTCGACATCAGGAAGTGCGCACTGCAAGTGGACGCAAGGTATGCTATTCTTCACCAAAACAAAGACACCTCCACCGTGAGAGTTTCTATCGCGTCGAAAGCATTGGTAGCTTGTCGGGAAGATTTCGGAATCCAGAACAGAAGAATCTAACCACGACTCAGTACCCAACACAATTGTGGGTTGGAATTTCTAAGTACACAATTGTGTACTTAGAAATTATCTTTAATGCATCCTTGCAAGAAAAACAGGTCCCAGACGACTGGCTTGTTGCAAAAGTTATCCCGATACACAAAACCGGAGACAAGCAGAATATTGAAAATTATCAACCAATTTCTTTAACTTGCGTCTGCTGCAAACTCCTCGAACACATAATATCAAAAGCAGTATACAAGTACCTAGAAAACACGAAAGCGCTACGTTCCAACCAACATGGCTTCCGGCAAAAACTGTCAACTGTAACGCAGCTTGTTGAAACGATTCACGACTTTTCAAAAGCAATAGATAATGAAAAACAGGTTGATGCAATATGCCTTGATTTCTCAAAAGCCTTTGATAGGGTTCCCCATAACGAGCTAATTATAAAACTGAAAAACCTTGGAATAAGCAGCAATATAGTGGAATGAATAAGGTCGTATCTGTCACGCAGGACACAGTACGTGGACATAAACGGCCACCAGTCCGATCGTTTAACGGTTACTTCAGGCGTCCCCAGGGTTCTGTCCTTGGACCGGTATTATTTCTCGTCTATATTAATGATATTTGTTCGGATATGAGTGACGATGTTACTGTGCGGCTTTTCGCCGACGACTGCTTAATTTATCGGGGAATATCTACCCACAGTGATGAAAACATTCTCAGCGATGCGCTGGCGTCTGTTGAAAAATGGTGTGAAACTTTGAAAATGCAGCTAAATAAAGAAAAAAAAACTCTTGTTTTACGCGTCACAAACACGGTTAAGCACGTCCTGAACTTTGATTATCAACTGAGCACCACTGTACTAGCTACCGTTAACAAATGTAAATACTTAGGAGTGACAATATCTAAAGACCTCAACTGGACTCAACATATTAATAATATTTGTTCTGCCGCTGAAAAGAAGCTACGGTTCTTACGTCGCAAATTAAAGCCCGCTCCAGCACCAGTAAAATTAACAGCGTATATAACAATAGTAAGGCCTACACTAGAATATGCAAGCATCATATGGGACCTTTATCAGAAAGGATTAATCAATAAAATTGAGCGAGTGCAAAGAAGGGCGGCAAGATTTATTCTTTCAAGGTACTCCCGAACTCATTCTGTGACAGAGATGCTGCGAGAATTAAACTTACCTACCATTTTGGAACACCGTCGCATAGCCAGACTAAAATTCTTGTTTTTGCTTTCTCGAAATACATTTAACTTTGATGTAGCGCAGTACATCATTCCACGACATGTTGGAAACGTACGAAGTGACTACGGCAGAAATTTTCTAATCCCCCCAATCTCGTGTAAACACATATGCATACTCTTATTTCCCTAGAACCATAACAGACTGGAACGATTTGCCGGAGATTATACGGGATTGTGAAACTTTAGAAAAATTTGAATCCAACACTACGAAATATTTTTTGAGTAAATCTTCTTAAATGCTAAGTCTTTCTTTTTTTTCCTTCTTTTTTAATAGTGCGATTGAATGTAGCTAATATCACATATTTCATGAGAGTTGTATTGTGATGTGTATTGTGATGTATTGTGGTGTATAATACTGTGAAGTAGGTGATGTATGTGTAACGTGAGTTGTAGAACGAAATATCGTGTTGTAAATTTGTTTTCTTTATCGCCTGTGCATTGCAGCTTTACGTTTGACGTGATGGTTATCACGTCAGATTTTTCTTTTTTCACTACTTATGTATAATGACACATTGTGAATTCTAGATTTCATGTATAAGGTGTACTTTGCTAGTTCATGTAAACAATGATTGATTTGTGTCAGATTTGTCCCCCCCCCCCCCCCTGAAACGGCCCAACCGGCCAACAGTACCTGGAAATAAAAAAAAATTTACGCCTGCATAGGGTCTTTTTCCAAAGCAGTTTCGACACCTGACGTGGCTCTGTGGTAGAACACTTCATTGCCACGCAGATGGCTTGGATTCGATTCCTGCTGGGACCCTTAATTTATTATTTGCATTCTTCGGGTGAACTCTGGCGTTGTCAGTTTTTCTTAACGCTCTCGCGTTTACATTACCAATGTATGTCCTCGTGGTTCCTGGGTTGATATAAATTATCAAACACCTGTGGCGGATACCCGCATACTGCAGCCCGTGATATACGGGTATGAGCCACACGTGTATGGAGAAATGAGTTTGATGACGTACGCGACGCGATTTTCTCGTTATTCAAGTCACGACCAGCCAGACATATTCGTCTGATCCTCTTACCCTCCCAAGTAACTTTGGTCGACCTCAAGTTAACGAGGCGATCACGAGAGCACCCAAACGTGGGCGGCTAGATAGATAGATAGATAGATAGACAAACAGATAGATAGATAGATAGATAGATAGATAGATAGATAGATAGATAGATAGATAGATAGATAGATAGAAACGCCGAAGTGCTTGCAGTACGCAAAGAAATGCTTCGCATTTAAAAAAGGCCGAGGGTGCTGTAAGCAAACTAGATAGGGAGTATCTATTCCCCTGGCAGCCGATAAAACTTCAGAGAATCATTTCACCTGGCAGGCCCGTCATATTGGTAACCGGAAACCTCGCCCTCATTCATGATATATTTCCCCACGAAGCATAATTTTGTTAAGGTGGTGCTAGTACACACACACACACACACACACACACACACACACACACACACACACACGCACGCACGCACGCACACACACACACACACACACACACACACACACACACACACACACACACACACACACACACATATATATATATATATATATATATATATATATATATATATATATATATATATATATATATATATATATATATATATATATATATATATATATATATATATATATATATATATATGGGACATTAGCCCCCGAGACGTCGTCGCCCCCCACTCATCAGATATACTTCCGGAGCCCCTGTCTTTTTCTTCAAATATTAATAAGTGCCAACTCGCCCAACTTCCCATTTTCTTGGCAATTACATGTAGTGCTCCGTAAGAAAAAGAACGATTCATTTAGATCGAGTTAGTACGAATAAACAGCACACTTAATGTTCGCATGCACAAGAAGTAGGCAAGGAGTGATGCATAAGACTTTCAGTAGAAAATGAAGATGTAGTCGATATTTGATTCAATGATCCATAATGAAAATGAGTCATTAGCTGAGTTTCGCATCGGGTAATGTTTCCTGAGCCCACACTAATCCAAGTGAAAGAACCTACTCTGTTCGAGTTGACGAGACGCATATATGCGTTGTGAGCTGTCATCGTCATGCGAAAACAGGCAAACCTAGTTTGTTCACTACATTTCTGCATACGCTTTTTGTCTAGTAGCGCCTCATCCAAGGTCTAAGGATTTACTTTTCATCCTCGTAGATTTTTCCCAACTAAGCGAATATTAGCGAGTACGATTGACAGACACAACGGCTGAACGAAAGGCTAGGTAGAAATACCGCTGCTGCTTTTCTGCTGAAGCGATTAGACTGCGCACGAGGTGCAGCAAGGCTCCACGACGAGCCGAGTTCGGAGAAGGCGGGCCAACAACAAGCGAGAGATCTCACCGCTGAATTCCCGTACTTGTTTCTCGTCGATCCACAGGGAGAAGTCGTCGTTCCGAGGCTTCGCGCGTCCCGCGTCGGCGGCTAGTAGGAGCTCCACCACCACCACCGCCACCACAAGTAGCGCCATGCTGAGCAGCGACTGACGAGCGGGCTGGCTCCCTGGCACGACTGGCCCTGCGACCGGCTCCGGAATCCTCCTTTCCCTTCCGTCTCGCCGCGGATGGCAGCGGCTCACGGAGCGGACGTGCGCCTTCTCTCCGCCTTATCTCCACTGCTGACCAGTTCATACGTCCCTCTGAAAAACGCCTCTCGCTGGGCAAGCATTCCATTACAATGTCCATAGTTTTCTTTTTCTTTTTTTTTTGTGCAGAGGTTTGCTGGAGAGCCCACGCGGTGTTGTGGCATGCCCCTCTTCACAGGTTACACCTCACAGGGGGGCCCCTGTGTTGTCATATCCCTTTGACACGCTTTGTACACAATTGTGTACACCACATGTTTTTGCTAGTTCCACGGACTACTGGCTAAGAAAGCGCAAAATACATTGATCTTTTGATGAATTGAACCTCCTGCGTAACAGATGTGTCTTCATTTACCTTAATTTTGCAATCTGCTGTTAAATATAGTCGCTTTGCTGAAGGAATAATTATGTTCGACGAGTAGTTCGACGTGCCACTTACCGCGACAAAAGTATATTTTTTCTTTGCTGAAAATGAACATAGTCGAAAACGAACATGCTCCGTATTTCTATCCTGAGATTTTACTCGACTTCCGCAAAAACAATCATGAATGACTTCAGGATGAATAGATAATGAATTCCAATTGAATTAGGATTATTTATTATAACACACCTAAATCAACGTATTATGACACTATTTTTGTTAAGCTAGAATATCAAGTGGCTTGAAATAACGTTTTGTCAATCTGACGTTTTTACAGAAAATTCTTTATAGGTGGCGTCTGAAAGAGATATACAATTACCCTTAGGATCCCGGTTGTGACACCACGCTTTTTATGCTTTCCCCATCCAAGCCAAATATTTGTTTAAGGCGCTTAATATTGGTAGACTGCCCGTTTCCAATAGTCCTTATGAGCAATCCTGTACTTGACCTTCGGGACACTTTTGTGTCCACAATTTCAGGGTTTCGAACTTACGCACTCCTTTTCATCCATACTCTCGGCTGTTTCTTCAAAAGGCAATTCCGTCCAGCGCTCCTCTCCATTTGAGAGACGCCCATGCAATGTTACCCTGCATAATGACCCATGCACCCAGAGACAACGAAGGATTTCAGTGCGCTGATCATTAGTTTCCTTGAAGACCCAGTACATCCGACTATACTCATAAAACTGGATTAGCGAATGACAGTGGTCGCTCTTTCCCAAACTAATTGCATTACATCATATTAATTGCACCACCAAAAGTGACGCGTTGATGAGAATATACTGGTCATCCGCATAAATCTAAAGTTAGCGTTCTTTGAGAGCAGTCGGAGCCCAAGTAGCGGTTGTATAGCAATATTTTCAGGCAGTTTGTATTTTACTTTTCTTGTGAGTTTCGGGTCTAAGCCTAAGAAAGGAGATGCCGCCCGCAGATGTGCCGGTGCCGATTGAGTTTGGCGGTTATGGACGAGCGGAAATGATCACTTGAATAAGTTTATTTATTGATTTGCAATATGCTGTGGACAAATCGAAGCACAGTAAGCAAGACACAAACAAATACTTACTCAAGAGAACAGGATGATACATGCTTTAAACACCCTTAGAAAGCGCTTTCTTTGGCTAGGAGATAGAGTATTAGAAAAAAAGAAACAACTTCTTTATTCAATTCAATCAGTTTGTTACAATACACAAGGTACAGTATACACATGTAAGGGGCAGGGTTGGCAAAAAGGCAATTTAATGCCTGACAAGGCGCCGGAACCCGTCCCAGACTATAAAGCGCACAAAAAGCAGTAATGTACACATACTTTAAAAAATATTTTAACAAAGAAGCAGCCACAGTTACAAAATTTTTTTAAGAGCTTATAAAACAACGTTAGATGAACATTATATTAAGTACAGACCTGTCTGCAAGACTCAGTTTATAGCAAACAAAGCAAGGAATATGTGAATGAACCCAAACTTTTCGAATAACAAACCAATTTATTAGAACTCATTAATGAAAATGTCACGAGTGTATACACGTCAATTATAAATACAACCTGTGTGATACCGCAGAGAGAGGAAAAGTTATTTTTGGAGCCCTACTAGATATGTGTGTATCTTTTTTTTAAATGCAATTAATGAGCGGCTTTCTTGCAATATGGTGGTAATTGCGGGATGTGCATTTAATAGTGCAGGGATCATATGCGCTAGCTTTTGCGTGCCGTAGTTAGTCCGTATTCTTTCGCTGCAGTATGTTATGCGTCTAAAGCTGTATGTATGCTGTCTTCGTGTATATGCATCATGAAAAGCGACCGGGTCAGATTTCAATTTATCCCATATGATCATCGCTATTTTTTTGTTTAGGATGTTCTCAAACTTTAATATATCGTGTTTGTTGAAAAGTGGAGTGGAATGTGTTCTAGGTTGAACCCCTTCAATTATCCGAACTATTCTTTTCTGTAGTTTATAAATACATTCTTTGTTTGTGTTTGTAGTGTTACCCCATATTAATAAACAGTAATTTATACGCGAGTAAACTAAGGAATAGTACAGTTGCTTCGTTATCCAACTTGGCAGAAAACATCTGATTTTCCCGATTACACCAATTGAGCGCGAAAGGTCGGTGCGAACTTTGTTTATGTGATATGTCCAGTCAAGTGTTTCATGAAAAATAATACCGAGAAATTTTTGGGATGTGACCCGCTCAATCGATTCCCCTCGAAACTTCACTTGGATGTCACGGGGTATACTTTTATTTTTTGGGCGAAAAATAACATATTGTGTTTTTTTGGTGTTTAGTTCAATCTTATTTGCTATTAACCATATTGATAAGTGCTTAAGCCATTTGTTTGCTTGCTCTTCTAAGCTGTTGATATCTTTGCCAGAGAAAAAAACGTTCGTGTCATCGGCGTATAGAACCATCTCTGGGGTTAGTGGTATATTAACAATATCATTGATATATAAGAGGAACAGGAGCGGGCCTAATATAGATCCTTGAGGGACGCCGTACTTAATTTTATCCATTTTTGATACTGCATGATGCGTATCACAATACTGAAATCGATTTGTTAAATAACTGTCTATTAATTTGAGTGAAACACCTCTTATGCCGTATAGATTTAATTTCACCAGGAGTATTTCATGTTTGATCGAATCGAAAGCCTTTTTGAAATCAAGAAATATTCCAAGCGTATAAGATCTCTGCTCAAAATTATCTATTATTTTGTCCTTGATAGACAGCAAAGCCCCCCTCTGTACTTTTTTTTCTTCTGAAAACCGTACTGCTGTTTTGTTATTATGTTTTCTTGGCTACAAAAGTTTGAGATTCGAAAGTATAAGACTCGTTCTATAATTTTTGAAAATATGGGCAAGACAGATATAGGTCTATAATTATTTAAGTCATTTTCATTACCACCTTTGTGAATGATCGAGACCCTGGCTATCTTTAGCTTATCAGGAAATATTCCGGTGCTTAAAATCAAATTACATATGTGTGAGAGGGGCAGACTAATATTCTGTGAGACTGCTTTTAATGGCCCTGCTTTTATACCGTCAACACCTGCCGCAGAGTTGTTAGGTAGATTCATAATGAAACAATGTACTTCAGATTCATCAGTGGGGGGCCAAAAAAAGCGATTTTGTAATACTTTTTGTAATGTACGATCTTGGTTCACAGTCTGCTTCGGTATTAGCGGAGGTTTCACAAGCACCCGATTTCAAAAAATGATTGTTGAACTTATCAGCGAGTAATGTACCGGAGCAAGGTTTGCCTTCTATCATAAGCTCGGTGATGGTTTTTTTACTTGATGAAGATAAAAGACTATTCATGGTATTCCAAACTGCCTTCTGGTCATTTACAATAGCAGAAAACTTGTGTTCATAATATTGTATGCGTGCCCGCTTAATATCAGACCCTAATTTATTTCTAAACTGTTTAAACTGCCGTAAGTAGTCGATTTGCTTTGTTTTGATGAAAGTGTGAAATAGGTTATCCCTTTCTTTTATTCTCTTTAGAAGTGACGCATCTATCCATGGCTTTCTGGCTTTTTTGTTCGTTTTGAGCAGTACTAGAGGAAATGCCTGATCATAGAGCTGTGCTATTTTCAACTCAAATGTTTCGTAAGCTCGTACAGTTTCTGTGATTTGTAATATTTCACTGAAATCTGCCGCAGTAACTAATCTTTGAAAGGTTTGAATTTTCTCAGTAGTAATTTTCCTGTAGTAAGTAGGGTTGATTTTCTTACGCTTTGTTTTATGTGACTTTATGAATGCAAAAATCGGAAAGTGGTCACTAACACCGGGTATAACAACTCCAGCACATATTTCATTTTTGAAGTTTCTGAAGCACAAGTCAAGAAGGGTTTCAGACACTTCTGTCATCCGAGTAGGCACATGAATTTCGTTCTCATAGCCAAAACAGAGCATTGTGTCAAGAAGGTTTTGCTTGTTAACAGAGGTAGACAACATGTCAATGTTGAAATCGCCCGTTACAATCACCCGTGCATTTTGTCGTTCACAAAATTCCAATAACTCCCGAACAAAGTATAAGAAGGCTGACACAGTTCCGGAAGGAGGCCTATATATTACCACTAGGAACAGATTAGCCGACCTCACCATGACTGATTCAAAATCACAAGTTGTAACTGTATATTCTTTTATGACATCAAATTTAAGGCTATCGTGGACATAAATTGCCACACCACCACCTCTTCTGTTCTTTCTACAGACTGTGACGCAATTGTAGCCTGTAAATGATACAGCGTCTTCACAGCTCGTGAACCAAGTCTCAGTAAAAGCTAAGAAATCAAATTTATGCTTTAAGAGGTTCGAGCAGTATGTCAACGGCCTCTTTTTTATTTCGTAAGCTTTGCGAATTCAGATGAAGCAATGATAACTGGTCTTTATCGTGAAAAAGGTTTAGTCGCTGAAAGGAATATGCGTCGTAGTAATGGTATTTATTTTCATGCGCCATAGTGACGTGCTGATCCGGTGTGGGCTGTCATCATTTAGTTTAGCGAATTTTTTCGAGATCTTGCTCTGATGCGATTCTGATTACTCGGTCACGCGGGGTGCGGCGCACAAAAAGCTTTCCGTTTCTGTGCCATGTGAACTGATATTCTTTTTCAGTTGCCCTCGATTTCATTTTCCAGAAAAGTGCTTTGTTATACGCTGTGAGGTTTTCATTGAAGAAAATATTTAACTTTGCTTTTCTTAAGTCGCTCTTCTTCTCAAGCCATCTTTCTTTCGTAAGGCGAGACGAGAACCTGACTATCACAATATCAGGTTTATCACTTTTTTTGTCGTTTTTCGATGGCATACGGTGCACAGCCTCGACGTCACTCTCGGAAAGTGGTGGAAGCTCAAGATCACATGCTAATTTGTTTAGCTTTTCTAGAAGGTTTTCATTAGTGTGTTGGGACAATCCGTGCACTTCGAGGTTAAGGCGTCTGCTATACTGATCTAACTCGTTGACCTCGTGTTTGAGCTTATCCACTTCTTTTTCTTTAGCCTCAGTCTCGAGTTTCACGACTCGTTTTTTGAGGTCCGAAATGTCATTCGACTGGTGCTTCAGTTTCGCCATGGCTTCATCATATTTATTCGACATAACCTTTACCGACTCTTCGATGTTCTCAACAGTTGTTTTAATTTTTTGCAAAGCATCAACCTTCGATTTGATTGTTAGCAATTCATTTAATTTGCGGTGGATTTCAGCTAACTCAGAAGCAAAGTTCGTTTCTGAACCACGAATTTGACCCTCTGAACGACTTTCAGCATGAGCCATCAATTTGCAAGGCGCGCATGCCCATGATTTTTTTGCCGCTGCCGATTTCTTTTTGTAGGCATTTTCTGTGACCCCAGAGCAAGTACCAGCATGGTAATAACACCTGCATTCAGAGCACATTAGCCACAAATCACTGTCGTTTATCTTGTCGTTACAATTGCGACACGTGTCACCCATGTTGACACTCAAGCGAAAAGCACTCTACGCACTCAGCAGCAGAAGAAACCATAAACTAATAGATTCGTTTAATATGCTAGGAAGACCAAGAGCAACCAACCTGCAATGTACAAGGTATGCTTTTAGAATCCGCTGCGTTGCCTCGATGGTGTCTCTACTGCTGCCGAGTGCGCAAATGCCACTGCTACAACTCTTACAAAGGAAAGAAGTGTAAATTTAAGGGCTCGTTTGCTTTGTTAAACACAACACTAATGTTGGTTCACAGCTTTAACAGTTACACAAAATAACAATATTTACGCAACTGCTGCTTGTGAAGAAAAAAAAAGAGAAACTGAAAAGTGTCAGTCCTTGCGCGAACTGGCGTTAGGAAGCACAGAGGGGGTCTCTCATCAAGGAGGATACGTATGTTGCGGTGTCTGAGGAGAGGCTATGATCAAGTAACTTTGAGAGAAACTCAGTCGACTTTTCTCTATATCGAGTATTATTCGAGTATGTAATAATTCGAGTCATGCAGTGGTGGAGTCATGAGGCATAAATTCACTGTGAAGAAATTCTACTGCTTTTCTTTGAATCATGTCTAGGTTCTTAATTGCAGCTTTTCTGTGAGGGTCTCATACTGTGGAAGCATTCTCAAGAATTGGCCGAATAAGAAAAAGTAACGGAAAAGCTTAAAGGGGCTTAAAGGGGCCCTGGGACGCTTTTTCGTCTGCATTCTGCAGCGCTGGAATTCGTGTAGTGCCGAATACTGAGATGAACGCAAAAAGAATTATCGAAATCGGTACACGGCAACGGAAGTTATAGGCCGTCAAACTTCAAAACCCCAGCAGACGACGAGAAAAAATGTTCCCTTTCGCATTTCACTCTCCCGCTGACGTCAAAGGCCGCTTCCAATCACCGCGCGCCTCTTACAGAGACGCACCGTACGACTCGCCTCGTGGTGGCCGTTGTGCAGCACTCCTAGCGTCGTTTTACAATTGCTTTCACATTTTCATATTTAAAAACAGAAATCCTTTTGTATCTGAGGAAGTAGAGAGAGAGCTTTATCATTTTTAGCGCACAATAGTGTGGTCTATCTGAGACCGTATGAATATTACGCGCGTCTTGTCGCATCGAACCAATCAAAACGCACGGCCTATGTCGTCACTCCCACGTGGTGAAGCGTCACTTCCGATCACAAAAATAGCCGCTATATGTCGCTCCACTCCGAAAACAGTGTGGTTTCTCCGTTGAAATAACATTATAACAGCATTGTTTTTGGCGTTGCCACTCGCGCAACGATAGCGGTGCATTTCACAGCTCGAGAAGAAGCGATGAAAACGACACGCAAAATTTGTGTCGCAGGGCCGCTTTAACACTAGTCGCGGCAGTCTTGAGCTTGTGGCACCGAAGTTTCCAAAAAGCGGCACAACAGTTGTTACTTACGCGCAAGTTCCAGAAGTTACCCGTTGTTCTTAGGCCGTTATTCTTATGTGTTCACTCCTCCCACCCTAAAAGAATTGGTGAGCACCTCTGCCATACTAACATATACAGGTACTCTTTTTTCCCCCCCTACAATCAACGAGTGGAACAAATTGCCACCAGAGGTTCTTGAAAGTGTCGATCTGAAATCATTTCTTCGTGCGTTACCTGCTCCATCTCTCTGATAGCTGCACTTCCATTTCTTTTACAGTGCGCTTTATTCTTGTACCCATCTTAGTCAAACTGGTTGCCTTACCAATATGTCACGCTTGTATACTAACACGCCCGGATGTACTTTTTGCATTGTTGCCGACTGTATTTGTACTACAGGGTGTACCCGGTGCTGCAACTTTTTTAAGGCGAAAGCCTTTAATGTCTCATGCTCACGTCCGTCCGGTGTCCGTCCGTCCGGTGTCCATCCGTCCGGTGTCCGTCCGGCGTCCGTCCGTCCGTCCGTCCGTCCACACCCCCCACTGCGCATGCGCCAACCCATTAAAAAAATAAAAATAAAAAACCTCCTCTCCACCTCTCTCTCCTCTAGGCATCCCTCCCAGCGGAGGCCACACCCTCACTGCGCATGCGCGTCCTCTCCCTCTCTCCCCTCCTACGCTCCCCCCTTTCTCCTTTCCTACGCTCCCCCCTCTCTCCTCTAGGCATCCCTGCCCGCGGCGTCTACACTCCCACTGCGCATGCGCGTCCCCCCCCTCTCTCTCCTCTCCTACGCTCCCCCCCCTCTCTCCTGTACGCATCCCTGCCCACGGCGTTCACACTCCCACTGCGCATGCGTGTCACCCCCCTCTCTCTCCTCTCCTACGCTTTCCCCTCTCTCGCCTCGCGACGCCGACGCAGGCAGCGTCTGCTAGCGAGTTTCTTGGTTGAAAAAACCGACTGCTCGCGCTGCACAACCGTTCACTGGCCACCCCGTATATATGGCAATGGATCCTGACCTGCAAGGTGGTGCCGGTGGGAGATTTCTCCTGTGCGTTGTCGAACGATAAAAAATTCGCAGCGTGCGCGTTAACTAAAAGCGGACTGCGGGTCTCTGTGTCCAGTCCGAGTCTTCTGTCTCTCATTGCCCATTAGCAGCGATTGGGATGTTCCAGTAGGAAACACCGGTCCATCACTGCGTGCTTTGCGCCCCCCCCCCCCCCCCCCCCAGGTTTCTCTCCTGTGCAACGCTGCGATGAGCGCCAGCGTCAACGCCGCCGCCAGTGTAAGCGTTAGCGCCCGCTGCTTCGCATCTACACATGGTTCCCTTTAGCGGAAGATGGTGTAATCTTTAAGGCGAAAGCCTTTAATGTCTCATGCTCACGTCCGTCTGGTGTCCGTCCGGTGTCCGTCCGGTGTCCGTCCGACCTCCGTCCGGCGTCCATCCGTCTGTCTGTCTGTCTGTCTGTCTGTCTGTCTGTTCGTCCGTCCGTCCGTCCGTCCGTCCGTCCATCCGTCCGTCCATCCGAGCTCTGGCACGGAGCCAGGTGGCCGCCGGGATGCGCAGACGGACGCCGGTCGCGTCGGGCTCTATAGCGCTCGCGCTTTGCTTGCGTAGCGTCGCTGTGCCCAGAGTTTGCAATCATTCTGACCGACGCCGTCTCAATAGACCCAGGCGTTCACGGAATACACTTTCCAATTTACAAAGGGTCCGTCAATTTAAGAGCTGGAACGCGGATGGCGTTTGCACGATGCGTAAAGCGCGAGAAAATACTAACGCATGCGAACGGAGGAAGATGAGTCTCGCGTCTCGCCGCGATTCGCGGTAAAAAATTAAAGAAGAAAACACGCACCCATTCGGTTTGTGTCTTATCCCACTGAGAGTGTAAAAGAAAAAAAGACATGGCATAATCAGTGGAATGGCCACACGCTTTCGCCGTACACACTTTGGAATGTACAAAGTGTCCTTCAATTTTTTTTCTTCCTTTTTTACCCGGACAGCAAAACCTGCTGTGATCTACTTCCGGACAGTTATTGTATTGCTTTGTATGGCACGGCAATTATATGGACTGTATTTCCTGCTTTTCGCTATGTGAATCAACACGTTTTTTTTTCTCTAAACACTATCTATACTTACGGAACAGTACAGCGCAAAAAAAATACACGACGGACGAAAGAACCACAAACGACGATGGCAAGCGCTGAGCTTTCAACAACCTTTATTGGAAAAAAAGCACATGTATTTATACTGTCCGAAGCACAGTTCACTTCCTGCACATGCGTAGATAAGCCATCTCATCATCACTAAGTTGTATGGAAGCCACGCTAACACAACCCTCCCCCAGATCTGCAATGCGTTCTGCTTCGATAATTTCACGGGTGATACGCGTTTTCGTCTTCTTGATTACGGAATTGTTGTTAAGGTCGGGCGAGCAATCCTGGCAGGTTGTACAATGACTAGCTAAGAAACCTTCAAATTCCTTTCCGTCACGCGCGTTTCTTACATTGTTTGGTTGTTGAAAGTTCAGCGCTTGTCGTCGTCGTTTGTGTTCCTTTCGTCCATCGTGTATTTTTTTGCGCTGTAGTGTTCCGTAAATATGTACCAACAAGCCCAACTCGCCTCTTTAATCAACTACCTATACTGCTGTATAATCTGCTCAGTATTTTTTGTACTTCCTGCATGTTGTTATGTTCACTGTACCGCCCACCCCTGCCCAAAGTCTGGCATTCAGACTGGCAGTATTCTCCCTAAATAAATAAATAAATAAATAAATAAATAAATAAATAAATATTTATAGCAGGCGATTTGGCGGCAGCAGTAAAGATGCTGCCGCCAAATCGCGAGTGGAAAGCGTGTGAAGAGTGTTTCGTCCTTTCGGTCAAATGACCGTTTTTACCTTCCTCACGCTGCTTCGACTTGTCTGAAGGGGACTTATTGCGCGTCATGGGGAGTTAGACACATTTTCTTGCATTGAGAAGCATTACTCGTTGCACCTTGAACACATTACCGAAGATGCTATTAAAGTGCTCACTAATGCCGGTAAACTTCTCTAGACAAATTATAATCATCCGCAAATACACAAATTTGTACTGGTGTGTTAATCACAATCATAACATCACTTGTGTGCAGCAAATAAAAAAAAAGACAAAAAAAAACTAGTAAGCTGAGTGCCGTAACCAGCCGAAAGCCAGAAGTTACCGGAGGGCAGCCAGCCGTACAAAAAATTTTCAATACCAGATCACATACTTCACATTCAACCAGCCGATCAACATCACCCAGAGCGATGTCACTTAAAACGGACGCTTTAGGCCTATAATTAGTTTATTGTGGGGAACTGTACTGCATATTTCGCTGTTATCTAGGAGTGTTACATCAATATGGTCATTTCTGTCATGACGAGCTGCAAAGGTGGGAACTACAGTGACACCTTTATATTAGAAGATCGTTTTCGAAATCCATGTTGATGATTTGTTAAGTCTCTGTGTTCTTTCGATAAAAATATTTACTTTGTGAGATCATATGTGTTCGCTAAGTTTACCACAGGGTGATGTTACGGAAATCCGATGACAATTTTGTAATAATAGACAACACCGGCTGACTTTCAGTCATGTGACAATTCAGCTGACAACAAAGACTCGCCAAAAATAATAAGTATTTTGCAACCGACAATGCAAAGCAATGAGAAATTATGCGGGGGGATATTGTCGATTCCGCAAGAAACAGCAACGACGCCCTTGTAGAATGTGTCTTTCTTTTGTATTTGTCCATAGCCTGCGCTACCGTCAATTATCATACCGGAATAAAACGGAAAGGCGGGCTAGTTGGTTTGGCTGCATTATGAAAATTTTTGCGCACACAACACGTAGACAAAACGAAGCGCTGGTCCTTGTGAACTCTTCGTTTTGTCACTGCGCTGGTCCTTGTGAACTCTTAGTTTTGTTTACGTGTTTTGTGCGCAAAAATTTTCATAATGTATCATACCGGATAAGAAGTTTGCATTTCCAGCATGGTCCACGTTAGAGCGCTGCACAGGCCGTGGTTCTTGGCCCGGGCCCGGCCCGAAGCCGCGAAAAAGTTTTACCTACCCGAGCGAGCCCGGCCCGATCACCGATCGATGTGGTGCCAACAATCTATGTATGTTGTGCTGCCCGAACATAGAATTGACAGAGACGCGTTTTAAGTGGCAAATATCTACGCTTTGCTGGCGCATGCTTCGCTAACAATTATGCTTTAACCTACGGTAATTTCTTGCTGAAAGGGCTCACGGTGGAAACAGTTGAGCTGACATACTGGGTACGACGAACGTTTGTTCGGCAGCGGTGTACTGTATCTATCTTTTCTGTAAATACAATAGAGATGACCAAGGGCGTATTGTGGCAGAAATTCTAGCAAGGAAAGTGACTTGAAGCATGACTTCAGCTTCGATAGGGAGCGCAATAAAAAAATAGAGGAAACAAAGAACAGAACACTCTCATCACTTTGTTTTGGTTGCGCTGTCTATTGATTTTTGAAGATTGCTCTAACGACAACGCCAATCGCATACCTTTCTCCACATGTAGCACCTGTCTTCAGCATAGTAGCACCTTGCCACAGCAAGATAACTAGAGCAAAAAGCCAAATATTTTACCTTTGTTGTAATCGCACTAACCTAGATACAAATTATAACGAACCACGTGGTCCACGTGCAGCTTTTAGGAATACGTATAAGCAGCCGGGAGGAAGTAAAAAAAACTATTTTTCATAGCACTCTTTTCATACATCGCATTATATACGGCCAGTATATACAGTCTATAAGATATTGTGGCATAGTTTATAGTTTATTATTTCACATGCTATAGTGCGAAAAATCAAATTATCAAGAGACTCCGGCATTGAGCACTCCGTGTGCGGTTTCATCCCATATCCTGCCGCGCTAACATTTCTTGCACTGCTTGCGCTAGCCGCCGGGACGCACAACATCTGCCTTGAGAATTGTGAAGACGTCGGCATGTCTTTGTAGACATATGCAAAATGAACATAGCTGTCCAGCTAATCCCTCCATTTCTCTCGTTCCCGAACGTCGGGCCACTCTTCAATGCCATTCATAAAACTCTTTTTCGAGGGCCTCTCCTTGCAGTTTTCAGCATTGTATGTTATGCACGGTTTGCACCATGTTCTTTTTTTTCCCCAAATTATTATGGTGTATGCCTTCCCAAAATGTTGTACCGGCAGAAGGTGGCCATTTGACAACGCGGATAGAAATTGCAGAAGGTAGACGAAGCGTGTTCGATCTATTTTCGCGGGTCGTTTCCGTTTGGCAATGAAGGCGCGACTAAGCTTCTCAACGCTTACTCATTGGATGCATATATGTGTCGAGTGAAGGGGATATTACTCGGCACAAACTTCGTAATTGTTGTTTTTCAAGCCATATATTTCGTCAAGCTAATATACTTTGCTACACGCCTTGTGTAATGGACCTATGATATTACTGAACATTCCAACGTTGTTGCGGCAGTATCATGTAGCTATCACATGATATAGCGCAGGGGCCTAAAACGCGCGGCACGCGGGCTGCATGCGGCCTGTGGACCTCTCGCTTGCGGCCCGCAAATGACTGTTGTAAGGAAACTAGCGATCAGCGAGAGAACCAGACAGACAGTCGTTCATAGTTCCAACTTCTTCTTCTGCTGCAGTGCTCGCCTGCACGCGTTTATTACTTCATCTTTTTCTACATACTCCCGCCCCCCCAGTACAGGTGCACAACTCGAGCTTGTAGAATGGGTATATGGGTCTTCTTAAAACCTTGCTTTCTTGGGTTTCACTCGTCAAGCTCGGATGATCCCATCTCAACCGGGGTCAACGTCTGTGATTCGACCTGGGGGGCCAAACACTCCGACAAATGACAAACTTCTGACTACTTCGAGTTGCGTAGTCCTCGTTAGTTCTCTCCGGTGAAGTCGGCAACGAAAGTCGATCTAGAACAGGCGCAGCACCTATCGCAGAAAGCTCTTTGGCATCCGCATACGTGTAGGTGATCGGTCTTGAATTGGCCACCGCTTCCACCTCCAGTCGTACCGTCTCCGTTTCTTCGCTGTTGAGCTTGCTCTTTCCAAGCGCCTTGAACAACGAAGACTTGACTCTTCTGACAAATCTGTCCCACCAACAACCCAACCAATGTGCTCCAAGTGCAATAAACTTCGACTCTCCACGAGGCGTCGAGAAGAATGGTGCAAACGGAGAGCACTTCATAATGCTCCTCTCTGACTTGAGGTTCGCCCCTATATCAAGGCAGTCGTTGAGGGATCGTATTCTTTGAGCGGGTGACGAAGCGTGGAACACGACTTGGAGCTTAGCATTCAAATATTCACCGCTCATATTTTCTCGTTGTGGAGCATAGTAGATCTCCCCATCGATAGGAGCGTTCTTAGGAAGCACTTCAGTATGTCCAAGCTCCACGCATTGTCGGACGACTGCGCCGTATCTCTCCAATAAGCCGTCTTTCATCCATAGCCTCGTTGCCTGTTTTTGGAGACCTGGGAGCCCGTTATCACGGTTGTTTGCAAATAGTCGTAAATGATCTTCCTTCCATGGTAGCGCCACGGTGTATCCATCCTCTTTTTTCCTAATCGTTCCTTGGAAGTGTGCAATGTACTCATGCAAGAGAGATTCGTCAGAATCTGTAAGGCCCGCTGCTTCAATTTGCTGGGGAATCTGCGGGATTGTGCCATTGTCGCTGATCGTTTCGACTTTCAGAACACAGACCACGAGGTTAGTGTCGCAGTCAAGAGAAGCACTTTGACGACTGGGCCCTTGCAGTGTCCATCCAAGCGCCGTGTTGATTGCGACCAATCCTGGAATTTCCGTGCTTCTTATTACTTCTCCAGTAGTTACCTTCCAAAGCTGGTCCGCTCCAATCAACAAGCTGATGCCGGTCTCTGTCTCCGCTTCAAGAAATTTCTTTTTGTCGGCAATAACTTGGCCTTCGAGACGCAGCTGTTGCAAGGTGTGGCTATCAGCTGTCGGCGAAAGGATATCGTCGCAAATAACTGGGATGACAATTGCCCGAACTATGTAGGTGTCCTTAGAGTACTGGCTGCGCAGGGGAACTTGAACAACCCTCCGTCTTTCCGCCGAAGTTGGGGACGCGCTGCCAAACGTGTTGAACGCAACCCGTGTCTCTCCCAGTGCCTGCAAATTCAGCTTCGTGGCGAGGTCTTCCGTGACGAAAGATCGCTGACTGCCTCCATCAAGAATCCCTCGGACGTATCTTGATCTCCCGTTCTTGATGACGAAGGCGCGAAAGGTTTGCAGGTACACTTCACTGTCATTTGTCTCGCAACCGTTTGAAGTATCTTTGTCGCACAGTAGAACCGATTGCGATGAGACCATTCCTTCTGTGCTATTGGAAGCATCTACTGGTCGAGAAGATTTAACTGTCATGTCCTTTCTGTAGTGAGGGTCGCACATACTTGATGCGTGCCTCCCGTGACAACTCGAGCAGGTGAGTTTGACTTGGCAAGACCGTGCCTGATGACCTCGTGACGTGCATCGATAGCAGCGGTTGTCTTTTGTCAGCATCTCTTTCTTAGAAGTGACAGAGAGGTCGGCGTCGCAGGCGCGTGTGCCGTGCTTCTTCGATTTGCAGAAAAAACACTCGTTCCAGCTGTTCGATGCGCTGTGTAGAATAGAAGCGGTGCTGGTGCTGCCGTCTCGAGTTCTCTGATGAGTGAAAGTGGGGTCGTCGACAGGTCGTTGTGAGAATGGCTGACACTGCTCCCGGCTTTCCAGTTCAATGCGTATGAATACGAGCAACTCTTTTAACTCAGCATCCGACGACGCAGCTGCAGCGGCTGCCTCGAAGACGTTTGCAGAAGACCCGTTTTCCCTTAACGCTTGACTGCGCTTTCCACGTGTATAGGCCAAAACGATGTCATACGGCAATGCTTTCTGTAAAATGTCGATCAGCATCGCTGAGAAACTGAGCGTGGGAACGTTTAGCGCAGTCAGACACCGGATGTTCAGCTGCACAGCATCGTAAAGTCGCCTGAGGCCTCGAACGTCGCTTCGTGACTTCACGTGAGGGAGATTGCGAAGCGCTGACAGGTGGTGTTGCTCAATCCGTTTCCGATCCCCGAAGCGTTCTTTAAGTAACTCGATGGCGTCTGCGTAACAGGCTTCGGAATTCGGAAAGCCAGATATCGCCGCTGCCGCTTCACCCGCAAGGTAATGCCGTAGATAGAAAAACTTCGTCGTCGTTGAGAGAGCGTTGTTGAGATGAACAGTCTGCTCGAACTGCTCCCAGAAAGCTGACCATTCGTGAATGTCGCCTCTAAATGTTGGCATGCCAAGGTTCGGCAGTCTTGGGCCAATTCTGGTCGGAGCATCGGGAGCTGATGGGGTTGCGTTCTGAGGAGCAGTCGCCGCTGCACTGTCTCCGCTTCCCAAATCGGCTACTCTGCATCGAATCTCGGCGAGCATGCTAATGGCTTGGTCGTTGTACTCCGCCGCCGCTACGTACTCCGCTTCGAGCTCCTCGTCAGCTAGGTGCTCGTCTAGTGCATCATTAATCTTCGAGAGCTCGCTGTTGCTAGCCGACAAACGGTCATAAATACCTGTCAGCTTGGGCTTGTCCGCGGTAGGATCCGTCAGCAGGGACCGTGCTTCCTGTATAAGCTTGGTATTCTGGGCTCGTCGAGCTGCGCGCTTGGTCTTTAGGCGATCCATCCGTTCAGATGTCGAAGTGTCGGGGCCCACGCTGATCACGAACGATCCGTTCCGTTGCCAGTCCTCGCTGCCCGCAGCGCGACGCGGTCGAGTAGAAGGTCCCCTTGAGTCGTGCGATGAGAGAGACGTGTCCGCACGAGGGTTTTCGGCACCAAAATGTAAGAAAACTAGCGATCAGCGAGAGAACCAGACAGACAGTCGTTCATAGTTCCAACTTCTTCTTCTTCTTCTTCTGCAGTGCTCGCCTGCACGCGTTTATTACTTCATCTTTTTCTACAACTGTCTTTGTCCGTTCTTTTTTTTTGTAATTTCTTTATAAGTGCGTTCTTGAGATACACATGCATTACAGGTCTAAAGCACATTTTTCGTGAGGCACCCGCGGTCACCGTGTGTTGATATATAACCGTGACACCAACCTCTATATTTAAGAATCGGCGTCCACATTTTAGTAGCACTGACAACTGGGCGAGTTGGTACGGATGCATGGATTTTGAACGGCGCGACAACTCAGACGAAAATACGAAAGAACACACGAACACAAGCGCTTGTGTTCGTGTGTTCTTTCGTATTTTCGTCTGAGTTGTCGCGCCGTTCAAAATCCATGTGCCCACATTTTAGTCATATCGGAGATAGGTATCGATATGTTGTTGCAATCCGGCCACCAAATCCCTTTCATAAGGAACCCATATATTATGAGATTTGGGAAAAGTCTTCTTTCAAACGACAATGTTAGCTGACAACCTATGTACGTTTTTACAGCTATCCCCCCCCTTCCCCCCCGCTTTTACCTTCCTCACTGTCCTCGCCCTTGAGGGAGTAAATTTTCGTAAATGTGGCCCGTTAGCTCAGGTGCTTTTGAGACAGCTGATATAGCGGAACATGACGAAAGCTCAGACTTCAACGATGTGGGCACGCAAACCAGGTTGTGCATGTCCATCTCGCGTCACAGGACCACTGGGAGCCGTGACGGAGCCACGGAAAAAGAATGTGCCTTTATGGGAATTCCGTGCAACGAGACTACGTGCAGTCCTTTCGTTTTAGTGGAGGGCCGGAACTTTCCAAGAACATTTTTCCGCTTTGAAGCTCTGTCATCGCTCTCGCGATGATAAGTTAGGTATGAATTTATTATATTACATTTATTGCGGTGATTACAGAATAACATTTCGAATATAAAATAATGAAGAATGCAAATAATGCACAGAATAGCGAGATGTTATCTATATAAGCGCCTGGTCTATTTACTTTTAGCTCGCCTATTTCAGATAAATAAAGTAGGCCCATATGCAAGAAGCAGAAGAAGTTCAGCACCTGTTCCTCATAAAACTCCTACAAATAACTTGCCCCACATAAAAAAAAACCGTTTTTTCGAGATAAAATGTGGGACATATTCGCATGCGCGATGTATGTGGAACAAGAACAGAAAGGGACACCATAGAGAAAAACGGTGTTTCTATTATCAGTGAATTACTATTTTACAATTACAAAATCACCACGTTTGCCGCGAGAAGACTATTGGTAAGCAAGAAAACGCGCAAAAAGAAAATGCAGATAGCGACACCACCTTCAAATTCGCGCAGCAAACACCGTTACGTCAAAGATTCTGGCGGCGTCTACTCGGGTCTACGTAGTTTCTAAGCGGTAAAAATGAAGTACATTGACCTCTGAGAGAGTCATAGACTTAACATACTAAGTTTCAGGAAATTTAGATGTCCCTAAAATACGGCGATTGCAGTTTGAAGCCCGTTACGTCACGCGCGGAGATTTCGGCCTGAAATTTAAGAATGGAACTTTGACCTTGATTTTCTCCTGTATTAATAAATTTACGATGGTGGAATTAAGGACACCAGAGTTGTCGGAGTACACTTTATGAGTTTAAATCGATTCACTTTTTCACTTTGGTGTCCCTTTAAGAACTGAGCAAAGTCCAAGCCTAGCTTGACCCAAGCCCGCCACCTCAAACCTGGGCCCGGCCCTACGCCCGGAGCTCCAGGCCCGAACCCAACCCGGGCCCGCCGTGAAAGCTGCTTTACCCAGCCCGGCCAGGGTTTTTGGGTAGGCCCGAGCCCGTGCGGTACTCTAGTCCACTTTCCTGGGGGGTATAGAAACACTAGAGGCTGACAATATGCTATCAAAGTATCCATTGAAATGTTTAGCAATGGCGGTCTGATCAGACTCCATAGAACCATCGACTAAAACTTGCGATATGAACCTCGACCTAGTTGAATCGTCATTCACTGCGCAGCACAACACAAGGACGAACAGGAGACTGAAACAACACGAACGCTAACTCACAACTGGCTCATCGTCGCTAGCAAACCTGGTGGTAAGTAAACGCTTGGTCCTATTGAGACGATGAGTAAACAGCGCGGTAAAAAGACGAAGACGAAGCAAGGAACGAGCAACACACCACCCGAAGCGCTGTTTTTCTTTTTTCGTCTTCGTCTTCGTGTTTTTACCGTCCTGTTTCCTCATTAAAATGTTAAATCAACTAGCCGACAAGTTCACCATGTTGAGACGCCGTGATCCGCTATCAAATGTACGTACTTCAAAAAACCAGCGCGAATACGATGGAGAACACACAAAAGAAAAAGGACACGTGACCAGCACTACCTACAACTGAAATTTATTAAACAAAGGCGAAAATACGAATCCTGTATGCGCAGGATTCTAGGTCAAGTGGAAGAAATTGCTAAGCATGGTCACTTCGCAATGTAGAAAACAAACAGAAGGCTCAGATATGTAATTATCTTGCATAATTTTGATGAAGAAGGCTTCCGCAACTTCCTGAGCCTATTTAGGCTTGTGCTTCAAAATAATGACAGCGTTATCAAAAAAGGGATGACCCCCCACAAGTCCCACTTTGAGCAGATACATGCGAGATCAGCGTTCCATTTAAGGTGTTTCTGTGCTGGCGAAGTCGCTCATTAATGTAGTTGCCCGTTTGCACTATATAAGTACGTCCTTCCGCAGAAGAGGAGATTTTTGTGAAAAACTACAAGGGCACAGGAAACGGTGGGGTTGCAATGCTTGACCGAGCAATCCATAACCGCTGTTGCTCTAGCCTTTCTCTCAATTGCAGTACAGCTGCCCAAACATTTAACTATAGTGCGCAGTGGCGACTTTTCTCATTGGCAATCATGTACATGTGTACCCATGTTTTCTTCCACAAAGATCTAAAAACGAAGTCGAGACGTTGTAGCAAGAGAGTTAGCTGAGGCTTATTTTATCAAACTCTTTGGCAGTAGATGTGTCAGCGCACCATCAATCATTTCGCACAACAGTGAGTTTGTTGTTTTGCAAGATCGCTTTTGATGTTGGCTCTTTGCGCATGTGCATGCTGCAACTTATATTGACTGTTCTTTCAAAAATAAATCAGTTGGTAGTGGGCGCTTGTACTTATTACCTCTTCTTCGTCTTTGTCCAGTGTTGCGCCACTTTCCTGTATTATCCCGATTTGAGGCACAGTGCCCGTGGACAGTCGTTGAAGTGCCTGAAGGACGCCACACATGCCAATGCTTCCATGTGCCGTCCTGACCATCAAGGAATGTGTCTTTTCCTGAAACCTTCACCAGGTCCAATGACTGTCTACGGGCAAAGTGCTTCAACTGCGGGAATTGAGGGTGCTACTTTTTTTTTCTTTCGACCAGCCGTGGTGGTCTAGTAGTTATGGTGCTTGACTGCTGACCCGAACGTCGCGGAATTGAATCCCGGCCGTGGCGGCCGCATTTTGATGGGGCGAAACACCCATTAAGGAAGTTCTGAGCAGGGTCAGAGAGTTCTCTTAAAGGAGATGTTGACACATTGGGACTTAGTGCCGCACTGGTGCGTTACCAGGACGTAATTCTATTTTTTTCTTTTTTTCCTCTTTTTTCTTCCCATTTTCATTTCTTAGGAAGCTTTTATTGTTTCAGAGTCTGCCAGTTTCTCAACGCGACAGTCACTGGTCTGGTTCGTTGTACATCGTCAGTAGTGCGACAAGAGTGGCTTCTGTGTCGTTGTTTTCAGGCGCAGGCATTCTTCTCCTTGCACATAAACTTAACGCATTTATTTTTTGCTTTCTTACCAGTTCATTCGTTGATTGGTACTGGTTCTTTCTTTACATCTTTTTTTTTCCTTTTGCTTTCTCTTTTTTAATTTAACTTTGGATTCTCTAGGAAACCCTTGAAATTCCTGGTGCGAAATACAACTGGTCAGGATACTAAAAGTTCAATTTTTTGTTGCTGCTGAGCTGACCACCGGCCGGGCCTGAGGTTGCGGCTGGCTTGTGCCACCTCATGCATGAGGGCTGGAGTATGCTTCTGTGCTCCAGGCCTCATGCCATTTGTGCCTAACTTTCGCATTGAGTTTTTCAGGTTTCCGGTGGAGTCCTGTTCTCGAGTTCACTTGTGCGCTTCCCTCTCATTACCATGGGTTCAAGGCACATCTTTCCCTGGGCACTTCAGGACAGCATTTATCACAGCACACCTTTCAACGACCACTTTTGTTTTAATAAATGACCTATGCGAGGGCCTTCTGTGCTCGCTGAGCCAACGCCTTAGGACCCACATGTGTTACCGTGCCCATTTTTTATTTTTCCAATTGGTATTTTTCCGCAAAATTTGCGCTTTGGGTAGTTCTTATACCCTTTTTCATTTATCTTTAATTGGTTTTACGCCTGCTATTGCTTCACGTAGGAGCGGGCTTGTCACCACTTTTATTTTTTCATTGTTTTCCTGTCCGAGTGACGGAGAGTTTGAGGTGGGGCGAAACACCAGAAGCCCGGGTACTCAGTTTGGGTGCACGTTAAAGAACACCAGATGTCAAAATTTCCGAACACACTGCGCCGTCCATCACAATGACATCGTGGTTTTGAGAAGAGGTAAAACCCCAGAAGTTATTTATCACGTTCTTTCTTTCTTTCTTTCTTTCTTTCTTTCTTTCTTTCTTTCTTTCTTTCTTTCTTTCTTTCTTTCTTTCTTTCTTTCTTTCTTTCTTTCTTTCTTTCTTTCTTTCTTTCTTTCTTTCTTTCTTTCTTTCTTTCTTTCTTTCTTTACATTACGCAAAGCTCCCTCCTAACTGTTTCCTTCCTTCATGCTGGAAATTGGACTTTCATTCACGTGCTTAGCAGCGCAACAGTTCAGTTCATACAGGCAATAACGCCTTGCTAACGCTGGCTTTCAGTTGAACACGAAAAAGTAATGTTTTAGCCAGCCAGACAGTTAGGGTCCTAGGCCACATCGCGAGGAAGGACGGCATTGGTTCTGATCTCAATAAGGTTTCGACGGTTCCACTTTCCTCGTCCCGAAAGGACCAAAGACTTATGCAGTTTCCTTGGCCTCGCATCCTACTTCGGCCGATTCATATGAGACTTCGCCTCAATAGCGGCAACTTTGCACAAATTACTGGGTGGACGGAGGGATAACGCCACCGTAGCTCAGTGGTAGAGCATCGGACGCGTTATTCGAAGGTCGCAGGTTCGGATCCTGCCGGTGGCAAGTTATCTTTTCGTCCACATTTCTTTCTTCACATTTACATTACAATTACTTCTAATAACGTCCCCTATACTTTCCTTGGCATCATTGTCTGTTAGTTATCCCTAATGATGTGTTTAACAAAGCAAACGAGCCCTTAAGTTCACACTTCTTTCCTTCGTTCATTACGAGGGCCTCGTTCTGGCAGACTTGTTGCCTTCAGGTGGTATGCGAGGGATTATTAGTCAGCTGCCAGCTAGTAATAAGATCACGTGCTACGTGACGCCTACAGGCAAAAAGAGTGTTCCACACTCGCCGTAATGGCAACAGGCGGCGCTGACTGACGCTCCCACGTTTAAAAAAACCGGCAGATCCCACGCACTGTGGGAATCGATGTGATGCGAAGCAGCCAGCAAGGAGCAAATCATGCTGTACATAATATGCATGTCATTATTTACACGTTAAGACCTGTCATTTGTGTTCGTCATACAGTCACGTCACGCAATACAAATTTTGGTGCATATGACCCCGCACCTCCACCAAAGATGTTACGGGGAAGAAACTGTAAGCGCAGGATATATTTGCGAGCACAAGCGTACAACGCTGCTGCAGTTCAAGCGCGTTCCGCTCAGCACTTCGTCGTCGTCATCCTAAACCATCTTCTGAGCCCGTGACAATATGAAGCTAGCGAACTGGACGCAAGCGCACCATGAGCGTGGCATGTAAATGGCATTGTAGATGACATGCATGCCATAATTTTCATGTTACAACCTGCCACTTATGTTCGCTTAATTTTTTACCTCGAATCGCAACGAGACGCGAGACCAATCTGCCTCCGTTTCGCATGCGTTCGTATTCTCGCGCTCTGCGCATCGTGCAGACGCCATCCACGTTCCAGCGTTTACATTGACGGACACCCTGTCAATTCCAAAGTGTGTTCCTCGAACGCCTGCGCCCACTGAGACGGGGTCGGTCAGGATGGAACGTGATGCGCGCGTCTCCCTCCTTGCATGATTAGAGACGCTGGTCACAGCGACGCTACGCAAGCAAAGCGCGAGCGCTGTAAAGTCCAACGCGACCAGCGTCCGTTTGCGCACCCCGGCGCCCAACTGGCACTTTGCCAGGGCACGGCTGGAGTGACGGACGGACGGGCGGACGTCGGACGTGAACATGAGACATTAAAGGCTTTCACCTTAAAATTTGTATGTCAAGCTGGCGAAACGGCCACAAGGGTTTCATGAGCGTGGCATGCAAGTCATGTTGCACATAACATGTCATGATTTGCATATTGGCCACTTGTCATTTATCCTCGTCATACAATCACGTCACTGAACAGCAAATTTGGTGTATATCAAGCTAGCTAAACGGCTACGGGAGTACCATGAGTGTGGCATGCAAGTCATGTTGCACATGACATATCATGGTTTCCATATTACCACTTGTCATTTATGCTCGTCATACAGTCACGTCCCTCAATGCGAAGTTTGTTGTATATCATGCTAGCGAAATGGCCACGAGTGTGTCATGAACGTGGCATGCAAGTCATGTTGCACATGACATGTCATGACTTCCGTATTACCACTTGGCATTTATGTTCGTCATACAGTCACGTCCCTCAATGCGAAGTTTGTTGTATATCATGCTAGCGAAATGGCCACGAGTGTGTCATGAACGTGGCATGCAAGTCATGTTGCACATGACATGTCATGACTTCCGTATTACCACTTGGCATTTATGTTCGTCATACAGTAACGTCACGCCATACCAAATTTGGTGTATATCAAGCTAGCGAAACGGCCGTCAGCGCGCCATGAGCGTGGCATGTAAATCATGTTGTATATGACATGCAGGTCATGATTTTCATATTACCACCTGTCATTTATGCTCGTCGTACAGTCACGTCCCTCAATACCAAACTTGGTGTATTTCAAGCTAGCGAAACGGCCACGAGAGTGTCATGAGCGTGGCATGCAACTCATGTTGCACATGACATGTCATGATTTTCATATTACCACTTGGCATTTATGTTCGTCATACAGTCACGTCACGAAATACCAAATTTGGTGTATATCAAGCAAGCGAAACGGCCGTCAGCGCGCCATGAGCGTGGCATGTAAATCATGTTGTACATGACATGCACGTCATTATCTGCATATTACCACCTGTCATTTATGTTCGTCATACAGTCACGTCACTCAATCCCAAATTTGGTGTATATCAAGCTAACGAAACGGCCGCGAGCCGGCCATGAGCGTGGCATATAAATCATACTTTTCATGACAAGTTAGTCATGATTTTCATGATATGACCAGCCATTTATGTTCGTCATACAGTCACGTTATGGCATACCAAATTTGGTATAAATCCTATTAACGATACGGCCAGGAGAGCACAAAGTCGTAGGCGGCTAGATAGATAGATAGATAGATAGATAGATAGATAGATAGATAGATAGATAGATAGATAGATAGATAGATAGATAGATAGATAGATAGATAGATAGATAGATAGATAGATAGATACGCTCAAAGTCGCCGAAGTTCGCTAAGAAATGCTTCGCATTTAAAAAATGCACATATATACCCCATAAAGTGGAACGGAGGGATAACGCCACCGTAGCTCAGTGGTAGAGCATCGGACGCGTTATTCGAAGGTCGCAGGTTCGGATCCTGCCGGTGGCAAGTTATCTTTTCGCCCACATTTCTTTCTTCACATTTACATTACAATTACTTCTAATAACGTCCCCTATACTTTCCTTGGCATCATTGTCTGTTAGTTATCCCTAATGATGGGTTCCGGTGGTCGCTTTGGACTGATCTCCCGACTGTGCATCAGCGTTTAGCCATCGGAAAAACGCCCTCACATCTGAACCACTACTGGGCGCTGTTTCGACGAAACAGCACCGACGCTCCTGCATACTGACGCTTGTGGTCACGGCATCGGTCGTATTTTCCGACCATGAAATAAGTCATCACGTGAGAGAGTCGTCGCGTATGCAAGCCACCTTATCTACAAGGCCGTCATTTTACGATCGTTACAGACCACCAGCACCATGCCTTATGTTGGCGTTCCACACTAAAAAACTCATCAGGACGCCTTGGTCGCTGGATTATACGTCTGCAAGAATTCGACTTCACCCTTATCTACAAGTGTAGTAAGAAGCACCAAGACACAGGTGCGCTTTCTCGCTGCCCACTTCCTACGCCACCATGCACTAGTTCCGCTACTAACTTCAGCGATGAACGCTCGGACGGTCCTTCCACACCTGTTTCGTCCTTAGCCGCTATTGACCAGATTCCTCCTGACGACCACGGTTCGATAATAACGTACGAACTCGCTGACTCGTACTGTAACGCATCATGGACCGCTTTCAGGGAAATTTGCGGACGCCTAATGCTCGCTTTCGTCGACAGCTGACGCAGTTCAAGTTCAATAAACTCGTTCTTTGCCGTCACATTTATCACCCAGATGGTCTGCGCTGGGCACCCGTTCTGCCCCGCTCTCTTCGAGCTCATTCTTAAGGCCTATCACGACGACATGACTGCTGGTCACCTTGGTTTCCAGAAAACGTACGACCGCATTAAGGTCGCTTCTACTGGCCTGGCCTGTCTACCAGTGCAGTATAGTATGTCGCCTCCTGCAATCTTTGCTAGCGCCAAAAGCTTCCGATATCACCTCAAAGCGGAGAGCTGCAGGGACTTCTGTGTCCTTCGGCACCATTTGAAGTCGTTGGCATTGATCTGTGTGGTGTTCTCACGACTCCCACTGGCCATCGATGGATAGCGACAGCTGTCGACCACTTGACACGAATGTTACGCTGAAACATCCTGCGTGACTTCGGCCTCCGCTTTTGTAGTGCGGGATCATTTATGCTTCAAACCTTGATCTTGCGTCTCGTGTGTCATCCTCGTGTCATCCTGAGCGACCGTGGAAAAACTTTCCATTCACAAATTGTGCAGGAATTTCTCAGAGCCTCCGGAACCACCCACAAGACAACCTCCAGCTATCACCCCGAAACCAACGGGCTGACTAAGCGATTTCATCGCACGGTCTTCGACATCATAGCCATGTAGAATGAGCCATACCACACAAGCTGCGACGCAATTTTGCCATTGGTAACTTTTGTGTATAATGCCGCGGTACAACGCACAACTGGCTACCCGCCATTCTACCTTGTCTAATAAAATTTGTTGCTGGGCTAGTTGGTGCATAGTTAAAATATAAGACGGTGGCGCAAAAATGGGACAAGGACGAAGCAGGAAGAAGAGACGTATACAAGCGCTTGTACACGTCTCTTCTTCCTGTTTCGTCTTTGTCCCATTTTTGCGCCACCGTCTTATATTTTAACTACCTTGTCTATGGCCGATCGCCATCTTCTCTTCTTGACGTCTCGTTCTTGACCGCCCCTGTCACACCTTTTGTATCCCCCCTGTGAACAATAGGTGTCTCGCCTACCCCGCGGTCGCCAGCTCGCCCGAGTTAACACAGAGGCAAGACAACAGGACCGCAAGAATCTCCATGAAGCATCTCATGGTGCTGATGTCTTCCGCCCCGGCGACGAGGTGCTACTCGGGATACCAGCTCGCACTCCTGGCTTGTGCGACAAATTTCAGTTTCGGTTCCTTGGCCTATCACAGTCTTGGAACAACCTCTCCCGTTAATTATCGCATCGAATCAACTGACCGGCGCCGTCGCGGTAACGAGATTGTGCTTGTCTCTCGTATGAAGCCTTTTACACGGCTTTCTTCGCACCTTTAAGTTGCGGCCAGGATGGCCGCTCTCACGCGGGGGAACTTAGTGTGGGCATTTATCAGGCACTTCTTCAGCACATGTATGTACTTGATCATCATCACATGGCGTTCTTCATCATCATCGCTTGTGGGGACACATCTTGAGATTGTTATGTGCCTCCGATGTGGCTGATTCGCCAAGTCTTCAAGGCGTATTAAATGCGTGTAAAGTGCTACGGTACAATATGTTTATAAATTGCAGCCTTCTGACATATGCGTGCTGAAAATAAAGATGATTTCTATTTGAACTCATTGGAATACAAGTCGTGTTATTATTGTCAATAATCGTGCAATCAAATCGTGGAATTTTATATGTTGGTCTGCGACGCCGTCCTCCCCCCCGATTTGCGGTGCGGCCCCCGCCGTGTCAGTTTCATGCAACTCGGCCCGAAAGGTGGCCGACCCCTAGCAATACCTAAGGGCACACAGCGTTTAAATTTAAGGAATTCCTGTAAATCGGAACGAAAGCCGCGTCGCAATCACCCAAGAAACAGTGAAGAAGCAGAGCGTATAGTGTTGCAGTGAGTGACATCGACATTTGTCACCGTGACTCTGCTTTTCGCAACGCAAGTGAGAAGAATATAACTGTTCGTTTTGTTTTACGAAATCTGTGAAATCATTTCCACTGAAGATCGAAAAGGGCACGCTTTTCAGCGGAATCACTCGGCCACCAAAGACCAGTGTGCGTCGATGATCACTTAACTCGTGAAAACTTCTGTTGGGCCTAGTTGGTACATAGCATTTAAAGTGGAAACTTCCGCGCAAGCCAAGACGGACCACAACGAGTAGAAGAGACAAACACTGGTGCTTTGCTTGTCAGTGCTTGTCTCTTCTACTCTTTGAGGCCCGTCTTTGCTTGCGCTTAAGTTTTCAACTTAATTCGTGACAACCAGAAAATTCTGGCCGAAGCTCTAAAGCTCGAAAAGGAGAAAAAACGGTTGTTCGTGGGGACGGACCTCGAGCACATCAAATCAAGAAAAGGCACTGATAGCTCCAGTCACGCATGCGCCTCCCTTGAGAGGATGACCTCGGGCTTATCAGTTAATTAGAATTCCAAGGCATTTCATGGCTGGCTTGTGAATGAGGCTATTGCAGGGGTCTCAAAAAAGCGGCCCGCGGCTTCACGATGAATAAAATGCTTGTGACTTTGCTAAATTGTACTCGCATCATTACCCGCCTATTGCGATCAATAATGCTTTGTTCTGGTAAGCTGCAGATACGGAACAGATCTCACGCATTTTTAACGTGACAGCGTTAAAGAGCTCGTCTCGCAGATATTCGGGTGTCGGAGTCGGCGTCGTTTGTTGTGAGCGGAAAATCGGCTTTGTACGTGAGCGAAAATTCGAGATAGGTGCAAATAAATATATAATAAAATACTCCGTTCCAGTAGGAATCGAACCAAGGCCTTGTGCGTGGAAGCAGGTGCTCTACCACAGAGCCACACCGTTGCTTAGAGCTGTTTGCGAAAAAAATAAAAAAAGGCTATACGAATTTCAAGTAGTGCGAGTAGTCCCCTTAACGCATGTAATGTTGCGTGGCAGAAGCGTAGAATCATGCCAGGCGTCAAAGCATATCAATCGCGACACGAGCGGGTGGTTGAAAGGCCCATCCTTTACGAAGCGTTCAGACATATTAAACGCGAAGCACTTCTTTGTGGACCAAAGTCACTCTGGCTGACCGTTTCTTTCTTTCTTTCTATCTATCATCTATCTATCTATCTATCTATCTATCTATCTATCTATCTATCTATCTATCTATCTATCTATCTATCTATCTATCTATCTATCTATCTATCTATCTATCTATCTATCTATCTATCTATCTATCTATCTATCTACCCGCCTACGTCTAGGCGCTCTCGTGGTCGCCTCCTTAACTTTATATAAACCGAAATTAGAACATGAGGACAGATGTGTATGACGGCTATGATTAAGATATCATGAAATGAAAAATTCCGCAGATCACACGCCTCGCGGGAATCGGTTTCTTGCCAACTAAGCAGCCGGCAAGCAGTTGTCTACACTGGCCTTTTTCGTTTTTGAGGCAAGCGTTATGATGTGGTTCGATGTTAAAGAAACAGTGAGATAAAATTTCAAACTTGAGATGTGACCTTCACTCGATTGCTTGGCATGCACAAGTTTTTTGTGCGAAGTATGAATTGCGTCCGTTACGTACAAGTTTTATTTCGAGGGCAAACGGCGTACGAAGGCTCAGCGCAGTATTCAGCACCCTGCGACATCGAGAGTATTATCACGTGTCCAGCGGTTCCCCAGGCCTCGCCCCAGGCGCTGAGTCACGATGCGCTAGTAACTTGAATAACACTGGTAGCGCAAAGAAACGGGACAGAAGAAGTAACACGGAGACACACACGCAGCGCTATACTTCCAACAATTGAGTTATTTTCCGGCACCACGTACACTTTTTTGCACACACATGCACTAACACGTGTACGAGCACAAACGATTCTTCGTCAGCATTTTTTTCTTCTCATTTGAGCCACTAATCATGCATAAGAAGAATATCGCACCAGAAAAAACGCACAATTCATTTATCGCGCCCGTCATTTCATGCGCAGGTATTGTAATACCTTCCTTGAGAGCGCAATCGACGTAGTGCTAACACATGTACTACCAGCGCTATCTATCCATTCAGCTTTTAAAATTAAGGCGTGCCACTTCACACCCCCTCCTACCTAAGATGGTGACATCTTGGAAGCACGGTTTACACTTGCATTTCTTGCAATGCAGCGACAGCAACCCATCTGGTGGTATCTTGTTCACTTTGTTGTTATGCTCACGCAGCCTGTCGTTAATACACCTGCCCTTCTGACCTATGTAACTCTTTCCACAACTTAACGGTATCCGGTATACAATGCCCGTGCACCAATCCACGTATCTGTTGTGGTGCAGTTTTGCACATTTAGGTTTCGCCAATCTATTTGGATTAGTTTTCTGGCATAGGCTACCTAGTTTATTCGGCGCCGAAAACACCACGTTGATGTCTGCTCGCTGTCCTATTTTCTTTAGGTTGTGAGAGACACAATGAATGTACGGCACTACAGCGATCTTTCTACGATTAACTTCCTCTCTCGTCGAGGACACGTCTTCACCCAGACGTACCTGCCTGAGCATGCTTTCTGCTACTGATACTAAGATATGACTTGGGTAGCCAGCCTCCTGAAGTCATGTTGCTTGCAACCTGAAGCGTGCATCCATTAGATGTGGGCATGACTTCTACAAAGTGTTCTTAAAACAAAGCTTTGCCACCCCCCCTTTTTACGAGTTTCAAATGATTTGAATGAAAAGCCAAAAGTTGCTTGTTAGCTCTAGGATGATAAGAGCAACACGTGTGGTTGTCGGTAAACACGAAGTTAATGTCAAGGAACCTTATGGTCCCGTCAGTAGGCACTTCACATGTTAGTTCTAGTGGACTAAGGCAGTCGCGTACATGGTTAAACACACTAGCACACTCAATATGAAAGCGCTCTGATGTGCAGTCTAGAAAAAATAAAAATCGTCCACATATCTAAAAATCCTAAAAACGCTCGTGCCTTGAACGCGCTCCAACATGGCTCTGTCCAACTCTGCTAAATAAAGGTTGCTGAGAACAGTGAAGCGTTTGTTGGGGGGGGATAGTTGGTATGACATAACTTGTAAAAAATGCCCCCCACCTCCCCGAAGGGAATCGTGAGGAAATGCGAATGCCTTTCGCGCGCGCTTCACTCCATTTATATATGGTGGTAGTGGTTCGAAGAAGGAAAAGGCGCCTAATTTCTGCAGCCTGGTCGGGAGCACGGCCCAGTGCCTTTTTTTTTCTTGCTTTTTTTTCTGTTTTTTTTCTTCTTTTTTAAATTTTTTTCTTAATTTTCTTTTGTTCTTTTTTTTTTCATTTTTTTCTTTTTTTTATTTTTTTTGAAATTTTTTTTCCATATATAGCTCCGCCGAGCTCCCGCGATGCGAGCGCCCTCACGCACCAGAGCGCGCTCCTCCTCTCCACTCACTATAACACCTGCCGAGGCCACCGCGGACAACGCCAACGCCGGATGCCTGACATAGCCCGACTAAGAAATGCATTCGCATTTAAAACTGGGGATGCGTAAAGCACGCAGCGATGGAGCGGTGTTTCCTACTGGAACATGCCAATCGCTGCTAATGTGCAATGAGAGACAGAAGACTCCGACTGGACACAGAGACTGGCAGTCCGCTTTTAGTTAACGCGCACGCTGCGAATTTTTATTGTTCAACAACGCACAGGAGAAATCTCCCACCGGCACCACCTTGGAGGTCAAGATCCATTGCCATATATACGGGGTGGCCAGTGAACGGTTGTGCAGCGCGAGCAGTCGGTTTTTTAAACCAAGAAACTCGCTAGCAGACGCTGCCTGTGTCGGCGTCGCGAGGTGAGAGAGGGAGAGAGGGAGAGGGGGGGGCGTAGGAGAGGAGAGAGAGAGGGGGGGCGCGCACGCGCAGTGGGAGTGTGGACGCTGCGGGCAGAGATGCCTAGAGAAGAGAGGGGGGGAGCGTAGGAGAGGAAAGAGAGGTGGGACGCGCATGCGCAGTGGGAGTGTGGACGGCGCGGGCAGGGATGCCTAGAGGAGAGAGGGGGGGAGCGTAGCAGGGGAGAGAGGAGAGAGGCGCATGCGCAGTGAGGGTGTGGTTGCCGCGGGGAGGGATGCCTAGAGGAGAGAGAAGGAGAGAGGAGGTTTTTTATTTTAATTTTTTTGAAAGGGTTTGCGCATGCGCAGTAAGGGTGGTCACGCCGCACACCACCACCACCGGATTAAGCTTCGCCATAAGATGCTTCACATCTAACACCTGCCGGCGCGCACACCTCCTCAACCTATCCTCCTCCTCCTCCTCCGCGGACAACGCCGCACAACGCCAACGCCGGATGCCTGACATAGCCCGACTATGAAATGCATTCGCATTTAAAATTGAACTGCGCTAGAGACGAGACACCAGAAACGAAGTGACGATCGCAGTGCCAAGAACAGGTGCCAAGCATGGCCCTATACAAACTCCCTGCTTTTGCAGGTACGGGCTACCATCTTTTTGGACAAACGTAGACTTCAGGTAAACCGTCAGTAGCTCTAAAAAGTCTTTTACATTGGTGCCTGCTGTTGTTGAAAACCGACGCAGGTAAACAAATCGGACTGCAGCAGGGAATAATAAAGGTCTTCCACGCCTACAGAAAACGCCTTCCGGCTCCTATCCGCATTATCTCGAATAAACTGAAAAACATCATCCGAGTTCTCGGCAAGGAAAGGATCATTCAGTTCAAGGACGTTAAGCTTATCCTGAAGGTAAAGTTCGAGACATTTCTGCCATGTCTCTTTCTCGGAAATTATTGCCCGAAGCGGTGCACCACCCTTATGTGTTTTGGCGCTAAAGAAGACTTCCAAGAAGTTGTTTTTTGCTTTTGTCAATACCTTTCAACACGCCATCAAGGTTCCAATTTCTTGCACAATAGCTTGGCTTTAGCTTTCACTTTCTTTATAGAAATACCCGCACGCTCAAAAAATACTGAATGGACCGCTTCCTTAGCTTTTCGATTAAAAGAATCATGGGAAAACCCGGCAAATCCTCCTTCCTTATTGGCAGTTACAACGCACAAGGACTGTTCTTTTAAATAGGATTCAACGTACTTCAAAGGTAATTTGTGACGCATCCGCTTACATAGTAACAAGGCGTCGATACCTTCAGAGTTCAACCGCGTGGCCTCGTCTTCGGAAGCTCTTCGAGTTACTTGGCGCACGATGGGGAGAAGCGCTGGCTTGGTCCTCGTTGTTTCCGCGGCGAATTTCGGTCCCAGGCTGCAGTACTTGACGCACACCATCCGGAAGAACGATGTCTTCAGGAACGTGGAGAGCTCCAGTAACTGTTTGCCGACGCTGACTTGCATGAGCTCGTAACCGACGCAGCTGAGGTTGCCACAGGTGCTCGGTAGTTTGCTCCGCAAGGCTCAAATACTGGCGGCCCTGAGTCCTCGCCACAGACGGCTAGAAGGTTCTTTGCAGTAGAGCATCCAGGTGTGCTCTGTAAAAACGAGCCTGTCTCAGCCATTCCGCACGCAGAATTTTGAGAGCTCTTCGTCCATGTCCGCTTGAAGGGAGACAACACCCAAACAGCATCTTGACGGCGTCCGGTAAAATTTTGTTGCGCAAACAAAAGCCAATACAACGTGCCTTGCATACAGCAGGGGCAATAAGGGCAACAGTCCCACATGGGTCCCGGAGTACGTGCACGAAAGGGCCCGTTGAACAAGAAATAAAGTCGAGTAAAGTTGCAAGGCGGGCTTGTTGGTACGGCATACTTGAAAAACACTGGTAGCGCAAAGAAACGGGACACAAGAAAAAACACGGAGACACACACGCAGCGCTACACTAAAGAAAGTGAAAGCTAAAGCCAAGCTATTGTGCAAGAAATTGAACCTTGATGGCGTGTTGAAAGGTATTGACAAAAGCAAAAAATAACTTCTTGGAAGCGTGGCTTTTTGGGCTAGTTGGTTATACGATTCAAAACTTGTTGGCTTGGCCTGTTGTGTCTTGCTCGTCCGTGTGTTTAGCGCTATGCCCCGTTTTGAAACTTCTTGGAAGTCTTCTTTAGCGCCAAAACACGTAAGGATGGTGTACCGTTTCGGGCAATAATTTCCGAGAAAGGGACATGGCAGAAATGTCTCGCCCTTTACCTTCAGGATAAGCTTAACGTCCTTGAACTGAATGATCCTTTCCTTGCCGAGAACTCGGATGATGTTTTTCAGTTTATTCGAGATAATGCGGATAGGAGCCCGAAGGCGTTTTCTGTAGGCGTGAAAGACCTTTATTATTCCCTGCCGCAGTCCGATTTGCTTACCTGCGTCGAGAAATGTATCGATCAATTCGGAGCTGCACGGTTTTCAACAGCAGGCTCCAATGTAAAAGACTTTTTAGAGCTACTGACGATTTACCTGAAGTCTACGTTAGTCCAAAAAAGATGGTAGCCCGTACCTGCAAAAGCAGGGAGTTTGTATAGGGCCATGCTTGGCACCTGTTCTTGGCACTGCGATCGTCACTTCGTTTCTGGTGTCTCTTCTCTAGCGCAGTTCAATTTTTACAAGTTATGTCATACCAACTAGCCCCCCCAACAAACGCTTCACTGTTCTCAGCAACCTTTATTTAGCAGAGTTGGACAGAGCCATGCTGGGGCGCGTTCAAGGCACGAGCGTTTTTAGGATTTTTAGATATGTGGACGATTTTTATTTTTTCTAGACTGCACATCAGAGCGCTTTCATATTGAGTGTGCTAGTGTGTTTAACCATGTACGAGACTGCCTTAGTCCACTAGAACTAACATGTGAAGTGCCTACTGACGGGACCATAAGGTTCCTTGACATTAACTTCGTGTTTACCGACAACCACACGTGTTGCTCTTATCATCCTAGAGCTAACAAGCAACTTTTGGCTTTGCATTCAAATCATTTGAAACTCGTAAAAAGGGGGGTGGCAAAGCTTTGTTTTAAGAACACTTTGTAGAAGTCATGCCCACATCTAATGGATGCACGCTTCAGGTTGCAAGCAACACGACTTCAGGAGGCTGGCTACCCAAGTCATATCTTAGTATCAGTAGCAGAAAGCATGCTCAGGCAGGTACGTCTGGGTGAAGACGTGTCCTCGACGAGAGAGGAAGTTAATCGCAGAAAGATCGCTGTAGTGCCGTACATTCATTGTGTCTCTCACAACCTAAAGAAAATAGGACAGCGAGCAGACATCAACGTGGTGTTTTCGGCGCCGAATAAACTAGGTAGCCTATGCCAGAAAACTAATCCAAATAGACTGACGAAACCTAAATGTGCAAAACAGCACCACAACAGATACGTGGATTGGTGCACGGGCATTGTATACCGGATACCGTTAAGTTGTGGAAAGAGTTACATAGGTCAGAAGGGCAGGTGTATTAACGACATGCTGCGTGAGCATAACAACAAAGTGAACAAGATACCACCAGATGGGTTCCTGTCGCTGCATTGCAAGAAATGCAAGTGTAAACCGTGCTTCCAAGATGTCACCATCTTAGGTAGGAGCGGGTGTGAAGTGGCACGCTTAATTTTAGAAGCTGAATGGATAGATAGCGCTGGTAGTACATGTGTTAGCACTACGTCGATTGCGCTCTCAAGGAAGGTATTACAATACCTGCGCATGAAATGACGGGCGCGATAAATGAATTGTGCGTTTTTTCTGGTGCGATATTCTTCTTATGCATGATTAGTGGCTCAAATGAGAAGAACAAAATGCTGATGAAGAATCGTTTGTGCTCGTACACGTGTTAGTGCATGTGTGTGCAAAAAAGTGCACGTGGTGCCCGAAAATAACTCAGTTGTTGGAAGTATAGCGCTGCGTGTGTGTCTCCGTGTTACTTCTTGTGTCCCGCTTCTTTGCGCTACCAGTGTTATTCAAGTATGCCGTACCAACAAGCCCGCCTTGCAATTTTACGCGCTAGTAACGACAACGTCGACGATTTCAGTGTTGTTATCGTGGCTTAGACTGGCGGCGACGTCTGGTAGCGGCTTCACTTCCGATTATTTGTGTTGGTGTGTTGGTTCGTCTGAAATCCTACGTCTTCGCCGCGCCGCTATGGTGTAGCGCCGCTTCGAATGATTTGTCGTATGCTCGTCAGCGCGTGATAACGCGCTGACGAGCACACGACAAATCATTCGATCACGATACGACAAATCATTCGACAAATCACCCCTCATGTAAAACCCTGTGTACAGGGTCCTTGAGGTGTTTTCAATAAATAAATAAATAAATAATTTCGAGCGCGATCTCAACAGCATTACGCGCTGGCATACCGCGAAACAGTTGTGCGTGACATACACCAGGGCGTTTCCAATACCGCAGGAAGGAATGTCGCTCCAACACTGTAAACTGAAAAAAGCCGGCAGATCCCACGCACTGTGGGAATCGATGTAATGCGAAGCAGCCAGGAAGGAGCAAATCATGCTTTACATAATTTGCATGGCATGTTTTACATGTTACGACCTGTCATTTGTGTTCGTCATACAGCCACGTCCCGATATACCAATTTTGGTGTATGTCAAGCTAGTGAACTGGACGCAAGCGCACCATGAGCGTGGCATGTAAATGGCATTGCAGATGACATGCATGCCAAGATTTTCATGTTACCACCTGCCACTTATGTTCGTCATACAGTCATGTCACTCAATACCAAATTTGGTGTATATTAAGCCAACGAAACGGCCGCGAGCGTGCCATCAGCGTGGCATGCAAGTCATGTCGCACATGACAAGTCATGATTTCCATGTTACCAATTGTCATTTATGTTCGTCATACAGTCATGTCACTCAATACCAAATTTGGTGTATATTAAGCTAACGAAACGGCCGGCGAGCGCGCCATGAGCGTGGCATGCAAGTCATGTCGCACATGACAAGTCATGATTTCCATATTACCACTTGTCATTTATGTTCGTCATACAGTCATGTCACTCAATACCAAATTTGGCGTATCTCAAGCTAACGAAACGGCCGCGAGCGCGCCATGAGCGTGGCATGCAAGTCATGTCGCACATGACAAGTCATGATTTCCATATTACCACTTGTCATTTATGTTCGTCATAGAGTCATGTCACTCAATACCAAATTTGGTGTATATCAAGCTAACGAAACGGCCGCGAGCGCGCCATGAGCATGGAATGCAAGTCATGTCGCTCATGAGATGTCATGATTTTCATATTACCACTTGTCATTTATGTTCGTCATACATTCATGTCACTCAATACCTAATTTGGTGTATATCAAGCTAACAAAACGGCCGCGAGCGCGCCATGAGCGTGGCATGTAAATCATACTTTTCATGACAAGTTAGTCATGATTTTCATGATATGACCAGCCATTTACGTTGGTCATACAGTCATGTTATGCCATACCAAATTTGGTATAAATCCCATTAACGATACGGCGGCTAGATAGCCAGATAGAGAGATACGCTCAAAGTCGCCGAAGTTCGCTAAGAAATGCTTCGCATTGAAAAAATTCCAGGTGTGAGACCCCCCCCCCCCCCCCCCGCATTGGGTGTTTTCATACTCCAGCCTTCCGGAGGAGTAAAGCGTTTACTCCGGCTAGACGGAATTATTCTACGGTGCCTCTGGAGTATTTTTCGCTGTGCCTTCAATTTGGCGGGCCGGAGTTCTTGCGTGGCACATTCAGAGTATTTTAAGAATTTTCCTTACTCCGTAAGACAGAATTGCAATGAGACGCTAGGCAGCTTTTTTTTTATTCTCTGATATGCTGTGAGTTTCTCTACTCTATGCTGATTGTGTCACACGTTGGTTAGATGAAGGAATTCTCTTGCAAATACGGCAGAACCACTGAGTATTTTTTTCCCGCAGAGGTCTAGCAGATGAAATTTAAGACAACACTTGAGTTTTGTAGTTTGATTTATTCGCTATAAGCAGCAGTTTTCGGTTGATGATCCAGCATTTGCGAAAGGAAGACAATAAGAAACAAAGATACAAAAAGCCACCAAAAACCATATAGAAGAAGACAGATCACGTGAAACCAACAGCACTCAAGGTTTAAGCGCAACGCGTTGAAGTGAAGCCCCGAGTGCTGCAAAAGGATTCACAACAAACGAAGGAAGCGTAGTCACCGGGAACAGCTGTTCACCATCCCCGAAGGACCATCCATCAGATTTATTGACGGCGCAAGGGTTCAGCTGATTGCTTCGTGCATAATTTAGCAAAACAAAGTAGTAGATGAGAACTGCAAATCAGGCCAAAGGCACGAAAATTCTATACAGGGTGCCAGTCCATGAGAAACTCCAGGTTCTTACAGCATAGTCAATACCAAAATTAACAACGAAGTTTGGCAGAGCAGTGCTACTTTAAACGGACCACAGAAAAAAAGACAGAACGAGTGCTGAATATCAACGAGCAGATCCCATGTACACTGGTGTCAGCCAGCCGCCCAATGATAAAAACACACCACGCCCCGAACGAAGTGCAAAACGCGCAAAATTTTTACGTATATTTCTAAATCGAGATCTCTATTTTTTTGCTGGGCCGTTGAAAATCATTTTTTTTTCAGTAAAATGAATTTCGGCACTCTCGAAGGCAGTATCAAGAATACCTCTCTAGAATCACTTGATAATTTTTTTAAAATATTATTACTGATTATTACTGTCGCATTTTATTCTTTGCTTATCGTCCTACTATGCGCACACTAAGCGCTTAAAGTTTGTATGCTTGCGGCCGCTACTTAAGAAAAGCGTACTTCCCTTCTGATTTGCAAAACAGGCTTGGGGGGCAATTTTGAGTTTTGTCTTTTTTTTTATTTGCAGCGCCCGCTCTGTCGTGAAACTTTTCGTAATGGACATTTTTCAAAAATAGTTTCCAAACGAACAGCCTCGAGCACAAATTACAAAAAGGATAGTCCTACTTAACGTTACGAATTAACAATAAAAGCTTACGCCACATATATGCCACCTACGCCATTACGCCACCCATGACAATTGAATCTTCAGTATACAGCATTATTTTTTCACGTGAGACCGGAAGCTCAAGTGACAATTTTTTTAGAAGTATCGCCGCAGCCACTGCGGCGCTACTTCTTGCAGACAAGCGAACGAGTTCTTTACACTTCTTTCGAGTTTAACAAAGAAGGGGATAAGCACTACACACTAAACGCTAAGAATAAGCAGTCCAATTGGGTATTTGAGATGGCTTGGTGCTTTTCCTCACCAGGTACTGCTGGGACGCGCCTTTTTTAAAAAAATCGTCCCGTGAGCTTCCGGTCTGATGTAACATGGCGCACGGTTTCCTACGCGTCCGGTGCGCTCAGTTTCGGCATCGCCTTGATTGCGGCCTTAAATTTCGGTGATTATTAAGTCAAATTACGTGATTTTTTTTTGCAATTTTTAAATAATGTAGATGTCGTTAATTGTCACGTCCTTCAAGTTTTCCGCATAAACAACGGCCCTCGAGCTAATAATTAAAAAGGTAAAGAACGATTTTTGTTAATTCTCATTTGAATATAACTTTAGGTGCGGCAAAGTTTTTCCTCCTCGACGTAGAGTTCGTTCGCGAAGATGATAGGGGCCTGACTGTCTTAGCATTTTTATAAAAAATCTGTAGTGTTTGAAAAAAAATGATAAACACCCTGTACACTGACAGAAATGAGGGAAGGTCGACCAGTTTACTCAACACATAGGTCCTTGCAAACGTCTGGCCGAAGGCCACGGATGGTGTTGCACGCCAAGGCATCACGACGTGTGCACCAGGATTCGAGGAATATCCTTCTCCCCGTCTTTTTTACCCAGGACAGAGTCGTTGCACTGCCCAGGTCAAAACTATCTATTGTCTTGTGCACTGTTCATCAGAGAGAGATAGACAGAAGTGTTTTATTCTCAGAGAGAAACGGGACTTGAAAGTACCTGTCTGGTCGGGAAGATAAATTGAGATTTGACACTGCCTCCAACACTTCTCCTCCACCCCCCCCCCCCCCCAAAACAGCTACATACACGGCCTTGGCAGCAGGACAGAAAAGCGAGAAAAATGCCGCAGCGCAGTAGTACCCTCTCCCCTCAGCAACACGGAAAGGACTGTCTCAAGTAGGCGCCCTCTCTTTTCCCTTCATTTTACTTCACTACCCTGCTCCCAACGACGCTGAGCCGTGCTCTCAAATGGGTTCGAGAAATAAGCGTTTTTCTTATCCTCAAACCATTACTACCTCACTATCGCCCATACACAGAAACGTCAAGCGACCCACAACCCGTTTTCCTTCCACGCTGCCGCCACGTTCCTTTCGCATTCCCCGTCACCCACAAACTCGTCTCGTCAGCCCCCCTCTCTCCCTTTCTTGTTATGGACGCACCGCATCCTTCCAAATGTCAATTGCATTTCTACACGGCTATCTCAAACACTACTTGTCATATCAAGATAATTTCTTCACCAAAATGAGTACGTTTATGCCTTCTAAAAGAATGCACCAAACACATTTCTCTAGCTCAATTCACTAAATTTATAAAAAATGCTACGGATTTCAGTTATTCATGTTTCATTAGTTCAGTTTACATGGTAGATCAAAAAAACTTATACGTATCGATAGACCTCAACCTGGAGTATACTAATATCGAAAGCGGATAAAAATTACTGTTCATTTATACTAACCAGACCAAAAAGAACGTTTTACCAATGAGGATTACTTATAACACTTAATAACTTTGTTGAATCATAATGGAACGGCAGCGCCACCACACACGGACAGAGGAAAGAAGGTGCACGAAACACAGCGCTGAACTCCACTGAATATTTCATTTCAGAAACGACACTTATAAGAACAACCACCGTAAGCTTCCCGCATGCGCGAACTGAAGGAACGCACAAACCACTGCGTATCAACAAAACAACCAAGCGAACACAAAAAAACCTTCTACATCAAAGTCACATGTACTGGTTTAAAAATTCATACAATCAAGTAACGTCCCCGATGGTTCACTGATGCATGGATCAGATTGTTTCCTAATGTAATAAGCCTCGTTTAACGCTCTTACAAACTTGTTGTTATGCCTCTTTAAAATAATTACCTCATTAAATTTCGGTTCGCACCCCCCAACTGTTAACATGCGAAGCCAAATGAACACGCGAATAATTCAAAGAAGGATTTCACTGCGCATCTTTCGGCGCATTACTGAACCTGCTATTGTGAGCCGAGATTCTATGATGTGAGGATCCTTGGCAGAAGTAAAGATGAAACTGCTCGTGAATTTCAGGAGGCGTTCCACGCAAAAGAGAAAAATTCTGATTATGTCAGCCAAACGTCTGTTTCACTGTATAACGCGGAACACAGCTCGTTTAAATATTTGCTTTCACACACCCCCTATGGCTTGTGCGATGTTGAAGGTGCGCCTGCACATTGGTAATAGTATATATGTGCCACACTTTCCTAGTCTCTATCAAAATTGTGAGTAAGCGCCTGTCCCGTCGTCATGTGTTTATTACTCTGTGTGATTGTGCTTAAGCGCTACAAAAAATGTCTCTTAGAATGACACGACATTGCTATGGGAACGACTAATTTTGCCCATCGGCTTGATCGACACCATCAGAAGAGCGTGCGCACCGACGAAACCATGAAACTCTTCTGTAAACCAAAAGAAATTTTTCCACGATTTTATGTCATCCATTGTGAGAAAACAGATATGCCTGCACGAGTCATCTCTCCGTTCGTCGTCTCAGGATCCTTGACAGAAAACGTAGGACCAGGATATAAGATCACCAGAATGGCTAGCGGAGAATTCATGTTTGAGGTTGAAGATAAGCGGCAATACCGCAAGCTCACCCTCCTTCAGACATTAGGAGAAACACGCATTTCTGTAGCCCCACACCGACCTATGAACGCTGCGCGAGGGAGTTGTATCTGATGCAGACCTCCTTCACCTGACTGAGGCTGAACTCTTGGAAGGACGGCAAAACCAAAATGCGACTAATGTGTGAAGAATTAAAATAAGGCGTGACAACCTAGACACCCCAACAATACATATAATCCTTACTTGTTTGTCCCGTGATGTACCTCAGACCGTTGAGACTGGCTGCATAAGGTTAACTGTAAGACCGCACATCCCAATTCCGAGGAGATGTTATCAGTGCCAAAGGTACGGCCACGGATAGCAGAGCTGCCGTGGCCAACTCACCTGTGCTAAATGCGGAGTTCAAGGCCTTACCTCCGACAACTGCAATGACACAGCACACTGTGAAAATTGCGATGGATCTCTTGCCGCGTATTCGAGATCTTGTCCACGGTGTAGCAATGAGAAGGATATCTTCACGATGAAAGTAAAAGAAAAAATATCGTTTAAGGAGGCCCGAGGGAGGTGCTCTATATTTCACGGTCCGTCTTATGCTGCGTCTGGGGGCCGTGATCATGTCTGCAGCCGAGTCATGTCCGCAGTTAAGGGGCAGCGTTGCACCGGCCTTCACCGTTTGCTCGGACCGCACGTGGCGAGCCGGCTGTGGTGTCCGCCCCCTCCCCCCCACCTTGGTGGAACTATAGTCGGTGACAAGCTAAGAATAAAAAGTAAACTCTACCGCTGTTCAATTGTATCATGCGCGTCCAACTACAGCCGCTCTTTACCATGACGTAACGGTTAAGACGAACCAATGAAAAATGAAACATGGCGCCGTTCGCGGCGAGAGGCGAGGTACCGCTGCACCGAGACCGAGAGCAGTTAATTCGATTTTCTGTGGCGTCTCTTTCTACCAGAAGAAGCTCTTTCCTAGTGTTATCCGCACGTACGTAGCATCGTCGTCGCCGGTCGTCATTCGATGCAGTAGAAGCTTGTGACTGCCGCGTTTGAAGTGCAGCGAAGCCAGCGAAGCGGCAGCTAGCTGCTCGGACGCTCCATCGCGTTCCGTCGTTTCGGCAGCGTCAAGTTGCATCACGGCGTGTGTTCCTTCCATCGCTCGGATGCACCGAGCAGATCACCTGAGTGTCACCATATCGGCGATTGTCGCGTTCATTCGTGTGCAGTGAGGTGAAGTCGGAATGTCCGCGTCTGTGCTCGATTACCGTCTGCAAAAGCAATAGCATTAGCGTTGCCACATGTGCGTGCGTGTGTGTGTGTTACTTGGAGCTCACAACGTGGGAATCTTGGTGATCTACTGCGCAATACGCGGTGCTGTGCGTCACTATGAATGGCGTATGTGCGGACAAAGCGAAAGAGAGCGACCATCATAACCCGTTCGCGCAACACAGTGCGAAAGTAAACAAACCAGGTATGGAGAACATGCTGTGGTGTGTGCATTATAAGGAGATAATTGTGGTCATCCGGTGCATGTGTGATTATGTGACGTGTGTCCCCAGCCCAGAATGATGTGCTAGGTTGAAGTCCCCGTCGCGTAAGTCTCACGCTCGATGCATGAACGCCTTGCACGAAAAACGCCGTGCGAGGTAATCGTTGTCTACAAACAGCGATGCACGCTACATAATATCGCTGTGACGCAGGAACTTTCGATTGCATGGATCGCGACTGCAACTGAAGTGACGCGGCTAAAACTATCACTGAGTAAAAAAAAAAAAAAAACTTTTGTTTATAATGGCGTTGCATCATACTTCACGATGTCATATTTGGGATTCTGCTTTTGTCTAACGTGCGCTTTCTCTATTTTGTGTGTATTGCGTGCATATATTACGCAGTGATAATTTGTTTATCTTAAACTACAGTGGACTCTCATGAAGCTTATAGTACGTAGACCTTTCTTTTAAATGCTTACTCTTCTTGTGATGCACGTCTTTTTTGTATGGTCTTTTGGCTACTCAATTTTTCATGTCTACATCTTCTATTTTTATTTTGTGTGTCATTTTCCTTTTTCTCTCTCTCCCTGCTTGGAGGACGATGCTATAAAAGCGCATCGAAGCTGCGTAAATTGTGCCTTGATAAAGAGCAGTCTCCGATTGACACGTTGACAAATAAACTGTTGCTTTTAGAAGCGTATATACTTTTCCTGTTTGTCTTACGGCTATTGAAGACAGCCGATAGCCTCTTCGCAAGATATATATATATATATATATATATATATATATATATATATATATATATGTATATATATATATATATATATATATATATATATATATATATATATATATATATATATAAATGCCTTTGCGCAGAGACACACATATATACATAGAAGGTAGGGGCCCTCTCCCATCAAAACTGGGCCCCCCTGCTGTAATGCCCACTGGGGCGGTGCAGGTACGTAATCAATAATTCATAAAGAAATAAAACAGTTGAACGTTCAAGGGCTGAAGGAGTCGTGGCAGCGCCAGTGCAAGTTATCGAAGCCAGAAACAATCTCACGTAAAGCTTTTAGTCACTGCTACTTTAGCCGCGTACATCGCCTTGGTGTATCCAGCGTATCCAATGACCTGCACAGTTAAGCACCATGAGCGCTGCGCGCTGCTATTTCGTTGAAGCGACGTCAAACGAAGCCTTGTCGTTTACCTCAAACACGATGACAACCACGGCAACTCCAGACGCAAATATGATATTCATGGCAACACAAGAATCGAAATTCGCAAAGGCAATCTCAGAACCCTTTGCTATTGTTCGCTTTGAGTTGTTGTTGCCATACTTACTGCAGACAATGAAGAAAACTGGCAGCGAAATTTTCGTAAAAAGAAAAAGATTGCGAAAGACTTTATTACATTTAATTAATGTCCCTGTGTCGTTCTCTGAAACCGTAAAGAAATGTTTCCTTTATATTAATTATACGTTAAATGTGGCATTCTTTGTTTTAATACCATAATTGGCGCTGCACAGAAACGTAGCCTTTGAGACGCACATTACTTTTTCGTAGACTCTGAGATGACCGCGGCGGGGGGTGCGATTTAAACAACAGATATATTGTTCAGGTGACGCTGAACGCCGTGCGTTCACAATTTCTTTCATCTAGCTTTCCTTTCTTTATTTCAATATCAGTGCAGTATTGGAAGATATTGTTTGTATGCGTGAAAATTATTGCCAGCGTTCAGGAACTACTTCGTTTGTAGCGCGGAGGCATGCAAAATATGAGCAATGCGGCCACGTGGGCGGAGCTTATATTTATTCTTAGGCTGTCACCGACTATAGTTAAGTCTACTCCACCCACCCCGTAAGAGAGCATGGCGAGCACAGGGACGTCGCGCCTTAAGAGCACGTCTTACTAGACGAGGTCTCGCACGAGAACACCCAGCCCGCACGTGCGGGCATCCAGTGCCTCCAAGGAGGCAATGGAAAAAACACCGGCACTGCAGGTGCCAAATGCTTGGCGCTGGTCGCTCGACCGCGTCAAGAAAACCAAAAGCCCATAACGGGGCCGGACGACGGCTCTGTTACGTAAAGACATTTGACAACATCATCAGACGTTTCCCTTTTGTACACACAGCCCCCCTTTTTAATGCGAAGCATTTCCTAGCGAACTTCGGTGACTTTGAGTGTATCTATCTGTCTAGCCGCCTACGACATTGTGCTCTCCGGACCATATCGTTGATGGGATTTATACCAAAATTGATATTGCCACGCGCGTTTCTTATTTTCATTCTTGTTGTACTCGGTTTTCGCCCACAAAGACTGTCCACATGCCCAGCGCAAACCGCGGCTGATTGTTCTAAAAGCTTCACGATTATTGTAGATCGTTGTGTTAAGATTGCGCGCAAGACGCGAACACTCTAGCTTATTCAAGAGCTTGCACGACGACCAGTGATAAGGCTAGAATGTTCGACGCATGATGTATAAAAGCCGGTGCGTTCCAGCGATGATCAGATTATCGACGGCCGACGCTCTGTTCGCCGCTCTCAGTGCCAGCGTGTATTGCTGTAGTCTGACCTTCAGTTTCCCGGCCACAAGTTCGGCCAAAATAAATAATTTCTTCTTTAACTCGCCGACTGTTGCCTTCGCGACGTCACGACCACGTGACATCTGGTGGAGGTGCTGCTTCGTCCATGCTCCGGACGCCCCCCGCGAGGTACTGACCCAAGCCCAACCCGCGAGGAAGACGACAGAAAGGACAACCCGGAAAGTCGAAGCAGCCGCAGGCAGAGGGGCCTCGAGCCAGAGTACGGGCTTCTTACTGAACACACCAGGCACTCCAAGCCAGCGACCTCAACCGCAGGAACGATGACAACCCCTGCGCCGCCTACACCGATCGTGATCCGGCAGCCTAAAGAACCACCAAAATTCCGCGGATCATCAGTCGAAGATCCAGAAAGCTGGCTGGAAGCATACGACCGCGTCGCCTCTTTCAACCACTGGGACAACGGCGACAAGCTAAGACATGCATATTTCGCTTTGGAGGACGCCGCTCGGACCTGGTTCGAGAACCAAGAGCGAAGCCTGACCACGTGGGACATTTTTCGCACCAGGTTCCTCGCCACGTTCACAAGCGTCGTCCGCAAGGAGAGGGCAGAAGCTCTGCTGGAAACACGTGTTCAGCTACCAAATGAAAACGTGGCGCTTTTCACGGAAGAGATGCTGAGACTGTTCCGCCACGCAGACCCTGAAATGCCCGAAGAGAAGAAGGTTCGCCTCCTGATGCGAGGAGTTAAGCAGGAGCTCTTCGCGGGACTGATGCGCAACCCGCCGACGAGTGTCGAGGATTTCGTCTCGGAAGCGACGACTATCGAGAAGACCCTGGACATGCGCAACCAGCAGTACAATCACCGTTCGGCTACACATTTCACCGACATCCAATGGCTCTGCTCCGCCGACCTGCGCGAAACGATCCGAGCGATCGTGAGGGAGGAACTGCGGAAACTGTTGCCCTCGCCACAACCTCAAGTGGACTTGATCACCGACATCGTTCGTGATGAAGTCCAGCAAGCGTTGGGAGTTCCCGAACCACCGCAGTCACATCCGGAGGCTATGACCGACGCTGCTGCAGTCCGCCGTCCTGTTCCCGCTCCGCGACAACATCAAGTCACCGCGTCGCCGCAATTGCATCGCCAGGCGCCGCCGCTGCCGCCACCGCCACCACCGACGCCCTACCGTCCTCCTGTCGGCCAGCGCTACGCGCCAAGGGAAAACCGACGTCTGGCGCGCTCCTGACAACCGCCCGCTCTGCTACCATTGCGGGGAGGCCGGCCACACCTACCGCCGCTGCCAGTACCGACAGATGGGGCTGCGCGGTTTCGCCGTCAACGCGCCGTGTCCGCAGCGGGGTGAACGACCTCGCGACATCGCCGACTACATTACCGGAACACAGTGGCAACAACGGCGACCATCCCGTTCACCATCGCCCGGCCGCAACATGTCGCCGCACCGCCGGCAGTACACTGGCCCAAACCGGGGCCGGTCGCCTAGCCCGTACCCGAAAAACTAGGGGCAGCAACCGTTGGAGGTGCGGTTGCTGTACGACGAACTAACGAAGACCCTCCGCCGACGACGACGACGCGACGAAACCCGCCGAACACGACGCGAAGCAGACAGAGCCCTGCCGACGGAAGCTCGCGGACTAAGGAAAACCTGACGACGCAGCATGGAAGCAGCGCAACAGTTCGACGTAGCCGTGATCCGACGCCGCGACCTAACCGCAACGCAAGGCGACGGACTAGCGACCTCGATGTTCTCATCGACGGCCACAGCGTCACCGCTCTCGTCGACACTGGGGCCGACTATTCCGTCGTCAGTGGGCCATTCGCCGCCAAGCTGAAGAAAGTAAAGACCGCTTGGAGTGGACCCGAAATCCGGACAGCTGGAGGCCACTTGATAACTCCGATTGGAGTCTGCACGGCGAGAGTCACGATCAATGACCGGACATATCCAGCGAGCTTTGTAATCCTACAACACTGCTCCAGGGATGTGATACTTGGAATGGACTTCCTGAGCGACCACGGCGCCGTCATCGACCTGAGGTCTGAGTCGATAACACTAACCTCAGAAAAAGCGATCCTGCCCCACGCGACGCCGGGGAACCGTGCATTGAATGTGATAGAAGAGCAAGTGACCGTACCGCCGCTCTCCAGCGTCATTATTTCCGTCGGCACTGGAAAACCCGCGAACGTTGAAGGCGTCATCGAGGGCGATCAGCACCTACTCCTGAACCGTCAAATTTGCGTCGCAAGAGGTATAGCTGAGCTGCGTGACGGTAAAGCAAAGGTAGTGCTGACAAACTTCAGCCACGAATACAGGCATATCAACATTGGTACGACGGTCGCCTACATCGACAAATGCGTGGCCGCCAGCAATGCTTTCGCCCTCTTCGATGCTGCCGAACCTGCTTCGACGAATCGAGGTCCCCAACCCGATTTCGACATCAACCCGAGCCTTACGAAGGCCAAGCAAGACCAGCTCAAAGCCCTACACATGCAATTCAAGGACTGCTTCTCGGCGTCGTCAAGAATTCGACAGACCCCAATTGCGAAACATCGCATCATAACAGAAGAAAGTGCCCGAACCAGTTCGACAGAGCCCGTACCGAGTTTCTACGCGCGAACGTGAGGCCGTGAAAAAACAAGTCGACGAAATGCTACGCGACGACATCATTCAGCCGTCCAAGAGTCCGTGGGCGTCACCCGTGGTTTTAGTGAAGAAGAAGGACGGAACCCTACGCTTCTGCGTCGACTATCGCCGCCTGAACAAAATCACGAAGAAGGACGTGTATCCTCTCCCACGGATAGACGACGCCCTGGACCGACTCCACAACGCGAAGTATTTTTCGTCGATGGACCTCAAAACCGGCTACTGGCAAATCGAAGTCGACGAGAGGGACCGAGAGAAAACTGCCTTTATAACACCAGACGGCCTCTTCGAGTTCAAAGTTATGCCCTTTGGCCTTTGCTCGGCACCTGCAACTTTCCAACGTGTCATGGATACAGTATTGGCGGGCTTGAAGTGGCAAACTTACCTTGTTTACTTGGACGACGTCGTTGTGTTTTCCTCGAAATTCGACGAACACCTCCAGCGCCTCCAATCCGTACTTCAAGCAATCAAGAACTCCGGGCTCACCCTGAAGCCAGAAAAGTGCCGCTTCGCGTACGAGGAGCTTCTGTTTTTAGGTCATGTGATCAGCAAGACTGGAGTGCGCCCAGACCCGCAGAAAACAGCTGCCATCGCCACTTTCCCGCCACCCACCGACAAGAAAGCCGTGCGCCGATTTCTCGGCTTGTGCGCCTACTACAGACGCTTCGTCAAGGACTTTTCACGTATCGCCGCGCCGCTAACCCATCTCACTAAAACCGACGTGGACTTTAAGTGGGAAACCGCACAAATGGAAGCATTTCAAGAACTCAAACGACGCTTGCAGACGCCGCCGATACTTGCGCACTTCGACGAATACGCCGACACGGAAATCCACACCGACGCCAGCAGTGTGGGGCTCGGAGCCGTCCTAGTGCAGAGGACTGACGGACTAGAAAGGGTTATCAGTTATGCTAGCCGGTCTCTATCCAAGGCAGAAGCCAACTATTCCACAACAGAAAAGGAGTGTCTTGCCATCATCTGGGCTACGTCAAAATTTCGCCCCTACCTCTACGGCAGACCTTTCAAAGTTGTGAGTGACCACCACGCCCTGTGTTGGCTAGCTAACTTGAAGGACCCTTCAGGTCGTCTCGCACGGTGGAGCCTAAGACTTCAAGAATTCGACATTACCGTCGTGTATAAGTCCGGAAGGAAACACTCCGACGCCGACTGCCTGTCTCGTGCCCCCCGTCGACCCACCGCCGCAGGACGACCAGGATGATGACTACTTTTTGGGAACCATACGTGCCGACGACTTCGCCGATCGACAGCGAGAAGACCCGGAACTGAGGGGCCTAATGGAATACCTAGAGGGCAGGACCACCGTCGTCCCAAAAGTATTCAGGCGAGGATTGACGTCATATTCTTTGAGAAACAACATCCTCGTAAAGAAGAACTTCTCCCCAGCCCGAGCCAGCTACCTCATCGTTGTACCTTCGGATCTGCGACCAGAAATTCTGGAGGCCCTGCACGACGACCCAACGGCTGGCCACCTCGGCTTTTCGCGCACGCTTGCAAGAACACAAGAAAAGTACTACTGGCCGCGCCTTACCGCCGACGTCGCTCGTTACGTGAGGACATGCCGGGACTGCCAGCGACGTAAGACACCGCCGACAAGGCCAGCGGGACTTCTGCAGCCCATCGAGCCACCTCGCCGGCCGTTCCAGCAAATCGGCATGGATTTACCGGGGCCGTTCCCGACGTCGGCTGACGGAAACAAGTGGATCGTCGTGGCTACCGACTACCTCACCCGCTACGCCGAAACAAGGGCCCTGCCCAAAGGCAGCGCCGCCGAGGTAGCAAAGTTCTTCATCGAGAACATCGTCCTGCGTCATGGCGCCCCGGAGGTCCTCATTACCGACAGAGGCACGGCATTTACAGCGGAGTTAACTCAGGCGATCTTGAGGTACAGCCACACAAGCCACCGCCGGACCACCGCCTACCACCCACAGACGAATGGTCTCACCGAGCGTCTAAACAAGACCATCGCGGACATGCTGGCCATGTACGTCGACGTCGAGCACAAGACGTGGGATGCAATCCTCCCGTACGTGACCTTCGCCTACAACACGGCCGTGCAGGAGACGACACAGATGACGCCGTACAAGTTGGTCTACGGAAGGAACCCGGCAACGACGCTCGACGCCATGCTGCCCAACGTCGCTGACGAAGAAAACCTTGACGTCACCAGCTACCTTCAGCGCGCTGAAGAAGCCCGACAGCTCGCCCGGCTGCGCATCAAGAATCAGCAGACGACTGACAGCCGCCGCTACAATCTTCGACGACGCTTCGTGGAATACCAGCCCGGCGACCGCGTCTGGGTATGGACGCCGATACGCCGACGTGGACTCAGTGAAAAACTTCTTCGGCGATACTTCGGGCCATACAAGGTGCTTCGACGTCTCGGTACTCTGGACTACGAGGTCGTCCCGGACGGCATTACGAACTCTCAACATCGTCGTGCGCGACCTGAAGTAGTCCATGTCGTGCGCCTCAAGCCGTATTACGCGCGTTAGCGAACCTGACGACTGGACTTATTGCTTTATTATCGTAATTTCTTTCTGTATTCTTGTGATTTCTTGTTGCATGTATTTTTCCCCGTATTCTTTTTTAAGCATCGGGACGATGCTTTTTCAGAGGGGGGGGCATTGCCACGCGCGTTTCTTATTTTCGTTCTTGTTGTACTCGGTTTTCGCCCACAAAGACTGTCCACATGCCCAGCGCAAACCGCGGCTGATTGTTCTAGAAGCTTCACGATTATTGTAGATCGTTGTGTTAAGATTGCGCGCAAGACGCGAACACTCTAGCTTATTCAAGAGCTTGCACGATGACCAGTGATAAGGCTAGAATGTTCGACGCATGATGTATAAAAGCCGGTGCGTTCCAGCGATGATCAGATTATCGACGGCCGACGCTCTGTTCGCCGCTCTCAGTGCCAGCGTGTATTGCTGTAGTCTGACCTTCAGTTTCCCGGCCACAAGTTCGGCCAAAATAAATAGTTTCTTCTTTAACTCGCCGACTGTTGCCTTCGCGACGTCACGACCACGTGACAATATGGAATAATATTGTCGGTGGGACGTTCCCCGTGCTTGGGATGTGCTCTTCGCGTACACTGTTAGCAAAAACCGTACATTTACAAGGGCTGGCTACGGGACCGAAGCCGCACAAACGCCGTTAGCGCCCCATCCTGTAGCGCGCCGCAACGGTTCCCTAGCAATCACCCAACCGAATTTCATTAGGGGACATGATAAGTAGTTATGTTTACTGTGATTGGTATTTGGTTAATGCGGTTCTATTGTACAATTTATAAGCAACCGTACCACAGCGATTTTTCTGTCGCAGCATTAAAACTTCTAACGCATGACTTCTTTGCTCGGAATCCGCGAGGCGCCCGCACGTTGCCATCGCGCTCAAGAACACTGACGCGCGCAGCACCGCGCCCACTTCTTGCGGCGGCGGCTTTGTTCTGGTGGATTGGATACCTTCCTGCGCTTTCGCTACAAGCTCCAGCCGTGCAGCGTCGACATCGTGGCAAGCTCGACGGCTCTTGTAAAAGCCCTGTACGGTAAGTTCCTATAACTTCATGTTTTTGTGGTGTGAGGGAGTTGCATATCCACAGATCACCGACCCACTGCATTCCCGTGCGTCCGCCTTTCAATATGGCGTGCCTCTTGCTACCGGCTAATCACGTTCAACAAGGTGTTGCGCAAAAGAAACATGTACATGAAAGGAACGTGATCGCGCCCGTCCTCGTTCTCTTCGTGTACGTGTTTCATTTGCGTGGCACCTTGTGTAACGATGTACGGTCGACTCACCCAGCAACATGCATTATTTCAGGCTAATGTTGTGCAAGTTGTTTTGGCGACGTTCAGCCGTCGTTCTTGGTGTTCATGTAGCTGAACCGCAGAGCTTGCTGTATAGTCAAGCTGCATGACTGGTCGCCCTGGGAACGTCGTTGCCAAATGGTGTGGCGGTGCGTGTTACTTCGTTTAGCCGTGGTGATTCGCGTCTTGTTTAGTGTGCCGTTACACGAACATGTGTCGGCATTGACGGGGTGCTCAATTGGGTCTTGCGTATCGCTCACATCTACTAAATATAGCACATGAAAGCACTGTCAGAGATGACATCCGCGCTGCGCTGGGAAAAAAATTCAGAGGGTTCGGCTGAGCACGCTACTGCATAATATGGAGTATATTTTCGCGGACCAAATGAATTACTTTTATGCAACAAGTTCATCAAGTATACTGGAGATCGTGAAGGCGTTGCTAAACTGTTTTATTACGCACGTAGAATGTATAGTCAAGCACAGTGGGCTAGTGTAAAGCGTGCAGGGTTTTTTCCTTTGACAGCCTGTACGCCTTCCGCTACCGCTTTCGCCGATCTCAAGAAAAGGTTCATCTGTGAGCTGCGGTTATCACAGCGCGACTATTTTCATCGGGGCATCGGTTCCCGCGCTGGCGCGAATCAGATTTCTTGATCGCCACTGTGCCGACATCCCGGCAATTTCCTTTAGGGCTTTGAAAGAAGACGCTTTAGGATCGCCGCGCGGTGTGATACATGTTTAGTTCTGGTCCGAGATTGTAGGGGTGTACTGCGTGAATGAGTATCTCTTACTGAGAGAGTGTCACCGCGGAAGCAGGGGTTAAATAGCGTGCGTCGATAACACATTTCTGAACGCGCCAAATGTGCGGAAGTGGAGTGGACAGGCCCGCAAATTAATTCTGTGCATCAATGAGTGAACGCGGCTGCATTGACAGTTGTGAGCGTGTCAAGAAACACCAAACTCGTCTTCAATTGTAAAAGTAGCTGTGTACTACAATATCATTCTCTGAAAACTGATAATAGTAACGTCCACTTTCCTTCTTTGCACCAAACACTTTAGAGGCAATTTCTGCTTTCAATTATATTCCAAAATAATTTTAAATGTGCAATCGTATTGAACGTGTATTAAGGTCATTTAAGTATTATTAAGTATTATTTGTGGTGTTTCCTTCCGTAATGAGTAAGTAGCTAGGTAGACCGAGTGGAAGTGCGCCTGACAAAGTACAGTGAGCATATGCCTGAACATTGCGCCTGTTTTATAGCAATTAACCTGCATGGTCCTGTTGTAAAACTTCCAGCTAGTCGAACGTCCTATACGAGACTTTATCTATTCAACTTTAACAAGTCTATACAGATCAAACCCATATGGATTCTTCTGCAATGAAGCGTCACAGTTGAGATAAAATTTTTGAAGTGGTGATGTACAAACACAAGGTGAAACAATGTAATATATCTTTCTTTTCCCACATAAATTTTCGCAGAATTTCTTTCTCCGACCTTTGGTTTTCGCTATAAGCTCTTTGACAAGTGTGACGTCATGCTGCCACCTGAAAAGCTTATTCAGGCGGTGGTGTGTCTACCTCAGAAAGAAGATGGCCTTGGGTGTGAGCCCCAGACCAAGAAGTTGTCTCAGATATGAAGTTTCACCTTGAGGAATGGAACTCCACTGTAGCAGGCTGCTGTGATTTGGCTATATGTCTCATTCTCACCCCTTTAAGTCTCTGCCAATTATTCTTATTGCTATTTTTGTTGGGCCAATTTAGGGTTGCTTTGACTATATTTCTCTTATTAAGCAGGGAGTTTTATTGCACTTTTAAACAAGCCACCATGAATCTACCTGTTTTATTTCAGATTGCGACGAGAGGGAGTCACGACAAGACCATCAGGGGACTTGCAGTTGTGAGCATTGTTGCTGCCTTCAAAAAGAAAGCAGTGGACAAGAGTAGCAGTATGGGCGAGTTTGTATCCCAGGACGATCTGAGTGTTAAGCACAACTCAGAGTAAAAGGAAACAAAGGTAGGGGGGACAAGGCGACAGTGTGAGCTCTAAGTTCCAACTGGTGTTCTTATCTTTGTTTCCTTATACTCTGTGAGTTGCTTTCAAAACTCGGGAAGTAGTGGAATTTCATGTGTCGGAATGATGAAATTAAGGTTTCTAAATATATTGTTAGCTAATGCTAATGACTTGTAATACACTCCGATTGCAGTCTAAAACTAGGAAGGGCATACTGCCTTTTCCTTGCCATATTTTTAATCCCTGATTTTTTTCTTACGAGTGTACCAAAGCCATCCTGATTGCTTTGGTACGCTAAGTAGTTTGTAATGGCGAGACTTTGCTGCTGCTTGTCATCTTAACAAGCCTTGAACATCCAGTGTGATTAATCCCATTCAATGTCATTTTTGCTTATGTTAGTCTTGTTTATGTATTACTACCTGCGATCTGCAGAGAGAAAAAATAAACTCGGTGACAAGTGGCAGAAGTTAAGGGTAACGGTACTTGGCTACTGACCGGAAAGATGCGGGTTCGATTTTGGTCAGGAATCCCAGGTGGTCAAAATTATCGGGAACCCTTCATTACGCCATGCTTCACAATCACGTTGAGCTTTTGTCACATAAAACTCTAGCAATCAATAGTAAACTTGATGCAGAATACTCGTCTATACGCTTCACACTTTTTAAGTAAGATTAGAAAAATCCATGTGCTCACCGCTCCATGGGAGTCTGAATATGGCAAGCGCTTATGGCAAAGTGTAGCGTATGTGCATTTCATATCTGTGCAAAATATAACAAACATGAACTCTGCTTCTTGCAGGTCCATCGACCGGGTCGAATGGAAAACCAAGAACAAGCATTCAACTGCTAAGTGGAAAGCACCGAGAGCGACACCCACAAATTCACAGTGTGCAATGGGCAGGGGGATTTCAGGCAAGTGTATTCAAACATTGCTACTTATCGAGATAAACACGCATAAGTTTTACACTTTGTATATCAGACATTGTTTTGCAGTGGTCTTTGTTGGCTCAAAAGAATATTTGAAGGTGACGCTTTGTGGTTTACAGATATCGATAAAAGTGCACGAAGTAGCACAGCTCTGGGTAAGCTTTCTCAGCCTTTTTTAAATTATAAATGTTTTAAAATATGAGCTGAGCCCACATTTTCAAGTGTTTATCATGTATAAAAAGCAAATAATTGTAAGGACCCTGTAATTTTCTGAACAACTTCATGTCACATGTCACATGCTACTTAAAATCATTATTTATTGCCACTGTGGTAACTGCTTGATATTCTAACTGAAAGTGATGTTTGGAAACTGACTGCCAGCAGGACAGTGGATGCCAAATAGGCCGTCATAAAAACAACTGTATATAAAATGGTGCATTATTTAAAAGCAAAATCAGTGCACCACAGTTGTTTCAAGAGATTTTGAACAAAGTCGTGGTCAAGGCCGCGCTTCAGTTAAAGAGCAGCATATGTGTAGTGTGTTTGTGTGCGATACAGCCTTGTTTATCAAACTTTCTAAACATCTAAAATAGTTTGCTTTTAGTGCACATTGCTACTGTTAAAAAATTTGGCAGATCTCGGGTACCGTGGGAATCAGTGATATGCGAAGCATGTATCACAAAGTTTGCTGTGCGGCACTTTTGAGAATGAACATAATGTTATGAGGTGGACAACTGTAGTACTCAGTAAACATATTTAGAAGTTTCATAAGCATTCACTTATCTAGAAAACATGCAAATGTGAGAACTGGTTGTTTATAGTTGCGTAATGATGCCACCACTAGAGAGCACTACCAGCACCAGCTGTGGTAGACTGGAATGTTAATCTTGTATTAGTGATGTTCTTTACGCAAACCTTAATGAAGAAGCGTATGCGGATTTTTTTTATGCTTTGAGGCAACAGGTATGAAGTGGATCGACGTTAAGTGCAGTAGTTGTGTGCACATCGAGGCCTTACCAGGAAAGTCCGCTACACTGGTGTCTGCCTGTGACTACAATGAGTCTGACATAACGTCAGCACTCACGTTAAAGCACAGACATCAGTATACGTACGTGGCAAGATTTTCACGTTATTCATGTCGTGACCAGACAGTCGTATTCCCCAAAATCTGTTACCCTTCCATGCCAATTTGTTTACACCAAGTTGGAGGCGATTACGAGAGCACCCAGACGTAGGCGGCTAGATAGATAGATAGATAGATAGATAGATAGATAGATAGATAGATAGATAGATAGATAGATAGATAGATAGATACATGGATACAAACGCTCAAAGTGCCTGCAAAGAAATGCTTCGCATTTGATACCAACATGCATACATGACTTCCTTAGCACAAATGTGAGATGATCACTAAGGCAAAAAAAAAACGCTGCTCATAACAGGTTCCCGACTTCTTTTTCCTTTCCCCAAATGATGCGCCGCCATAGCCTGGCGAGCGTTTGTCTCATCGCTTGCACAAGTTCCAATGTTTAATATTTGCCTAAAATTAAACACTGCATGTTCACACAAAGTGCCAGTATTATTTGTAGAAAGAGCTAGGCAAACTTGTGTGCTGTTGTATTCAAATTCTTTGACAGCTAAGTACCAATTATGGTTTGCTCAAAGCTCCAAATTGTTTCCTAGCACAAGTGTTCACTTTTCTTTACTTCTGTAAAATGCATTCATCTAATGACCAAGAAAAGGGACTTCAGCTGCTTTCGTGTGCTTCAAATTTTTCAGTGAAGTGATGTCATTTCAAAATCAGATTTAGGTACAATAAATGTAAGACAAACCTCACAGCTAAATGTCTTCATTGCTGCCATTAGCATAGGATGAAAGTGAACACGAGCGTTTATGACTTTCACAGTTGAAACTGCATTGTGATTAGTTAATTGTCTGAGCAAGTGTTCTGTCAGTGTGTGTTGTGTTAATGCTTACGGCAAGTTACATTATGTGGCTGCTGTCCAAAATATGCCTGTCTGGTCCTGGTCACAGCAGTCACATTTTGACAAAGGTAAAAAGTTACTGCCGTGGCCGTGATGTCCATGTACTGTGCAGTGTTAGAGCCCATTAAAGGACCCAAGTAGTCGAAATTCGATGGAGCCCTCCGCTACGGTGTGCCTCGTTATTATGCAGTTTTGGCATGTAAAACCCCACAAATTATTAGCAGTTGGTCTTTCATAGAAGCGTCATAAGCTAAGCACCTTTTACGGTGCTTATGGTTCCAACACAGAAGCAATGAGACTAGGTATTTCGGTTCATAATGCATAAAAAATGTTCAGTGTGGACCTTTATTAGGTCCACAGTCCAGCCATATCCCTGCAACTGGTGACGAAGAGCTCCACATGATGACCATAGATGAATTCTTAATGCTTACATGTGGTCATCAAAACGTGGTAAAAAGTGGCAGCGCTTATGTCTCCTTATGCTTTTACCATGGCATTTCATTTATTTTGTGAAATAAGTGGCATTTGGGCAGCAGTAAGCCTTGGGTAATGAATAATTTTGTTCAAAGCATGGCACTGATAAAAGAAAGAATGAACAGGCCTCAGTGTCGTCTACTCTCTTCTAGCATCGCTGTTGATATCGGTATCGTAAGCAGTGACGATGTGGCCTCAAATAGTTTTATGCTCAGACACGTGTACTTCGGTTCAAAGCTGGAATCGCTTCTGTTTAACAGCAATATTATCTACACCTTTTGACTGTTTGCCTGTAAGGGGAATGGTCCACGAGCACCTAGCATGGGCATGGCATTGTTTAAATGTTTACAACCCCACTTCTAGTTGCAACTATTGGCTGATCCACCTGTCAAACTTCACCAAAATCATTTCCTATTAACTTCTAGAGAATACATGTGTAACACTGCTCAGCATGTGTAAACATAATATTTTTAGATGCGAAGCATCTTATGCTCGGGGCTCTGTCCGTCCCTACCGTGTCCCGCGTCCCCCGTCCCCCCGTCCCGCGTCCCGCGTCCGGCCACTGTCATGAAGTAGGGAAGCACCCATTATGCGAACCAGAACCCTGTAGTAATATGAAGGCCGTAGACCCTAACACAGTCATCAGAGTCATGGCCGAGAGCACAGAGAGGCTGCTTAGCAATGGCTAGGCAGGTGGTGTCTGTCGCCCAGGTTGACCCCATTCCTTGAGTCATGGCCGAGAGCACAGAGAGGCTGCTTAGCAATGGCTAGGCAGGTGGTTTCTGTCGCCCAGGTTGACCCCATTCCTTAATCTTGCTTGCATGTGTTTGGAGGGGGCTTAGTCCATCCCTCCTTCCCGCGTCCCACACCACCACAGCGCATGCGCGTCCCCTCCCCCCTCTCTCCTTTAGGAATACTCTACTCTACGGAGCGGCTCCGGCGTCCCACATCTCCACAGCGCATGCGCGTCCTCTCCCCCTCTCTCCTCTTGGAATCATCTACTCTACGAAGCGGCTGACGCGTCCCACACCCCCACAGCGCATGCACGTCCCCCCCCTCTCTCTCTCTCCTACCGTCCCCCCCCCGTCCTTTCCTCAAGGAATCCTCTACGGAGCGGCGTGAACGATAGGTGGTGTGACAGCTGCTCACTCCGCTGGGGGGCGCCAAGGTAGTTCCGCGGTATGAAAATGACGGAGCGCGTGCGCCTCATTCTCTCTCCTGCGCAGCGCCGCGATGAGCGCCCGGACCACTGCCGTGAAACGAGAGCGGCGACGTTCCTCCCGCTCAAGCTAATTATCTCCCCGCTGCTTCGCATCCACACATGGTTCCCTTTAGCGGGAGATGGGAAGTTTTTTTCTCATTGCTAATTTGCTTTCTTCCAGGTCAGTCCATCTTTGAATGTACCTGTCGCCTGCATGCAGTTAAGGAGCTCATCATGCCAAACATCACCTTGAAGATGAGTGTTGAGCATCTGTTTGCTGTCTACTACTGCTTGGACATCAAGTATGCTGCATGTGCAGAGGTGACACTCGAACTTCTTCTGAGGTCAGTATCTCTTGCTTCTTATTGATTATGAGAAAATTACCTTTTTGAACAAGCAGCTCTATTCGAGAAAAGGCATCCTATGTAGGTGGAGGTGCATTAAGAGACTCCTCAGGCCATTCATTCTAAAAGACGGCGTGCAGACATGGACAAAAGAAAGATGTCAAGACACCACAAAAGCCGACTAACAACAGATGATGTGCACAAATGTGGAAAGGAAAGAAGGCACAAAAACTTACTTCGCATGCATATGCAACAGGCGAACCTATCTATCCGGGACGCGTGGGGTCTACGTGAAAGGTAACAGTTGAGGCATTTTACTTCATCTTTATGAAAATTAAACGACAATTGGTTTGCGCATGTGCTACCAGTATTATTGATATGCCATGCCTCAGTCATCAGGTGCGTTTCGTCATTGCTATGCAGGTACGAAATTGCGCATTCATAGGATTTTCGCGTGTACTTACACTCGACAATGTATAGAAAGATTAGAAGGTGAGCCTCCGGTTAGGGATCTCTTCCGTTCCAATAATCCCTGGTTAATGCAACCACCCGTCTGTCCTACATAGAAGCGGCCGCAGCTGAAAAGAATCTTACACACCACAGCTGTACGGCTGGTGTACTGGTTGGTGTGTTTTACGAAACAAATATCGGTCCACTTGTCTTTTACTTGCTCATTCTTTCTCTGCACAGTTGCACAAACTTTACCTAGATTATTGGCAGCCGTCAAGACACCATCAATGCGTATCTGCTTCGTGCTTTCTTTAGCCTGTGAGATATGCAATGAATATACAGTATATCTACGACATGCTTCTTCCTATCGGTTTCTGCAGCCATGGTCGGAGTTAACAAAACCGACTTTAAACGTTCAGCGACAGTGGCCACTACAACAAGAGGATAACCTACCTCTGAAAAGTGCGTAACCTGTTAATTAAAGCTATCGCTCATTTGGTGCTGACACGACTCCTTGAAGGCTGACTTAAGGCAAGACATGGCTATAGTCTTGCCTTAAGTCGGCCCTCACAATGCCGTGCAAGCACCAAATAAGTGGTAGCTTTAATGCACAGGTTACACGTCTTTTAGACGTGGGTTATCCTCTTGTTGCAGTGGCCACTGTTGCTAAATGTTTAAAGAAGTCGGTTATGTTAAGTCCGAGCATGGTTGCGAAAGCGATAGCAAGAAGCGTGTCATAGGTATAGCATACATTCATTGCTTATTCCACGGGCTAGAGGAAGTAGGAAGTATATATGGCATTGATAGTCTTTAAGGCTGCCACTAGGTAAGATTCGTTCCGCTGTGCAGAGAAAGAATGAGCCAGTAAATGACAAGAAGCGGACGATATTTGTTTAGTAAAAAACCAACATGTTCACTGATTACCGTACAGGTGTGGTGTATAAGGTTCCTTGCAGCTGCGGCTGCTTCTACGTAAGTTAGACGGGTTCTTCCATTAACCTGAAATTATTGGGACATAAGAGATCGTCAACTGGAGGCTCACCTTCTAATCTTTATTTACATTGTCGAGGGTAAGTACACACCAAAATTCGATGAATGCGCAATTTTGTACCTGCGTAGGAATGATGAAACGCGTCTGATGATTAAGGCATGGCATATTGATAATAGTGGTAGCACATGCGTGAGCCAACCGTCTATTACCTTGCATAAAGATGAAATCAAATGCCTTAACACTCATCATTCACATGGACCACCATGCGTGCCGGATTGATAAGTTCGCCTGCTGCATGGGCAGGTGCAAATAAGTTTTCGTGCCTTTCCTTTCCACCTTTGTGCGCATCTTCAGTTGTTAGTCGGTATTTGTGGTGTCTTGAAGGCTTTCTTGTGTCCGTGTTTGCACGCCCTGTCTTTTAGAATGAATACTTATCAGCTATCTTAGATTGTAAGGCAGTCAAAACTCGGCTCACTGTAACTAGTAAAAATTTCACTTTGAGAACTCAATATGTGTTAACAAATGTACATTCTCCAAGTGATGATGGCTCATCTCTTTGTTTATTATTGTCTTGTCCACTTGAAGTGGTACAGGCAAACATTACCCTTGCATGTGCTTAACATTGTTATATCTTGCATTGCAGTGTGCATTAGTAATATTATTTGGATAGATGATCATGCGTGGGTGCATAGATCTGCATGGATGTTAATGTACAGTGGTGGTAATGGGTTAAGTGCCGTACGAGGCTTTTTTCAAATAGGGGCTCCACTCCAGGTGATGATGGCTCATCTCTGATTGTTGTCTTGTCCACTTACAGTGGTATAGGCAAACATTACCCATGCATGTGCTTAACATTGTTATATCTTGCATTGCAGTGTGCATTAGTAATATGGATTTGGGTAGATGATCATGTGTGGCTGCACAGATCTTTATGTAGGTTAATGTACAGTGGTGGTAATGGGTTAAGTGCCGTGCGAAGCTGTACATTAGAGTTTTCAAATAGGGGCTCCAAAAGTTTGTACTGGCTTTGGGTCACGCAGGATGTTTGAGCTTTTGAACAAGGCAGTGTTTGTGTCCAGCGCTGGCAGTGTCACGATGCAAGTGCTTGGCATAGGCAAGCTACGATGACTAATGATTAAAACCTTGTATAGGAATTAGCCTCTGGTACGCAGATTCTTTCAAATTATGCGAAGCATTTCTTAGCGAACCAAAGGCATTTTGTCCGTTTCTATCTACCTATCTTTATATATCTAGCTGCTTACGCCTGGGTGCTCTCGTGGTCACCTGCTTTACTTGGTATATACCAAATTTGACATTGAAGGGTATCAACAATGACGAACCTGACTGACAGGTCATGACATGAATAATGTGACATGGATGTCACTTACTTCATGAAACCCTTTTGACAGTCACATGTGGCACATACCCACAAACTAAATGCGGGGTGTGAGCCGCAGGTGGTTGATTCATTGTTTATGTCAGTCGAGAAACGATGAGATAGACATTGGAAATGATAACACGATAACACATTTTGTGGGCAGCAGCTGCAACGTACGAGGACGCTGTCTAAGCCTTCGCTCTTTTTCTACTGCAGCTATATTCAAGTGGCTCGTGCTGTCCTGGACGTAACGGGCCAAATCTACGTACTGTCCCGTGCTTTCAACGTGGCAACTGCGTTCATCGGAAACTTCGACGCTATCTGCTTTCGTCTGCCTGTTGACTAGCGGGTAGTGCTGTTACCGTGCACAGATACTGCGGAGAGTGCATCGATCTACTGCGCCTGCGCTACCAGCTCTGGGAGCCGTATATAGTGGTCCATCGAAATTCGGCCTTCATTTGTGGGCAGCAGCTGCAACGTACGAGGACGCTGTCTAAGCCTTCGCTCTTTTTCTACTGCAGGTTAGTCCTTTTGTTTCGCTAACGTCCTATATCACTGTATTTGCGGCTGCTGCTCACGAGTGCGTTTCTTGGTTCCTGTTTGTTTTTACAATGCCTACTAACAGTGAACTTGCAAAAAAAATTGAACAGTTAGAATTGCTGCTAAACAGTAAGCTCGACTCGCTTGTTGACGATCTTGCTGCTAGGATTGGCAAGAAGTTCGAGGATCAGGGATTTGGCAACCTTGCTTCTCTAGCTGAAAGTGTGCGCTTTATGAGCGAACAGTACGACACTTTTAGAGCCTCATATAATGAAGTGGTAGCCACTAACAAGGTGTTAGCTGCTCAAAATGAAGTGCTGACAAAAAGAATCGCAGACATGGAGCAGTATAGCAGAATGAATAACATCGAAATAAAAGGCGTTCCATCATAACAGGGTGAGGACTGCACGGAAATTTTGAAGCGGGTTGCCGAAGCAATTGAGTGCCCTCTTTCTTCTGGAGACATTGATATTACACATCGTGTAGCGAGCAAGACAACTGACAAGAGCATTATTGTTCGTTTCTGCTCACGCGCAAAGAAGAATGAGTTCCTAAGTAAGGGTCGCAAAGCCCGTCTCCGGTCCTCACAAATTGGGTTTTCTGGCAGTTCAGATAAGCCCATTTACATCAACGAACACCTCACAGTCGATAACAAACGCTTGTTCAGCAAAGCGCTTGCGCTAAAAAAGGAAAACAAATGGCAGTTTTTATGGACTGAAAACTGCCAAATCAAAGCTCGCAAGTCAACTGATTCCAGGGTATTCAGATTAGCTTCGGAGGCTGATCTTCGCGTCTTGACGTAGACACTATTCGCGCGCAAGACTGGGAATATTTTTCATCATGGTCTCAATGTTATCACCTACAGAAATCACTACATTGCTCACACCAAGTAATACATCGTTTATTCATTTCAACGTGCGAAGTTTGCGTAGGAATGGCGACAGAATTTCAGCTTTTATTGACTCGTTAAATGAACCAATTTCTTTCATTTGTGTTTCCGAAACGTGGCTCGATAATTCGGATGCTAACTTATACGGTTTCTCTTCATACCAAGCTGAATACTGCCACCGCATTTCAGATCGTCATGGTGGTTCTGCTATATTTATTTCACCAGATATTCCTTATAAACGTAGGGCGGATCTTGCCCTTCATGTACATCACTGTGAATCGGTATGGATTGAAACTGACATACAGCAGAAATCGCAGAATGGTACTTTTATCCTGGGTTGCATCTACCGTTCCCCATCTTCATCTGTTCCTGATTTCCTGAGTGGGCTATCCAAGCTTCTTCATGACATTTTCCTTGAACATAAGCAAGTTTTAATTCTTGGGGATATTAATATTAATTTACTGGACATTGATAATGGCACTACAACCGCGTATACTGACTGTTTAGCAGGTTTCGGATTTGAATCGCTAATTACTTCTCCCACTCGGTATTCTACATAGAAGCTACACGCTTCTTGATCATGCTTTAACCAATATTGCACCTTCTCCATTCGCTGGTGTCATTGATACGCAGATCACAGACCATTTACCTGTCTTCGTCGCAGTTCAGGCCGAAACTCGTCAGTCCAACTTAAGCTACTTTTCCTCGAGGTTAGACCGTGATAACTTTGTTAGTACCATATATGGTACTGATTGGTCATCAATTAATTCCATGGAAGACTCAGAACTAGCTCTTGAAAGCTTCTGTTCCATATTTCTAGAAGCTGTCCGGTCTAACACAACTACCGTTAAATGCAAAAAAAACATTTTAAGTTTACCAGTAATCCATGGGTAACGAAAGGTCTGCTAACCAGTATGAGAAAAAAGAAAACTTATACAGAAAGACTAAGAAAAAACCTTTCAATGTTCGTTTGGCTGCTCGATATAAAATATATTGTAATGTACTGAATAACTTGCTAAAGAAGTCAAAACGACTATATTATGAAAACGAATTTGAAAGACATAAGGGAAACCCTAAAAAGCAATGGCAACTTCTTAAAACCTTTATGAATTCCCCAAAGGCTGATGTTACCTGTAACAGTATAAATTATAAGGGCAAATCTGTAAGTGACGCTTCTACCATAGCAAACTCTTTCAGTGACTATTTCTATGACGTATACAACAGACGTCAAACAGCTTCTGCTTATCCGATGACACGATGTAACCGCTCTTTCTTCCTGTTTCCTGTAACTGCCGATGAAGTATGCGCTGTGGTATTAGCCCTCAAGAACACCAGTGCTGGTTTAGATAATATTTCTGTTTTCCACCTAAAAATGGTTGCACGTTTCATTTCTGAAACACTTAGTATTATAATTAATCGTATTTTCAAATGCGGCATTTTTCCAAGTTCACTAAAAAAGGCTAAAATTATTCCGGTATTTAAGAAAGGTGATAAATCTGAAGTGTCTAATTATCGTCCTATTTCTATACTATCATCTATTAGCAAAGTTGTCGAAAAATTATTTTGTAAGCGGTTGAATGCTTAGACAAAAAAGTTCAATTTGTTGAATCCTTGTCAATTTGGTTTTCGCATGGAGAGTTCGACTAGCTTAGCTTTATTATCCCTAACAGACTACATTCGTCACTCACTTGACAATGGAAATTATGTTGGATCAGTTTTTTTAGACTTTAGTAAGGCTTTTGATACGATTAATCATAACATCCTTTTTCTTAAGTTGGAGTCACTTGGCATTACTGGTCCCGTGCTCAACCTTATAAAAAGTTACTTGCTTAACAGAGAGCAAACAGTATTTTCTGGTGGTGTTTATTCTAATACCAAAATTATTAATCAGGGTGTACCGCAGGGATCCATACTAGGCCCCTTACTTTTTTCGATATACATTAACGATTTACCATCACGTCTTAATTTTGCGCAGTGTGTGCTGTATGCGGATGACACTACCATCTCCATATATAATAAATCTTTACCGAGCTTAGTCTCTGAACTAAACAGTGAACTTGAAAGAATTGTTGCGTGGTGCGTTTCAAACCAATTAATCATCAATCCTAACAAAACTACGTTTATGATATTCAGAACTGTTCAACGAGTACTACCAAACAGACCTGAGTTAATTATAGATGGTCATATCATCCCGGACTCTGTGTTTCTTTCTTGGGTATTAAACTAGATTGTAACCTTAAGTTTTCTGATCATATTGCCTTCATTAAACAAAAATGTACTTTCGGTATTAGATCACTAATTAGATCAAAATCATACTTCTCTAATGTTGCGTTATTAGCATTATATTTTGCCTTCATTCACAGTCACATCATTTATGGCATTGTCTCCTGGGGTAACACGTATCACTGCCATTTGTCATCTATTCAGCACTTACAAAACCAAGCCATTCGCATCATCACTAACAGCAACTTCTTCACACCGCGGCTCCATTACTTCGTGACAACAACATATTACACATAACCGGCTTGTTTAGCTATCATCTCACTATTATGTTTCATAAACTGCTTAATAAACAACTCTCATACGAATTTATTGAGTCCAGATATCTTAGCAATACAAATAATAACAGGTTTGCGCATAGCTCTAACTTTCTTTTGCCTATTGTACATACTAACTACGGCAAAATGACCTCGACATTCACGGCCATAAAACTGTGGAATGATTTACCACTGACTATCAAAACTTCGTCTTTTCATGAATTCAAACATATGATTAAGCTTTTTTACTTACAAATCTAACTCATTCAGCATATCGCCACTTATATCGGTTATTGTTTGAAGTGTGAAGGATTTTCCCAATGCATCATTAGTATTATAACTAGTTTTGTTATTGTTTCCAGTTACTGTGCTTTATCATTGCGTTTGAATACATTTACTTTAACTATCGGATATTGTTGTGTTTCATGCGTTTCCTTTTTTGTTCACCTGTTCGCCTTTTTCTTTTTTTTTACTTGTTAACTATCATTAAGCGAGGGTCCCGCTGCAGTCTTCGACTATGGGACCCTCGTCTGTATATTTTCGTGTATCTCATTTCAATGTGCAAAAGAATAATAAAATGACTTTGACTTTGACAGGGTTAAGGAGCCTGTGCCAAAGGAAATCCGGCACCAGCATCGGTGGCATTATCGGCGAACGAAAAATTTCGATGGATGCAAATAATAATCGCAGTTTGAGCCGAACTTGAATCCATGCTTTTTGCATGGCAGTCATTTAGTCTAATGCAGAGCCGCACATTTTCTTGAAACTGCTTATGAAAAAGACCCTATGCAGGCGTGATGTTATGACAACAATTGTGGTTGCAGTGTTTGGTATTAGCTTTCATAAAATCTTATAAACAATACATATGTACTCGTATGAGTTGACAAGCTATAGTCGACCGTTGCTCAACCCCAGAGGAATAGAATAACGATCACTGTTTGTGACATGCTCGTCATCACATCATAGAATGCATTTCTTTTCAACAAAACTGGCTTCTTTGGTCTAACATGCGAGGCAACATACGTTAGACCAAAAAGTAGGGCTTCGTGTTTTCGGAGTTTATTTTCCTTGAAATTCTGAAAGTGTTTTTTCGAGTTTATTTTTTGAAGAAAATTCAGCATTCATCAGAGTTTGTTTCTCGCAAATTCCCAATTCTCCGAAATTCGGTGTTGAATTCTGCATTACAAGTTGTGGCGTCTCCTTACTAATTTTCTTTTCAATGAAACTATGTTGCTGATAATCCTGTTTTTAAATCCTTTCATTTTTTGTCGCTTCCTGTTCAGTAACACTGAACAAGGCTGTTGATGTGCACTGCACTGCAGCAAACCCGCCAGTGTACTTTCGGGGGGAGCAGAAGCTAGTCAAGCTGCTTCTCAGCTTTTTCAACCAGCCTCCCTCATCTTGATGTAAAAGAAAGGACCTATGTTTATTACTATTCTCAATACACCGATATCTTAGATAAAATTAGATCTGAACACAAAAAAAATGTGAACACAGTAAATGTATTTTACATGTCTAGAAGGTTTAACGTGCAAATACATATATATACAAACACAAATACTTTAATACAAAACACCTACGTTTGTTTGTATTACAACCTTAAAGCTTGTGGTAGACGCAAGCATACTTTACGAGGTTGCTGCCGCTGATGCAGGTGCTCTCCTTTCGATTGTTGATTGTCAGCTTTGAAAATGCCGTTCTAAAATTGGAGCTTATCGGATAAATCCGAATTGTCAAAAGTTTTACCGGCGAGTGTTTATCGGATTTATGCGGATTTATCTCGGGACACAGCGCCCTAACCATAAGCTGTCCTTATGTGCCAGTGCACCCAACAAGCCTGTAAGCTCACAATCTGCACACCACTCAATTTATAGTAAGACACTGATCCAGCTTGCAACACTAGGCTCAAATAAAAATTAAATAAATAATGAAATAAATAAATAGGGCAGTGTAGGCAGCTACTCGCCGGCTGCTTCGCATTGAATGGATTCTCATAGTGCAGGGATCTGCTGGATTTTTATTCGAAGGTTGTTATGGTAATTAATTCATTGACAATCACCATCAGTATTGCGAAACATTACTTGCCGGCATCACCTGAGGCAATCCGAGTTACCAAGTGCCTACGAGCACTCAAATTGGCTACCGAGTCTAAAAACATGGGCTATTTTCTGACTGACCTTTGTTGTATGCATGAGATGGGAGAAAGCGATAGCCTACGCCACCATTTATTTATTAAGAACTTTTTCAGTTCATTAATCGGGGGAGTTTGGTCTTGGACAAGAGCCGTTTTTTCAATGGGTGGCACCACATTTGTTTGGTGAGCTTTTGTAGCAGCCTGTGGGGCTCTTGCTTAATTCGAGAAATACCTTGCCCAATGACCACCTTAATGCATTTTAGGCCTCACACATGCGCAGTGGCCTTGACACTATTTCTTCAGGACCCCTTTCAAAAACCCCTGATTATGTGGAATACACCTTGCTTCACATGTTAAGTGCAACCGTGATGGTTCTTAGCATTGCTGTTTTTCAGTGCATCTGTGACATGGCTGCCTCATGTTTATTCCAGGTACCTTGTTGGCAGATCACAAGAGAACCACAGAAGGCAAAACTTAAGCGACCCAGAAGAGCCCATTCAGCTTGCTTGGAGAGTGACATGAAAAAATAGGGCTATGTGAGTCTATATTGTGTCGTTCGGCTGACTTGAGGTAATGACTTACAAGGAACAATTAGCTCAATTTGTTCTTCCGCAAGATATGTGCAATCCACAAATGCTCAATGTATTTATATTCAAATACAATACAACTTTCAACTGACTTTTTCTGTGTTTTCTTTTTCTGTAAAAACACTATTCTGAATATTCATGCAACCTTATTGAAACATTAATTTAACTTAGTGCAGAACATTTGAAGGTGTTTGAAGGAAAACGAGAAAGCTCACCATATGAGAACCAGCCAGTTTTAATAATTATATTTGATCAATCTAACCAATTTTTTATGGGCTCTCGACCATACAAGTTCCGCTTTAGTTAGAAACCAAACACAAAACTACAACACTAGTTCGCACAACAGTATGGATGCCTTCTTATACAATTGAATGCTGCATGAGACAGAATGAAAAGAGACGCACAAATGAGTCTGTTTCAGTCGCTGGTGTATGTGGCACTCTTCCCTCCCGTCTATTTACATTGGATCACTTTCTGGTACTTGGATTATTCGTTGAAGCTGCTGTTATCAGACAGCAACGTTACGAATTAAATACTTTCGTCGCAAGCACCACGGTTCTCATGTTAGGTCCTGCATGTGCCAAGTACGGTAGGAAATATGCATTGCACGTTAAGTTATGTAACAATATACCCATCGTACGGTATCGACAAGATCACTACATAACAGCGGGTTCAAACGTTTTTGCTTGTGATACGGTATTAGCAATGTTATGAGGCGCTACAGCTTCAACAGCAGATAGTTGTGGTACGGCATTGCTAATGTTGATAAATAAGTACGGCTTCAGATCTATTCACTTGCGTTACAGGATTGGTAACGTTGAGAAACACTACGGTTCCAAAAGTAGTTCCTTGAGCTACGGCATCGGTAATGTTTGTAAGTAACTACGGCTTCATTAGTGTCCTATGCCGTAACGGGAAACAGTCTGGCATCAAGAGTTAACGCCTTGTTTTACCGTATGGTTACGGCGATTTTTTTAACAGTGTATAAGTGTTGCTGACCGCTGCACAACCGTCCTGTTTGCAGTGCTCGAGAAATGCTCCTATGAACTCATCCTCGATATGGACTTTCTATCAGCCGACTCTGTCCTGATTGACTGTGGAACCGGCTTGCCTCAGCTTGAACTACCATGTTACTATGACGCTCCACCGACACCTCAACGGCGCTTGTGCTCTGCACATTATGTACGTCTGGCACCTCAAGCCGTTACCTATGTGAACCTGAGGTCTTTCCGTCCCATTCCCGACGGCAATTACATGTTGACATCTATTGCTGACGTCCTACTGTCCAGAAATGTTGCTGTTCCGCACACACATTTGACAGTGACGAATAACTGAACGTCCCTCCCGGTGCTGAACTTCAGTTGGTGCACGCAACTTATTCCAGATGGTATGACTCTGGCCAATGTCTCTTCTATCGAAGATGCCATTTCTGCGTTCGCTGCCGACGCTTCTTTGTCCTCTGCTCGACCCTCAACTCCAACAAGCACAGCCGATGACAACATTGACAAGATGATTGCCACAGACCTCCTTCCAGCACAGAAAAAGCAGATATCCGGCGCGTGCTTAATTCTTACCGCGACATCTTTGATTTTGATGACCGCCCGTTGTGTCAGACAGGCGTTGTCACTCATAAGATCAACACTGGAGACGCCAGCCCAATTCGACGACGTCCCTATCGCGTGTCCTATGCTGAGCGCCAAGTCATACAGCGTGAAGTTGAAAAAATGCTCACGGAAGAGGTCATCGAACCACCCTGCAGCCCACGGGCGTCACCGGTCGTGTTAGTAAAGAAGAGGGACGGCAGCTGGCGCTTCTGCGTAGACTATCGCCGCTTAAACAAAGTTACACGCAAGGACGTCTACCCACTGCCGCGAATTGACGACACTCTCGACTGCCTACACGGGTCTGCCTACTTCTCATCTATTGACCTGAGATCGGGACACCGGCAGACTTCTTTCGACCATCGAGACCGTGAAAAGACAGCGTTCGTTACACCGGACGAGCTTTTCCAGTTCAAAGTTATGCCATTCGGTTTGTGTAACGCCCAAGCTACATTCGAAAGGATGATGGACTCCCTCCTTCGCGGATACAAGTGGTTAACGCGCCTCTACTATCTGGATGACGTCATCGTATTCGCACTCACACTCGAAAGCCACCTTAGCCGCCTGTCAGCTGTTCTTGAAGTTTTCAGAACCGCAGGCCTTCAACTCAACTCTTGTAAATGCCATTTTGGCCACCGAGAAATAACTGTGCTTGGCCACATTGTCAGTGCTCGAGGCGTGCAACCTGATCCTGACAAAATTAAAGTCTTTAAAGATTTCCTGATTCCACGTTCCGCGAAAAATGTACGGAGCTTTGTCGGCCTGTGCGCTTACTTTCGTCGTTTTGTCAAGAATTTTGCCGACATTGCCCGTCGTCTGACGGAACCCCTGAAAAAGACCGCACCGTTTTAGCGGGGTACCGACCAAGCAACTGCCTTCTGTACACTTACAACAAATCTTACCTCGCCTCCCATCTTGGCCCATTTTGACCCGTTGGCCCCAAGTGAAGTTCGCACCGATGCCAGCGGCCATGGCATCGGCGCTGTTCTCGCACAGCGGCAACAAGGACAGGATCGCGTCATAGTTTCTGTCATAGAGGAAAACGAAGACTGCGGGCTCCGAAGGCGCGCGCAGTAGTAATAAGCAAATAAAGAAAAAGAAGAATCTTCCTTTCGTTCGCATCGAACGCAGTTGTGTCTGTGCTTGTCTCGTCTCGTTACTGCGACAGCATACACACGTCAATGAAATGGGCCGATAGTTTCCAATGTTTTGCTTTTCCCCAAATTTGTGTACCGGGACAACTTTTGCAACGAGCCAATCATCTGGAATCTGTTACCGATTTAGCGATGGCTTAAATATAATTTCGAGATAGTAGGCTACCCATTCCGCATACCTACGCAAAAACGCATTTGGTATACGGTCTGGACCTATAGATTTCGTGTCTTTAATGTTGAGCAAAAAAGCTACAATGCCTTCGTATGTTATCTCTATCAGGCATCGGTAAAATGTACGGGGATTCTAGTGTGGGGGGGTGAAAAACTGCCTGCAGAACTATCAGTAAAGACGGATTGAAAAAAATCATTAAAGCAAGTTGCAATACGAGAATAGTCCGACAAAAGTTCATCATTAACGACAATGTCCCTGGGACCTTCATTGACCAGTGACAAATGGCGCCAGAAACGCTGCGGATCATCCTTCATAAAATTAGTCAGTCACATCATAGAAAGTTTTTTTTAGCAGCAGCCATCTTCGTGCGTAATGCAGTGCTTAGTGCTGAAATTTTATTGGGATCTTTTCTTAACTTCATTCTTTCGCGGCTAATTTTTCGTTTTAAATGTATGATATCTCGTGTTATCCATGGATTCCCTTTATTACTTTTCTTCTTTCGCATTGGCACAAACTTATTGACACAGTGAAATACGACAACTTTAAATTCAGCCCACAATGCATTCACGTCATTCGTCTCACTGATGCCTATCTAAACATGGCGAAAGGTGGTCAGTACACTTGTATCATCAGCTCTGTCAAAATTTAGAACATGCGTACTTGTACTATCAGCTTTTGGGCATACTGCGGTATGCTTTATGTCCAGATATACTAACTTATGATCCGAAAGGCCAGCCTCTACCAATACATCATATTCTTCAAATCGCCCGTCTATTAACACTAAATCTAAAATCGACCCTGAATTCCCAACTACTCGTGTACACTCTTGAACTACCTGTTGCAAATCATGACTGAAGGCTATCTCTAGGAGTAGTTCACATTGGCTTTTTTCACGAGGCTGAGCGCTAAGCTCAGGCCAGTCGATAGCTGGTAAGTTGAAATCCCCCGAAATAAAAAAAAACACAGCATATCGACGGAGTGAATGATGATGAGTGGGCGAAGCTGCGGAGGTTCATCGGTAAACCGTGAATCTTCCGTGAATTCTGCCCGGTACATCATCACCGACGTGAGATCGGGCGCGTTTATACTAAAGGGTCGATGAGAGTTATGGTGACTGAAGCAATCATGGTTACACCGTGAAATCTTCAGTGGTTTCGCCCAGCAGTAATCAAAGCGATAGTGTGTGTGAAATTTTATTCAAACTTCAACGACCGGTCGTCGTCCATGGTCCGCCAAGCAGCACGATCCGGCAAGCGCACTCGTACGGCGGTCCGCGCAATCGGAGAGCAGCTGCACCGCCAACGCCATCTAGCGTACCTTCACCCAACCGCCATATTGTACGCATGTCTATAGGACAGCGCCCTCTCGGAAACGAGACGAGAACTGGAGATGACGACACCATATCCACGGAGTGAATGATGATGAGTGGGCGAAGCTTCGGAGGTGCGTCGGTAAACCAGTAATCTTCCGCTAATTCTGCGCAGTACATCATCAACGACGTAAGATCGGGCGCATTTCTACTAAAGGGTCGATGAGAGTCATGGCGACTCGCAGCTCACTTTAATTTTACATCTACGTTGTGAATTTTTTTATTGTTTAATCACGCACAGGAGACATCTCACACAGGCACTACCTTGGAGGTCGAAATCCAGTGCCTACTGGCTACTCAGAATGCATGGACAACCGAGGACCACCAAGGTGATGCCATAAGGAGCTTCGCCCCTAAATATATTCATCATATACAAGTACCGCCATCTAGCGGACATTCCAAGAACTAAACGGGAGGTGGCTACCTACAACTACATACATCGAGGACGCACGACCCACGGCTTAAGGAGCTTCGCCCCTAAAAATGGCCGCGCATCTGTGTGCTTCGCTGCAAATGTCGTCGAAAGACAATAGTCTTCTGCCTGCCGTACTACGATGTTTTGTCTTGCCTCAGACATAGCCTACTCTACGTTGAATCGGCCGCATCTGGCTGGCATTGATAAAATAGCGGAGGCGCTGCGCGAGATATGGACGCCATCGAAAAACATGAGCTTGTGCTGAACCAAGGGCCACTGCCAGCGGCGGCACCTTATCGTCGGCACAGAGCTTTTTCGTGCAAAGCGTCGCAGTTCGAGCACAACGTCGCATTTTCAGTGCAGCCTAACAACAATAGGGTCTTTAGAATAACGTGTCTATGTATTTTCTAATAAAAGAACACACGACCTGATACTTACATATTAATGTTGCGGCTCAGGTATGCGTAGTATTTGCTTTTCGATCGAATATGTTCACAAGTATGAAAGCAAACACCAGTTCAATATGGATGGGCGTTCAGAAAGTGGTTAAACTTTGGCCGGGTAGCTCAATCAGGTTACGGACAGACAGACAGCCAGACCAAAGTTTTTGCGTTGAAGTATCCCAAGAAAGACTATCATCTTTAATAATTCGAGAGCTGCGGGTCTTTAGGATTTCTAAGTAAAGCTGCATGTTTTCGAGATAAGAAATGGGGGATTAGGCGGTCTATACAGTGCGTCAAGAATTATCGTTGTTTTATCTACTTTAATTTGGCACCAAACACTTTCGTGTGTCGGAATACCAGGCATTCGTACACAGTCGATATCAGCCTTGATCACTAGAGCAACACCGCCCCCCACGCGCATCGCGGTCCCTGCGAATGATTTTATAATTCGGTGGTACAAGCTTTTGGTTTAGTATTTCGGGCCGCAGCCATGTTTCGGAAATTGGGATCACATGAGGATCGTAATTAGTCAGGATGTATTCCAGGTCTCCAACCTTGTTAGCCAAACTTGCATTTAAATTGATCAAGTGGAATTCACTCGAGTCATATCCTCCTTTACGTCAGTTATTAAAAGTATCAGCGCGTCTTTTGGGACGCTGAACCTTGACGCGGCTGTTCTTTGAATAATCCCACGTGTAGACGTCAGAGTCGACATGCCATTTGTCGTAAGTCAAGCGCACATGACGCCCACTATCCCTTTCTTGTTTCGCAGAATCGCAGAGCAATTTACGCTTTGCCAATGTTTCTTTCGAAAAGCTATCCGATATAGAAATGCCGCTGCCTTTCAGTTTCCTGCACTGTTCGTACACTTTAGATTTTTCCCTGTACTCATACAACCTGAGAACTACAGGTCGAGGTCGGGCGCTTTTCATCCCTATCCTATGTATTCGTTCCACGGTAGTTATGTTGGCACCAAGCTTTTCTCGGAGTACATTTACTAGCACTTTCGCTTCGATGTCTGCTACAGATTCCTTCTCGTTTTCTGGTATTCCAAGTACCATTAGGTTATTCCGCCTACTTCTGTCCTCAAAACTGTCCATTCTTTCCTGCTGTTTCGGAAGAGTAGTCTCTAATTCCTTGACTGTTTTTGACAACTGGGCTATTGTGCTGGCTTGATCTTTAATCACCTTCAGGCTGCTTTCAACTACCTTCAGTCGCTTGCTTACTAGATCGGCTTGTATTGCCTTTTGCCCATCGCGCAACTCCTTCAACATCGTTTTCGTTTCTGATCCGGGGTTCATTTCAACATCGCCGGAAAGCAGTAGACACAATGATGCAAAGCCGGAAAAAATCACTTTTGGGCACGGCAGCACAACGACAAAGCGATCATCATTCTTGTAGCCGTAGAGAGTGTAATAACTGACCTGTTCAAGAAACAGAAGGCGATTAGACGACATTGCATGTGCCGTGCCGCCGTGCCCACTGCAGCTGTAGGTTGGTGCTGGCTGATTTATAGTTTCAGCCATGATCCTTGTCGCCTGCCGTTGGTCACCGGGTCCGAGAGTGCAGTCGATAGCGCGGTCCAACTGAGTGCCGATCCGGTCCGCAGACGGCCAGATGGCACACTGGTTCGACGCGTGCAAATGGTATGATGCGGCAATCAGTATTACCTGTTCAAGAAACAGAAGGCGATTAGACGACATTGCATGTGCCGTGCCGCCGTGCCCACTGAAGCTGTAGGTTGGTGCTGGCTGATTTATAGTGTCAGCCATTATCCTTGTCGCCTGCCATTGGTCACCGGGTCCGAGAGTGCAGTCGATAGCGCGGTCCAACTGAGTGCCGATCCGGTCCGCAGACAGCCAGATGGCGCACTGGTTCCACGCGTGCAAATGGTATGATGCGGCAATCAGTATTACCTGTTCAAGAAACAGAAGGCGATTAGACGACATTGCATGTGCCGTGCCGCCGTGCCCACGAAACTTCTCTGCACACGAATCTACTGTCTCTAAGCGCCGAGACGGCGCTATCAGCGGCGGGGGTAATATGTTACAAGCCACCAGAAACAAGAATGATTCAGAAGGACGATGAAGACGACGAATGATATAGCGTCTTGTTGCTGTTCCGCCATCCTGGCAGCCGCTGCTTCTCTCTCTGGCTGTATATTTTGTAAATACAAATTTCTTCCTTCTATACTCTCACCCCGTGACAATATGACTTTATGAAAAACATAAATGACTGGTCATATCATGAAAATCATGGCTACTTGTCATCAACGGCATGGCATACATGTCATGGCCGTGTTGCTCTAGCGTTTCGTTAAATTGATATATACCAAAGTTGGTATGACGTGACATTTATGTGTGGCTAACATAAATGACAGGTGGTATTATGGAAGTTATGATTTGCATGTCATGTAAAGTGACCTCATTGTCGAGACGCTCCGGTGATAGTCCGCGTCCCGAAAATGGTTCGAATAGATCATGCTGTGCACCGTAGGCACAAAGTTCTTTCTTTTCATTGCTGCAACCCACTGAGCGGCAAGCCTCTTGTCCTTTGGGAAGCGGTGAAATACGACATAGTCGCGGCTGCTGATGTTCGCACAGCCGTATGCCGAACAGAACGACGGCATTTCAGTGGTACAGTAATATCAGAGCCTTGGTGCTTACCTGTTTAACTAATAACAAGCTGTAAAATAAAGAAACAGCGCACACCCGAATCAACTAGTAGAGAGGATCCTCCGCCAAAGCGTAGCAGGCTGCGCCGACGGAATCACGGAACCGAGGATGACGCAGCGCCTGGTTGTAGCGGTTGGCCAAGCGAGGGTGTCGACGCTCTCTCCGGCTCGCAAAGGCGGGGCTAGACCAAATTTTCATTTGCGTATTATAAAGCTCCTGATGCTTCAACCGCGGAAAAAAATGACGGCATTGTCGATAGTAATGCCGGTACTTGCTACCCACGAATTTTCAACAAATTCGAAAACCACTTCAGCTTCCCTTTAACTATGGCCTCCGAGTAGAGCTGCGCGCCGCCGCCTGTTTTTGCTCACGCCGCTCGCGCCGCCGCCGAAGTCCCGAGAGTGACCACGCCGCCGCCGCCGCCGCGCAATAATTGCGGCGCGCCGCCGTTAGTCTTTTATTTTTCTACCCAAACGGAAATCTGGACACACCACTTCACCGGGGGAGCTCTTCTCTATGAGTCCATGTAATGGACTCTCCATTTTAGCCGCCGCTGATTGGCGGGAGCTCGGCCAGTAGCGCGCCATCTCTTTACGGCTCTTCCTCTTCAACGTCATTTTGAGGTCACGAAGTTTTTACAGCTCTCGACTCAAATTAGTGGAACAGAATGCGCTTAAACTACAGAGGGGACAAGTAGGAGAGAGCGCGCCGAGCATCTATAAGCCAAGCTCCTCTGAAGCCCCTACATCCTAGGGTTCGTGTTACAATTCCCACCATGCTCTTGTTTCTTTTTTTTTTTCTAGGTGAGCTCACGAGGAAAAAAAAATTCACGAGTGCGCGCGCCTAGCGTCCATAAAGCAACCTCCTCCGACGCCGCTCCCCCCCTTGTGCTCCCGTCACAGTTCCCAGCAGGCTCCTGTTCCATTTTTGTGTGGCTGGGGAGTTATTCTCAACTTGTCCCCCTAGTGGACTGCCTGTTTTGGCCGCAATTGATTGGCTGGAGTTCGGCGGCCAGCGCGCCGCGTGTTTCCGGTTCTTCTTCCACAACGTCATTTTACTGTCACGAAGCTTTCCCAACTCTCGACACTAATGAGATGGACGGAATGCGTTTCAACGCAACGAACGCAGCGTCCAGACATCCGCTTTTGTGCGTACCGCCCGTGTCGTCGTACCTCCCTCTGTCCTCGTCTTTTATGTGCGGTCAAGATGTCGATCGAACATCTCGGAAGCCATGCATAAATTCTGATCGCGTTAAGCCAGGGGTCGGCGATCTTTTCAGGCGGTTGGCCAAGTTGCTTGAAGCCGACAAAGCGGGGGCCGCATGGCGAATCAGGGGAAGGGGGAGGAGGCTTTGCAGACAAACAGCAAAGATGGGGTGAATTGAGAATAATGTACAAAAGTGGGTTAGAAATCATGTTTATTTTCAGCGCGCATGTCACAAGGTCGAAGTCGAAATTTACAAACATGGCTTACAAGCGAAAATCCCACTTTAGGTCGAACCTGCCATGTCGGCCTTCAGATAGGAAGTCTAGTAGCACACGTGTAGGGGCTAGCTGGTGGATTCTTTCATAAACTGAGGATTGCGCAAAAAAACACAGCACACGAAAGACAGAGACGCCGACACCTGCGCAGGTGTCGTTTATGAAAGTTAGGAAGGGATAAAAGAAGGGGGGGGGGGGTGGCGTAGTGCCGGGGCGCGTAATACTGCCCCACGGGCCGCAAGTGGCTCGCGGACCGCAGGTTGCCGACCCCAGACGTAAGCCATCGAATTGGGTTTAATGCACCCGCCTGTCTAACGCACCCGTGAAATTGGGTACGCAATCCCTGCGTCGTTCTCAAATATATCGGCCACATTCATATGCTAGTTCAGACTTGACAAGTTCCTGTTTCTCTAAATTTCTCCCAAAGTCTTACGCTGGTAATGTGCTGGCGGGTTCGGTTCATCAACGTGGTCATGAGGAAACATCACGGCTCACCGCTTTTTGAGTAACTGAATGCACTTTGCAGAAATGAACTGTGGACATCTTCTATATATGGCCAGATCGAGAATAGTTCCGCGGAAGTTGTATCTTTCTCTCCTCCAGAAGTCTCAAGAGTATTTAAGGCAAAAACTTTAGCGCAAACAAGACGGACCACAAAGGATAGAAGAGACGAGCACTGGCGCTTTCTAACAACTAAATCCTTTGTGGTCTGTGTTGTTTGCGCTATAGTTTTCACCTTAAATGCTATCTACCAACTAGGCCCAACCGAAGTTTTATTGAAGTTCTCAACAGTTGCCTGACCTGAATGCTGCGGCATCTTCCAGCCTTAAAGGGCGACGACAGAACTCACTGGATAGCATATTCGTGGTGGAGTCGTCGATGAACTACATTGTGCATAGATAAGTGAAATAGATAAGTAATACATATCGATGGGTTAATGCACTTTTAGATGTGAAGCATCTTATGGCGAAGCTTAATCCGGTGGTGGTGGTGGTGGTGTGCCGCGTGGCCTCCCTTACTGCGCATGCGCAAACCCTTTAAAAGAAATAAACATAAAAAACCTCCTCTCCCCCTCTCTCCTCTAGGCATCCCTCCCCGCGGCAACCACACCCTCACTGCGCATGCGCCTCCCCTCTCCCCTTCTACGCTCCCCCCTCTCTCCTCTAGGCATCCCTGCCAGCAGCGTCCACACTCCCACTGCGCATGCGCGTCGCCCTCTCTCTCCTCTCCTACGCTCCCCCCCTCTAGGCACCCCTGCCCGCGGCGTCCACACTCCCACTGCGCATGCGCGTCCCCCCCCTCTCTCTCCTTTCCTACGCTCCCCCCCCCCTCTCGCCTCGCGACGCCGACGCAGGCAGCGTCTGCTAGCGAGTTTCTTCGTTGAAAAAACCGACTGCTCGCGCTGCACAACCGTTCACTGGCCACCCCGTATATATGGCAATGGATCTTGACCTGCAAGGTGGTGCCGGTGGGATATTTCTCCTGTGCGTTGTTGAACAATACAAGTTCGCAGCGTGCGCGTTAACTAAAAGCGGACTGCGGGTCTCTGTGTCCAGTCGGAGTCTTCTGTCTCTCATTGCCCATTAGCAGCGATTGGCATGTTCCAGTAGGAAACACCGCTCCATCACTGCGTGCTTTGCGCCTCCCCAGTTTTCTCTCCTGCGCAACGCTGCGATGAGCGCCAGCGTCAACAGGGTTGCCGTTGGTGGCTACTTTGCGCCAAATTGGCTACTTTTTGACCCCGTCTGGCGACAAAAAATTTGCAGTTGGCGCCATGGCTATTTTCTGGCTACTTTTAAAGTGCTGATTTGGCGCATTAAATGGTCATTTTTTATCATTTTTGCAGACAAAATACATTGTTTTTAAGCTTTTCTCTCGCTTCAGCCGATGCGTAGGTCGTCCTCTATCCACCAGGCTGGTGCGCATCGAGGCACCCTTACGCGACGCTTAGCGCGTCTCCACATACGGAGTGGCGAAGTTGCGTGCAAGGTGATGAACGCGTGGCCAGCCCGGTGCCCAAGCTTCCCGCCATCCATTGTGATGCTACGCGCAAGTTTTACGAATAATTTTGATGCGCAGTGCGTGTTCCCGTGTAGACTTTGGAAAACAGACATCTGCAATAAAATTTAGCTGGCTTGTTCATCTACAACCAGAATTTCGTCTGCAGCTTCAACGAAAATCTGTTTCAACTTGCATGTTGCTACTGACTTGCTGGCTGGAATATTCTAACATAACTAATATACATGCGTAATGAATTTATCATAATTCGTTCATTTAAGTTATTTCCGACTTATCAGTGAATTTCTATGGTCTTACTCATTCAAAATGCTATTTATGGAACAATACTAAAGAATCTGCTCATAATACCACTTATGTTCCGTCTGGCTACAAATTTGGCGATAATATTAAATTGCATGGCTACTTTGGCTACTTTTGGCTTGAGTTCTGGCTCCTTTCAAGTCCACCCAACGGCAACCCTGATGACAGGCCTACGTGGCACCTGGCCCCTCTCTCGTCAGCGCCCTTCGCCCCTTACCCAGCACTCGCCCCTTGTACTCAGATTCAATTTTGTCGAAGCAACGTTTCTGTACACACTCTGTAAACGCACGCACTATTTGGCCAGAAGCTAGCGTATAACAACTACGTAACAAATTCCAGTATGCTTACCCGGTGCGCACCACATTTATTCTTTTTTCAATCTGGGCATTCCATTTGCAAACATTATAGTTCGAGTTCGGCGTTGTAAATTAAAAGAGAACGAAGCTTGTGCTATGCCTCTAATATGTTCAGTTCCCATATTTTAAAGACAACATATGGTTTACACAGCAAAGTACTTGGCGAGAAGCCCTAAGAATAAATTTACTTCTTTTTTGTTTTTCTTTACTCTAAGAGTTATCTGTTTTAAGGCCTTGGTCACGAAGAGGAGCAAGGTAATTCGAGTCATTTTAATGGAAACCACATTTAGCGGGCTGTATAACAATATGGATGACTACGAATATACATACTAGGTGTCGTTTTTTGCCCTCCTACTTTTGACAGAGGGGGGAAAGGGAAAAGTGGGCAGATGTCTCCTTGATGCTCCCTCTCCTGCCCATCCAAGTAAATAAGCCTGTGCAAATGGTGTAAGTTTTAATTTTATTTCGATATATGTGGGCGATTATAACGTTAACCTACCCCGCTTCGCTTCCGCATCGGTCGCTAGCTCCTTATGATTGGTCGAATATTTGTGGGTGATGCACACAGGACTTGCTCGTAACGCGAAACAAGAAATGCAGCGAAAATGACCCATTGTCTAATAGTGACTTATGCATGAGTATGTATAACGTTAGCGAATAAATTAATTTCAATATTACAAACATTTGTCCTTCGGTTTTTCGCATTTGGTAAAAATTCGTAAGGGCTCTAAGATCGCCTGCTTATCACGCGAAACCCAAATCTGCAAAAACTAGCCGCTGATAACCGAACGGTGTCTCATTCTGAGCGGGATTCACGATGGCAGCGTGCCGGTCACTTTGCCAGCGGCTACTGGCGAGATGGATTGATATGCGTATAATAAATACTTTAAGTTGTAGTGTAATGATGTACCATTCGTCCAAGTATACAACTCTCTGTGAATGCTTCTTTGCCAAGAGTGAGGGAGAGAGCGAAATAAAAATTATTCGGAACAGGTGACAGCCTTCGCAGGTGGGGGCAGCTTTGTTAGGTCAGAATACTGTGGACCATGACCATCTTCCAGGAGAGTTCGAGTGGCGGGGCAAGCTTGAAGTCTGGGCTCTCTACAGTGTTCGAGTCGACTGCTTTCTTCGTCGCCCTGTTGCAAGCTGCCACGATCGCCGCAAGCTACCACATGATAAGCAAGGCGACACTTGCATATTGGTGACAAAAGCAAAAACCTACTTTAGCTATCCCTGCTCTGTCCAACAAAAACACTCAATACTTCTACACACTCATCGACTCATGGAATGTAGAACAGGAGCTTTGAATAGCATCGATTTGAATAGCATCGCAGCAAACCAACTTCCTGAAAAAGGAAGATGATTTGATCAGTCCATCAAATGTTTGTACGCTCCCGCCCATATTTTCGTCGCCAGTGATGTAAATATCAAGTCGGGTAGAACATGATGAAATTGGGACAGAATGCTCAAACGTAATGAGACCCTTTTTAGCGCTAACCTCCTCTGAAATGCTGGAGTGCAAGGCGCGAAAGCGTAGCGAACGCGGTTCGCACCAGAGAGAGCCGACAGTGCGTCTTCGTAAGACAGGCACGACAACTTCGCAGCAAAAGTGTAAGATAGATGTAGCATAAAATTTCATGATTTATTTAGGTGATTGCTGTGTTGAAGTAAAACACTGGCTCTCGCACCCTTGGTATAGATACGCCCATGTGTAATGTCCTGCGAACATGAGATTAGAAAACGTATCGGCCAATTGACACCGCTGTTTTGTCCTTATCTTAGTTTATTCATTACTGCTTTATTGACAATAAAAAGGTTACAGATATATTTATCAATATAAAAATCCATTTGATACTGGTGTCCCTAGGTTATTATTGAATGAATTATAATGTTACGGCGTTCGTAGAACGTGCGTCCATTTCTGCAAAAGTTACCCATTACAACGGGAATAGACAGTGGAAATAGCCTATACCCAGACTGAGTTTTACGAAATAACTACAGCTGTACCCCAAGGCTCAACCCTTGAACCAATATCCTTCCCATTAAACACTAACCACTTTTCCCGTTCAGTAAAGAAAAAAAGAAACATGGCTGATCCCTCCATCATTAGATTCGGTATAACAAGAAAGTAAATGTGTACTTACAGAAGTATTTGAATGTTTACTGTACATTGATGTAAGAGAGCTTGCACAATGTTTATTGGTATTTGGCACATAGCACCTTTTAACGAGGATGCACCCACGTTGACGCTTGGTGGTACATCTTTATCCCGATGACTAACGTCCGTGATCAATGATTAAACAAACCCTTGTGGCAGCTGTAGCAGCTAACGTTGAGAGCGTAAACAGAAAAAGCGGTGTGACAGCCACAAGAGCGTCGTTGATTGGATGCAAAACTTGGGATAAGGTCGAAATCCCGCGGCACGTTGAAGAGTTATTGAACGCCACGGCTGGACTAATGGCAAACGAAACGCACGTCGTGTGTTCCCTGTAGCCCAGCCACGATTTTTCTCCAGACAGGGATTTTTCCAAATACGTACTCTAAAGCGAGTGGCACCAGATGTTTTCTGGTCACAGTGCAAATTTTGCGATTAGGCAGCAAATGCGGTCCACATGGTGTGCACATGTCCGAGTCAGTACGATGGTTCACACACTCTAGAACCCTGGGAGGCTCTGCTCCGCAGCCAAGACTCCAACGTTCAGCAACACATCATCAGTCAAGCCCTTGATGCTGCCGTGTCTTAAGGGATCCGGCAGACGGCTAGCGGCGTCGGGCCAATGCCTGACGTGATCGACTGATTCTTTTAATAGTTTTTTGTGTCGCTCTCGGCAAGCGTAAGCGGGAGCGCGGTGTTACAGGAAGGCGAGGCAGGCGAGCGTCGCAGAGCTATTCTTGGTATGGATGGATGCTGTGAGCGACACCGACGCTTGGGCTAAAGTCAACCGCCTCGCGGTGTGTTCAGACGTTGACAAAATTGCGACGGACGCGTAGCAACGACGCGTTACAGTAGCTGATTGCCTGCTTATACGCCACTGAAGTGTTGGTGGACCCCGGCATAAAACGTTTTCGTATTAAAAAAAATTAAGGCAGCTTCGCTCTATTGGTGCCAAGCCCGAAGGAAGTGCGAACTGCGGAGCTGGGCAGCCGTCTTTGTTTTTCTCCCGTTTTTTGTTTCTTTCCTCCTCTCTTTCCTTCCTCTTCTCTCTTCCAGTTTTTTCTGTGTTCTTCTCTCTTTAATTCTATTTATTTCTATTTCCTTGCTATCTTTTTTTTCCTTTTTTCTTCTCTCTCTTTCTATTTCTCGCTTGCTTCCTGTTTGAATTTTTATATGTGGTTCATATTGGCGTATTTACCTAGCCATAGTAGTAATGTCCGCACTCTATATAATCGTCAAGGCACTCGAAGAACAAGAGAAAGAAGACTCTCTTATTTGGCGCGAGCGCGCGCTCAATATGTTGCATCTGGCTATGCTATATGTGGTTCTGCCTGCGTTTATATAATCATCAAGGCACTCGAAGAACAAGAAGAGAAAGACTTCTCTTTGGCGTGAGCGCGCGCTCAATATGTGCTACAGCTGGCTATTCTATGTGCGGTTCTGCCTTCGTTACGCCAAGCGACAACGACAGCCTACGACAGCATGCCACCCTAAAGTGCACCGCACTTAAAAGTTCGAGCATTTATGATGCTGAATACGGAACTCTGACATTCATCGCAGGCTTTCCGGTTCAAAACCTAATTTGTGCGAATAATGAGCGCAAGGACGTCCACAAATTGTTCTGTTCAAAAAAGCTAGCGCAAAAAAGCTAGCGGACCGCGCGGCGTGACGTCACGCCTGCCACGCTAGCGCTCCGGCGGCTCAAGGTCAATGAGACGCGACGAATGAACTTGGAACATACAGCGTCAGAGAGCTTGCTCTCTAAACATCAAATATAATGTTTTTAATTCACCGCATAAAGCTGTAGAGGAGACTTCCCGTTCTCTTGCACTAATCAAACCAGCGCTAGGACGTGTAAAGTTCATAAAATGCCCAGCCGTCTTCTTTGACAAATATGTTAACAGAAAACTTCCTATCCACGGGGTCTGCAAGAACTTAATATGACTTGCTTTCTCCCGTAAAAGCGTCACGACATGATCGACGAACAAACAATACCAATTCGTTATTGCAGCATATTTCAGAATCGCTGACCATGACGATGTACGCAAGAAATTCCGCTTTGATATAACGCAAATGGACTCCGTCAAATAGCTTCAGCTGTATTCCATTGTACGAATACTACAACTGCGATTGCTGGAAACTTGTATACTTTTGTGTCTTTTCATTTCACACAATCGACGCTAAACTTTTGTTTCGTACGTTTCAGGCAGCACAAGAGTCGCACCAATACACCTTTCCTACGAATAGCTGCAGGGGCAAAAATATTCATAATATCTCCATAAACATTTAGCTTAAGAAACCGACTTTAAAAACCTGTTATCTGCGTTTGTCTGTTTATTGACTGGATACTTTATATCTAAAACGAGAAAGGCGCTTAGAAGCATTTTAGTATTGTACGATACCATGAAACCAGTTATTTTTTGCACGATAAATTTAGTGCGGATAGAAAGAAACAAAACAAGAAGCGAAACTAAATGACCTACATTTCGTCGTATGCCATCTGGCGGAAGGCTGCCAGACTAAGCGAGAAAAAAAAAGGACACCGCAGCCGGAATCGAACCTACGAACTCGCGGTTCCTTTATCAGTGAGTTTGATCTCTCGTCGTTCAACGCGCTCGGCTATCGCTTCGACGCGTTCCTGCGGACGAAAACCCAGTTTATATATCTACCACAAGGAATTCTGCGACCTTGTTATGAAAACTGCGGTTTTGGAACAACTTTTTCTCCATTTAAAGAGTTTCTGCTGCAACCAGGGGATAGCTGAGTCATCGAAGTAGATAAATCTCCGAAAATATACCAATCGATGCTACAGTCTCGTCGCAAATCGCATTTTAGTGGCCAGGAAACCCTCCTAAATTTGACGGTTTCCATAGAGTCCCATACTTAAAACTTCACCCGCAATTTGGAACGAGTTTTTGGACGTAAATAACGTTGCCGCTTCCATGAGATATCGGGATAGTTGCGTAGAGCCTATTTCCTCGGGAATTTAGTGAAAGATGGCTTCTGTCGTTAGTTATTCGCGAAAAACGACGCTCTCCCCTAGAAAACGCGCATGTTTCCAAGGGCGACCGCTAGAGGCGCTGTTCGGCGATAACATTCGCTTGTATAGACCGCTAACCATTACATCGGTGCTATACCGGTTGGCGATGCAGGCAGTAAAATTAAAAATAGAAACGTGGCTAGAGCAAAATGATATTTTGGGAGAACTCCAGAATGGATTCCGAATCGACAGGCGGTTAGACGATAACCTGTTTGTTCTTACACAGAGTATAGAAATATCAAAAAAAAAATTACACCATCTCCCGCTAAAGGGAACCATGTGTAGATGTGAAGCAGCGGGCGCTAACGCTTACACTGGCCGTGGCGTTGACGCTGGCGCTATCGCAGCGTTGCGCAGGAGAGAAAACTGAGGAGGCGCAAAGCACGCAGTGATGGAGCGGTGTTTCCTACTGGAACATGCCAATCGCTGCTAATGGGCAATGAGAGACAGAAGATTCCGACTGTACACAGAGACCCGCAGTGCGCTTTTAGTTAACGCGCACGCTGCGAATTTTTATTGTTCAACAACGCACAGGAGAAATCTCCCACCGGCACCACCTTGGAGGTCAAGATCCATTGCCATATATACGCGATGGACAGTGAACGGTTGTGCAGCGCGAGCAGTCGGTTTTTTCAACCAAGAAACTCGCTAGCAGACGCTGCCTGCGTCGGCGTCACGAGGCGAGAGAGGGGGGGAGCGTAGGAGAGGAGAGAGAGGGGGGGGGGGACGCGCATGCGCAGTGGGGTGTGGACGCTGTGGGCAGGGATGCCTAGAGGAGAGAGGGGGGGGAGCGTAGGAGAGGTGAGAGAGGGGGGGACGCGCATGCGCAGTGGGAGCCCAGGCAGGGATTCCTAGAGGAGAGAGGGGGGGAGCATAGGAGGGGAGAGAGGAGGGGAGGCGCATGCGCAGTGAGGGTGTGGTTGCCGCGGGGAGGGATGCCTAGAGGAGAGAGAGGGGGAAGAGAGGTTTTTTTTATTTTTATTTTTTTTAAAAGGTTTGCGCATGCGCAGTAAGGGAGGCCACGCCGCACACCACCACCGGATTAAGCTTCGCCATAAGATGCTTCACATCTAATAGAAAACAGGCCCTTATACGTAGCTTATCTAGACATCACCGGGGCATATGACAACGTTAATCAGGAAATTTTGTGGGATATATTGAAGGAAGTGGGCATAGGTGACGACTGTATACAGCTTTTGAGGGAAATATACCGAGAAAATACAGTTTGTGTAGAATGGGAAGGAATAAGCAGCAAGGACAGCGTTGACATTAGCAAGGGGCTGAGACAGGGATGTCCTTTGTCCCCGCTGTTATTCATGCTGTACATGGTGAGGATGGAAAAAGCGCTAGAAGGTAGCAACATTGGATTTACTCTGTCACACAAACAGGCAGGCGCGATGGTTGAGCTGAAGCTTCCAGGTCTATTTTATGCTGACGATATTGTCTTATTTGCGGACAGTCAAGATGATATACAGCGGCTGGCAGATATATGCGGAAGGGAAGGCGAGGCTCTAGGACTAATATTTAGTGCAACAAAATGTGGATTGATGGCATTCAATGATCACGAAGACCATGCGGTCTTAATACAGGGCCAAGAAATACCGAGGGTAAGCGAGTACAAGTACCTCGGAGTGTGGGTAAATGAGGGGGGATAGATATATGGAGGTACAAGAGAAAGCATCGGTAACAAAGGGAAAGAGGAATGCTGCAATCATGAAGCACAGAGCGTTATGGGGATACAATAGGTACGAGGTGCTTCGAGGGCTGTGGAAGGGTGTGATGGTTCCGGGGCTTACATTTGGGAACTCAGTGGTGTGCATGAAGTCAGAGGTGCAATCAGGAATGGATGTAAATCAAAGGACTGTGGGACGCCTCGCGTTGGGCGCTCACGGGAAGACGACAAATGAGGCTGTAAAGGGTGATATGGGATGGACAGGTTTTGAAGTGAGGGAAGCTCAGAGCAAAATTAGATTTGAAGAGAGGCTGAGGAAAATGAAGGAGAGTAGATGGGCAGGGAAGGTTTTCAGGTATTTGTATAGAAACAGCGTCGACACGGAGTGGAGAAAAAGAACTAGGAGGCTCACCAGTAAATATACGGCTAGCAGTGTGGGCGACATGGCAACAAGGAGCATTAAGCGAAAAGTCAGAGAGGCGGAGAGGACTTATTGGATGACAGCGATGGAAAAGAAGCCGGCTCTCTGACTACCGAAAGGGAAAAAACGAAATAAGGAGGGAGAGGTTTTATGATAATTCAAAGGGAAGCGCTTTACTGTTTGAAGCAAGGTCGGGTTGCCCTAGAACGCGTAGCTATAAAGCGAGATTCTGTAACGAAGAAGAACAATGTACATGCTGTGGGGGGAACTAAGGAAACGATGGAACATGTACTGATTGAATGTGGCGATATCCACCCAGATATACGTGTGGGCACGAGTGTACATGAAGCCTTGGGTTTTAGGGACAACAATGGAAAGCTGAACACGTCCGCGATAGAAATAAGTAAGAGACGGTTAGAGTATTGGTGGCAGAAAAGTAGAGAAAAAGGACAAAAATGAAGAATGGGGAAAAATAAGGTCAGTCTGCCTTAAGAGGCAGAGAGCTGGACCGTGAATTTATATTTTTTCTTTGCTATAATAACATAGATTTAAACAATGGAGATAAGGCATTAGGCGAACATAAAAAGAAAGTTTTTTCTTTTTCGAGCCTGGTGGCAGACATGTCACCGCCCCGTTATAAAGGGGACGCTCATAGCATCCATCCATCCATCCATCCTAATTCCTGGACATGTTTAGGCGCCCGGATTGTCGTATATATGTTGTATATCGCCGCTTCGCGTAAAACAGACAAAACCACGTATAAAAATAGGAAAAAAAGAGGAAGCAAGCAAGAAACAGAAAGGAAGAGAAAGCAAGGAAGAAAATGAGAAAGAGCAAGAAAGAGAAAAAAAACTAGATAAAGAGAGAGGAATCAATAGAAATAAAGAGAAAGAAAAGGCAGAAAAAGACGGAAACCCAGAAAAAGAAAGAAAGAGCGGAGGAAAGACAGTGAAAACCAAAGAGGAACAAAGAAGGCTACCCAGCTCTGCACTACCTTCAAGTTTGGCAACACTATTTCGAAGCTGCCTTAATTTTTTTTTTGTCTACCGTCTTTTCCGCGGCTGTGCGATTTTTCAGTTAGCTGTGTTTGCGGTGTCTTGACTGCTCTCTTGTTTCCGTGTTTGCACACCCCGTCCTTAAAGGGCCCCGAAACAGCTTCCGAAAATACTAAATCGAGCGCATTATTCTATTTCCGTGTTTCTCGTTTTTTTTTTTTTTTGGCGCTCTTCATGACGCCAGAACGGTGAATCACGTGACACGATTAGGGCCCATACTCTCCATTGGTTCATATACGACAAATATCAGTTGTGAACTGTCTCCTACCCTGTTTTGCATTGTATTCGCCCAGCCGTTCTTCCTCACCTCGCATGATTATCGTGCGCGATGAACTGATTTCGCTCCATTTTGTGAGTTTACGATTGCGCAAGCGGAAATAACAGCGTGTAGCCGACTAGCTCGAAATCCCGAGAGGCTAAACGCTTAGCACTAACATTGTGCACGTGCTTTCTGAAGAATAAGTGTCGAGAAGATATCGCCTGTAAGAACTGTAGTGAGAGTGAGAACGAAACTAAAGGAACAGGCGCCGGATTATTTGATTCGTACAACGGACGAACTCTTTACAGCAAAGACGATGCAGCTCTCCAGAAGAAAAGGCCACCCCCGCATCTACGGTTTTTGTATATCTTTTACTGCGATAACGATTCTATGGGCACTGTGCAGAGGTTTTCGTCGTCGCAGTCATGTTCCGTATAAAGTCCAAATCAATAACTTCTGTGCGCGCATCCTATGCTGTGCTCGGGAGTAAAGGCTCGCGAGCGCTAGCGAGGAACACGGCTGAAGCATAGATGAAACAAGCTGCCCACCTCCATCGCACGGAGGGCACAGGCGATAACAGGGCGCATGCGATAACATCACTCCGCGTGCGAGGCCTGCCATCGATTGCTCAACCAGAAAGCAAACGCCTTGTCCGTCTTTTGCTGGGCGAAGGAGTGTGAAGGGACACCGGGCTAGAGAGACTGCGTGGCTGGAGCCGCCACTGTGAACTTTGACTATAAGGGCGCGGTCGTATCATCAAACGGCTCGTATACCCTTCTACTTTCGAGCTACTGATACGAAAAACTGCACGAAAACCGTTTCTTTCCCGGAGGCGGCCGCATTCCCTTACACCAGCGCTTTGCAGTTTAGCGAGATCGGATGAAAAAGTTTCTTTTGAATATTTGGGGCTTTATGTCCCAAAATCACGATATGATTATGAGGGACGCCGAAGTGGAGGGCTCCGGAAATTTCGACCATCTGGTGTTCTTTAACGTGCGCTGACACCGCACAGTACATGGGGCTCTACTATTTCGCCTCCATCAAAATGCGACCGCCACGGCCGGGATCGAATCCGCGACCTCCGGGTCAGCAGCCGAGCACCCTAGCCACTGATCCACCGAGGCGTACCCGGGTCAAAAAGCATTAGCCGCTAGCCTTAGTTAGTTAGAACATTACGACATGTCGTTATCGCATTCACTGCTTCGCCCTATCGGGGAAAAAGATCTTTTTTTTTCGAAGGGCAAATTTTTTCAAGGGACGAATTTCTCGCCCCACCAATCTTGAATGTCGAATCTACCCCCCCCCCCCCCCTGCGCCGCGCCGCCGCCGGTCCGATGAACCCCGCGCCGCTGTCGCGCCGCCGCTGGAGGGGGAAACACCGGCGCGCCGCCGCCGGCGATTTTGGGACCGGCGCACAGCTCTACCTCCGAGATTGCAAGCCGGCGTGCGATGTCGGACGCCATGCTTTAACTGCGCCATCGAAGAATCGTTCTCTATCGGCGCTGTTAAGTGTCATGCTGCATTACTTCTCGCCGCCGCTCACAGGGGCGGCACCGCCCCGATCGCCAACAGGGAGCACTCTGCGAGAGAGAGAATGTGTGAGAGATATAAGGCGCGTCGTTTGTACGGAGCCTTGTCGGTAGAGCACCGGGCGCTTATCGTAGCAGGCCAAGAAGTCAAAGGCTCGACCAAGAAGTCGGAGGCTCGATCCATGGCGGGGGAAGTTTTCTTTCTCATTTGATGGCGTTCATTTTATCAACATCATATCTGTGACGGAAATAAGTCACTAAAGTCTTGGTGGACCTCGGCATAGAACACCTTCGTGTAAATTAAACTCTATATTAAACATTAACAGCAGTTTCATCGTGCGACCATTCTACCGAGGCGTTCGCGAGCACTCTCGACGTAAACCAAGGTCTGCCTTCAGCACAATGAGAAAGCCTTTTGCGTATGCTCGGCTCCTTTCGAGACAGCTTCAATACAACGTCCAAGGTCAACCAGACGCCACTTGCCCAACATCGTATCGTCATCGAACGCATCGAACGCACCCATTCGACAACGTGCCTATAGGGTCTCCCAGAAGAAACAGGCCGCTATACGTGATCAAGTTCAGCAGATGCTCAAAGACGATGTCAACCAGCCATCGACCAGTCCCTGGGCTTCGCCACTGGTGTTGGTAAAGAAAAAGGATGGTACGTTGCGCTTTTGCGTCGATTATCGCAAATTTAACAAGGTCACCAAGAAAGACGTTGATCCTCTACCCCGAATCGATGACTCCTTGGACCGTATACGCAATGCTTGGTAGTTTTCCTCCATGGATTTAAGTAGTGGCTTCTGGCAAATCGCAGTTGACGAACGCGACCGCGAAAAGACGGCTTTTATTACTCCTGACGGCCTCTACGAATTTAAGGTCCTGCCTTTTGGTCTGTGCTCAACGCCAGCTACTTTTCAAAGGATGATGGATACGGTGTTGTCGGGGCTCAAGTGGAAATCATGTCTTGTTTACCTTGACGACGTGCTGGTCTTCTCAGACCCGTTTGAACAACACATCCAGCATCTGCAGGCAGTTCTTCAGGCAATTAGAACAGCTGGGCTTTCTCTCAAACCTGAGAAGTGCCATTTCGGATACGAAGAACTGAAATTCCTTGGCCACGTCTTGAGCCATGCCGGCATCCGCCCAGACTCCGAGAAAACCAGCGCCGTTGCCGCATTCCCCGTGCCAACAAATAAACGCGACCTACGCCGATTTCTGGGGCTCTGTGGGTATTAAAGGCGCTTGGCTAAAATGTTTCGAAGATCGCTGAAACTCCCAATCAACTTACGAAAGAAGGCATACCGTTTGTTTGGGGTCCGGATCAGCGCCATGCCTTCGACACTCTCCGAAGCCATCTCCAGGCCGCACCCGTATTGGGTCATTTTGACGAATACGGTGACACGGAGTTGCACACAGACGCCAGCAACGTCGGACTAGGAGGCGTATTGGTTCAGTGGCATAATGGCGTAGAGCGGGTGATTGCATATGCAAGCAGAACGCTGTCACCTGCCGAGAAAAACTATTCTGCAACCGAAAAAGAATGCCATACTGTTGTCTGGGCCATAACAAAGTTTCGACCCTACTTGTACGGCGCCCATTCAGGGCAGTTAGCGACCACCATTCTCTGTGCTGGCTCGCGAATCTCAAAGATCCCTCAGGTCGTCTAGCACGATGGAGCCTTCGGCTGCAAGAATTCGACGTCACCATCGTACACAAGTCTGGGCGAAAACACAACAACGCTGCCTGTCTTTCACGTGCACCAGTCGACATTGCCAACACTGACTTTGAAAAGGCCGACACTTTTCTTTCTGCCGCGTCAGCAACATTGAATACCTAGAAGGGCGCGAATTCAACCTTCCTCGTAGTTTCGCCCGCTCGCTTGCCTCCTTTTGTTTCCGGCATGGAGTCCTTTACAAGAACTTTGATCATACGCAAGCCACATACCTACTAGTTGTGCCAACCTCGCTTCGTGACGAAATTTTACGTGCTTGTCACGACGAACCATCCTCCGGACACCTTGGCTGCGCGCGCACGTTGGAAAGAATTCGCCGCTCCTACTATTGGCCAAGTCTAGCGAAAAATTTGAAGCACTACGTTCGCACATGTCGCGACTGCCAAAGACGTAAGACTCCACCTGTACGACCAGCGGGACTGATACAACCACTAGCCACACCGAAGGCGCCATTTCATCAGGTTGGCATGGACTTGCAGGGATCCATTCCCCGCGTCTTCCTCTGAAAATCGGTGGATTGTGGTCGCTACAGAATACTTAACACGATACTGCGAAACAAAAGCACTACGAAAAGCTACCGCTGCGGACGTCGCCCATTTTTTTGTTAACAGCATTGTCCTCCGTCACGGTGCAGCAGCTGTCGTCATCTCTGATAGTGGGACAGCTTTCACCGCAGAGATGCTAGAGGAAGTCTTGAGGCTAAGTGGCACGGAACATCACAAAACAACGGCACATCACCCCCCAAACAAACGGGCTAACGGAACGAATTAAACAAGACAATTGCAGACATGCTGTCCATGTATGTAACCATTGACCATGAAAACTAGGACGATATCCTACCTTACGTCACGTTTGCTTATAATACTGCAGTTCAAGAAAGTACAGATTTCACGCCCTTTCGCCTTGTCCACGGGCGAGAAGTGACCACAATACTCGACGCCATGCTTCTTCCCGACAACCTGGGAATGTTCAACACGGGCGCTGCCATGTTTGCTCAACGCGCTGAAGAGGCCCGTCAACTCGCGCGACGCCGTATCCAGTGTCACCAAACTGCAGACGCACGCCGCTACCATGTTCGCCACCGAGAAGTCACCTTCAACCCAGGCTATGAAGTGTGGGTGTGGACACCCATCCAACGACGCGGCCGGTCAGAAAAGTTGCTACGTCGCTATTTCGGGCCCTACAAGGTTTTTGCGGCGACTCAGTGAAGTAACCTACGAGGTTCTTCCTGAAGGCACCTCAAGAAACTCCCGTCGGCATCCAATACCTGAAGTCGTTCATGTTTCCAGACTGAAACCATACTTTTCTCGATGTGACTCGACTGCTGAGTGACTTTAGACTATATTAACGACTTAGCGTGTTTCCTTTTTTTCTTTTTCCATTTTGTTGTTTCTTGTTTATTTCCATTTGACAGCAGTTTGATAGCGGCCGACAGCGTTATTTCCGGGCCCTACAAGGTTTTACGGCGACCCAGTGAAGTAACCTACGAGGTTCTTCCTGAAGGCACCTCAAGAAACTCCCGTCGGCATCCAATACCTGAAGTCGTTCATGTTTCCAGACTGAAACCATACTTTTCTCGCTGTGACTCGACTGCTGAGTGACTTTAGACTATATTAACGACTTAGCGTGTTTCCTTTTTTTTTCTTTTTCCATTTTGTTGTTTCTTGTTTATTTCCATTTGACACCAGTTTGATAGCGGCCGACTGCGTTATTTCCGGGCCCTACAAGGTTTTACGGCGACCCAGTGAAGTAACCTACGAGGTTCTTCCTGAAGGCACCTCAAGAAACTCCCGCCGGCATCCAATACCTGAAGTCGTTCATGTTTCTAGACTGAAACCATGCTTTTCTCGCTTTGACTCGACTGCGGAGTGACTTTAGACTATACTAACGACTTAGCGTGTTTCCTTTTTTCTTTGTCCATTTTGTTGTTTCTTGTTTATTTTCATTCGACAACAGTTTGATAGCGGCCGACTGCGTTATTTCGCGGTACGACATATGTCTGTCGATTGTATAGTGTCTTCTTCCTTTTTCTTTCACTTTAATGCCCTGCATCGAGACGATGCTTCTTCGGGAGAGGGGGTAACGACACATGTCATTTAAGAACCACCCGCTGTGGCACATACGCGTTTGAGAGTGAAGAAGAAGAAGAACGTTTTTTCTACTCTGGTTCTGGAGCAGACGTCGACTCCTGGTCTTGTTTCGCCCACGACAATATGAATGTCATGTAGTGGAAGCAGTCTCCTAAACGCATGTAAGATTGCGTGGCTGAAGCGTAGAATCGCGCCAGGCAACAAAACATCTGAATAGCAGCGAGTAGGTGCAGCGCCTCCTCTATGAGGCGCTGGTAGGTGTTTCAAGGCCCACCCATTACAAAGCACACGTATCGTCATTAGCTGCAAAAGCATCAACAAAGGGAATGTCTGAGTACGTTCGCGTGTTGCCTTACGGACGCTAGTGGGCACTTCGCTTATTCGCAAAAGGGAGAATTATGGCGCAGTGGGAACCTAATAACTGTTCTTGCAATAGGCAATCTAGGATAGAGTGACCAAGAGTAGGGGGAGTGTCCAAAGAGCCGCGCGAATACATGGAAGGAGCGAGCGCCTTTCGCGGTGACCTCCCGCGCCGCGGCGTTGCCGTGCCGGACCCGTGGGCTTTCTCCGTGGTGGAAGCCGCGAAAAATTGGCGAGCGTCTGCTACACGCCCGATATTTTGGCCGCTATTAGTCAACATTGCGGTCATTTGGTATATATTTAGTGCTGCATCACTGCAACATAATACTTCAGCGACTCAAAGCACAGAGGACTCGTCTAAGACGACCCGAAGCCGAAAGCCATCTTTTAGATGCGAAGCATCTTATGCTCGGGGCAGTGTCCGTCCCTCCCGCGTCCCGCGTCCGGCGTCCCGCGTCCGGTCTCTTTCATGAGGTAGGGAAGCACCCACTATGCGACCCAGACACTGTAGTACAAGAAGGCCGTCAACCACCACCATGGTCACAAGAGTCATGGCCGAGAGCACACAGTGGCCTCTTAGCAATGGCTAGGCAGGTGGTGGGTGCAAGCAAAGAATCACACGCACTACCGGTGGTGTCTGTCGCCCACGTTGACTTCATTCCTTGATCTTGCTTGCATGAGCTTGCGGGGGGCTTTGTCGGTCCCCCCCCTTCCCTCTTCCCGCGTTCCACACCACCTCTCTCTCCTCTCCTACGCTCCCCCCCTTTCTCTCCTCTAGGAATTCTCTACACCACGGAGTGGCGCCCGCGTCCCACACCCCCCACAGCGCATGCGCGTCCCCTCACCCTATCTCTCCTCTCCTACGCTCAACCCCTTTCTCTCCTCTAGGAATCCTCTACTCTACGGAGCGGCCCCCCGCGTCCCACACCGCCCGCAGCGCATGCGCGTCCTCTCCCCCCTATCTCTCCTCTCCTACGCTCACCCGCTTTCTCTCCTCTTGGAATCCTCTGCTCTACGTAGCGGCGCCTGCGTCCCACATCCCCACAGCGCATGCGCGTCCTCTCCCCCCTCTCTCCTCTTAAAATCCTCTACTCTACGGAGTGGCTCCCGCGTCCCACATCCCCACAGCGCATGCGCGTCCTCTCCCCCCTCTCTCCTCTAGGAATCATCTACTCTACGGAGCGGCTCCCACGTCCCACACCCCCCACAGCGCATGCGTGTCCCCTCCCCCCTTTCCTCTCCTACGGTCCCCCCCCGTTCTCTCCTCTAGGAATGCTCTACGGAGCGACGCGCACGCCAGGTGGTGCGACAGCTCCATACTCCGCTGGGGGGCGCCACGGTAGTTCCGCGCGCGTGCCTCATTCTCTCTCCTGTGCAGCGCCGCGATGAGCGCCCGGGCCGCTGCCGCGAAACGAGAGCGGCGACGTTTCTCCCGCTCAAGCCAACCATCTCCCCGCTGCTTCGCATCCACATATGGTTCCCTTTAGCGGGAGATGGGGAAGTTTTAGGGGCGAAGCTTCTTAGGGCATAGGCTAGTCCCGCGCCATTCCGTCGTAGCCACAGTATAGGGGAATGTACCCACTACACGTGATAACGATGACGATGACGCTGATGACTATGAAGAATAAGCGCGTTCCAGACCACATATTCTCTTTCTGCCATGGATGAAAACGATCGTGAACGCGCTCTCGCCCTCGAAAGGCAACGCCGACAACAAACGTTCCCCCCTGAGCTTAACGTAATATATGACGAAAACAAAATCAGGGGAACCCTCTCCTTGTGGTCCGTAGAGCTCTTGAACAAAATCATCATCTACCCCATATGCAAATAATAAAACATTGGGTATATACTTTATCAATATGTAAATAATGAAACATTGTGTATATACTGTATGTATAATCACACCACACCCCGCGTTTGTGTGTCAGGTGTTTCTATGATGATCGAGTGGGCAAAATTTACGACGGTTTACCAGATTACCTCCGGAGCTTCGCCCACTCATCATCATTCACTTCGTGGATATGGCGTGTTTTTTTTCTTTATTCGATGCCTTGATCCTCCCCCGCCCCCCCTGCGAAAGCTTTGTGCACCTAATGTGGTTTCCCACTGCCCCCCAGGATCGAAGGCATCGAAAGGATTCTGCATCTCACCTGGCTTTACATTGCCTCCGTGATCGGCGCATGGTCCACGGCAATGCGAAGTCACCATGTCATGTGATGACGTCATCACATGACATCACGATGAATGAAGACACGATGACGTCATAATGACGTCATGATGCGTGACAACTTTTGTCGATCTGTGAAGTCATGGTGACGTCATCAGGTGATCATTTTTTGCATCACTCGAGTTGACGACGCGGGACGCCGAAGGCTGATTTCCGTGTTTACTGGGCATCTAAGGCTTTCGCCTTTAAAAAAAAAAAAGACGCACCAAAGTCATTGAATCGATAACAGGGCAACATCGTGTATGCCTCACTTCATGTTAAGAGCGATCGGCCGGAAACAGGCGTGATTCTCAGCTCACAGCACCTGATTACACACGTCTGTGGTACAAATGAGGCTTGCTTTACGCGTCTGGCCATCTTTTTATATTTATTGAACAGATGACCAGACACGCTAGTTGTGTCGGTACTAGGGAGCTCCAGCGTGAAAGCGTGGTGGACGCTATAATGAGCTAATCAGGATAAAGGGGGGAAATTGCGGCCGGGTGTCCTGTTCACGCGCACTCACTTGCTGCGGAACAACTGCATTTCATGTAACTATTCGTCTACATTTCTTTGCAAAAGTTTCTGAACCGCAGGAACGCTAACCACCGAACACCTTGAAATAATCTGATGTTGATAATGACTTGTTTTCCTTTTTCATTTCCTATGGTGAGGGCTTGAAGCAATGCACGCATCTCGCGCACACGTTACATACTGACGTTTAGCGATCCCTGCACATAGAAACATACCCCACGGCTGGCTCCCAAACCACAAGTCTCTATATCCCTGTCTATAATATATATATATATATATATATATATATATATATATATATATATATATGGGTCATTCCATATCAAGTGTACCAGGTCAATTTTCGACCATCTTCGATCCTGCTGAAAAAAATTGTCCAGGTATATATCGAGGCGTTATTTTTCGCAAATTTTGTGTTGCCTAGAGGGCGCTTGAAAGTTTGGGCACCCAAGTGAAACTGTGTCGCGCTAATTAATTTGTATAAAATTACTGGTCTGAGCAATTACTACGACACAATTTTTTTTCATAATCTTAAGACGCTGATCTTTCATGACAATGATAGGTTATTCATTTTTGTCTTAACTTTATTTTTGGCCTTGGCGAAAAATTGCAATATGCTGCATGTTTAGCGTATTTTATAAAAAGCACAGATTTTTTTCGCGAGTAATGTATTTACATTATGTGTTTCATGGGTTCCTATAAAAAACGATGAAAATACTTCGGGAGCGTATGAAGCAAAAACATTGCCACAATATTGTGACAAATTTGGAAAAAATGGCATTTTGACTTATATTGAGGCTTTATTTTCTCAATGTAGCGCTCCAAGCAAAAATATGGCTTATATATTGTTGATCAGTATGATTTGTTGGTAAGACATACAGAATGTTTGAAAAGAGTAGTTCTTGTTTTAAGGGAGAAAAAAATTTTCCATCTGAACAACTACAATATGTAGTAGAAAAATTTGCCTGTGCCTCGCCTTCACTGCATAGCAGGTCAGCGCAAAATTCTAGCGGGGGGCTTTTCGGCGGCGAATAATTCAAGTCATACAACATCTTGCCACTTGTTTTGGTAATACTGCTGTATAGAACGTCAAAAAGGGCAATAGTGCTAATTTTATGGAACGGTATCATCCCCCCTTGGACCATATAGGGCAGGTTATATTCAACCGCTTCATAGTCCCAAGGGGCAGAATTATAATGTAGTCGATGGCCTGCAATACAGTATTGGGGCGTTGTGTTTGGTTTCTGATAATTATTGCACATGGTCTTAATAATAATTAACGACATAATTAAGGTATAGTTTGCTTAAGGTGTTTTTATGATGTATCAGGTATAGGCCGATGCGTGATCGCTTACCACTGCTTTGCATGATGAAATTATGTATCCTAAGTGTACACGTTGGAGATGATTCGATATCGTGCCCATCAATGGCACTTCAATCACCATTTCCGGGGATATTTGAACATTTCTATCCCCCCTATCTTAATTGTCCGAAGGTGCTGAAAATGTTTTAATTAAAAGCCCGTCCGCTAATGGTGATGAGCTTTTAACATATTCAGCACCCTAGCACCTTTAAGAAAAAGATGGATGAAAATTTTAAATCGCGACTGGAAATGGCGCATTAAATGTCATATATAGCACGTTATTGAATCATCTCCAAGGTGTACACCTAGGACACTGAGCCCCTGTCAAATTGGATTCAGGCGTGGTTGCTCCATTTGGTGTGCGCACGTCGATCTAGAAAGTAGAATACAGCTTGCTCGATATCAGAAACAATACTCCGCTCTAGTCACTTTAGATATCACGAAAGCCTATGACAGTGTGGAGCATGCGAAACTGATGGATTCCCTTAAGAACTTAGGAATGCCACGATACTTTGTGGCATGAGTCTATGCTTTCTTAAGTGACAGAGAGTTTTATTGCTCGCAATCCGGTGTAAATTCTTCAAAATATAGGCAAACGAGAGGTCTCCCGCAAGGGTCAGTGTTATCTCCATTATTATTTAATGTACTTCTGTGTACTATTCCCAAACAGCACGATGTGCAGGCGTATGTGTATGCCGACGACATCGCATTTTTTGCTTCATCAGCAGACATTCACACACTTTACCAAATTCTGCAGACATATATGAATAGTCTGCAAACGTGGCTGGACGGTATTAACTTATCGCTCAACATTAATAAAAGCGCAATCGTAGTTTTCGCACAAAATGTCCCAGTACAAATTTCATTATTGTACCGACAAGACGTCATACCTCAGGTCGAGTCCGTCAGGTATTTAGGGGTAACCTACACCGAAAAACTTAACTGGAGTCCCCATATAGAAAACATGGCGGCTAAGGGAGCACGCGCAGTAGGGATGCTGCGTAGGCTCAGCAACAAACGTGTCGGTTTGCGCAGAGATGTGCTCGTCATGATTTATTGCATGTACATTCAACCGATACTGGAATTCGGCTGCGTTTTCTTTTCTGGCGCTCCGGCTTATAAAGTTCGACCTCTGCTTCTCTTCGAACGTGAATCGTTACGGTTATGTCTGGGGCTACCTAAATTTGTTGCGATCAATATTCTATATGAAGAATCACGCCTGCCTTCTCTTATCAAAAGATTTCATATTCTAACAGTACGAACATTTCTCAAAATCTATGCATCCCCACAGAGGAGGTCACAGTATGTTTTCATTAACCAGCAGGCCTCATTTTTTAACCACCAATGGTCTAGATTACATTGCCCCCCAAGTCATTTATGCACAGAGTCTTTTGGACCTTAAAAGTTCACCTCTGGGAAGTACTTATACTCAGCACTGTTGAAACAATTAGGATTGAATTTGATGATATATACCCTAACAACGCAAAAAAATTTACCGTATCAATATCTAAATGGCATTTTGGAAGATCATTTGGCCAATCTGGAAACAACCACTGTCATAGCGACTGATGCTTCTGTTTGTGAAGAGAAGGCAGGTGTGGGAATCGTATCGTTCTCTCTGGATTGGAATTTCTCTATTCGGTTACCGGACTTTACCCCTATTTACCAGGCTGAATTGCTGGCAATAGTCCTAGCATTGCGTAAATTGCCCCCGTGCTTATCAGGGGTGGTTGTTCTAACAGACTGCCTCTCTGTCTGTTCGGCCTTAAGCGCACCTAACTTATCGAGTACCTTAGAGACATTCTATTCACTAATTCCCAGACATATACGGCTCGTTCGATTAGTGTGGGTACCAGGCCATAGAGGTTTAGCTCTTAATGAATGTGCGGATGCACTTGCAATATCATCCCACGATGGCCCTGTATTGTCTGTATTTCCCACGTCGGCGTATGTCACAGCAGCACGATTCGAAAAACTTACTACGGCCAATAACTTCGATAAATCTCCATTATCATTATCAGAGTTCCCACAGCTAAAGTGTCCTTGGCAGAGCAGGTGGTGCTCATCTAGAAAGGAGGAAATATTAATTACAAGGCTATGCTGTCGAGTCCCCCCCCACTGAACTTTTACCTTCATAGGTCAGGACTGGCTCAGTCACCTTTATGATTTCACTGTAATGAGAGCGAATCTCTGGATCACTTCTTTTTGACGTGCCGAAGATTTAAAATACAAAGAAAAAGATTACTTGAAGAACCCCTACGAAAGTTAGCCTTGAATTTGACTCTTCCGGTGATTCTCTCATTTGGTGCAACCACCTTTGGTTTTAGCCACAGGGGCGTTTTCAACGCTGTATCTAATTATTTACAAGACTCTAAAAGAATGGAATGTTAAGGTTAGATCCCTTCAATTGTCTTAATTATAGCTGTATATATATTTTTGTTGTTGCTTCTCTATAGACGATTTTCCGCAGCGGAGCACGGGCGCTGCCATGTTTGATCACGTGACCGTAACTGGCCTTCCCCCAGCCAGTTGCCCCAGCCAACGTATTGGGCCAGCGAAGCGGCCGTGGCCGTAAGCGCCAGCAGCTGGGGTTAGAGGCCAACATGGCAGCACCCATGCAGACGCGACCGCCCGCTTCGATCCGAACTCACGCTCGCTACTCAACCACTGTCTTCACAGCAGTAAATAAATGGTGAAATCAGCTATCGCTTCGTGTCATCTCACGCTGGGGACAAAGCATCAGGTATGTTCTGTCTTTATTATCGCGATTAGCTGTGTTTATTTAGCCATGCCTGCTAAGCCTTGTCTCCGAGAATTTGAGAATGAATCTTGAAAACACTGCAAAATGCTGACGAATACATTGCTTTCAAAGCTTCAGGACGTAAATATAAAGCAAATAAATGATTAGGTTACGAACTTACGGGCCACACAGCGCAAGACGACGACGTGATATATTCGAGGCGGAAGGGATCTGCATCCACAGGTGTCGCCATGTTGACTTTTCCGGTGCTGCCGTCTGCTCGTTTTTACTCGCGTGCGTGCAGACGCTATCGGGACGCCGAGCAGACGACGCGACGCGGATGGAGACATATTGAGCAGCGCATCCAAAGGCCATGGCATGGAGGAGACGGCCGTGGTAGGAGACGGCCACGGCGCAGTAGTGGCGCCATCTAGTTTTGATTAAACAAACCAGCTGCGGAAAATCGTCTATAGGTTTTTTCCTCCTTTTTTTTTAATCTTGTGAGTTTATAATACTAATCTGTAATGCAATTCATTTTCAACCCTTTCCTCCAGTAACGGGAATTTGTTTCTTAAGCAAGACACCGTCCGATTCATGGCCTATCCCTCGAGGTGGGTTGCGCCAACATACAAAGGAACCAACCAACCAACCAACCCGCAGCAAGGGTGCTGTCTTCAAAAGGCTCTTCGGGAGGAGGCAGGAATTCAAGTGTCCCATACTTCTTTATTTTCGTCTTCTTGCATCTCTGGCATGTATCAAAATGCCGAATGTAGGTGGCAACATCGGTTAGCATATCCGGCCAATAAAATTGCGGCGACAAGAGTGATAGTGTCTTCTCCACTCCGACATGCCCAAAATGTTGATGTGCGTTCTTAAGAATGGTTGGGCGTAGTTCATGGGGCACATAGATCTTCCTTAGTTCTTTTCTTTTGACGATGATTACGTTGTTTTACAAGGAATACGTTCCTTTTGGGCGCTCATTGCTGCAGCGTTGAAGTTCATCGTGGGACAGAAGTTGAACTATTGGGGCTCTGGAGAGTGCATCTGCTTCGACGTTGCTTACGCCCTTTTGATGTTTGATGTTTACTTATTACATCGATAGTTTCAACGACCACCGGAAGAGACGACCTTGAGGATTCTTAATATTCTTCAGCCACTGTAGTGCAGAGTGATCCGTTACAACAGTGAATGGCTTTCCATGAAGGTAGCAATGCCATTTTTCAATGGCATCTATAACGGCAAGGCCTTCTCTTTCTGTAACAGCATAATTGACCTCGTGCTTAAGTAGTTTGCGGGAGTAATAGGCAACGGGATGTTCCTTGCCTTTGTCGTCAGGTTGCTTCAGCACTGCGCCAATGCCTTCGCCAAATGCATCACAGTACACAGTACATGGTCTCGAAGTGTCGTATATGCGAAGCACCGGTTCTTAAGTTATGCGCTCCTTCAGTTCCCGAAAAGCTTGCTCGCATGCTTCTGTCCACGTCCACTTGCTTCCTTTGTGGAGTAGTTTTGCTTCCTTTGTGGAGTGGGAGAGCGATGTCGCTGAAATGAGGGATGCACTGACGGTAAGTGTTTACAGTGCCCAGGAAACGCTGGAGGTCTTTCTCTCGTTCAGGTGTCGGAAATTTCAGTATTGCAGCCACGTTACTTTGCTTAGGTGTCACTATTCCTTGTGAAATTTTGTGGCCCAGGTATTCAATGCTGCATCTTGCAAATTGGCACTTTTCCCGTTTCAGTTTTACGCTCTCGTCTTTAAGAGCTTTCAACAGTGCCTCGAGGTGTCGTATATGATCGTCAAATGTCTCTGAGTATACGACCATATCGTTAAATAATTGCTAACATTAATGAGCTGATGTTTGGCTATTATTGATCTCATGGCTCTTTCAAATGTATCCGGAGCGTTCTTTAACCCGAATGGCATTACCAACCACACATAATGACCATTAGTCGTGACAAACGCAGTTTTTTCAACGTCGTCGGGATGCATTCGGACATGCCAGTATCCCGACGTTACATTTAGCGCAGTGAAAAAGTTCGCCTTTCCCAAGTGGTCTAGAATGTGATCTATACGTGGAATTGGTTGATAGTCGGGTACCGTCATGGCGTTGAGCTTGCGATAGTCAATACATAGACGAGTACGTCCTTCGCCTTTCCTTTTCCGCTAAGATGACCGGTGCGGCATAGGGCGACAACGAAGGCCTCACAACACCTTGCTTAATGAGGGCGTCAACTTGTTTGTTAATTTCCGCTTTGTCGGCCTGTGAACAGCTGTATGGTGCTCGATCAATAGGGACAGCATTGGTAAGTGCAATCCTATGTTGCTCAGTAGTGATGCATCCAATATCTGTCTGGGATTTCGAGATCTCGTCATACTTATTTAAAAGAGAATCGAGCACTGCTGATTCATGTTCTGGCAAGTTTTCTGAAGTCAGGGTTCTCATCAGCGGGGCTTTAGTGGTTGTCTTTTCATTGTGACTCGACAGGTTCATATTTTCACGTCCTTGTGTTACTGACTGGCTTTCCAAATTTACAAAAAGATTGAAGTACGAAGTGCTGTCTAGGCCAAGAATTAATTGTGTTCTCATGCCTCGCAGAACGTGTACATGAACTTTCTTTGTGACATTCTCAATTTGCTATTGAATGTTTACGCGACCCAAAGTTCGAATGCTTGAAGTAACTTGCCGCACGATGAAGCTGGAGTCTCTCATCAACTGAAGCTTGAGCTGTCTGTACACATCTTCACTGATACAAGTAATTGTTGCTCCTGTATCCAGAATTGCAGTTACTGGCCTTCCGTTGATGAGAGCATCGAACTGTATTAATGAAACTCTGGGTCGCTTTCCTCGTTTCCCGGTCTAGTCTCAATAGCGGACACGTTGCCGCGGCGCGGACATTCGTTGTGCCAATGAAACTGTCGCGGGAAACCAGCAGCTGAGCAATATCTACATTCATTATGGGGGGACACGCGGTCGAGAAGTCAATGTTGGCTGCTGCGGTCTGCTGAAGAGACGTGGAGCTCTTGATGTAGTACTAGGAGTACGAATAACGGAAATTCCTCTCACCCGTCTTAAAGATGTCTCGACCCGTTGGGCAGCGGCAAGCCACTCTGATGACGAGTTGAAAGACAGTCCGGCGAGCGCCAGTTCCACATCAGGAGGAACACCGTCAGTCAGTCCACATATTATGTGGCACTCTTTAAGGTGGGCCAAGGAGCCCAGTCATTTTTTCTCGTCGTAGTAATCCTTGATGGTCTGCCCTCCTTTTAGCCGGTAGTGGATGAAGAGACGAAAGGCATCTCCGTCAGTCGTAGCAAAGCGATTGCGCATGTCGCGGTTTATATCGTGCCATGTCTCGTCGTTGCCGAAAATCTGTATCAGGTACCACTTGAACGCTTCCCCTTCGATGTATTCGCTGAAGTGACTGACCCGATCGCGGTGTGTCCATGATGCCTCGGTCGCCTTCGTGTCGAAAAGGAGTAGCCACTTGTCGACGGGGACGTCTTCTGGTGTTCCCTTGTACTTCAGTATGTTGAGCGGAGGCTTTGGCCTAGCCATGGCAGGTTGATGTTGATGAGGTCGATCCTGTCGACTTGTGTGACGTTAGAGAACAGAGATACGTCGTGGTTCAGATGCCATCCATTTATTCTAAAGCACGCGCACTTCTTCGTTATCGGCTTCTCCTATTATCGCCTTGTTCATACGTCACACACACACACACACACACACACACACACACACACACACACACACACACACACACACACACACACACACACACACACACACACACACACACACACGCAGTCTGGCATGAGCAAGCGTCTTCTCGCCGCAAGCGCGGTGCTTTTGGCACCGTGTAAAAAGCTGAGAAGTCGCGCAGAGCAACCACGAAAAGAGATTCTCTTGTTTGCAGAGACGAGGGCAGACTGCGCCAGCTATCGTGCGTCGGATGAAACACGCGGCACTTCGCGCGACCTCGGAGATAGACGACGGCTCTTCGCTTTTGCGAGGCAGCTCGCATTTTCAGCGCTGCCTAAGAAACACTAGGGTCTTTAGAATTAAGTATCTATGTATTTTCTATAAAAGAACACACCACTTAATACTTCCGTATTGTTGTTGCGCCTCAGATATGCGTAATATTTGCTTTTTGAGCGACAATGTTCACAAGTATGCACGAAAACGACTGTTCAAGTTGGCTGGGCGTTCAGAAAGTAGTTAAACTTTGGCCGAGTAACTGAATCGGGTTACGGACAGACAGCCAGACCGAAATTTCTGCGTTGAAGTATCCCAAGAAAGACTATCGTCTTTAAAATGTTCCCCCCGCCCGGAATCGAACCTCCGACTCCTCACCCGCGACAGTAAGCGCCCGACGCTCTACCGACTGAGCTGAAGAAGCAGACGGGGAACATTCTACCAACGCGCCTCATATCTCTTACACAATCTCTCTCACTCGCTGCTCTCTGTTGGAGGCGGCGGTCGATGCCGCCGTCTGTGAGCGATGAAGAGAAGTAATGCGGCATGACACTAGCACAGATAGAGAACGATTCGTCGACGACGCAGTTAAAGCAAGGCGTCCGAGATTGCACGCCGGCGCGCAATCTCGGAGGTCATGCTGAAAGCGTCTCGATAGAAGCAATCAACACTGGCCGCGCTAGCGTCGGGGAGTCGCCCTAGACGCAGTTATGTGTCACTCTAGCCTTTCGCTTCGTGTTAGCGTGTGACGGTTCGTTGTCGGAGTTGTGCGCTTCCACATGCACCAACAATGTTTCGCCGCCGACTACTTCGAGTGTGGTAGCACCGACTAATAAAACTACTGCAGTAAGCGGTGCAGAAAGGCAATGATGTCGACGGACGAATGTGGTGCCTTGGTGGAGTGAGACGGAGGCCAGCGGGACGCGGAACGCCTACGCGCGTTCGCGGCTCAAGCTCTGCCTCCCGTGTTGCAGAAGCGCATGCAGTGTGGTAGTGTATGCAGGAGCACAGGCGTAGGTTACCGCATCCCTCGGGAGCGCGCGCCGTACCGTTTATCTCCTTCAATGACGAGGCTTTGAAGTGCACAGTACCAGCGTTTATTACGTGATTGTGGATGCCATCTTTGCGCGCAATTCATGATACGCTATGTCCAGCTATAGGTTAAAAAGTTTAACTACCACAGTGGTTAAATCATGATCATGGGCGTTAGTCGTCGCGATGGGGATGTGCCACTAGGCGTCGACGTGGGTGCATCCACGTCAAACAGTGCTATAGCTGTAAAGCAGCATATACGCTGTACGAACTCTCATTATCACTAAACAATAGGCACTGTGAAGACATAGAATAGAAAATTGAGCGAGTTGGTATTGATTCATGGTTAGGACTGTGCAGCGCTCACAAAAGGGACGAGGGACAGAAGAAGTGCACGAGACATGCGCTGACTCACAACTGAATTTTTATTCCGAAAAATACGAAAAAAGTAAACAAAAAGGTATCATCGAGTCACATGATTTGCGCTCCAAGCGAAAAACAAAAAGAACATCCCTGGCTGCCACCCCGCAACATAGCATGCGCACTACGAGTTTTTGTCGCGTTGCCGCACGTGCTGACCAAAAACTCGTATTCCCTGGGTCTTCTTTAAGAGCACAGATTACACGAGAAGCAGCATAGACATTCTCAAAGTCTTTAAGGAATGTGGGCTTGGTCTCAAATTTACGGTTGAATTGATGAAAGAAGAGTCTATTCAGTTTCTAGACCTGAAAATCAATTTTTTTCCCACTCATGTATGTTGGCGATACTTCCCAAGAACCATGAAACCGTTGCTCGATTTCAGCTCTAGCCATTCCAAGCTTATTAAACAGGGGATAGCACTCTCGTGCATCCGCTCTGCCCTAGAAAGAACATGCACACACAGTCTCCGCCATAGTTTTGACGAGCAAGTCGCCAGATTAAGGAGAGCTGGATTCCCGGACGTCGCAATCGCAAAGGCGTGCGAAAAACTGATGACGGCAAAAAAGTCAGTGCAACAAGAGACTGCACATACTGAAAGCAGCCGTAAGCGAAAAAGGTATGCTGTTTTACCCTACGCACACAAGATGTCACATGGCCTAAAAAAATGTCGCTAAGCGCTACGGGGTCGACGTCGTCTTTTCCTCCCCAAACAAGCTGTCCGGCATGTGCGCCCGAGTGAACAAGTGCACACAGCCTAGTGGGTCGAAAGAAGCGAACAGAGAATGTGGTATAAGACACATGTCCAAGTTTGTTGATTGCGACGTAGGAATCGTGTATCAGATACCATTGTCGTGTGGCAGTTCTTACATTGGACAGAGTGGAAGGTGCCTGAATGTTCGTTTGGGTGAACACAAGCGTTCATTAACACAAGGTACGCATTCCCATTTAGCAGACCATTGTCGGGAGTGCGGGTGTACCCCACACTTTACTGATACCAAGGTTCTGTCCAGGCATAAAAAGCAGCTTGCCCGAGAAATTATAGAGGCCTTCCACATTAGAAGAAGCTATGAAAGATGCGTTAGCCAGCCATCGATAAAGCTTTGGGATAGGGAATACGAGTTTTTGGTCAGCACGTGCGGCAACGCGACAAAAAACTCGTAGTGCGCATGCTATGTTGCGGGGTGGCAGCCAGGGATGTTCTTTTTGTTTTTCGTTTGGAGCGCAAATCATGTGACTCGATGATACCTTTTTGTTTACTTTTTTCGTGTTTTTCGGAATAAAAATTCAGTTGTGAGTCAGCGCATGTCTCGTGCACTTCTTCTGTCCCTCGTCTTTTTTGTGAGCGCTGCACAGTCCTAACCATGACTGTGAAGACACTTTTCACTTTCGTGTTATACCGATTCCTATGACGGAGGGATCAGCCATGTCTTTTTTTCTTAATTTCGGTATTGGAGAAACGTCATTAAAACACGATACCAAGACGTGTTTGTGAACGACTTGGAGATTCTGCCAATTTTTTTACGCGCCTCTTGAGAGCATCCTTGGGAACGCGGAACAACCTCGATACAGCGCGAAGGGAGGTAGTCCTGTCCTGAACAGCAATCAGTGCTTTTTCGTGTCGTTCTCCTCCCAGGAATCTCTGTATGTTATTCTCTTGTACATCAATACCCTCCTAAACAAATAAATATAATATATAATGAGTGTAAGTAAATAGTTCATTTAATAAGACACCCTCTAAGGCAATTCGATGCCTTTCTGTCGTGTTTTGCCCCTCTGACATGCCCTAATTAAAAAAAAATCTCCGCTTTGTCCCCGGGCACCAAATGAACAAAACTTTTGGTGGTATGTAGCTAGTAGTCTGAAGTAACAAAATAAATACTTACGTTGTTGTACTGAACGATGAGTAGCTTCATGCACCGGATACGAAAATTTGGCCGAGCAGAATTTCGCCCCTTTTTGACGGGTCACGAACACACTGACACCAGCCGCGTAATTTCTCCCGTGCGAATGCTGTGAGTGATCATCAACTTTTACACATAAAAAGGTGGACAACTAACAGCAGCTATCGCTGAAATAGAGAAACAAAGAAAGGTAATTTTTAAATGCGAAGCATTTCTTGGCGAAGTTCGGCGACTTTGGGCGTATCTATCTATCTATCTATCTATCTATCTATCTATCTATCTATCTATCTATCTATCTATCTATCTATCTATCTATCTATCTATCTATCTATCTATCTATCTATCTATCTATCTATCTATCTATCTATCTATCTATCTATCTAGCCGCCTACGACTTCGTGCTCTCCTGGACGTATCGTTAATGGGATTTATAACAAAATTGGTATGGCATAACATGACTGTACGACGAACATGGATGACTGGTCATATCATGAAAATCATGAACATCTTGTCATGAAAAGTATGATTTACACGCCATAGTCATAGTGCTGCTGAGGTCGTTTTTTTAACTTGATATATCCGAAAATCGGTACGATGAGACATTTCTGCATGGCCAACATACGTGACAGGTGGTAATATGAAAATCATGACTTGCATGTCATGTACAACATGATTTACATGCCCCGCTCATGGCGCGCTGACGGCCGTTTCACTAGCTTGATATACACCAGATTTGGTATTGCGGTACGTGACTGTATGACGAATATAAATGCCAAATGGTCATATGGAAATGATGACATGTCATGAGCAACATGACTTACATGCCACGCTCATGGCACGCTCGCGGCCGTTTCGCTAGCTTGATAGTCACGAAATTTGGTATTGAGCTACGTAATCGTATGACGAGCATAAATGGCAAGTGGTAATATATAAATCATGATACAAGAAAATTCGACGACGCAAACCAACGAGAAGAAAAGGCGAAAGGAAAGAGCGTCAACTCGCAACTAATTTTATTCTTGCAAATCCAGCGCAATATATACACCATGCCACATATGCGCAAACACACCCTGCTTTACACCAACAATCAGCCACTTTCAATGCACGTGCTATGTCAGAAACCTGTCGAAAAAATCAAATTCAGATGAACGCAGTAACACCGAGGTATCGCTAATACAGATATCTTTTTTCTTTCGGATGAGGTATGCTTCTAGCATCTCTCGCTCAATCACCCTTTTGCTCTTCCCTAGAATGGTTATATTGTCTAATCTTGCCTCACATCCGCACGCGCTGCAGTGCATGGGCAAATGTGCCAAAAGATTATTCTTTATCGACAGATCATGCTCCCTCTAAAGAATAATCTTTTGGCACATTTGCCCATGCACTGCAGCGCGTGTGGATGTGAGGCAAGATTTGACAATATAACCATTCTAGGGAAGAGCAAAAGGGTGATTGAGAGAGATGCTAAGCATACCTCATCCGAAAGAAACAAGATATCTGTATTAGCGATACCTCGGTGTTACTGCGTTCATCTGAATTTGATTTTTTCGACAGGTTTCTGACATAGCACGTGCATGGTGATTGTTGGTGTAAAGCAGGGTGTGTTTGCGCATATGTGGCATGGTGTATATTGCGCTGGATTTGCAAGAATAAAATTAGTTGCGAGTTGACGCTCTTTCCTTTCGCCTTTTCTTCTCGTTGGTTTGCGTCGTCGAATTTTCTTGTAACATGCACCAACTAGCCCAACAACAAGTTTTACTAAAATATAAATCATGACATGACATGCGCAACATGACTTGCATGCCACGCTCATGACACTCTTGGGGCCGTTTCGCTAGCTTGATATACACCAAATTTTTAAGGCGAAAGCCTTTAATGTCTCATGCTCACGTGCGTCCGTCCGTCCGTCCGTGCCTCCGGCCGTGCCCTGGCATGGTGCCAGGTGGGCGTCGGGGCGCGCATACGGACGCCGGTCGCGTTGGACTCTACAGCGCTCGCGCTTTGCTTGCGTAGCGTCGCTGTGCCCAGCGTGTCTAATCATGAAAGGAGGGAGACGCGCGCATTGCGTTCCATTCTGACAGACCCCCGTGTCAGTGGGCACAGGCGTTCGAGGAACACACTTTGGAACTTACAAAGCGTCCGTCAATTTAAACGCTGGAACGCGGATGGCGTCTGCACGATGCGCAAAGCGCGAGAATACGAACGCATGCGAAACGGAGGCAGATTGGTCTCGCGTCTCGCTGCGATTCGAGGAAAAAAAAATTAAAAAAAAAGAAAACACGCACACCTTCCGTTTGTGCGCCATCACACTATGGCGCTGAGCCGTGCTCCCAACTAGGGCTGCAGAAATTGCGTCTTTTCCTTTCCTCTCTCTCTCCTGCTCGTCATCACACTGAGAGAGTAAAAAAAAAGACATGGCATAGTCAGTCGAATGGCCACAAGCTTTCGCCGAACACACTTTGGAATGTACAAAGTGTCCTTTGAAGCTGCGTGATTGTATGTCGAGCATGAATGAGAAGTGGTAATATGGAAATCATGACATGTCACGTGCAACATGACTTGCATGCCACGCTCATGGCACTCTCGTGGCCGTTTCGCTAGCTTGATATACACGAAATTTGATATTGCGTGACGTGACTGTATGGCGAACATAAATGATTAGTGGTAATAAGGAAATCATGACATGTCATGTGCGACATGACTTGCATGCCGCGCTCATGGCGCGCTCACGGCCGTTTCGCTTGCTTGATATACACCGAAATTGGTTTTGCGGGATGTGACTGCATAGCGAACATAGGTGGCAGGTGGTAACATGAAAATATTGGCATGCATATCATCTACAATGACATTTACATGCCACGCTCATGGTGCGCTTGTGTCCAGTTCGCAAGCTTGATATACACCAAAATTGGTATTGCGCGACGTGACTGTATGACGAACATAAATGACAGGTCTTAACATGTAAATCATGACATGCATATTATGTACAGCATGATTTGGTTCTTGCTGGCTGCTTCGCATTATATCGATTCCCACATGCGTGGTATCTGCCGGTTTTGTATTAGCTATAGACGCCCCGCCTTACCCTAGCTCAGCGCAAAGAACTACAGCGCGTAGCAGACGCGCCTCGCTTTCCGTGCGCTTTCAGAGCTCAGAAAGCCCACGGGTCCTAACGGGTCTGGCTCAGCAGCGGCGCGGCGCGGCAGTTTACCGCAAAAGGCCCACGCGGGAGCCGCCGCTTTGGACACTCCCCTTATTCCAGGTCACTCTAATTTAGGATAGCTTGAAACGATGAATGTTACATCCGCAGTCGTTCGTTTTATTACGGCTTTGTCGGTTGAGACATATGCACCAAGAACATTGTCTTTGAATATATTCAGTACGTATGTGGAAGACCTTTTTTACTCCATGCCTCACGACAAACTTATGGCTTCAGTTAAACAATGCATAAGCGAACACAACGATGAAATTGCGTTTAAATAAGTGTGGTGTAACGACAGAAGCCTTCTTAGAACTGCTCAGTTTCTATCTTAACGCTACTTTTGTTATGGGAAGGTGTACCGTATGTTCAAAAATCCGGTATATGTATTGGGTCAAAAGTTGCGCCAGTACTCAGTAATATCTTTTTGTCAGCTGTTGATCGCGCGATAGAAAAGGAGGTGCACGGTCTGGTTATTAAGATATGTCGTTACGTCGATGATTTTTTAATCATTTTACCGAGTGACGCTTGTGCTTCCCTAATTAGTGACGTACTGAATATATTCAAAGACAATGCCCTTGGGTTGCTGTTCACGACTGAATTGCCAGTTAATGGCACTATTAGATTTTTAGATCTGTGTCTGTTTGTCGAACCGGACCATCTATGCTGGTGTTTTTCGCCGCGTGCAAAGAAATCGCTCTTGAGCTATTCGTCAGGACATTCCAAGATAGTGAAGAACGGCATTGCCTTCAATTCGTTAAGTTCTGCACTAAACAAATCTTGCCACCATAAGGTCGAGGCCAGCTTTCAGGAACAAGTAGCTCGATTAGAAAAAGCCGGCTTCCCAGGTTCAAACCTATCATGTGTTTCCCTCAGGTTGCTAAAATCTTTAAAGCTATCTGCAGCACGGCCCGGGCAACGCACAAGCTCCACTAATAGGCCTAAGAATTTCGCTGTCATTCCGTATGTGCACGGACTATCACACAGGCTTAAAAAGATTGCAAAAGGCTTTGACGTAGATGTTGTGTTCTCCGCTCGCGGTAAGGTTGGGAGAGCATGCGCCGCTGTTGATAGAACGAAGACAGGCCTATCACAAAAGAATGCGTGCTCCGTTAAGCATCGCACTCGGTTTGTAACGTGCGCTTGTGGTGTGGTGTACAATATTCCGTTAACATGTAACAAAATGTATATAGGACAAACTGGCGCCTGCCTGAACGAAAGGCTTCGCCAACACAGCAACACTCTGAAGGGCACACCCACTTCACATTTGTCTTCTCATTGTCGCGACTGTGGTTGTAAACCTTTGTTTGATAGAACGCATGTCATCTTCAGGCACATGGATCAGAGATCACGTGAAATCATCGAAGCATTCCACATAAAGAAAAACCATGATAATTGCATTTCCGCCCCATCCATTTATCTTCATGATTGTGAATTCAACCTACTTGAAAACACGTGACAATTATCTGCAGTGTAGAGGGTGCGCACGCAGCGAAACTGCTTGTATTTATTCTCGTCTTTTGAATAAAGATGACAGTTGCTAGTTCAGCGCTTGTCCTGTGTCCTCCTTCATCTTGTGTTTCGTCTTTTTGCGCTGCTTTTAACAATGAAATCCCTAGTGACGTTGTCCTGAGCGGGTGGAATTGACCCGCATACTTGTTTTTCGGTGCTAATTGCGACTGGCTTTCACCGTCAAAACACTTGCACGTGTTCTTGTTCGGTGCAGGCCACGCACGAATGCATGGGAACATTGTCCAATATTCAGGATGTTCTATCCGAGTTGCATGCACGGCGCATACTTTTGAGTGCATTCCGTAAGACAAGCGCGCACCATCTGTAAGGCTGCAATGTAGGATGATGCTTGTATAAAAGCCGATGCGTTTCACCACGCTTTCCGTCACAACTACATCAAATATCGCGACGTGTTTCCCATCTTTTCACACATAACAATCCCGGTTTTCGGGATTATTATGTGCGAAACAGCTCAGTAGATGTGTCAATTATGTGTAACTACAGCTCAATACACTTGCCAATTTAAGACATAGATTAATAAATAATTGGAAGGGGGGGTTTAACGTTCCAAAACCACCATATGATTATGAGAGACGCTGTAGTGGAGGGTTTCGGAAATTTCGACGACCTGGGGTTCTTTAACGTGCACCTAAATCTAAGTACACGGGCCTCAAACATTTTCGGCTCCATCGAAAATGAGGCTGCCGCAACCAGGACTCGATCCCGCGACCTGCGGGTCTGCAGTTGAGCACCATAACCCCTAGACGACCGAGGCAAGTCAAGGCACATATTTCATTGTCTCTACATAGCGTAATACGAAGGTAGTTGGTTCGGACCGCACCGACGGAAGTGCCCTTTTTTCAAAAATTGAAGTCCCCTACGCCTTGCTTTGCCTAATTGTCTGTTGCATTCAATTGCTTACATTTAAAATGTGAAATAAGCAACTGAGCGGAAATGAAGTAAGTGATTCAACTCGTGCATATTGTACATCGGCACATGTGGAGCCGGTACAAGGATCGCTGAAACGAACATGGCGCGCGTAAAAGCTTAGAAACTGGTTCTTTATTGTATCAGTACATGAAGCAGTGCATCAGAATATCAATGATCCGTCACAAAGCAGGAGTCACTGATTGTCACCGCTTCGTCTTGTGGATGACTGCGCTGCAGCGGCTGCTGCCGTCCGGATCGTCCGGATGACGTCGTCAGCTGACGCAGACGGTGGGCCGGCGCTTCTCATGCTATGGGGCCCGCGCCTCCTCCTCAAAAATCCGCGAATGCGTCGATGCCTCTGTCTAGAACCGGAGCTGGTCCGTGAGCCGGTCTTCCAGTCAGCGTAGGCCTTTAAGTAGAGACTGCGAACCGAGAAAGAAGGTAGCGCTTTAACGTTAACCATGTGACAAGCACAAATTGTAGTGATCGCCCTATTGGAAAAACTACCATGGTGGGTACTGGAAGAGATGGTGGATATAGTGGAAATAATGCTGGGTATGATGGAAATCATGGTGTTTATGGCGGACAGTGGTGGGTGGCATGGTGTACGTTAGATGGGCAAGGTGGAAAGGACGGTGGACGATGGTGGTGTGTAGCAGCAAAATAGTGGGTAGTGTTAGGGGCCTGCGCCCACTATCGAGCGAATGCTAGAAAGCAGCGATAGAATGGTGGGTGATGAAAATGATAGTGTACCATGCTGTACCATGCCGCAGAAGCTGCGCCAAACCGTCATGGCGGCAATGACGTCACGTGCGACAGCGTCGGAAGTGAAATTTGTTTAGGCGCTGAGGCCGTGGCCACTGGCGTCTCCGCTGTCGTTCTCTCACGTTTTTCTTTCCTGACATGGCGCCGCTTGTTACAACGTGGTCATGGTATGGTGATTGTGATTGTGCTGATGCGGTTGATTTTTGTACGGGCCGTTGTTTTGTGTTTTAAGTTAAGATCACTGACTTAGGCGGAAGTTCTTGAATCAATATGATGTGCAGTATGTCCAAACTGAGTGAGCTGAAGCCGCCAGCTTCTCATGTACAATTCCTTTGTTGGTCATAAACGTGATTAGTCTTGGAATACACCATCTTCAGATGCTTCCGCACATCATCGATGAACAGCGTCGGAATAGTTTCTCGCAACGCGCTCTGGTGCATGGAGAATCGACGTGACAGTTCGTGCACATCGGGAACTCCCAACATTGCCTCTAGACCGACGGATGACCGCAAACGGGGTTGTCAGACAATGCCGACTCGTCACGTCACTTGAAGACCGGCGGACGTCGCAAGTGTAAGCTGCCAGCATGTTTCCTTGGGAAAGGTAGGTGGCTGTGAGTGCTACTCTGTGCATGTTATGCATTATTATTGCTGTATGCGTTATAACCAAGGGGTATTGAATACCGCGAGGCTGAATGTTCTTGCAGTTATGTTGAACCTGCTACCACACGACGTTTGTAAGGAGGTTAATCGCTACTGTTAAAAGGTGCTGGTATATGTGAGGCGGACGCACTACCCGCCATAAAACTGAAAGCAGAGATAAAATTTTCGCCAGATAGGTGCTCGTCTTACACAGGTATTTAGCAACCGTCACTGCACTTGGAATAACCAAACTAGAGAAATTATTGCTACAGCCACCGGGTTGTGCTGTAGCAATTTCGGTGCTGTAGCACCGGGTTGGGGACTAAAACTTGGTGAGGAGTGATAAGTTGCCTTGGCCGATGTTGGCTTAGCGTTCATTTTGTGTCATTTGGTGAAACAATAATGAACACTGTTTAAGCTAGCACCCTGGTGCAGTCATAAGTTTTTATGTCAGAAATAACGGGAATTTGTTCAGAATCCACCCCTCAAGGATGTTGAAGAATGTTGAAGGTGGGCTTCGGGGGAAGGGGGGGGGGGTCGTCAGTGCAGCGCGAGCGCAACCTGGCCGGCTGTGTATCCCCGTTTGCCGGCTTCCGGCATCGTGTACTGTGGGTTTGATTTGCCGCTGCAATGTATGAAAGTTTAAGCTGTGGTTTCGTGGTGCTTTTTTTTTCTTGGTTGGCTCGGGTAGCGGATCGCGTGTTTATTTTGCGAGGGGAAGGTTATTTGACTACAGAACTGACCCGTTTGTGGTTTTAACGAGATTTCTTTCAAGAGCTGTCATCAAGGTAATGCTGCCGGCCTGTTGCGAGGGCAAGTAATTGTACCGGCACGGAGTGCTGACATTATTTTCTTTACGGCAGCTCGCGAAAAAAAGAAAATGATAATAACAGCCGGTAATAGCTGACGAGCTGTACTGGTTTGTTGTTCGACAATACTGTATTATGAAAGACATGTTTAAACTACGCGAAGACAACAAGTTAAAACATATAAACACAAACATGAAGCGCAGAAAACACACCGTGCGCTTCGCGTGTGTGTATATTTCTGCGTTATAACGTCTTGTCTTCGCCGAAATTGAACGACATTAAGAAAACGGTAAGCGCACGAAGACGGGAACAAGAAGACGACACACAGAGCGCTTTTGTCGTCTTCTTGTTCCCGTTTTCATGCGCTTATCGTTTTCTTAATGTCGCTGCACCAACTAGCTCGGACCCGGCCTCTGATTCAAGATTAAACGTGTCTGCTGTATCTATGAACCAACTAGCCCAACAACATGCCATACCTACAAGAAGGACTCACTATACGTATTTCATTGTGCGAAAGGAGCAGTGTACGAAAGCCACATCAATATGTTGATTACCTTAACAAAGCATTTCTATATTTTAACGATGCTTTTTAAATGTTTTGAGGTTGCTTGGAGAAATGCATCTCTTTGTAGTCACATCACTTAGAGCCACTGAGGGACTACCGTGATACTGAAGGTTTTCTACTAGAGTTTTCTGCAAAAGCTGCTTGTATAGGCAAAGGAGTAAGCACGTCACCAAGAAATGTAGACAAGTGAATAAAGTTATTCACTGAGCGATGCTGTTTGTTGCTTGGTGCAAAACAGGGTATTATTGTGCCTGTTTTTCCTGATAAAACACGTAAAACACAAGTCAAAATTAACTGTTGCTAACTTGTGTGCCTTGTGTAACAGAAATATACGTTTTCAGTCGTAATAGAAAGAGCATTGAAAGAAAAATATTTCATTGACAAATATATGCCCGCCATCTCCATACCTTCCACATTCCTTGTACACAGCAGACTTTCTACCCACCTGGCTACCGTCCATCATCTGCCCACCTAAACTACTGTCCACTATTCCCCCCACCATCCCCTATCCACCCACCATCCACTATCCACCGGCTACATTAAACCACTATAATGGTGGATGGTAGTTTCCACCATGCCCACAATTTTTGTTTTTCCAATAGGGCGGTAATGTTTACCTTTCATCGAGGGTGGCGATGCGGGCTTGTTGGTGAGTCATATTTGTACACTGCGCGCAAAAGAACACGGACAAAAGGAAGAGACGTACACACACTGGCGCTGCTAACAACAATAGTCTATTTCTTTCACCTGCCGATTGATATATCTGTTTTGTGCACGACAGTCGCGTGAACACTTTTCAAAAACGACAATATCACCATTGATAACGAGGCGGGATTTGCCTCGAAGAGATAGATAAACAGGGTGTAAGGTCGTGCTCTGCGAGACCCCCCCCCCCCCCCTCCTGCCAACGCCCAAATTCCTGAGCTTGAGCGAGCTACACGACAGGAGATAGGGGGTGCGTCCCCAAGCTATGCGGGTGCGTCGGACGTGACTCACCCCTCTGCGCCTTGCTTGGGATTACCTGTCCAACCCTTTTGCTCCTTCTGCTACCTGCCCGATCCTGGCCGGTGCCGATGACCGCAGGCAACGCGGACTGATGGAGGAGGGGGGATACAGGGGATAAAAGGAGCGGCCCAAGAGACCGTGACGTCTTTTGCTACTGGAAAGCTTGCCGGCTAGACACCGGCACTGCAGCTTACGGCCCCACTGAGGGTCTTTTTCCTTTTACTTTTTTTCATATTCCTGTACATAGTTCTGTACATAAAGCTTGTTTTAAAACGTCCAGCGGCGAAGGCGTCTTCTTCCGAGGCAACGTCACGAAGACGGCGGCGATCTCCATCGCGGAGCGCGGGCCCGGCCTTGCTTCGCTCCCAAAGAACCTGACCGAACGCTCCACGAGTTCGGACGAAAATTTACTCAGGGTATACAGGCAACTCAGAGTACACAGGCAACTCGCGCGCACAAGAGGTATAATCAATCGGCGAAGGGACGGAAATAAACTATTTTTGTTAGTTGCGCCAGCGTGTGACGTCTCTTCATTTTGTCCGTGTCCGTCTGTGCCCTCAACTCGCACAATTATCTTTCATTGTCCATAAAGCACGGCTCACCCTCACAAAATCCGCTTTCTGTGTCTTCACGGTGCCCCGAACGCTTTTCGCAATTGTAGAGGGACTCACAACCGCCTGGACGGTGTCACAAGTCACTGTAGTCGGCTACAAATTACAACCTAAGAAAAATACAGGCCCCGCCCACATATTTGCGGCGCGCCAGAAATTCAACTGCGCAAGACAGTTGTGCTATGAATATTATGAATTAAAGGTTCATCGTTCCCACCAAAATCATGAAGTTTGGGTGAGCAGTGATGTCAGGAAGCCGTTTTGCCACCAGTTGCGACCTTAAAGTGGTGGCACAAGCGCCTCTCTGCACCCTAATGCCAATTGCCTGAAACAGAATTAAGGCAGCTTCGCCCTAGTAGTGCAAGGCCTCAAGGAAGTGCCGAGCTGGGCAGCCTTCTTCGTTTCTCTTCTGGTTTCTCTTTCTTTACTGCTTTCTTTCTTTCCTGTTCTCCTTTCCAGTTTTTTTCTTTGTGTTTTTTATTTCTATTTATTTATATTTTTCTTCCTATTTTTTACCTTTCTTGCGCTTTCTTTCTAGTTCTTGCTTGCTTCCTCTTTCAATTTTTATACGTGGTTTGTGTTGTTGTGTTTCCCTAGCCATAGTAGTAATGTCCGCACTTTATATCATCGTCAAGGCGCTTGAGGAGCTAGATGAAGAAGGAAGGAAGGAAAGCCCTTTATTGAAAAAGAGGGAGGCGCAAGACCTCTGTGGGGATAAGCGGGGCTTTCAAATAATACTAACACTGCATAGTGTCGTAGGGTTGCACTTAGTCACAATCACTTGTGCTGAGGCGGTGTGTGGTCAGTACTGTGGTTTGTCGGACCCCCTAAACCACTCTGATCAGGCCGCTCTGACTGCCATATTGCGCAAATAATAACTGTGTGTCCGGGTCCGTAAGCAGCGCTTCACGAAAATTTGTGCACTCCAAAGCCTGTATGGCCATTCGCCCTTTATCAAAAGCGGAACATTGCCATAACAAGTGGTGAAGGTCTGCGCGGCAGCGCAGCCCGCAATGATTGCACGTCACAGTCGCAATGTCCGGTTGTCGCCATTTAGCTATAGAATACGGTGTGTATGCAGAATTTGCGTAGACCTTATTGATAAAGACTTCCTGAGAGCGCGAAAGCGGACACTTGCTGGAAAAGAGGACTGGTGGGGTAACCTGCGTAATGCGTTTTTTACTAGCATGACGTAGGGACGTGCGCACGTAGTGCATTGTGGCTACCGAGGGAGCCATTTGACTTAAAGGAGCACTGACACAAAATTTCGAAGGCGAGATAATGAGTGAAATAGATGTATGTGGAGACATAGACAACGCCTACGAAATATCAAGGGCAAATATAGCCTAGAACATATTTAAAATCAATTTCAAAGTGCGTGCCGCACGACTGAGCGAGATGCGAGCCCCTCGCGACGCCGACATCAACGCGGTAGCAATGTAAACAAACTACGTCACGATTTTGTGTTGGCTGGTTGTTGGTTGTGCCCTTGCGCTACCTGCGATTTCTTCCTCCGTGCCTGACGTAGGCGGCGCCCGCTCTCGCGCGCGCCGCCTACGTCACAGTTCTGCGTGGTCACGTGGCCAGCTGCGTTTATCTTGCTGCCGGAACTGCTCCTGACTAGCTCGGTGCTCTTTGAAACCGAAACTGCGACTGGGCGCTCTAAAAACGTCTGTAAATAACTAACCGTCGCTCACTCGCGCAAACGAGGTTTCCAGCCGTGATAAGTGGGTCGTAAGCTACCTATTGCAACAAAAAAAAAAAAAACAAGGTGCAAAATTTTTGTGTCAGTGCTCCTTTAAGAGCTCATACGGGTTTACCCTGAGGGGTGGGGGGCAGAGAAAGATTAGTCGACCCACCTGCAGAAGCAGCAGCGGCGTGTGCCGCCGTATTGCCCGCGGGCACACCCGTATGCCCCGGCGTCCAGATAATTTCTATCGGTCTGTCGGCTTTTTCATGCCTACGAAGGATTCTTTGAATAGCGGAAGCTGTAGCATCCTCCGAGGCTGGGCGAAATATTTCCGAGTAAGCAGCGTGTGAGTCGGTAAAGACACGAAGAGGCTGCTGTATAGTGTATGGGAGGCTTGCAGTCGCTCCCCATATGGCAAGGAGTTCGGCATGCACAGGGCTACCGTTCGGTAGATGGCACCTGTAGGCCCCAGTGTACTCGGTGGTCTGCGCGCAAATCCATGCTATACAAGCTTGGCCATCGGAGAGAGCAGCGTCCGTGTAGATGTCAATGGTATCTAAGCTCGATTCCCTGAGTTGTCGCGTGGCAAGAACCTGGCGGGCAGTGTCATTGTAACGAGATATGGGACGACGGAACCGTCGAGAGGCTATCGGAGTTTCCCATGGTGGTAAGGACTGATTAAGAAGGGGTGCATCATCATGTCGCTGACAATCCCAGGCCAGAAGACGACGACCTTGTGGCGTGTTTTCCATGCGGATGTGATGTCGAGTGTGGGCTTCACGGATGACGTCCTGCAGAGGAGGCAAGCCCCCTGCGCTTTCAAGTGCAGATATCTTAGTATGTTTAGGGAGCCCTGTGATGGTACGGAGAGTAGCCCGATGAAGACGTTCCAAATTTCGGATGTCCGTTGGGGAGAACGTGTATATGGGTGCGCCGTACAAAATCTTTCCAAGGGCCACAGCTCTTGCGAGAGTACGGCAGGCTTGTTGTCGTGCTCCTCCGTATTTGTTGGACAGACGACGAATCATATGTAACGTGGCTGGCCATGCCTGCCGCAGTCCACGTACCCCCTTTTGTGCGCTGTTGCAGCTGGCTATTGGTAAACCTAAAACTTTGATTTGTCCGTTTTTTGATTGTATAGTGTGCGATCCAATATCGAGCGAGATGCACAGTTTCTGGTTGGTGTGATGCTTGCCGTCTATGCTTATAAGTTCTGTCTTATGTGGAGCAAGCTGCAGACCTATTTCCTTAAGAGTGGACTCTAAACTAAGGAGGGCTGCCTGCAGCTCCGGTTTGCATGGATTCTTTGTCAGTATAATCCGCTGCTTCTGTCCATATAGTAATATCATCGGCGTAGATGGCGAATCTAGCCGTTGTGTCCCGTTCAAGATTTTCTGCTACTCTGCTCATGGCCAGATTAAATAGCGTTGGTCCTAAAATAGATCCCTGCGGAACACCTCTATCTAAGTAATAAGTCTTCGGGCTCCATCCAGGCGATGCGCCGCTTTAGCGAATGGGCCGGGCTGCAAGGAAATTTGTAATCCATGTCTGCGCACGCTGAGCGCTTAGCTAGTTCTTCAAGAATGGCGTTATGGTGAACATTATCAAACGCTTTCTGCATGTCGACGGCCAGCAAGTAGTCAGGTAGCATCTTTCGTGACGTACGATTAATAACGCGCCGTAGCAGCCAAAGGCAGTCATGGCTGCCCAGGTTAGGGCGAAAACCCGCCTGGGCTGGATGGTATCCCGGCCGGGTTATCTCGAGGTAATGGGACATGCGTGTGTGAATCATGCGTTCAATGAGCTTACAGAGAGTCGAGGTTAGAGATATTGGCCGGAGGTTCTTGTAGAGGTTATTCTCTTTTCCATGTTTCGGAATTGGATAAATGAGAGACAGCTTAAGGTGCTCCGGTACATTTCCTGAGGCCCAGAGGTCATTGATTACCGCCAAGAGTGCGTCCTGTGCTTCGTCTCCGAGGTTGCGGAGTTCTTGCCATGTTATTCGGTCGTGGCCAGGCGCCGATCGAGGACGACCGTGTTTGATAGCTGCTAGCATTTCTCCCATGCTGAATGGGCGATCAAGATTCGGATGAGGCTGCGGTACGGTGCAGGCGTTCGGAGGTGTAGGTGGAGTGAGTGAAGCGTGAGGAAAGAAAGTGGTAATAATTTCGTCTTCTACCACTGAGGGATCTCCTTTGAGGAACAACTCGACCAGAGGAGGGTTACCCTTTCCTTTCCCGCTGAGGCTGCGAAAAATGCGCCAGAGACTCTGGAGGCCCGGAACATGGCCAAGGCGCTCGCAGGTGGAATGCCAGGCTTCACTTTGAAGTTGAAGCTGATATTCATTGATGAGCTTAAATTGGCGCTTGATTTTCATGAGGTCAGAGTGCCGTTTGCCATGCGAGCGGTATCTTCTAACTAAATAGTCTGCTGTTCGCCATAAATTGCTTAAATGATTATCCATCGGTTGAGTAGGGTCCTCGCATGGCACTGTTTCTCGTGCCAACGAACGGGCCTGTTGAACAATGTCCAGTAGACCCGCAACTGTCGAGAAGGATCCAGTAACATGACTCCAAAAGGTATTCCAGTTTGTCATTGTCGTTGTTGTATTGACCCGGAGGCATTTTCGATTAAGTGCCACGAATATCGGGAGATGATCGCTGCCCCATGACTGGCTGGAGACTGTCCAGTGCCGTACCAATTGGGGGGCTGGCGAGGGTAAGATCTGGGGTCCTGTCTCTCTGCGCTTTATCTAGTCCTATTCTCGTAGGGGTGCCGGGGGGTGTTACAAATTTCTACAGAGGAAAGTTCAATAGCGTCGTAAAGATATTTCCCGCGTGTATTGGGCTTTGAGGCACTCCAGGCCGGGTGATGAGCATTAAAATCACCTCCAATAAGCAGAGGGAGGTTCTGAGATGCTTGCCTAAGCGTTTGCAGCCAGGTGTGTGGTCCAACTGAAATATTTCCAGGGCGAAAATACGCGGACACAGCCACAAAGGGCTTTTGGCCAGGGGGGACAAATTTTAACAGCTACTATTTCGCGAGCTTTGGAACTGAGAGCAGGAAGGTCCATTTGGGTGGCTGGGCAGTCATTACGGACCAGAAGCGCTGCCTGGCCTTTGTGAAGCTGCCGCTTATGTTTGATGGTTGGGGTCTGAAAAGCACGGTAACCAGGAAGCGAGCACGTGCCGCGCGTCTCCTGGAGAAGAAGAAATAAGGGGCGATGCCTTTGAACATAACTGCGGAGTGTGGAGCGCATTTGATTAAAACTACGACAATTCCACTGCACCCCCCTGAGCGAAAGAACTCATGAGGATGGCCTTGATTTGCGGCGCTTATTGTCAGCAGCGAGGACATTGCGCTGCAGTTCGTCAAACATGTTTTGAAACCGAGTTTGCATGGCATCAAGGGCTTGTGTTAGAGTGTTAGCCATCTCTCACCGAATCACTTGCTCCAGCTTGTTAGATTCTCGAGCCCGTTCCTGTCGAAGGAGCCCAATAATATGAGAATAGGCGGAGTCCTTGTCCGTGACTGGTTTAGAACGACGTGTCGGAGAACGACTCTGTCGCTTATTGCGAGAGCGACTGCGGCTGGGCGTTGGGGACCGATTCCCTTTCTTTCCGTCCAACATGAGATCACGAAGTCTCTGATTTTCCTGCCTTAATTCCTGTACTTCTTCGCGAAGGCTGTTGATAAGCTGAGTCAGATCGGAAGAAGCGGCTGTTTGAGCCCAGGTTACTTTTCGAGGCGTCGGAGGTGTAGGCTGTGTGGAAGAAGTCGTCGACGATGATTCATTAGTGTTGCGAGTAGGGGCTGAATCAGATACATCTCGTTCAGGACAATGAGGGCTAAGTGAAATGTGTGTGGACGCTCCACAAGCAACGCAATGGGGAAACTGCTTACAGTTTGGGTCGACCTCATGCGGAGCTTTGCCACAGTCCCGGCATACCGGCGGGAAGGAACAGTATTTGGCAACATGGCCCAAACGATGACAGTTGTAGCATGCCACCGGGCGAGGCCGATATTCATGAACACGGATGACTTTGTATTCAAATACCAAGCGTTTCGGTATAGATTCCGTATCAAATGTCAAAAGCAGCAGCTGTGTTTTACCGAGCATGCGCACATCAGTGATTGTTGCCTGTTCACAGCGCAGATGCGCTTTTATGTAGTCAGTTGTTAGGCCGGGTCTTATCTTTATCACCCCACGAGAGCTGCCGACTGCGTGTGGCTGAAGAGGCGATGTGTCTACATCAATTACTCGCACACTGCCGTTGACTGTTGCGACTAAGCGCGATAGTGTGCAAAGTTTACGAAAATGACCTTCATCACGAAGTGTGATCCGAATGCAGTTACTGGTTATGTCAAAGCGGAGAATGGCCATTTCTGCAATAAAAGCTGACGGAGCGCTTTGCTCTATGGCGTCTGTGAGCGCTTGTTTCGGAATGTCTGTCACGTGCACTTTGTTTAGCGGCCTGATCAAAACGGTATGAAGACTTCTCTCTGGCGCGAGCACGCGCTCAATACGCTACAGTGGGCTATGCTATATGTGGTTCAGCCTGCATTACGCCAAGCGACAACGACAGCACACGACAGCCCAGCCCTCTAAAGTGCTTGACGGAAATAAAAATTACACCATCTCCCGCTAAAGGGAACCATGTGTAGATGTGAAGCAGCGGGCGCTAACGCTTACACTGGCGGCGGCGTTGACGCTGGCGCTCATCGCAGCGTTGCGCAGGAGAGAAAACTGGGGAGGCGCAAAGCAGGCAGTGATGGAGCAGTGTTTCCTACTGGAACATGCCAATCGCTGCTAATGGGCAATGAGAGACAGAAGACTCCGACTGGACACAGAGACCCGCACTCCGCTTTTAGTTAACGCGCACGCTGCGAATTTTTATTGTTCAACAACGCACAGGAGAAATCTCCCACCGGCACCACCTTGGAGGTCAAGATCCATTGCCATATATACGGGGTGGCCAGTGAACGGTTGTGCAGCGCGAGCAGTCGGTTTTTTCAACCAAGAAACTCGCTAGCAGACGCTGCCTGCGTCGGCGTCGCGAGGCGAGAGAGGGGGGAGCGTAGGAGAGGAGAGAGAGGGGGGTGACACGCATGCGCAGTGGGAGTGTGAACGCCGTGGGCAGGGATGGGTAGAGGAGAGAGGGGGGAGCGTAGGAGAGGAGAGAGAGAGGGGGGACGCGCATGCGCAGTGGGAGTGTAGACGCCGCGGGCAGGGATGCCTAGAGGAGAGAAGGGGGGAGTGTAAGAGGGGGAGAGAGGAGGGGAGGCGCATGCGCAGTGAGGGTGTGGTTGCCGCGGGGAGGGATGCCTAGAGGAGAGAGAGGGGGGTTTATTTTTTTTAAAGGGTTTGCGCATGCGCAGTAAGGGTGGGCACGCGGCACACCACCACCACCACCACCACCGGATTAAGCTTCGCCATAAGATGCTTCACATCTAAAACACGTCTACGTGAAAGCTATTAAGATTGCGGAGCAGTGATTCGTCGGTCCTTCAGTGACGCTCGCGTTCATGGGTAACCGCGCTGGCGTTCCAAAGGTGAAGCGTGCTCGGCGGCCAAGGTGGGAAAGGAAAGCTTTATTTGTGATGCATTGGAACTCTGAGCCCTCCTCCTCACCATCACTGCCCTTCTGCACCCCCCTTGCTACACCATACTACACACGGCTACTATATTCTATGCCCTTCCTTTCCTCCTTTCCTTCCTCACTCTGAGATCTCAAATTTCCACCCCCTTGCTATACTGTACCATACACGGCTGTGCAATGCTTTGCCCTCCCCCTCTTTTTCTTTCTCTCATCATTCCTCCTCATCATTCCACTTCTCTTTAGCACTATTTGCTATGCTATACTACACTGCGCTGGCTAGGCTATGCTTTAACTTCTCCCATCTCATTCCCATCCTCCTCACCCTCACATCACTCCTAACCCTCTGAAGCGTGGAAACTTGGGCAAGTTGGTAGGACATAATTAAATATACGAACAGCGCATAAGGACAAAGACGGAAGAAGGAAACAACACACAGCGCTGACTTTCAACAATGATTTAATAGCGGAGCGATGTACATATATATGTGAAAAAATGGGCATGCGTAGAAGGGTGCAGTTAACAACCACTGCGATACAACGCCAACAGAACTCTTGTCATTTATTGATTGAGCAGTAAACCAGTGCACAGCTTAAAATTGATCGAGATACGCAATCTCTTTTTGCAATAGTGCAACTGATGGGGAACTTACACATGTACCGTCAAACTTACTTATGTGATAGGCCTCAATTATCTCACGCGTGGCCTGCGAGTGGTGCTTGCCTATTACCTCGCAACGCTCAAAGAGGGGCACGCAGCCGCAGTCACGGCAGTGAATTCCGAGGTGTCCTTGAACCGCATTGTGCACATTATTATTATGCTCTCTTAAACGGTCGTTCAAGCACCTTCCGGTTTGCCCTATGTACTTCTTACCGCAGGACAGCGGAAGAAGATATACGACACCAGTAGCACAAGGAACAAAGCGCGTTCTGTGTTTCACAGAGCATCTTACTCTATTTGTAGCTGGTTGATTCACCAACTTACAGAGCTTTGATAGCTTTTCCGGAGCGGAAAAGACAACAGTGATGCCAGCGCGTTTCCCAATTTTTTTCAGCCTATGCGGCTGCGGCTGCGGCTGCGTGCCCCTCTTTGAGCGTTGCGAGGTAATAGGCAAGCACCACTCGCAGGCCACGCGTGAGATAATTGAGGCCTATCACATAAGTGACATTTTTTCACATATATATGTACATCGCTCCGCTATTAAATCATTGTTGAAAGTCAGCGCTGTGTGTTGTTTCCTTCTTCCGTCTTTGTCCTTATGCGCTGTTCGTATATTTAATTATGTCCTAACCCTCAGTTCCATTTTACCGCACCCTTGCTAGATGGCTATGCTATACATATGGCTTTGCCTGCGTTATGCCTAGTGGCATGAAACGACGAAGACATCACACGATGAGAGACAGCTTACGACATCCCAAGCCCCAAAAGCGCTCCGCAATTAAAGATTTAGCAAGCGCCATTGGACGAAGCATCGACGCAAATCCTCTGTGGGAGCGACAGCGATGGCTGTTGGCCGAGCTTGCGTTTATTCTTAGCTTTTAATCGACTAGCACAAGGACCTTGAATGATAAGTGGAAGAATCTGCCAGCGGAGTCCAGAAAGAAAGGCCCGCGGTAATCGACCTATTGCTTTGCTTCATTCACGTTTATACCCAATAAAGTTGACGGGGAAAGCGACCGCCGCTGTAGCTCCATTGGCCGATCATCGGACCCGTTATATCCAAAGGCCGTAAGTTGGGTCCCCATAGTTGGGTTCCTAATTATGGTTCTTATATGCGACAAGTTGGTGTCTCATACACTTTAATTCCTTTTCACTTATGTTATAATAAATTTTCAGTTAATACAAGTAATGTCCCCTATTCCTTCCTAAGCTTCATTATCTGTTGGTTTCATCAGGTAATAAGTGGAAATTTAAGGCTCCGTTTTTTTGTTAGACATAATATTAATGAGAACGAACGGACAATGATGCCAAGGAAGGTATAGGGGGGATGTTAGTAGTAAATGAATTTAAATGTGAAGAATGAAAAGTGGGCGAAAAGATAACTTGCCGCTGGCAGGGAGCGAACTTGCGACCTTCCGAATCAGATAATTCGACTTTCATCAGGTGATATCACTTGAAGCACGACATCCCGCTTGCGCAAAATCTTAGAAGAGGATGCCGCTCTGCGATGCGACCGGATATTGTCGAACGAGGACACTTCCGGTTAGTAGTGAAATAGATCACCAGCAGACGTGCTAATTGGGCCACGCTACTCACCATAAACTGTACAGCGTGAAGCACATCCAGATGCAGGTCTGCAACGCAAGCAGGATAACCACGAGAGCGGCCAAGAGCCAAGGCCATCCTGCCAACCTGAGATCGGCTTCGAGCCACGCGAACGTGAGGACCATCGCGAGGCTGATGCACATGACGAGGCTGAGGAGGCACATCATTTGGTCTTCGAAGTGCTCCTCGTCCACAAGCCACATGACGAAATTCTGCGCCCACCATACGACGTGAGTTTCCCGGACGACCACACTCAAGATGGGAAAGAATAAATTTAAACGAATCACTCGCGCAGCCCGTGACACTTCTGAAGCGGTGAGCATTACCAGAAAAGCAGTTGTTACTAAGATGCCTGCGTTAGGGGCAGCGCGTTAGGGCAATCATCGGCAACGTTATACCTTGTAAGTATTTCTGGCGGGATGCCAATAATACGAGCAGCCAATGCGTTTCATCACAAGTGTTGGTCGGCGGCAACTGTAATTGACAGCGCCATAATGACCTAATTAATATCGGTGACCTTGGTCGTCATGATTACGTCATCAAGCAGTAATCTCCGATCACGTGACTTTTTGCATTGATCGCGGCTAACGGCGACGCTCACTTTTCGTGTCTGATGAGGCATCGAAGGCTTTCGCCTTAAGAGTGAGGAAGAGGACGGCAAGACTTCCCTACTTCACACGCCGACTTCACACGCCGAGACAGAAACAATTAAATTGTCTATAGCGGCAGCTCGAGCCACCATAGCAGAAAGTAAAAGAGAAAATAAAATAAAAATAAAACATAGCTAAAACTAGTATGAATACCAAAAATGAAAATAAAAGCTACTCTGCAACCGTACGCACAATCATGTATTTAAAGTTCTTTCCCTCTCTCTCTCTCTCTCTCTCTCTATATATATATATATATATATATATATATATATATATATATATATATATATATATATATATATTGTAGTGGTGAAAGAGCAAAGGATTCGCCAGTGGGACGCTCGCTCTGTGCGACGCGCGAGCGCTGTTCACGAGCTGTTGGGTCCGAGCCTGTTAGACTGTTTCCTCGGTGTGCCGGCTTCCTGCCAGTTGCCAGACGTCATCAAATAAACCCCCCTTGCAAGTGGTGGAGGTGCTGGGTAATTAAAGCTGGAACTTCGAAGCCGGAAGTTGCCCACCGCCCCGACAATGCCTGAAGAGACCACCGAGCAAGGCACCACCCAGCAAAGCACGGCCCAGTCTCCACTGGTAATCGTGCCTACAACCCTCCGTCAGCGAGATCCCCCCCTTCTTCAGCGGCACCGAGGACCAAGATGTAGAAGACTGGCTGTTGTTGTTTGGTGTCGATGGGGAACGATAAATTAATTCTGAAACTTGAAAATGCAGGAATTCCAGGATTGTTTATTTCTTGGGTTGCTGCATATTTGTCAAACCGGAATCAGTTCGTAGATATCAATGGTGAAAAATCGGGCTCCCTTCCAGTCACATCGGGTGTGCCGCAGGGCAGCGTCCTCGGCCCTCTACTTTTTATTATATATATTAACGACATTGTTAACATGGTCGAAGGTGGTGTCCAGATTCGATTATTCGCTGATGATTGCGTGCTTTTTAAAGATATTAATTTTGTCAATGACCAAATTAGTTTATGTAGTAGTTTAAATAATATTCTTGAATGGTGCATGTACTGGGGAATGACACTAAACACAGACAAAAGCGTACTAATGCGAATGACACACAAGAAATCACCTTTGCTTTATACATATAAATTAGGTTCATCCCCCCCTGCATGAAGTAACCCAATTGTAGTGGAGCAGATGCACCAGCGGGTATGCGCCTGTGAAAGAGGACGAGAAAAGACCCCCGCTGTGTTTGCGCGAGAGCCTGTGCCGTCTTTGCCAGCCGTGCATTGCTTTACCGTACGGTCTTCGTTCGTTACGCCTTCGTAACCCCCCAATAAACCTCATCACATTTGGTGGAGGTTGCTGAAATCCCCCAAACCGACCTGGAGCTCCGCTCTCGCACGTTACCAGAGAGACCACCGGACATGACCGACGCAGTACCTGCTCAGCCAGCTTCACCGGCTGCCCCCCCCCCCCCCCTGCCCCGGCGCTACCCGACAACGGGACCCACCCATCTTCAGCGGAAGCGGTGAGCACGACGTCGACGACTGGCTCTCCTTATATGAACGCGTAAGCGCCAGTAATAAGTGGGACGACGACTCTAAGCTCACCTACGTGATCTTTTACTTGTCTGACGTCGCAAAACTTTAGTTCACCAACCACGAATCCGACATCGCAAACTGGTCAACCTTTAAGACCCTATTGGCCGAAGCGTTCGGCCGACCAGAGGTTCGCAAGCTTCGTGCTGACCAGCGTCTACGCCACCGAGCACAGCAGCCTGGCGAGACATTTCCCAGCTACATTGAAGATGTTCTAGACCTCTGCAGACGGATTAACCCCTCTATGCCGGAAGAAGAGAAGATCAGGCACATTCTCAAGGGCATAGAGGATGGAGCATTCCAGATGTTGCTGGCGAAAAGCCCAACCACTGTGGCAGTGCTCGTAAACCTCTGCCAGAGCTTTGACGAATTGCGCCGTCAGCGTTCTATCGCTCGGCAAAATGTCCCACCACCAGATTCGATCTCGGCCGTCGAAGTCACACACGGCAACGTGCGCCAGGGAACGCTGTCTAACCAGATCAAAGCCTTTATCAGAGAGGAAGTGGCCCGACAGCTTTCCCTGCTGCCTCACAGCGACGTGACCTCCGCAAGCCTGCCTCCGACACTGCAGCGGGCCATACGCACCGAAATTTGCGAGGCCCTCCCTACTGTTCCTGCCCCTTACTCCTCAACGCCTATGCCATCCCACCTAGCAAGTGCCGGCTATGCACCACCCCCTCCATCTTCTCCTCTCAGCTACGCAGCTGTGGTCGCGCGGCCACCACCGCATGCAGGCTCCTTATCGGTGCCACCCCATCCCGCCGCGCCTCCAGTCTACAGGCCCCCCACAACAGCTCTTCCGTCCATCAGACGCGTGGCGCACCCATGACAACCGCCCCATCTGCTTCGCGTGTGGCATTGCTGGTCATATTGCGCGCGTGTGTCGCCGTCGTACTGCACCTGTACATGCCACCTTCGGAACGCCTACCTACGCGCCGCAATATGGCACCAGACCTGAATCTCCTCAGCGACACTCGGACTCGGATCGCCCCTCCAACAGCCAACGTTTCCAATCGCCTCGTCGCCGTTCGCTGTCACCTATGCGTCGCCGACCACCGTCCGATGAGGGAAACTAATCGGTGCAGTTCCGGAGGCAAGAACTGCAGCAGCTTCGACATTCTTAAGACCTCGATTTTCGCCGCAAAACGTTATTGATGTTGATGTGGAGGGAGTCGCCGCAGTAGCGCTTATAGATACCGGGGCCGCCGTTTCTGTGATGAACGCGAACCTTTGTCGAAGACTAAAGAAAGTGACAACGTCTCTCTCTGGCATGGTGCTGTCTACAGCTAGCGCGCAACACATACATCCCTCCGCTGTGTGTACGGCGCGCGTTGTCATCCAGGACATTATGTACATCATCGAATTTTTCGTTTTGCCATCTTGCTCTCATGACCTCATCCTCGGTTGGGATTTCCTTTCACGTCATGAAGCCGTCATCGATTGTTCACGTGCGGAAGTTTCTCTTGTGCCAACATGTGAATTTTCGTCGCCCGACCGTACCCTTCTCCCCTGCAAACTCATCGTGGATGCCGACACCAACTTGCCTCCCGAGGCTTCAGTCCCTATTACCCTTTCGTGTACTGCTCAACCTGACGCCACAGTAGTGTTTACGCCATCTCAAGTGGTTACTGAGCGCAAGGGCATCGTTCTTCCATTTGCCGTTCTCACTATTGCATCTGGGTCAACCGTAATGCTGGTTACAAACCACTGCAACTACCCCATTGCCTTACTCCGTGGTGAAACTTTAGGATATGTACAACCTGTTGACCACATTGATGATCTTGATATTCCCGATGACCCCGCCTGTTGTCACATCGACGCAATCACTCCTGCATCTCAGCCATCAAGCTCGTCAGCGTTCGAAACCGCCATTGACGCCAACCTCTCCCCTTCTCATCGCCGCCAGCTTCTTGCTCTCCTTGACAAGTTCACCTCTTCTTTTGACTTTCAAAAACCTTCGCTAGGTCGCACCACGACTATCAATCATACCATCGACACCGGCTCACACTCGCCCCTACGACAGCGGCCTTACCGCGTTTCCGCCGAAGAGCGCCGCGTCATTTCGGAGCAAGTAGATGACATGCTTCAACATGGAGTCATACAGCCTTCTCAAAGTCCCTGGTCATCACCTGTGGTATTGGTAAAGAAAAAAGATGGCTCCATTCGATTTTGCGTTGACTACCGCCGCTTAAACAAGATTACGAAAAAAGACGTCTATCCGCTACCGCGAATAGACGCTGCTCTTGACTGTTTACAAGGCGCCGAGTACTTTACCTCCTTGGATCTGCGCTCTGGGTATTGGCAGGTACCAATGGCTGAGTGTGATCGCCCTAAAACAGCCTTTGTAACGCCCGATGGCCTATACGAGTTCAACGTCATGCCATTTGGGCTCTGCAACGCGCCTGCAACATTTGAGCGCATGATCGATACCATCCTTCGAGGCCACAAGTGGAAGACTTGCTTATGTTACCTGGACGACATAGTAGTCTTTTCATCAGATTTCCAGACACACCTTGCTCGTCTGCACGACATCCTCACGTGCCTAACTTCTGCGGGTCTACAACTGAACACCAAGAAGTGCCACTTCGCAGCGCGGAAGCTAACCATCTTGGGACATGTCATCTCAAAAGACAGCATTCTTCCTGATCCCGATAAGCTTCGAGCTGTCACCGAATTTCCAAAGCCCACGTCCATCAAAGCCCTCAGAAGTTTTATCGGCCTCTGCTCCTATTTTCGTCGCTTCGTGCGTAACTTCGCGTCCATCATCGCACCTTTGACGAGTCTGCTTACCACCAGCAAAGGTATATCTGCATGGTCACCTGCATGTGATGACGCATTTCGCCAGTTGCGCCGCCTCTTGACCTCACCACCCATCCTTCGCCACTACGACCCCACTGCACCCACGGAACTTCACACCGATGCAAGTGGCGTCGGTCTTGGTGCAGTTCTGGCACAAAGGAAAGACGCCCAAGGTGAACACGTTGTCGCTTATGCCAGTCGTGCTCTCAAGAAGGCTGAATTAAATTACTCCGTGACAGAGAAGGAGTGCTTGGCGATAATCTGGGCATTGACGAAGTTTCGCCCGTACCTTTACGGCCGTCCTTTCGACGTTGTAACAGACCACCACGCTCTGTGTTGGCTTTCTACCTTGAAAGACCCGTCGGGACGCTTGGGCCGTTGGGCACTTCGCTTGCAAGAATATGATATACGTGTCATATATCGTTCCGGTCGCAAGCATGCCGACGCAGATGCACTCTCCCGCTCGCCATTAACATCGGATGTGGCTTCTCTGTCAAACCTCGTTACCACCACCTTGTCACCACTCAGCACCACTGACATGCTTTCGGAACAGCGTAAGGACCCGTACCTTGCCCTGTTGATCGACTTCCTTAGCGATCCGTCTGCTGTCTCTTCGACGAGAGCGCTACGCCGTCAAGCAGTCCACTTTTCCGTGAGAGACAACATTCTGTACCGCCGCAACTACCTGCCAGACGGCCGGAAGTGGCTCCTTGCAGTCCCTAGTCATATGCGCTCTGACATCTGCGCGAATTTCCATGCACATCCCCAAAGTGCTCATGCCGGCGTCCTGAAAACCTACGCAAGGTTGCGTCAGCGATATTACTGGCGAGGAATGTATAGCTTTGTGCAGAAATACGTTCGGTCTTGCACTACATGTCAACAAGGCAAGACACCTCCGCGACACCTCACTGGCACGTTGCAGCCGCTCCCATGCCCGGCTCGCCCATTTGACCGCGTTGGTATCGACCTCTACGGCCCCCTGCCGTATAGTGGTTCTGGCAACCGGTGGATTATTGTAGGGGTCGATCATCTGACGCGCTACGCTGAGACTGCAGCTCTCCCGGCAGCGACCACCCGCGAAGTTGCACTTTTCATTCTTCGCAACTTCGTTCTACGCCACGGTGCTCCCGCGGGAGCTACTCAGTGACAGGGGTCGTGTGTTCCTGTCGGAGGTCATCCAAGCCCTTCTCGCTGAATGTAACATTATTCACAGGAAATCGACCGCCTACCATCCACAGACAAATGGTCTCACCGAGCGCTTCAACCGCACACTCGGCGACATGTTGAGGATGTATACCTCCTCCGACCACACAAACTGGGACACCGTACTGCCATTTGTTACCTTCGCATATAACACCGCGACGCAAGCGACTACCGGCTTTTCCCCATTCTTTCTTTTGTACGGCCGCGAGCCTTCCCACCCATTGGACACCATACTGCCGTACCGACCCGATGCCTCTGAGTGGACTCAAATTTCTGAAGTCGCCCGATACGCCGAAGACTGCCGTCAGTTGGCTCGTTCCCTGACTAGTGAAGCTCAAGGTCGACAGAAGGCGCGACATGACGACACTCATCACCCAGCTCCCACGTTTCCTGCAGGCTCACTTGTTTGGCTATGGGTACCCCCCCCCCCCCCCACGTCCCTGGCCTTTCCTCTAAACTTCTGGCGCGGTACCATGGTCCGTACCGTGTCACTGAGGCCACCTCGCCGGTGAACTACATCGTCGAGCCGCTCACACAATCGCCAGACTTGCGCCGTCGAGGACGCGAGACAGTACACGTCGACCGTCTCAAGCCGTACTACGACCCCGTCATTGTACCTACTCCCTGAGTTGCCAGGATGGCTACGCTTCACTCCGGGGGGTATTGTAGTGGAGCAGATGCACCAGCGGGTATGCGCCTGTGAAAGAGGACGAGAAAAGACCCGCGCTGTGTTTGCGCGAGAGCCTGTGCCGTCTTTGCCAGCCGTGCATTGCTTTACCGTACGGTCTTCGTTCGTTACGCCTTCGTAACCCCCCAATAAACCTCATCACACAATATAAGTATTTGGGAGTCACCTTTAACAACAAGTTAATATGGAATGACCACATAAGTAATACTTGCACCTCATCCTTCAGAAAATTATGTCTCCTGAGGCATAAACTTAAAAAAGCCCCTTCCGATGTAAAACTGCTATGCTATAACACTTTAATCAGAACTAAACTAGAATATGCATGTATCGTTTGGGACCCGTATACTAAAACTAATATCAATAACCTCGAGAGAGTGCAGCGAAAGGCAGTTAGATTTATATTTAACAAATTCTCAAGATTGGATTCACCCACATAACTTATGAAAGCTAACCATATTGAACCACTCGAGATGAGAAGACAGAAGCAGAGACTGGAATTTCTTAAACTACTTTACACGAACAATTCACCACTAGACTCATCTTTATATCTATCGCCCCTGTTAACCCGAACCACGCGTTACCGTAGACAAAATGCACTAACACCTTACTTCGCGAGAACAAACACATTTAAAAATTCTTTTTTCCCTCGTACAATAACAGAATGGAATTGCATAATCGAATTGACACCTTAATGCTGATTATTATTGATTTGTTTTATAGTGTTTCGTCAAACATATTGACTCCATTTTCTGTATTATTGTTTTTGTTTTGTTTTAATTTCCTTTCAATTCTTTAGATTTTTTTTTTGTTCACTGTTGTACCATTTTTGTTCACTGTTGTAACATGCTTACTGTTGTACCATTTTTTATTGCCCTCCCTGCTTGGACTACGTGTCCGCAGTATTTGATAAATAAAAAAAGGTGAGCGCTGCCAACAAATGGGACGACCCCTCGAAATTGGAATATGTCCCATTTTATCTGAAAGATGTCGCCAGCCTGTGGTTCCACAACCACAATTCCGAATTCTCGACATGGGCCGCTTTCAAAACCATCTTTGCTGCAGTGTTTGGTCGCCCAGCAGTACGCAAGCTCCGCGCCGAGCAGCGCCTGCGCGCACGTGCGCAAAAGCAGGGCGAGACTTTCACTAGCTACATCGAAGATGTAATCGACCTATGCAAGCGCCTGAACCCAGAGATGACCGAGCAAGAGAAGATCAAGCAGATCTTGAAAGGCATAGACGACGATGCCTTCCAAATGTTGCTGGCCAAAGACCCACGTACCGTATCTGAGCTTGTGACCGTGTGCCAGAGCTTCGAAGAACTTCGTAAGCAACGCGCCTCAGTTCGGAGGTCGACGGCAGTAGACGACTCCCTCGCCGCCTTGACCACCGGTGGTGACAACACCCTCCTGGCACAGATAAAAGAATATGTGCGCGAAGAAGTGGCGCGACAGCTTTCATGCTTGTCATACTTGCCGACCACCGAAGCGCCCACAAACTGCCTAGCGCCGACCATCAGACAGGCTATTCAGGAGCAGGTCTCCGAGGCGTTGCCGTCCGCTTCCCCATCGACACCAGTCGCCGCGCCACTGACTTATGCAGCTGCCGCGGCAAGGCCACCTCGTCGTCTGCCGGTATCGCCCCCCGCAGCCCGTTCGACCGTCCACCGTGCCACTGTCAGGTACACCGCAGCAATACGGAAATCCCTGGCGTACTGCTGACAACCGGCCGATCTGCTATGCTTGCGGAATTCCAGGCCACGTAGCACGCTTCTGTCGTCGGCGCTTCGCGGTGAACCCGTATGCACCGAGATATGCTGACTACTCGTTTCGGCCTCCATACCGCGCGCCTTACACGCCACCTGAAGTTTACGAACGCGACCCTCCACCTGCTACAGACACCCAAACCTTCGCTTCTCGTCGCTCCCCTTCACCTTCATCACGCCGTCGTTCTGTGTCACCTATGCGTCGCCGACCCATCTCTACTGAGACGGAAAACTGAGTGCCGCAGCTCCGGAGGCACGAGATGCGTCGTCGTCTATTTGTGTAAGTCCTCGCCTGCCTCCTGCCAATCTTATTGATGTGAACGTCGAAGGTGTACGAACACTTGCGCTCATAGATACTGGTGCCGCGATATCCGTGATAAGTAAAAAATTCTGCCGCTCTATTCGTAAAGTCACGACGCTGTCTCCCGTGATGTCCCTCAGCACTGCGAGCGCACAACAAATTGAGCCCGTTGCAGCATGTGCGGCCAAAGTGGTCATTCGAGGCGTGTTGTACACCATCGAATTTCTTGTATTGGCTTCGTGCTCCCACGATGTTATTCTCGGATGGGATTTCTTATCGCGCCATCACGCCGTTGTCGACTGCGCTCGTGCCGAGGTGGAACTTTCTGCGTTTCGTGATGCGCCTTCTGTCGATGTTCCCACATCTACTGTGACCAAGCTTGTCGTTGCGACGGACATTGACCTTCCTCCTGTCAGCGCCGTATTTGTTCCCGCCTACTGCGCTTCGCTTTCTGACGCTACCGTTCTGTTCACGCCATCTGACCTCTTCGGTAGCCGCCACCACACGTCGCTGCCATTCGCCGTTCTGGCACTTCGTCAAGATACCACTGGAATACTAATTTCCAATCCCAACTCGTGCCCTCTTAGTCTCCGCCGTAACGAGACGCTCGGCCACATTCAAGCTATCGACGAAGACATTATTGTACCCATTGATTCCTTCGAAACCACGCAACATCCGGAGCTGAACGCATTGACTCCTCACCCTGCTTCGGACGGCGTGTCCTCGGATGCATTTCACCGTTCCATCGACAGCCACCTCGCTCCGGCTCAACGAGAGCAGCTTCTTACTCTTCTGCACGAGTTCAGAAGTTCGTTTGACTTCCCCCAAGCGGCACTCGGTCGAACAAACACCGTTGTCCATAAAATTGACACTGGGACCAATACGCCTTTGCGCCAGCGCCCCTATCGCGTATCACCAGTGGAGCGGCGCGTAATTACAGAGCAAGTAGACGACATGCTACAGCGCGGAGTCATCACGCCTTCTTGTAGTCCTTGGTCTTCCCCGGTTGTACTCGTCAAGAAGAAAGATGGTTCCATCCACTTCTGCGTGGACTACAGGCGCCTGAACAACATTACGAGGAAAGATGTTTACCCTCTTCCCCGCATAGACGACGCCCTCGATTGTCTCCAAGGTGCCGAATTCTTTTCTTCGCTAGACCTACGTTCGGGTTATTGGCAAGTCCCAATGGCCGAGCCTGATCGTCCGAAAACAGCGTTCGTCACACCGGATGGCCTCTACGAATTCACGGTAATGCCATTCGGACTTTGCAACGCGCCCGCAACATTCGAGCGAATGATGGACAGCATTTTACGCGGTCTCAAATGGAAGATATGCTTATGCTATCTTGATGACGTTGTCGTTTTTTCACCCGATTTCACTTCGCATCTCACTCGTCTGCGCAAGATTCTTCAGTGCCTGAGCAACGCCAGCCTTCAGCTTAACCTGAAGAAATGTCACTTCGGGGCTCGACAACTCACCATACTTGGTCATGTGGTTTCCAAAGAAGGCATCTTGCCCGACCCTGATAAGCTCCGCGCTGTTGCTGAATTCCCAAAGCCGACTACACTTAAAGAACTACGGAGCTTTGTCGGGCTGTGCTCTTATTTTCGTCGCTTTGTCCGCAGCTTTGCATGCATCATTGCTCCACTCACCAAGCTGCTTGCTGGCCCTGCGGATCTTTCGAATTGGACTCATGCCTGTGACGAATCCTTCACTACCCTGCGCCGACTACTTACTTCGCCGCCCGTCCTGCGCCATTACGACCCGACTGCGCCAATCGAGGTACACACGGACGCCAGTGGCGTCGGCCTTGGTGCTGTACTCGCGCAACGCAAGCCCGGTTTTACGGAGTATGTCGTCGCATATGCCAGCCGCGCCCTCACTAAGCCAGAAGCCAACTACTCTGTTACCGAAAAGGAGTGCCTCGCGATAGTGTGGGCGTTAAACAAGTTTCGCCCCTATTTGTACGGCCAGACATTCGACGTGGTGACTGACCATCACGCACTGTGTTGGTTGGCATCACTGAAAGATCCTTCTGGTCGTCTTGGGCGTTGGGCTCTTCGCCTACAAGAATTCGACATTCGCGTCGTCTACCGATCGGGGCGCAAGCATTCTGACGCGGATGCGCTCTCACGTTCACCCGTGCAGTCCGCTGAAAACGAAACCTCAACCATTGACTTTCCTCTCACTGCTGTTAGCGTCACAGACATGCCGTCTGAGCAGCGAAAGGACCCTTGGATCGTCTCGTTCTTCAATATTCTCTCCGACTCTTCAACTTCCGAATTCCCGCGTGCTCTTCGCCGCCAAGCAACGCATTTTACAATACGGGACGCACTGCTTTACCGACGAAACTATCAAATGGCGGGTCGTAAATGGCTCCTTGTCATACCCAGCCATATGCGATCTGATATCTGCGCATATTTTCACGCTGAACCGCAACATGCACACGCTGGTGCTCTAAAAACGTATGAGCGGATCCGCCAACGTTACTACTGGCGGGGTATGTACACATTCGTGCGCAAATACATTCGCTCATGTTCGTTGTGTCAACAACGGAAGACATTTCCGCATTCACCTGGTCTCCTGCAGCCTTTGCCATGTCCTGCACGCCCTTTTGACCGTGTTGGGATTGACCTATACGGCCCACTCCCATGCTCCGTTGCTGGTAATCGATGGGTGATTGTCGCTGCCGATCATTTGACAAGATACGCAGAAACAGCAGCGCTACCTTCAGCTGGTGCTCGTGATGTTGCCACCTTCATCCTGCACCGGTTCGTTCTCCGTCATGGTGCACCACGGGAACTACTGAGTGACAGAGGCCGTGTGTTTTTGTCCGAAGTTCTGCAACAGCTCCTTCATTCATGCCGTGCGGTACACCGCACATCTACAGCCTACCACCCTCAGACGAACGGCCTAACGGAACGTTTCAACCGGACACTGGGAGACATGCTTTCTATGTATATCGATTCTGACCACTCCAACTGGGATGTCGTTCTCCCCTTCGTCACGTATGCCTACAATACTGCCACGCAATCCACAACAGGCTTTTCCCCATTCTTTCTTTTACATGGCCGCGAACCATGCACCACACTCGACACAATATTGCCGTATAATCCAGATGCCTCCGAATTCAGCCAAGTTTCCGAAATGGCACAACATGCTGAAGAGTGTCGTCAGCTTGCGCGCTCATTCACTGCGGATAATCAAGCCCTCCAAAAAGATCGCCATGACCAGGATCTGGTCCAGGAAATTTTCCCCGTCGGCTCTCTCGTGTGGCTCCGACTGCCTTTCCACTCTCCTGGCCTGACTCCCAAGTTTGCACCGAAGTATACCGGCCCTTACCGCGTCATCAAGTGTCCCTCTTCCGTCACCTATGTGATTGAGCCGGTCAAGCCGTCCACGGACAAGCGCCGTCTTGGTCGTGAGACGGTCCACGTCAGTCGTCTTAAGCCCTGTTACGACCCTCCTATTCTCTCGTCACCTTGAGTCGCCAGGATGGCTCCTCTTCATTGCCGGGGTATTGTAGTGGTGAAAGAGCAAAGGATTCGCCAGTGGGACGCTCGCTCTGTGCGACGCGCGAGCGCTGTTCACGAGCTGTTGGTGCCGAGCCTGTTAGACTGTTTCCTCGCTGTGCCGGCTTCCTGCCAGTTGCCAGACGTCATCAAATAAACCCCCCTTGCAATATATATATATATATATATATATATATATATATATATATATATATATATATATATATATATATATATATATATATATCGCCAAACACTCCGCCACGGTGTCACAGTAGTTACGGTGCTCGGCTGGTGACCCGAATGTCACGGGTTCGTTCCCGGCTGTGGCGGTCGCATTTCGATCGAAACGAGAAGCCCATGCACTTGGATATAGGTGCAGGTTAATGTAACCCAGGTGGGATATATTTACGAAGCCCTCCTCTTAGAGCACTGCACGGGCCGGCTTTTTCCGGCCCGGGCCCGGCCCGGCCCGAAAGCGCCATGCTCAGGCCCGCCCGAGCCCGGCCCGGTGTTTTTAAATACGGCCCGTACCCGGCCCGGGCCCGAAAGGTTTGGGCCCGGCCCGACCCGGCCCGGCCCGGCCCATTTCAAAAAATTACTTTTTGAGCATAAACGAGGCGCTGTCCAATCTTCGCTTATAGTGAAGATACCAGCCACGCACAAGATAGTTCCTGGACAGTGTTGCGAGAACTTATGACAATGTCACGATTTTCACTGGTACTGTGTTTACCATCGGTTAATTACGCCCGTAACACTTTTGCGAAAGAATAGCAGGGGGATATATGAGGAGGCACAGCTGGCTGTCCATGCACGCAGCGCTAACCATGCAATGTTATTATTGCATTTCAAAGAACGACTACAACATACAGCGCCCACATAAAGTGGAAAAACAGCGGACATTTATAGTCGAGCTTACATTAATTACTGACAAGCTGGGACTATTGAGTAAATAGAGCAGAACATATCCTGCAAACTTGGTTTATTGCGCAATGCAACGAGAGAGAGAAAAAAAACGTGCTCCAACTACTCCTGGGAGGGTTCGCCAGGCTGGGTCGCTTGTTCCGACTAAAGGAGGAAGAAAATACACCTTTCTTGCATACCTTGTCACTCTCCTTAAACTCGACGTGTCCTAAAACAAATCGTGACGCAGGGGAGTCCAATAGTAAGGCCATATTACGGTTACCTAAAAATCTGTGGCAGGGCCAATTGAATATTTTTCTTAATTTCCTTACATAAAATTAAAACGAATAAATCCATCAGTCAATGAAACGAACTTTTATTTCTCCCATATATATATAAGAGGATGGTGGAGTAAGAGCCGCATATATAGCTTAACAAACCTGAAACGTGCAGCTCGCGAGCAAGTCGCACTTACGAGAACACATACGAATGCCTAGGTGCGTGTGCGTGTAGGCGCGGGATGCCTTCTAGCGCGGCCTTAGTCGAATATTCTTGATCTTTAACGAAGATACCCCGATTCCCCCCTCAGACACCCGTAGGGTCCCGTACCTTGACTAACTCGATATAACGAAACAAATTTCGAGATCCGTCCCGATTTAACAAACTTTTTTTTTTCGGAAAATGAGATAGAGAATTGATCATTCTTTGTCTATTTTTAGATAACGCCTCAAAAGTTATTGATTGCGAGCAACCGGTAACATCGCGGAACACCTTTGTCCAATTTAAACTGCGTGGCCATTGCTAACAAAACGCAAGCAAGCCAAGATCACCGACTTCTTTGCTGGGAAATAAATATGTTGTCACCTGTGGCCCTTATTGTTGAGGTAACAGAGAGAGAAGCAACTTTATTATTGAGAGAAGCAATTTTATTTTAAGCTAACAATTTTTGTTGCTTCATACACCCTGGAGGTGGCGGTCGTTTCCTAAGGCCGCTATTTAATTTTTCGCGCCTTTACGCTACGCAAATATGATGCCATGGTAGCTTTCCGGATGCCGCTACACCATATAATCGAATGTACCGAATTAAGTAACCGCGAAATGCCGTCTTCGGTTTAACGAAGTTTTCGATTTAACGAAATAATTCGCGGCTCCCCTCGAATTCGTTAAATCGAGTTTTAACTGTATTTGTGTGTTGCAACAGAAAAGTCACTACAAAGCGCAAGATTAATACGAAAGCGCGCGTGGTAACGTACGGCACCTTAGCACTGCGTCTTACAAAAGAGGCGCTCGGTAAGACAGCTGGTAAAGAAAGCAAAAATGCAAGAAGAAAGAAAAAGTGTACAAGGCGCGAAACCAATACCCATTCACAGCAATTCAGTCGGACGTATTAAACCGAAATGAGGAAATTAGTGACCTGACGAAACACGACGACATTCTGTCTACAAACTTAAAATGAGTGTCCTGGACTTTCCTTTCGCACTGTACATCTGTGATAGTAAAGCTTTGTGACTGTAGTAGAGCGAAGAAAGCTTAAAAACTGCTAACTTACCTCAGAGTCAATTCCAGTTATGTCATCGACTAATGAAGTAGCCCTAGCAACTCATGAGGCTATGAAATAAAGCCCAGTTGAAGAGCCGGTGGTGCCGATGAACAGTGTAATCGACGTCAATAACGCTCGGTGACGCTGAGATTTTCCTAATGTAACGAGCAGTTCATATACAGAATTGCAGAACTACACTCGGCACCTTGACTCTGGTTATCCACTTGGCCCCTTTTCAAATGTCGAGCCAGAGAGAGAGTGAGTTGATATTTCTGCAGGAATCACGTGACTCTCGTGAAGCGTGCGTCGATTGGCTTCCGTGATGAAGACGCTGCCGTGTGCGCCGTGCAGTCGTCAGCAAGCTTAACACGAACGCTCAGCGGGGTGTCCTGAAACAGTTTGATTGACGCTAGCGCCGCGTAGCTTTGGGTTCTGTTGCCGAGATATGTTACCCATACATGCCGACATACTATCCAAGCATACCGAGGTATTCTCCCTGCAACAGCGCCAAGCGCTTCGCGACTGGCATCAGTCAAAGTAGTCCAGGGGCGCTATTTTGTAAGCGTTCTAGCATAGAATGGGGAGGAGGATAGAACAAATGGAGGAGGGAAAGACATGCGCGATTGGTCGAGGCTATGAGGCTATTCCGACGGTCAAGACGTGCGAATAGCCACAAAATGTGCATAGAACGGAGAGGAGGTTGTTATAACGGGCTCGGGCGCCGTTCTATCGATAGTATGGCTACAAAACAGTCTCCGCGGACGACTCGGATTGGATCGAAACGTAAGCGGTGGGGCCGGAGGAGTGGGTTTATGGCGCATCTATCTACCGCCTCACAGCTGACGCCTGTTCGCTGCTGTGTACTCGTGGGTGAGCTCGCTAGCGCGTAAGGCTAACTGGGGATGCCGCTCCATAAATGAGAGCAGAAACGCCCTTTGGTTGTCGGGAAAGCGCGGACCTCTACTCGATTGCTGCGCTATTTCGACAACTGGGTAACGGTTCGAATTGTCGCGCCGTTTGAATTTTACAAGTACACTAATACTGCTAATACTAGAAGCATTGGTTTAAACAGCGTGGGGGGCCAGCGCCACTGCGACACCACCTGGCGCTACGTCAAGACATTAACAGAAGTTAATTGTCAGTCACCGAGCTCTTCAACTTCAAGTTGCGAAAAACAATGCCTCTGAATATTGATGTTCAGTTATAATATTTATACATTTCTTAATGCACTGCACACATTCCTGAACTCCCCAGCTCGCCTATTGGCTGTTTGCTTCCCTCCTCTTTTTGTTCTATCCTCCTCCCCGTTCTATGCTAGAACGCTTACAAAAAATTTCCGCCATCTTCCCAAAGGGAACCCTGATGGGATGCGAAGCAGCACCGTTGCGCACGGGTGGCGTCACGGGTTGAACGGCGCTAACGCGGGTGCTGCGGTGAGCGCTGGAAGATTTGTTTGAAGCGATGGCTGGCGTAGGTCTTGTCGTTTCTTCAGAGTGGACACGGGCGCTGGACCGGAGCTGGCGCGCGTTTCGCCTTGACTACCACGGCCTTGTGATCGGTGAAGTGCACGCTGAGAGGTTCCTGCAGACATTCGACGTCGAAGTTGGCAAAGACCAGATCGATGCACGTTCCCCTTGTCGTGGTGGGTAGTTTCCGTTCCGCCGACACGCACTTCAGCGAGTGCACGTCACGCATGTAATCGACGAGCCATTCTCCTCCTCCTCCGCTGACGTCAACGTTGAAGTCTTCCCGCGACTATAAGAGGTGCGCGTCGACACGCCTCGCCGCAATAAGTCAGCGTCTCCTCGAGAAAGCGCTCGAGGCGAGCGCGCGGCAGGCGAGGGAGAGAGTGACGTCCCGCTCCCCTCGCAGTGCGCGCTGCTGCGGCGTGACCTACTTGGCACCGCTCCAACACCTGCGGCGAGGGGAGCGCGTTGCGGCGCGTTCGTACGCACGCACGGAGGGAGGGACAGCGTTCACAGCCTAGTCAAAGAGATGCTTCGCATCTAAAATAGCGCCCCAGGTCACGCGTCGGAGCGTTCGTGTTAAGCTTGCTGACGACTGTACATATCACGCGTTCGGCGTTGGGCGCCGCTGCGGCGCCGTGGCTCGCCAACGGAGACTGGCGCCGTGGTGGCGCGGCGCCTACGCCTCCTCTCTCTGTCTATCCCTCGGTCTTTTAAAATTCGTTGCGTTGGTTGCGTGTCTCGTAATTTTGTGTTCGACCGAACATGCGTATCTTCGTAGTCGCGTTGACCAGTCTACAGAGTCACGAAGGCGGAAGCAGGCGCGGCGGGCATGCGAGCGTAGCTGCATACTCGAAATGTTTCCCGTGATACCGATGGGCACATCTTATATGCACTAAACTGGGCAGTGCACCGTTGCTTCACTCTTGCCGCAGTGCTGCTCAGCTATACCATTTCTTTTGATACACGGTACCCAAGTACGTGTTTCACTCAATATAATGGCGGGAACATATATGAGACAATATCCAGAAATTATATGTAACATACCGACGGAGGCAAAATGCGCGACGTCTTGTATTCTGCGATTTCAGTGCACGCTAATGCACTTCAGGTGGTCTAAATTACCCGGAGCCTTCCACTGCAGCGTCTCAGATAGCCTGAATAGGTTCGGGACGCTAAATGCCCAAAAACAACAAAGCCAAACAGCATTACGCGCCATTGCATGAGAGTCGGGCCTGATACGGGCCTGACCCAGGCCCGGGCTCGGCCCGGGCCCGAAGCTCATGGGCCCGAGCCCGGCCAGGGCCCGATCTAACAATTACTTACCCGGCCCGACCCGGCCCGCGGGCCGGGCCGGGCCCGGGCTTTCGGGCCGGCCCGGGCCCGTGCAGTGCCCTACCTCCTCTACGCTCTGCTTCCCAAACATATCATGGTTCTGGCACGCATGACCTCACAGATTTTTGTCATCATATATCGCAAAATGAAGACGTGCGTATAGCTGCACTCACTGCCAGCATCAAGGGGTGTCCTAATCGTCGAAAATTTTCTTTGTGAAATTATACCAGCGATAACTGTTCTGGAAAATATCGCGGGATCTATTCCCGACCGCGGCGACGGCATCTTCGATGGAGGCGAGAAGGCCTGAGGCCCGTGTACTTAGATTTAAGTGCACGTGAATGAATCCCAGATGGTCGAAATTTCCGGAGCACTCCACTACAGCGTCTTTCATAATCATATCGAGGTTTTCGGACGTGAAACTCCATCAATGCCCACAATATTTTTTAACAAGACTGTTTGTTGGCCAAGGTGGTACTTGCTTAATGACATATTTTAGCCGCGAAGTAGCACATACACAGAGCAAAGAGCACCATTTGCACTTTTGTCTGTAGATATATTTGTGTGCGTGCGTGCGTGTGTGTTTGTGTGCGTGCGTGCGTGTGTGTGTGCGTGCGTGTGTGTGTGTGTGTGTGTGTGTGCGTGCGCGCGTGCGTGTGTGTGTGTGTGTGTGCGCGCACACACACACACACACACACACACACACACACACACACACCTGGGCCTAAAGCATGGTATTTTTATCACTATCTGACGAGCCTGCCAGGATACCGCTGCTAAAAGCATCGAATGAAAATGAAAATATCGTCGTAGTTGGTGCTATTATGGATATCGAAAAGATAGCCGCAGTAGGGTTGCAGCTAGGTTTGTCAGGCACAGAACTGAGAAAGTGGACTGAGAGCGAACAGGCAAGACAAAGGGATGAACGTGCTGCCGAAAGAGAGGCGAGCAACGAAGCAGACGAGAGAGCTCGACCAATTCTTGAGCTGAAGCTAAAGCTTCTGGAAAGAGCTAGTGGAGCGGCAGCGAATAACTCTGAGCTTATGCCTCTAACATGCATCTTCCGTTCTCACCCCACAGAAGTTACTGCCATTGTATGACGAGCGACGCGACGACCTGCATGCGTACTTACAACGGTTCGAGCGCGTGGCAGCAGGGCAGGAATGACCACAAGATAAATGGGTCCTTGCAGTTATCATGTGTTTAACGGGCGAAGCATTGACAGTGATCGGTCGCATGACTGCTGCTGATTCACTGGACTATAATAACGTAAAGAAAGCACTGCTGCAAAGATTCAAGATTATTACGCAAGGCTATCGTGAGAAATTCCGAAAAGCGCGACCGGGCGCCCGGGGACGGAGAAACGGGAAGACAGCTAGCTGCAAGACTATCAGGGTACTTTGACCACTGGATAGACATGGCCAACGTCCTGAGAACCTTTGAGAGCCTTCGAGATAACGTGATCGCTGAACAGTTTCCTCAGTGCTGCAGTCCGAAGCTCACTGTTTTCCTAAAAGAAAGGGAATGCAAGTAGCTTCAGGAACTCGGTGAAGCTCCTGACCAATTTCTCGAAGCACAGAGCCTTTCGAACCTTGAGAAAGTACCGGACGTAGACAAAGCGGTTAGCACGAGTACTTAAGACGCTGCAAAGAAACAGACTCTGAAATGTACTTTTTGCAAGCGCATGGGCCATCAAGCTCATGAATTCGGAAGCGTACCAAAGGAAATGAATAAGTTCATGTTCTGTGGAAAAGGCGGACTCAAGAGCGAGAATTGATGGAGTGCGAAAGCGCAGGGGGGCCAAGAGTTCTGCATGTGCTCATGAGGCCAGAACATCCCAGTGTTGCCAACGTCAAGCCATGAATTGACGCAACGTGGCGCGTGAAAAACCCTGCTTTTCTGGTAAAAGACATGCCAGTCGTTGAAGGACAAGTCTTTGGTCGGACAGCCAAGGTGCTTAGAGATACCGGCAGCAATACTGCGATTATCCGACGAGACTTAGTTCCAGACCACTGCTTGACAGGAACGCAAAGTCGAGTTGTACGCACTGATAGGTCTGGTAAAGACGTACCGGAGGCTAGGGTGAATATCCATACACCATACTTTTAGCGGTGAGAGAAACGCCTTGTGTATGGATCGGCCCCTTTATGATGTTGTTTTAGGCAACCTCCCGGGCGTCAAGGAACGGCACGAGCCAGACACCATTTGGAGACGTGCTGTGGTCGAAGGAGGCGACGCTACATCCGTAATCTCCGGCATACAAGCCACGACTTGCTACGCTTCCGCTATGAGGAAGCGACACGGACACAAGCTAACTCCACTGCGTGTCCCAACAATAAAAATTGAAGACGTAAGAAAAGAAAAATTTGCAGAGGAGCAGCAGAATGGCAAGGCGCTGAAGTAGGCCGCACCTTCGAATCACAGAAGGGCCACTGCTATTCGTTTTTCGAAAAAGCTGGACTTCTGTACCGCCAGTACCAACTTTCTACAGACAGGACCTTTAACCAGCTCGTCGTGCCAACAGCTTTTAGAAGATCGGTACTGGAAGCGCCCATGAAGGTCTTACGGCCGGACATCAAGGCATACGGCGAACAACCGATCGCGTCTTCGCAGTCTTTTATTGGTCAGATCTGCATGGTGACGTCCAACGCTTTGTCAAATCCTGCGATCTGTGCCAACGAACAACGCCAAAAGGCAAAGTTGGTGTTGCACCATTAGGCAATATGCCTGTAATACGTACACCCTTTCAGCGTGTGGCGGTCGACGTGATCGGACCGTTGTCAACAAAATCAGAACGTGGAAACCGTTACGTGCTCACGCTCATAGATTTTGACACTCGATATGCGGATGCAGTCACCCTTCCTGCAATCGATGCAATACATGTGGGCCATAGGTCGGCTAAATTTGTGGAGCTCACTCAGACTCACTCATGAAATATAGTTTGCGCTTAGGGCTCACTCGGACTCAGACTCGCCAAACTTTTCCTAAGCCGGACTCACTCGGACTCACAATCACGAAAATTGTCTTCAACCGGACTCACTCGGACTCAAACTCACCAAAACATTGCTCCTCCGGACTCACTCAGACTCAGACTCACGGCTTCATCTGAGTGAGTCCGAGTGAGTCGACTCATGAGTCCGTTAGCCTAGAATTAGCTTTTTTCAACCATAGTATCAATGCTATTTAACAGCAATATCTCACGTAATCGGTGCTCTTCTTGGCGCCTTTTCATATAGTACCTTCGAATACGAATTATGAGTGCTCGCAAACCAGAAAGGTCATTTTTCTTGAAAGAGATGACAAAATAAGATATATTTATCAAGAACTTTCCTGAAAGAGTTGGCGGGGGGAGGTGAAGACACCCTCACGTAATTCGCGCCTCTGATCATTAAGTATTGAAATGGTGCATGAATGACACTGCTTTGGAGTACGAGTGAGCAGATGTGAGTGTAAACGTGAATCCAGTTGAGGTTGATAGTAATGCTGAAAATGAGTAGATAGGACCATAGGTCAGCAAAAAAAGTGGAACTCAGACTCACTCAAGAAATATATTTTGCGCTTTGGACTCGCTCGGACTCAGACTCACCGAAATTTTCCTGAGCCGAACTCACTCGGACGAAAGTGTTCTTCCACCGGACTCACTCGGACTCAAACTCACCAAGATATTACTCACCCGGACTCACTCAGACTCCGACTCACGGCTCGATCTGAGTCTGAGTGAGTCAACTCATGAGTGAGTTCGCCGACCTATGCATGTGGCAGAGGCACTCATCGAGATGTTCTCTCGCGTAGGGCTACCCAAAGAGATTCAAACGGACCAAGGGACGAGTTTCACGTCAGAGCTCATGAAAGAGGTTGGTCGGCTACTAGCCGTCAGGTTTCTACGAACGACGCCATACCATGCCATGGCCAATGGGCTAGAAGAAAAGTTTAATGGCACTCTAAAGACAATGATGAAGCGAATGTGCCAGGAAAAGTCAAGATCCTGGGACAGATATCTGGCACCATTGCTGTTCGCTTATAGAGAAGTGCCACAAGCAAGCCTTGGATTCTCACCATTCCAGCTCATTTATGGTCGACACGTCAGAGGACCACTATCGGTGCTCAAGGAACCTGGACGAACGAAGACCTCGAAGGCGAAACTCGCACAACTTACACGTATCTTGTTGATCTTCGGAATCGCCTCAAAGATACGTGCAAGCTTGCCCATGAAGAGCTGGAAAATGCGCGAGAAAAACAAAGAACGTAATACGAACCGGAAGAGCCGGCCACGCTAATTAAACGTAGGCGATAAAGCACTAATATTACTGCCTACGGACACACATAAACTGCTAATGCAGTGGAAAGGCCCGTTCAAAGTCGTCGAACGTAAAAATGATATTGACTACGTTTTGAACTTAAGCGGCAAAAGGAAAATATTCCACATAAATATGTTAAAGAAATACGGAGAACGCGAACCGGTTCCCACGCAGCAGTTCTCTGTCGTCACAGAGGTCCACGAACATCGTTTCAAACCGGAAGAGCAGTCATGCAGTGACGATGTTCGAAATGACATCCCTTCTCCGAATTTCTTTCGTACGCAGACGGCCACTGACGTGAGGCTGTCTGAAGAGTTGACCAATAAACAGCGTTCAGAAGTCCGGGCATTGGTAAAGATTATGTTCAGAGTATTGTTCGAAGAATAAGTGACAATGTCATAAGTGATTTATTAAAAGGGTATAGCTCCCATTTACTAAACAGTGTTCTGCAAACATTAGACGTGCTATTATACCTAGACAATTATTCAGGCTTCGTGTTGTGCGGTGGTTGTACAGACGGACAACTGGACCCGTAGTGACTTCCCCATAGCTGTGTGACAATGTGTTTCATCTCTTCTACCCCGCAGAAAGGTTGTCAACAACTTTCTTAAAACCGGGGGGTATTGTGATATAGGGTAGAAGAACGAAACCGAAACAGCGTGATTGCCGTGGAAGACGACAAGGAAGAGTGCACGGGATCGAAAAGCGCGTGCCAGCGATCGAGGCAGAGCAGCGTTCGAGACAGTTCTTGGCTGGATGTCCGGTCCGGGGAACTGGCTGACGTCCTCGAGGCGTTTCTGGACTTCGGCTGGGTGACTGGCCCAGGGACCAGGCAAGGTGCCACTGTTCCCGCTGCTCTCCAGAAGTTCCGGTTTGCTGTGGGCCGCTGTTCCGGCTGCCGTTCGAGGTGGCTGACTCGACCCCGGTGTGCTGCCGGGACGAACATGGTGGCTGCTCAACTACCAAGCTACCACTACCCAACTGCTGTGGCTGCGCAAGACTGTCGTGTCCTGGAGTGGGCCGACTCACGCTGAGGATATCAGCGAGCCAGAGGCGCGCAGTGCCGAACGATCATCGTCCATCGAGCCCCCCACATAAACACGGCGAGAGACTTCTAATTCAGAAGCGCATTTAGCACAGAACGGCACGTGACAGACTGTTCTGTCATACTTTACTAACGTTTGCACTTTTGTCTGTAAATATATTGGTGTGTGTGTGTGTGTGTGTGTGTGTGTGTGTGTGTGTGTGTGTGTGTGTGTGTGTGTGTGTGTGTGTGTGTGTGTGTGTGTGTGTGTGTGTGTGTGTGTGTGTGTGTGTGTGTGTGTGTGTGTGCGCGCGCGCGTGCTTGCGCACTCGTGGCTCGATTATTTCTTGGCTAGCGGTCCTGGCCCAAAACCTGGTATTTCCATCACACTAACCTTAGTTTTTTAGAGGTACAGGCTATGTAAATTTATGTCAAGCCTTAAATGCCTGCGCTAAATAGTCGTCAGAAAAGTACCGAGGCCAGCGAGATTAGCGAAAAGCTGAAAGCCTTTCAACAGCGCCCGTCTGGTACTAATCGCTGACTCCACGTGTAGTCTGTTGCTCCTAATTGGCAATATACCGCGATGGAATGCTGCGACTGTGCAGTCAGCCAGCTAGATTACAATGCGGTGTTTGAAGAGCGGAGATGTTTCAGCGTGACGTCAGGCCGTGCATAGTGAGCGAAAAGCATAATCATCACGATCGACCTCCCCCCCCCCCCCCCACTTCTAGCGCGTTGCTCAGACGGCACCCGCCCTCTCCTTCATCTTCTTAAGACCTTACTAACTGAGGTCAACTAAGGCTTATTGTTATTAAGACATTGCTAATGAATACCTTGCTAATAAGGAACATGCTAACTAAGATGGTTTAATCAGCTGAACCATGCCTGGTGGCTGACACGCACGGTTTAGCTGACGTATATGACTATAGGCTCAATAAAGGTTATTTAAGTGCGGAGAGCTTTAGGGGGGGCAGGCTGTCGTATGTTTCGTCGTCGCTTGACGTAACGCAGGCAAAACCACATATAGCATAGCTGAGCACACGCTCGCGCCATAGTTTTCATCCTCTTCTTCATAAAGTGCCTTGATGATGATTTCAATGCAGGCAAAACCACATATAGCGTAGCCAACTGTAGCATATTGAGCACGCGCTCGCGCCAAAGAGAAGTCTTATTCTTGCTCTTCGAGCGCATTGACGATGATATAACCGCAAGCAAAACTACATATACCATAGCCATCTGTAGCATATTGCCACGGGCGTTTGTTGTCCCAGTTTCGCTGTATTTGGTTTATGTCCACAAAGCCTGTTAGCGATTCTCGGCACAGACCGCGCCTCAGTGTTCGAGAAGCTTCACGATCGTAGTAGATCATTTCGTTAAGATTGCGCGCAGGACCCGAACACTCAAGCTTATTCCAGATCTTTCGCGACCACCAGTAATAAGACTGGAAAGTTCGACGCATCATGTATAAAAGACGCCGCGTGGCAACGATGATCAGTTTTTCGACGACCGACCCTCTGTGCGCCGATATCAATGTACAGCGTGCATTGCTTGCAGTAACTTGAGTTTCCGTTTCGCGGCCACAAGTTCGGCCAAATAAAGAGTTTCACCTTGAAGACGTCGACTGCTGCCTTCGTCAACGTCACGACCACGTGACATCTGGTGGAGGTGCGGGGTAGTCCTTTCAGCCTGCGGCTGGTCGACTGTCCGTGAAGAGGTCGGTGTCTTCGTCACGATTTGGGCTGGGTTCGCGGCTTGACGGGGGCGTCCGGAACAAGAACCGTCTCGCCCCCCGTCGAACCAGCGCCGCAGGACGACCAGGATGATGACTGCTTCTTGGGAACCATGAGTGCCGACGACTTCGCCGAGCGACAGCGAGCTGAACTAGAACTCAGGGGCCTCGTGGATTACCTCGATGGTAAGATCGCCACTGTTCCAAATGTATTCAAGAGAGGTCTGGTGTCGTTCTTCCTGAGAAATAGAATTCTCCTAAAGAAGAACTTCTCGTCCCTTCGAGCCAAACACCTTCTCGTGGTTCCTTCACCAGTGAGACTAGAAGTCCTCGAGGCACTGCACGACGACTCGACGACTGGACACCTCGGTGTTTCCCGCCCGCTCGCAAGAATACATCAAAAAGTACTACTGCCCACGCCTTGCCGCCGCCACCAACGTCAAGACATGCCGTGACTGTCAGCAAGAGACCGCCGACAAGACCAGCAGGCTTCCTTCAGCCGATCGAACCACCTCACCGACCGTTCCAGCAAATCGGCATGGACCTACCGGGGCCGTTTCCTACGTCGACTTGCGGGAAAAAATGGATCGTCGTCGCTACCGACTACCTCGCCGAAACAATGGCTCTACCTAGAGGCAGTGCCGCCGAGCTAGCGAAGTTCTTCGTTGAAGATATTGTCCTGCGTCACGGCGCCCCAGAGGTCCTCATCACCGACAGAGATACGGCTTTTACTGCGGAGCTAACACAGGCGATCTTGAGATACAGTCAAACAAGCCACCGCCGGACCACCACCTACCACCCACAGACCAATGGCCTCACCGAGCGTTTGAAGAAGACCATCGCCGACATGCTGGCCACGTACGTCGACGTCAAGACGTGGGACGACAACACGTGGGATGGCATCCTTCCGTTCGTGACCTTCGCATACAACACGGCAGTGCAAGAAACGATGCAGCTGTCGCCGTACAAGTCTGTCTACGGAAGGAGCCCAGCAACGACTATCGACGCAATGCTGCCTGTTACCACCGACGAAGGCAATCTCGACGTCGCCACTTATTTGCAACGCGCCGAAGAAGCTCGACAGCTCGCGTGCCTGCGTATCAAAAACCAGCAGAGGATTGACAGCCGTCACTATTACCTTCGGGACGCCACATGGAGCACGAGCCCGGTGACCGTGTGTGGGTCTGGACACCGACACGCCTACGGGGACTTAGCGAAAAACTTTTGCGACGGTACTTCGGGTCATATAGGGTACTTCGACGTCTCGGCGCACTCGACTACGAGGTTGTCCCCGACATCATCACGAACTCTCAGCGACGCCGGGCACGTCCCGAGGTTGTGCATGTGGTTCACCTTAAACCTTTCTACGTGCGCTATTGAACCTGCGGACTCAAGTTTGTTTTACTTGCTTTATTATTGTTATTTATTGTTGTATGTATTTTTGTTCCATGTTCTGTTTTAAGCATCGGGGCGATGCTTATTCAGAGGGGAGCATCGCCACGTGCGTTTCTTGTTCCAATTTCGCTGTATTTGATTTACGCCCACAAAGCCTGTCGGCAATGCTCGGCACAGACCACGCCTCAGTGTTCGAGAAGCTTCACGATCGCAGAAGATCATTTTGTTAGGATTGCGCGCAAGACGCGAACACTCAAGCTTATTCCAGAGCTTGCGCGACTACCAGTGATAAGAGAACAGACTTTTGGGCTAGTTGGTTTGTTACGTTCATTGAAGCCATAGCGCTGAAAAGACAGGGACCACAGACAGCGCACGTCCCGTCCTCTTTCTGTGGTCCCTGTCTTTTCAGCGCTATGGCTTCAATGAACACCAGTAATAAGACTGCAAAGTTCGACGCATCATGTATAAAAGACGGCGCGTGGCAACGATTATCAGTTTTTCGACGACCGAAGCTCTGTGCGCCGTTATCAGTGTGCAGCGTGCATTGCCTGCTGTAATTTGAGTTTCCGTTTCGCGGCCAGAAGTTCGGCCAAATAAAGAGTTTCGCCTTGAAGACGCCGACTGCTGCCTTCGTCAACGTCACGACCACGTGACAATACTGAGCACGCGCTCGCGCCAAAGTCTTCTTCCTTTTGTTCTTCGAGTGCCTTGAGGATATTTAAGTGCGGAGCACTTTTTATAAAACTACGTATAAAGATTGAAAAAAAAGAGGAAGCAATCGAGAAATAGAAAGTGAGAGAAAGAAAGGAAAGAGATACGAAGAAAAATAGAATTAAACGGGAATAAAGCGAAGAGACAGAAAAAACAGCAAAATACATAAAGAAAGAGAGGGGGGACAGGAAGAGAAACCCGAAGAGAAACAAAGAAGGCTGCCCATCTCCGCACTTCATTCGGGCTTTGCACCCCTAGTGCGAAGCTGTCCTAATTTTTTCTTCGTCTCAACGCAGCTCTCGCAAACTCCGCACTGTCTTCCTGTCATGACCACCGAACAGTAAGCTCGGAGAAAACTCGCGTTCACGAGAAACTCTGACTATCCTGCACAGCACCTCTGACTCTGTATCAACGGCGCAGCCGTGTTATATGGGAAAACAAATATTGTATCGCTAGTACAACTTATATACGGGGAATACGGCACACCAAGTTCTGGTTCCAAGAAGTCTGTCTACGAAATTTTTCGTACTGGCTTACGCAAATAAATTGCACGGTCACCAAGGCGTGAAGACAACTACCGAGAAAGTGCCATCATCCACTTGACAAATACTCAATTTTCCTGGTGAGGAGCGCTAACGAAGGGACACTCACGCACATGTAGCCTTTCTTGTCAATGCAAAACGCCTCATAAATCTCACGTGCTCGTTGATCACAGTGTCGTCGAAGTATCTTCAATTGATCAAACATTGCTTGACAGCCGCAAACGGAGCTATGCGCAGCTAAGTGGCTGCCAACAGATCCCGCATATGGAAAATGCATCGCAGAACAGTGCTCTGAGGGCCTACCACAGAGACCTGCGTATTGCCTCCCAAACAGTGGATTTCCTTTGGAAGAAGTTGTTTCCCAGCTTACCAAGAAAGAAGTTGACACATCAATCTGGGAATCAAGTCGTGATTCTAGGGAATGGAAGCACCCCACCTGGCGTACAAAGCGCATTGGAAAAGGGCCCAAAATTTTGCGAGCCACCGAAACTGGACCAAGTAGAGCTCCTGAGCCTGGTAAGGAACACTGCGGCACGAGTGACTGTTGAAGATAAAGACAGGTGCATTAAAGGAGGTGTGGACTGCCTGTTGCCAATGAAACAAACCGAAGCCTCACGCCAACCTTCCGTCATGAAGTCGCTACGCGCTGCAGATCTCAAGCTGCTTCAAGCAGACAAAGAAGGTGGATGGGTCCTCGCTCCGACAGCCGTCTACAAAGAAAAGGCGGATACCGCTGTCACAAGCAACTTCCAGGTCACGAATATGAAACCTTTCAAGGTCAAGGCAGTGGCCGGCAAACTTTGTGAAGAGGCGGGACTTCAAAAACTGGCGTCGTCGGTGCGGTCGGCGAAGGGCTTGAACCTTTCAGTGTTCTTTTCGGCAAAGACGCATAAGCCGGAAGTTCCCCATAAGCCGGAACAGGGCACATGGCAGCGCCATGTGGGAAGGTACTTGCAACGTTCCCTATCCGCCCTTCTTGTCGAGGATCCCTACCTCGTCAGGAAGCCACAAGAATTTTCTGACTTTCTTCAGCAAGGGTATCCTTCAAAAGTGAGCTTCTTCTGTGTGGATGTAAAGGACTTATATTATTCCTTGCCGTTGGACCAGGTCTGCGCAGAGGTGAGCGAATGCACTGAGCGCTATGGGAGTGTCAGGTTTCAGAACTCATGTGGAATCAGTGTCAGAAACTTTTTAGAACTGCTGAGCTTTTATTTACGATCTGCATTTATAAAGTATGATGACAAATTTTTTATTCAAAAAGGAAGGAGTCTGCATAGGTTCGTGTCTCGCCCCGATCCTAAGTGATATTCTTTTAGCCAAATAGGACAGATCCCTCATGGAATGCCTGCATCACACGAGTGATATTAAAGTGTTTAGGTTCGTGGATGATTTTTTGATATTTTACAGGTCTGACCATTCTGACGCTCAGCGATGTGCTGATAAAATTGTTGACGCGTTGCGCTCTTGCATGAGCAAACTGCAACTAACCACTGAATTCCCCACTGCTAACAGACTTCGGTTTCTTGACCTTGAAATGTTTTTATCCGACCACGTGTGCTGGCAGTATGCCCCCCCGCTCCAAAAAAAGTTTGCTACCTTACTGTTCTGCGCATTTCAAACTTGTTAAGCGAGCGATTGCTAAATCTTGACTAGGGGCAGCGTTGACGCGATCATGCCACCACACAATGTGCACTAGCTTTGACTCGCAGGTGCGCAGACTGCGCATGGCAGGCTACTCGGACAAATTACTGTGTCCCATAGCCGAAGGTCTTCTAGAAGACTGAAAACAGGCCAACGAAACCGACTAGGTTTCAAAACAAAAATTCCCCATCTCCCGCTAAAGGGAACCATGTGTGGATGCGAAGCAGCGGGTAGATAATTAGCTTGAGCGGGAGGAACGTCGCCGCTCTCATTTCAAGGCATGGTCCGGGCGCTCATCGCGGCGTAGCACAGAAGAGAGAATGAGGCGTGCGCGCTCCGTCATTTTCATACCGCGGAACTACCGTGGCGCCCCCCCGCGGACTATGCAGCTGTCACACCACGTGTCGGGCGCGCCGCTCCGTAGAGGAAAGGACGGGGGGGGACCGTAGGAGAGGAGACAGAGGGGGAGGGGACGTGCATGCGCTGTCGGGGGGTGAGACGCGGGAGCCGCTCCGTAGAGTAGAGGATTCCTAGAGGAGAGAGGGGGGAGAGGACGCGCATGCGCTGTGGGGATGTGGGACGCGGGCGCCGCTCCGTAGAGTAGATGATTCCTAGAGTAGAAGAAAGGGGTGAGCGTAGGAGAGCATAGGGGAGGGGACGCGCATGCGCTGTGGGGGGGGTGTGGGACGCGGGGGGCCGCTCCGTAGAGTAGAGAATTCCTAGAGGAGAGAAAGGGGGTGAGCGTAGGAGAGAGAGGGGTAGGGCACGCGCATGCGCTGTGGTGGTGTGGGACGCGGGAAGGAGGGACGGACTAAGCCCCCTCCAAACACATGCATGCAAGATTAAGGAATAATGGGGTCAACCTGGGCGACAGACACCACCTGCCTAGCTATTGCTAAGCAGCCTCTCTGTGCTCTCGGTCATGACTCAAGGAATGGGGTCAACCTGGGCGACAGACACCACCTGCCTAGCCACTGCTAAGCAGCCCCTCTGTGCTCTTGGCCATGACTCTGATGACTGTGGTAGGGTTGACGGCCTTCATATTACTACAGTGTTCTGGTTCGCATAATGGGTGCTTCCCTACATCATGAAATGGTGAAGGGTAAAAAACCCCGAGGCTTTACTGCGCCGACCAAAGTAAAAATTAAAACACAAAGAAAAAGACTTCATGAAAGTGGTTGGACGCGGGACGGGGGACGGGGGGACGCGGGAAGGGAACGGACATAGCCCCGAGCATAAGATGCTCCGCATCTAAAAAGAGCCCACTTTCAAAAACAGCGGTCATTCCGTATTTGCATAGGGAGTCGCATTGTCTAAAAAAGGTAGCACAAAAAGCAGGCATCAGAGTTGTTGTTTTTTTTTTCAGGAAGAAACAAGTTATGTAGTATGTGCCATAACGTGAACACAGAGGACAAAGGACCTCGCGTGTGTGATAAGAAACACGCAAATAATTTTGTTGAATGCTCTTTTAACGCGGTATACGAAATCCCCTTCTCATGCGGTCGCTGATACATCGGGCAAACAGGCCGCTGTGTAAATGACCGTCTCAGGGAACACCGCAATCTTATCCGGGGTTCTGTTGGCAGCCGCTTAGCTGCGCATAGCTCCGTTTGCGGCTGTCAAGCAATGTTTGATCAATGCAAGATACTTCGACGATACAGTGATCAACGAGCACGTGAGATTTATGAGGCGTTTTGCATTGACAAGGTAACATGTGCGTTAGTGTCCTTCGTTAGCGCTCCTCACCAGGGAAATTGCGTATTTGTCAAGTGGATGATGGCTTCTTCAGTTTTATTGCGATAGCAATTATATGGACACTCACGGCTGGTTTTCGACGTCGGCGTCGCCGCCGCCGTTGGCCGCCGCCGTCATCCCCCCGTATATGTATATTGTCGCAACGCGGAAAGGACAGGACGCAGGACTACGGTACGACAAGGAAAAAGCAGGTCTGTATTGACAGATCTCAAGAGCAGACGCGCCAACGTCGTCTTCCTCCGAGGAACCGTGGTTGCTGCTCGTGCCCCTCACTTCGTCGTTCTTCCTGTTGGCTTTTTGTCGTGACATCTGCCTCCCTTCCAAGAAAGCATCGTCCCGATGCTTTACAATCACGGCGGTTTGTATTCGCAGCGCATGAGTTCATTCGGACAAATAGGGCTTCATCCGAACCACGTGCACGACTTCTGATGTATGCCTTTGACGCCTTGAGCAGTGCGCACTATCGGGAACAACCTCATAATTAACATCAGTGAGACGTCGCAGAACTTTATACGGCCCGAAGTATCGTCTTAACAGTTTTTCTGAGAGGCCACGATGCCAATTGGGAGTCCAGACCCAAACTTTCTCTCCCGGCTCGTACGAGACTGGTCGGTGACGAAGATTATATCGTCTTGAATCGTAGTTCTGGTGGCGACGAATACGTATGCGTGCAAGTTGTCGGGCCTCTTCGGCAAGCTGGGTGATGTAATCAGCATCTGTTCCGGCGCCTTTGCACTCATGCGGCAGCATAGCATCCAACATAGTTGTGACTTCACGACCATGGAGGAGACGGAAGGGCGTCATCCGTGTTGTTTCTTGAAGAGCCGTGTTATATGCAAAACGTGACATACGGCAAGATCTCGTCCCAGTTTTCATACTCCACATCGACGTACATGCACAGCATATCCGCAAGTGTCTTGTTGAGGCGCTCTGTCAGACCATTCGTTTGCGGATGATACGCCGTTGTTCGCCGGTGAGATGTGCCACTAGGTCTTAAAACCTGTCTGTAATAGTTCGGCTGTGAATGCAGTTCCCCTGTCCGTTATTACCACTGACGGAGCGACATGCCTCAGCATCACATTCTCTACAAAAAATCTGGCTGCTTCACTTGCCATGCCCCTCTCCAGAGCCTTGGTTTCGGCGTACCGAGTTAAGTAGTCTGTGGCTACTATAATCCATCTGCGACCCGCCGACGAGGTTGGAAATGGGCCTAGAAGATCGATTCCAATTTGGGCAAATGGAATACCAGGTACGTCAATAGGATGGAGGAGGCCTGCTGGTTTGACTGGTGGGACTTTTCTGCGCTGGCAGTCAAGGCACGTCCGAACGTAGTGCTGAACGGTCGCCGTCAGTCTTGGCCAGTAATATTTCTGCCTCAGTGTGCACAGCGTTCGCGTGTAACCCAAGTGGCCGGATGTTGGTTCGTCATGGCATGCCTGTAATACTTCGCTCCTTAAAGATGTTGGCACGACGAGCAAGTAGTCTTTTCCGTTCGGCGTGAAGTTCACCTTATAGAGGACGTCGTTGCGCAGGCAAAATGACGATAGTCCTCTCGCAAACAGTTTCGGTACAGCTGAAGTGCGACCCTCTAAAAAACGAATGATGGGCCCCAGTTGCGGGTCGTCTCGTTGCAGCTTGCGACAGTTGCCGTGTTTACAACTCCGACAAAGGCTGCGTCGTCGTCTTCTGCATTCGCAGATTCGTATGGCGCACGAGAGAGGCAATCGGCGTCTGAATGTCGCTTTCCCGATCTGTAGACAATAGTCATGTAGAATTCTTGAAGCTTGAGGCTCCAGCGCCCCAACCGTCCTGATGGGTCTTTTAAATTCGTCAGCCAACAGAGGGAATGATGGTCGCTGACTACATTAAAAGGACGGCCGTACAAGTATGGGCGGAACTTTATAACCGCCCACACCACTGCGAGACACTCTTTTTCCGTGGTGGAATAATTCTCTTCCGTGCGAGAAAGGGTCCTGCTCGCATAAGCGATTACTCATTCGGCGCCGTCCTGCCACTGCACGAGTACAGCTATTGCTGGCGTCGGTGTGCACCGTTGTCGGGGCGTCATCTTCAAAGTGGCCGAGGACTGGTGGCTTTTGGAGGCGTTTCCGCAGCTCGGTGAAAGCTTTTAGGGGCGAAGCTCCAGGCCAACTCCGGAGGTTTTTCGAGGTCAATGGATCTCAATGAAATTCGCTGGGTACGTTCCTTTGCACATTTCCGTCATTTCTGCCAAATTTCAAGCTTGAGACATGCGCTGATTCTTTGTAAATGATTTTTAAAGATTGTCTGCAAACGCCCACTCGGCTTCCCACAATTATTGGCAACATTGCGTGTGTGACGTGTTGGTTTGCCGGTCGACGGAAGTGACGCAGCCGATGGGTTCGCTAACTTTGGCTGCTACAGCGTATATTGTGCTGGTCACAAGCTGACGGTGTTTGGCCGGCGCTTCGCTGGTTTGGTGTGCGATTTTCTGTTCTCTGTGGAGGAGCGTGTGATATTCCGCGCCGGCGGGACCAGCATGCCTTGCACGAGTTCCGGTTCATAACAAACTACTACTACGTCATACTTGGACAGTACACTCGGTTGGGTTTCGGTTTCGGTATTGCGCCTTTTTGCTTATTAAAAATTATTTTCGAATTTGCTGAGCATTTCAGCTATCGGGCGCGTGACAAGAGTGTCTCAGGAACATAAAAGCACCATTATCCTGACACGGTCAAAAAAATCGCCGGAGTTGGCCTTTAAAGGGGAACTCCGGCGATTTTTCGATACTCACCGATTTAAATAAAACTTTAAACATAAGTTCTCTTCGGTGCCCTGATGATATGTGCCAAATTATGCAGCCGTAAGTAATTTAGTTTTTCGGAAAACGAGTTTTAAAATTGGTAACCGATTCCGGAATCATACCTTCAAATGCGGGCCACCCTGTGTACGTGACGTATCGGCGTACTTCTTTCTCGTCCCCCCCCAGACGGACGCTTGCTCGCGGCGCGCGCTTTTAAATGCGAATGCATTTCTAAGTCGGGCTATGTCAGGCATCCAGCGTTGGCGTTGTCCGGAGTTGTCCGCGGGGAGGAGGATAGGTTGAGGAGGTGTCCGCGCGCCGGCAGGTGTTATCTCTCCGCTCTCACTCCCTCTCCCATAGCAACAGCTGCGGGCGCGCGCGCTTATCCTCGCCCCTAGCAACCGGAGCAGGTGGGGCGGGCGGAGTAGCGGAGAGTGAGTGGAGAGGAGGAGCGCGCTCTGACGCGTGAGGGCGCTCGCATCGCGGGAGCTCGGCGGAGCTATATATGAAAAAAAAATGAAAAAATAAAAAAAAAACTAATAAAAAACACAAAAAAAAGAAAAAAAAACAAACGGCGCTTCGCCGTGCTCCCGACCGGGCTGCAGAAATTAGGCGCCTTTTCCTTCTTCGAACCACAACCACCATATATAAATGGAGTGAAGCGCGCGCGAAATGCATTCGCATTTCCTCACGATTCCCTTCGGGGAGGTGGGGGGCATTTTTCTTCGAGGCGACGCTTCCGCGATCATGTAGCTGCACTCCTTATCGCTGGACTCCTCGCTGGTCAGTTCAGACGAGCTGGCACAGCTTGTTTCCACGTCGGAAGACATCGGAAGTTTGCTTTTCCCGCGAAAGAAGAGGCACGTGAGCAATGTTTACGTTTACGCCGTGGTGGCGTGTAGCGGATTTGGTGACGCCATGACGTCATCGCGTACCCAGCAGGAGCACGGAACAGCTCCCCGTTTCGGTTTCGGTTTTGACTCGTTTTTCATTGCTTATTTAGAATTATTGACGAGTGACTCGGCAAAATGAACCGCCCTAGCTGTTGCAGGACTGTTAATACTATTTGAAAACGGCGTTATCTCGGTATGGTCGAAACTGCACCGGAGTTCCCCTTTAAGCCGTGGGTCGTGCGTCCTCGATGTATGTAGTAGGTAGCCACCTCCACGCCACCTCTCGTTTAGTTCTTGGAATGTCCGCTAGATGGCGGTACTTGTATATGATGAATATATTTAGGGGCGAAGCTCCTTGCGGCATCACCTCGGCGGTCCTCGCTTGTCCATGCATTCTGAGTAGCCTGTAGGCACTGGATTTCGACCTCCAAGGTAGTGCCTGTGTGAGATGTCTCCTGTGCGTCATTAAACAATAAAAAATTCACAACGTACATGTAAAATTAAAGTGAGCTGCGAGTCGCCATGACTCTCATCGACCCTTTAGTAGAAATGCGCCCGATCTCACGTCGTTGATGATGTACTGCGCAGAATTTGCGGAAGATTACCGGTTTACCGACGCACCTCCGAAGCTTCGCCCACTCATCATCATTCACTCCGTGGATATGGTGCCGTCCATGGCCTCCGAGATGGCGGGCTCGCGGCGGGTTTTTCTCCGGCCGTCCCAATCGCACGGAGAGAGCGTATTTCCCGAGGTGGGCGTGGCCCGCTCTTTTCTCCGCACCGCGGCGCACCTACTTGGGATCGGAAAAGCTGCCGCGCTGTTGGCGCAGCTTGCGTGTGGCGAGGAAAAAAATGGTTTTGCGCTTTTATTAACCTCGCGCTGATTTGGAAATGTCTGGTCAAGATGTACGAGAGGCCAAGTCAATGCCGGGGCCTATCGATTCTCAAATGGGCTTTTTTTTTTTTTGCTGTAGATTTGCGCCGCCTTTATTAGAGTACTTAGAAAATCGATGCATCTGCAAGAGATCCGCATGTGCTAGAAACTTACTATACTTCGAAATTTGCGGGCTGTATAGTATGGGAGCGCTAGCGAAGGTGAAGAAAAAAAAAGAACGATGATGAGGCTGGGCGTGATGACGCCCGGGGCTCGCGCTCGCCCTGCCGCTAAAGACCGATCAGTCGTTGCCGGGCCTTCGTAAATTAAACGCAACACTATAGCTAGGTGGGCTAGTTGGTATCTCATGATTACTTAAAAAACTTTGAGCGCAAATAAACGACGTAGGACCAAGAAAGAGAAACACACACCACAAGCGCTTGTGGTGTGTGTTTCTCTTTCTTGGTCCTACGTCGTTTATTTGCACTCAATGTTTTTTAAGTAAATTAAACGCGTTTTTCTTGTCACCTACGTGTTCTCTAAGGGCTTCGGCCGACCACTGGCCCCGAACCCACAATAGATATGTTGATAATGTTGTAAGCTAGATTTAAGGCCTGCGACGGAAGCAGTCCGTTTGGAAGCTCAGTATCGCAAAAAGCAGGTATCGGTGCTTGCTTCCTTTGTGCATTTTTTCCTTCGGTGTAACAACATATAGCGAAATGAGAACACACGCACAGCAGCACTCATCAAATTTTCCATTAGGAACACTTTGTTTATATTTCCTTTATTAACAACTTGCAGGCACTTCCTTCTATACGGAATGCTTTACAGGCGCCGCAGCATGAGTGCGTTGCAAAGAAATAAGGTCCAGCGCACGCTGGAGGGGAACGCTAACTAAGCCGACCAAACTCGGCACTGGGCATCAGCAATCGTCATGCTCTCTCCTCGCGATGTCGCCGGCGCCATCAAGTCTGGCGCGAAAGCCGCGCTCGCATAGCGCACAATGCTTCGCACTCGCCCACGAGGCTTCCCCAGTTTCCCTTTCCAACTACCTCCCGTCGCGCCTCAGGAGACAGGGAGGAGGTTGCAGGGGGTGCCACACGTCTAGACCGTGGTCTAGACTGAAAGTCGCCGGTTCTGTGACGACCACGGACTGGTTACAGGCGCGTTTTGTTCATTTATGATCGGTTGATTGATCTGGATGCAGTCGAGAGCCCAGTAAATGAACGCGATACTGATATTGCCATTGTGCTACCAAAACGTAAGCAAAATCCGGATGACGAAACAAGAGGCGATGACAACTCGGGCACTTTCACTGTGAACGACGTGTGGAGTAAATGTAGGTCGGCTAATCGAAGCCTTCAACAATATTCCGGCAAAATTACTTATCATCTTACTTCAGCGACATCACCAGGACACTCAGTTATCTAGAGCGTAACCATGCTTCGGTTGACCAACTCATAAATATCCGTACGCGATCAAATAGTAAAACGATGTGTCACGATAGGAGGGCAATATGATTCAACGACGAAAATTAGCCAAGTTTTCACCCATACATGTCTCCAGAAAGGAAGAATGCTAGAACGCCCCTGTATATTTCTCAAATCAAGGTATTTCGCGCCGAGACAAAACGGACCGTAATGAAAAAAAAGTAACACTACCACAGACGAATCGATACCTCTTTACAATAATTTATATCAGGGAAATTCAGCAGTTGCCATGCTTTTCTCCGTAAATTGGACCAAAATAAATGCAGTAACAGAAAAAAAATACTTGTCTTCAGTGCATCCAGAAGATCCTGGCGGCAATGCTTGCTCGTACGCAGAAAGAAAAAAAAAACATGCGCACGCTGTAATCCCGCGCGCTCTGCTTTCTGCCGCGGTCTCCGCTGCCGCCGGATGGATGGATGGATGGATGCTATGAGCGTCCCCTTTATAACGGGGCGGTGACATGCCTGCCACCAGGCTCGAAAAAAAAAACTTTTTTTTATGTTGGTCTAATGCCTTATCTACATTGATTAAATCTATGTTATTATAGCAAAGAAAAATATAAATTCATGGTCCATCTCTCTGCCTCTTAAGGCAGAATGACCTTATTTTTCCCCATTCTTCATTTTTGTCCTTTATCTCTACTTTTCTGCCACCAATACTCTAACCGTCTCTTACTTATTTCTATCGCGGACGTGTTCAGCTTTCCATTGTTGTCCCTAAAACCCAAGGCTTCATGTAGACTCGTGCCCACACGTATATCTGGGTGGATATCGCAACATTTAATCAGAACATGTTCCATCGTTTCTTTAGTTCCCCCCACAGCATGTACATTGTTCCTCTTCGCTACAGAATCTCGCTTTATAGCTACGCGTTCTAAGGCAACCCGACCTTGCCTCAAACAGTAAAGCGCTTCCCCTTGAATTATCATAAAACCTCTCCCTCCTTATTTCGTTTTTTCCCTTTCGGTAGTCACTGAGAGCCGGCTTCTTTTCCATCGCTGTCATCCAATAAGTCCTCTCCGCCTCTCTGACTTTTCGCTTAATGCTCCTTCTTGCCATGTCGCCCACACTGCTAGCCGTATATTTACTGGTGAGCCTCCTAGTTCTTTTTCTCCACTGCGTGTCGACGCTTTTTCTATACAAATACCTGAAAACCTTCCCTGCCCATCTACTCTCCTTCATTTTCCTCAGCCTCTCTTCAAATCTAATTTTGCTCTGAGCTTCCCTCACTTCAAAACCTGTCCATCCCATATCACCCTTTACAGCCTCATTTGTCGTCTTCCCGTGAGCGCCCAACGCGAGGCGTCCCACAGTCCTTTGATTTACATCCATTCCTGATTGCACCTCTGACTTCATGCACACCACTGAGTTCCCAAATGTAAGCCCCGGAACCATCACACCCTTCCACAGCCCTCGAAGCACCTCGTACCTATTGTATCCCCATAACGCTCTGTGCTTCATGATTGCAGCATTCCTGTTACCCTCTTTGTTACCGATGCTTTCTCTTGTACCTCCATATATCTATCCCCCCTCATTTACCCACACTCCGAGGTACTTGTACTCGCTTACCCTCGGTATTTCTTGGCCCTGTATTAAGACCGCATGGTCTTCGTGATCATTGAATGCCATCAATCCACATTTTGTTGCACTAAATATTAGTCCTAGAGCCTCGCCTTCCCTTCCGCATATATCTGCCAGCCGCTGTATATCATCTTGACTGTCCGCAAATAAGACAATATCGTCAGCATAAAATAGACCTGGAAGCTTCAGCTCAACCATCGCGCCTGCCTGTTTGTGTGACAGAGTAAATCCAATGTTGCTACCTTCTAGCGCTTTTTCCATCCTCACCATGTACAGCATGAATAACAGCGGGGACAAAGGACATCCCTGTCTCAGCCCCTTGCTAATGTCAACGCTGTCCTTGCTGCTTATTCCTTCCCATTCTACACAAACTGTATTTTCTCGGTATATTTCCCTCAAAAGCTGTATACAGTCGTCACCTATGCCCACTTCCTTCAATATATCCCACAAAATTTCCTGATTAACGTTGTCATATGCCCCGGTGATGTCTAGATAAGCTACGTATAAGGGCCTGTTTTCTATTTTTGATATTTCTATACACTGTGTAAGAACAAACAGGTTATCGTCTAACCGCCTGTCGATTCGGAATCCATTCTGGAGTTCTCCCAAAATATCATTTTGCTCTACCCACGTTTCTATTTTTAATTTTACTGCCTGCATCGCCAACCGGTATAGCACCGATGTAATGGTTAGCGGTCTATACGAGCGAATGTTATCCTTTTCTCCCCTGCCTTTATAGATTAAGTTCATTCTACTTTTTCGCCAACTGTCTGGTATTTCCCTCTCCTGTAAGCACTTTTCTACGGCTTTCAGCAGTGCTTCTTTAGTGCTATGTCCTAGTTCGTTAATGAGGCTGACGGGAACCCCATCCAAGCCCGAAGTAGTGCGCTTAGGAATTTTTCCTTCGGCCTTCTTCCAATTGAAATTCTCAAGTACTACATCTTCGTCGGTTGTACTCTTCTGCATACTTTTACTCACCGGGGGGAATCCCCTGGGCGACCTTTTTAAACGAATCGGCTGTTACCTTTCGGATGTAACCTAGCGCTTCATACCCTTCCAATTGATTTCCTTCTTCATCTACCATATGTTGTTGCATTGTGACAGACTTCCTACCTAGCGCTTTTAGGTGGCTCCAAAATATCCTAGGCGCGGCCTTCTTCTTTTCGCGAATCTCTGTCATCCAGCGTTCACTTTCGCCTTTAATTTTTGCCTCGACTAATTTCTGCACAATGGATTTTTGCTCTAAATATATTTCCCATACTTGGTTGACTTCATCCTGTGGCCGCTTCTCCTTTTTTGCCTGTCTGTGCTGCCGTGATGCCTCACGTCGCTTCTCGATCGCATCCCGGATTTCTTTGTTCCACCAACTTTTTGGCTTTCTCTTTCCTTTCCAAGAAATAGTTTTCTTCTCTTTTTCTATTTCTTTCGTGATTACATGTAGCAGCTCATTATACTTCCAGTCTTTGACCTGGCAGTTTGTCTACTTCTTCCTCGACTCTTGCGGCTATATTAGTTATTTGTTTCTCATTTAAATACGAGCTGCCAATGTCTGATTCTAGGTTCTTATTTTCAGTTTTATATCCCATTTGTAATGTTATGCGTTTATGATCACTACCCAAGCTGTTAATGCCTTCCTCGTCTATTTAAATCCCAAGTGAGTGCGCCATCTCGCGGTAGCCGGGCGCGCGACGCGATGTACGTTTTTTTGCTGGGGAGCGCGGCGATTGGGACGGCCGGAGAGAAACCAGCCGCGCGCCCGCCATCTCGGAGGCCATGTGCCGTCATCTCCAGTTCTCGTCTCGTTTCCGAGAGGGCGCTGTCCTATAGACATGCGTACAATATGGCGGTTGGGTGAAGGTACGCTAGATGGCGTTGGCGGTGCAGCTGCTCTCCGATTGCGTGGACCGCCGTACGAGTGCGCTTGCCGGATCGTGCTGCTTGGCGGACCATGGACGACGACCGGTCGTTGAAGTTTGAATAAAATTTCACACACACTATCGCTTTGATTACTGCTGGGCGAAACCACTGAAGATTTCACGGTGTAACCATGATTGCTTCAGTCACCATAACTCTCATCGACCCTTTAGTATAAACGCGCCCGATCTCACGTCGGTGATGATGTACCGGGCAGAATTCACGGAAGATTCACGGTTTACCGATGAACCTCCGCAGCTTCGCCCACTCATCATCATTCACTCCGTGGATATGCTGTGTTTTTTTTTTTTTGTTCGTCATTCCATGCGAATGCGACGTCTTCTCTGGTAAGGCGGGTCAACGGCGAGGCGATGCGTGAGAAGTTCTCAATGAAGCGTCGGTAGTAAGCGCACAGTCCTAAAAATCGTCTGACCGCTTTTTTGTCAGATGGCGCTGGAAAATTGGTGACGGCAGCTATTTTTTCGGGGTCAGGCCGCACACCGTCACTGCTGACAAGATGCCCCAGGAACAGAAGTTCTTCGAAGCCAAAGTGGCATTTTCCCGGCTTAAGCGTTAGTCCAGCAGAACGTATAGCTTGAAATACTGCGTGCAGTCGCTTCATGTGTTCGTCAAATGTCGCAGAGAATACGATGACGTCGTCCAAATACACTAAGCACGTCTGCCACTTGAGGCCCTGATAGTACGGTATCCATTAGCCGCTGAAATGTTGCCGGTGCTGAGCACAAGCCGAAGGGAAGTACCTTAAATTCAAAAAGGCCATCAGGTGTCACGAATGCTGTTTTTTCCCGGTCTCTTTCCGTCGACTTCTATCTGCCAATACCCGCTCCTTAAATCCATCGACGAGAAATAACGTGCATGCCGTAGTCGATTGAGTGAATCGTCTATACGTGGTAGCGGGTAAACGTCTTTTTTGTGACCTGATTGAGCTTGCGGTAATCCACGCAGAAACGTAAGGTGCCGTCTTTTTTCTTCACTAATACTACCGGCGAAGCTCAAGGGCTCTTCGACGGCTGAATAACGTCATCTTGAAGCATTTGTCGCACCTGATTTTCAATGGCTTCTCGTTCCCGCGGAGCTACTCGGTATGGGTTTTGCCTTATAGGTCTGGTCATGTCGCCCGTTATAATTCGATGTTTCGTCAACAGTGTTTGACGAACTCTGGACGTCGAAGAGAAACAGTCCCGAAACTGGTTAATAAGCTCCAGGATGCTTTGCTTCTGCGGAGGCAACAAACTTGGGCCAACGTCAACGGATAGAGGTGCCGGCGGCAGGTCAGTTGAATCATCTTGTTCAACTGTCATGCAGTCTGTCACCTCGGCGAGCTCTTCGATGTAAGCAACTGTCATACCTTTCGTCAGATGTCGGCGCTCATTACTGAAGTTCGTAACAAGGAGTTGCGTGTGTCCGCATTTTATGCTCACAACGCCTCTTGCAATAGACAACCCATGACTGAATAGCAGCGTCGGAATTTGCTCGACGATGTTCTCAGTGGTGCTTGACCCGTCACATGTCACAGCCACGAGTGCGCTTGACCGTGGTGGGATGGTCACATCGTCGTCGAAGACGCGCAGAGGTTTACGTCGGTGATCTGTACAGTGTGGTCCATCCGAAATCTGACCTGGCGCCATTCAAAACGTAACCGATCTGTCAGGGATGTTTATAACGGCGCCGCATTCTCGCAGGAAATCCATGCCCAAGATCAGGTCCTTGCAGCACTCCGATAAAATTACGAATGTAGCCACAAAATCTGAACCGCCGATAGTGATTCGAGCGGTACATTTGCCTGTCGGTGTCACCAATTGACCGCCCGCGGTTCTTATGTTGGGGCCCGCCCATTAAGTTCTGACTTTCTTTAGGCTGTCGGCGAGTTTCCGGCTAATAATAGAGAAATCCGCACCAGTATCTACCAGCGCTGTTACTGGGCGTCCGCCTATGCAAACGTCTAGGTTGGCGCTTACGATTTCCATTGGTTTCGGAGACGTCGTATCGCCCGTCGTATCGCCCGTCGTATCACCCGTCGTATCACCCGTCGTATCGTCCGTCGTATATCGCCCGTCGTATCACCCGTCGTGTCGTCCGTCGTATCGCTCGTCGTATTGGCTCGTAATGAAGACGGTGGGGGTGTTGTAGCATCTCGACGGGCGGCAACCTTCCCCCCCAAAGGTCGCTACTGTTAGTTTCCCCGAAGAGGGCTCGGGGATCTGCCCCGGGCCGCATCGGCGTAACTGCGGCGGTGCGGCGAGTTGGGTGCAGGGGACGGAGAGCGGGGTCGACGATACGGCATATGGAGGGGCTCTGCTTGCGGACATTCATTGCTGTCACGTCGGTTATCGAAACGAGCACGAGAGAAGGTCGGTGGAAAGGTCTCATATCTGTGGTCACGATACGGGCAAATGCGGTAAATATGGCCGGCTTCTCCGCAATGAAAGCAAAGTGGACGGTAGTCGACGGTGCGCCATAAGTCCGTCTTACGAACAAATGGCCCACTACTGGGCATCCTTTGCGACCAAGTTGCAGATGTCGGCGGAGGGTAGAGCGGCGATGTTTCCGCAGGCAGATCAGGCCGTGGAGTCGGCGGCGGCCGATTGTACGCTGGGGCCAATGGCTCGTTGTAAGGCGGCGCTGTGGTGACGTTGTAGTACGCCAGAGGTGACGAGTTGTGCGTTACTGGAGAGGGTCGACGGACGGCCGATGCGTAGTTTACAGACCGCTGGTCTGGGAGCGATTCGGGCAACGACAATGCTTGGCGGATTTCTTGGCGCGCAACTTCTGCAACAGAAGCCACCGCAGGTTCTTGCGGAGTCCCAAGGAGGTTGCGGATCTCCTCACGAACGACCTCACGAATGAGCTCACGAAGGGAACACTCATTGCCGGCAGTCAAAGCAGAAACACTGACAGGCGCGTTGTTTGACCGGTCGTGGTATCGGCAATGTTGCTGGAGTGCTCGCTCGATGGTCGTAGCCTCTTTGATGAACTCCGCTACGGTTGTTGGCGGGTTGCGTAGGAGACCAGCAAACAGCTGTTCTTTGAGGCCTCTCATCAAGTGTTGGAGCTTCTTAGCTTCAGGCATCTCGGGGTCAGCTCGGCGAGACAGGCGGGTCATATCCTCCGCGAACATAGCGACACTCTCATTAGGCTTCTGGATGCGCGACTCGATAAGTTGCAGAGCAGAATCGCGAAGGTCGCTGTTTGCGAAGGTTCCGCGGAGTTGCTGCCAAAATTCATTCCAGGAAGTCAGTGTGGCTTCCCGGTTCTCGTACCACGTACGAGCGCTGTCTGCCAGGGCAAAGTAGACACGCGAGAGCTTCTGGTTTATGGGCCAATGATTCGCCTTGGCGACTCGCTCATACTGCTCGAGCCAATCTTCGACGTCCTCGTAAACTTCACCGTGGAAAGTCTCGGGAATCCGAGGCTGCTCGACGGTCAGCTGTGAGGCGCCGGCGGTTGCCATTTCCCCAGGCGGAGTCCTTCGCTGGGGAAGTTCTTGAGGGATTGCCTCGGGACTTAGGCCTCGCAGTGGGCGACTGTAGCGGTGGACAGGCGTATCCACTGCAGGAACGGGTTGTGGGATCGGACTGGCAGTGCCGCTCCGTGGAGGAGTGTTGAGCATCAGGCGTTGAAGTCCAGCACCTCCACCAGTGTCGCAACGCGGAAAGGACAGGACGCAGGACTACGGTACGACAAGGAAAAAATGCCCCCCACCTCCCCGAAGGAAATCGTGAGGAAATGCGAATGCATTTCGCGCGCGCTTCACTCCATTTATATATACGTGCGAGCGAGCGGACGGGAGTGTGGGGCGCAGGGAGGAGAGAGAGCGAACGGCGAGAGGAGCGGCGAAGCACTGCACCTACCCTCTGCTACACTCTCCACACACGCGGGAGCTCCCCCGAGCTTCCGCGATGCGAGCGCCCTCACACAACAAAGCGCGCTCCTCCTCTCCACTCACTCTCCGCTACTCCGCCCGCACCATCTGCTCCGGTTGCTAGGGGCGAGGATAAGCGCGCGCGCCCGCAGCTGTTGCTATGGGAGAGGGAGTGAGAGCGGAGAGATAAAAAAATGCCCCCACCTCCCCGAAGGGAATCGTGAGGAAATGCGAATGCATTTCGCGCGCGCTTCACTCCATTTATATATGGTGGTTGTGGTTCGAAGAAGGAAAAGGCGCCTAATTTCTGCAGCCCGGTCGGGAGCACGGCGCAGCGCCCTTTTTTTTTGCTTTTTTGTGTTTTTTTTATTTTTTTATTTTTTTTTCAATTTTTTTTTCATATATAGCTCCGCCGAGCTCCCGCGATGCGAGCGCCCTCACGCGTCAGAGCGCGCTCCTCCTCTCCACTCACTCTCCGCTACTCCGCGCGCGCCCGCAGCTGTTGCTATGGGAGAGGGAGTGAGAGCGGAGAGAAAACACCTGCCGCGGACAACGCCAACGCCGCACAACGCCGGATGCCTGACATAGCCCGACTATGAAATGCATTCGCATTTAAAAAAATTACACCATCTTCCGCTAAAGGGAACCATGTGTAGATGTGAAGCAGCGGGCGCTAACGCTTACACCGGCGGCGGCGTTGACTCTGGCGCTCATCGCAGCGTTGCGCAGGAGAGAAAAGTGGGGATGCGTAAAGCACGCAGCGATGGAGCGGTGTTTCCTACTGGAAAATGCCAATCGCTGCTAATGTGCAATGAGAGACAGAAGACTCCGACTGGACACAGAGACTCGCAGTCCGCTTTTAGTTAACGCGCACGCTGCGAATTTTTATTGTTCAACAACGCACAGGAGAAATCTCCCACCGGCACCACCTTGGAGGTCAAGATCCATTGCCATATATACGGGGTGGCCAGTGAACGGTTGTGCAGCGCGAGCAGTCGGTTTTTTCAACCAAGAAACTCGCTAGCAGACGCTGCCTGTGTCGGCGTCGCGAGGCGAGAGAGGGGGGGAGCGTAGGAGAGGAGAGAGAGGGGGGCGCGCATGCGCAGTGGGAGTGTGGACGCTGCGGGCAGAAATGCCTAGAGAGGGGGGAGCGTAGGAGAGGGGAGAGAGGTGGGACGCGCATGCGCAATGGGAGTGTGGACGCCGCGGGCAGGGATGCCTAGAGGAGAGAGGGGGGAAGCGTAGCAGGGGAGAGAGGAGGGGAGGGGCGTGCGCAGTGAGGGTGTGGTTGCCGTGGGGAGGGATGCCTAGAGGAGAGAGAGGGAGAGAGGAGGTTTTTTATTTTTATTTTTTTAAATGGTTTGCGCATGCGCAGAAAGGGTGGTCACGCCGCACACCACCACCACCGGATTAAGCTTCGATATGCTTCACATCTAACACCTGCCGGCGCTTACCTCCTCAACCTATCCTCCTCTTCCTCCTTCGCGGACAACGCTGGACAACGCCGGATGCCTGACATAGCCCGACTATGAAATGCATTCGCATTTAAAAGAGGTGTGTATTGACACTTTGACAGATCTCAAGAGCAGACGCGCCAACGTCGTCTTCCTCCGAGGAACGGTGGTTGCTGCTCGTGCCCCTCACTTCGTCGTTCTTCCTGTTGGCTTTTAGTCGTGACAATATGTATCTATATATTTATAAAAGCCTCAAAGAAAAATAATTCAGAAAAAATATTTCCGACGCGCGGCATCGAACCACGGACCTTTCACTCTGCAGCGCGCGGCGATAACCGCTGATCCACGAAAGCGCAGGTCCTTCAACGTTCAAACGGCGAGCTATTTATATACAGCGACTTTTCAGCGTGTTTTCAGCATTACCAGCGAGATGGCTCAAAGGGCGCGCTCGGCGAGGCCATAGCACGGCGCCCCACCGGCCCCACTCGTCGTGACGCCCGCGCTCATCCGCTCGTGCCCTTTTTTTCTAGATGCATACAAAGATTTCATGAACAAAAGTTCCATGTCACTGCCCTCCTCTCTCTCCTTTAATGTAGCGTGTTCTATATATACCCCCCATGTGTGGAATAAAACCTGGGTTGTTAGTTCAGCGCTTGGTCCGTCTCTTTCACTGTCCCGTGTTTCGCGCTGTTTTTTTCGCTTCGTTGAACTCTAGTAAAATTGTTATTGAAAATGGCGGATTTTATTAGCTATCCGATGCTGCTCGTCTACAAGTGATTCATTCTGCTTTCGTTTCTTAAGGTTTACTGGAGATTGCTCTAAGGTCGTGTCTCCACGAGACACGACCTTAGACCTTATTATGTTCGAGACACGACCTTATTATGTTCAGTTTAATGAAGGAAGTTAATGATGCACTGACAGCCGAAAACTTGAGTTGCGCACCCTACCACACCATGTACAATCGAATGGCCGAACTTTCTAACGGCACGTTAAAAGGAACCCGGCGCAGGTGGGGCCAGCGGCACCCGCAGAAACGGAATCGATACCTTGTGATGCCTTTGTCCGCTTAGCGTGTATCAACATGACTGACGGCTCGGCAGAAATGTCTTCCGCGGACGACGGTTCCGGCACCCGTCCGGCTGCACAGTGCATCCAGACGGCGGACGAAGCGAGCTGACGAACGCGGCGGACAAAAGCTATGGCGGCCCCGTCTGAAGCGAGAGCTTCGAATCTTTAAGTGCTTCGTCATGCATCGCCTGGCCTGTTAGTCCCAAACTGACGCTTGTATTGGCTTTAGCTAGGCTTCTATGCGAATAGCTTCGACGGCAAAGCATTCATAACTACTTGCAAAGTTTCGGAGAGTCATACTCATTTTCTCGGAGATGTAGGCTTAGAGAGTTCCGCTACTGACGGAACGTGGCCTAAGAGATTTTCGGTAGCTCTAGTGCTAGGAAGTCTAAGAGGCCTTAGGGCCGAACTGCGTCAGCACTCCATCTCTTGCGAGATTTGTCAAAAAGAATGCTCATTCCTGAGAATGTAAGATTTTCGCGCGTGAAAGTTGTGGGCTTGAATGATTTGTTTGCTTTTCCCGTTTCGACAGTATATATGTGTACGTTCTTCGACCAGACGGGGCGCTGCCTCAATGACCGACTCAGGGAACACTAAAGAAATCTGAATAATAAGGACAGAAGTCACCTCGTTGACCACTGCTTGGCGTGCTCGCATTGTGAACCGCGATTCCGTTTTGCAAAGATACTAGGCAGAAGTATGCAAAAAAAAATTACACCATCTCCCACTAAAGGGAACCACGTGGGGATGCGAAGCAGCGCTGATGTTCACTTGTGTTTCCATTTGTTGTTTCCATTTGTATGTTTCCATGTATGTTTGATCTATGTGTGGAGTTTTGTATCAGCTTGTGTGACGCTGCTTGCGCTGCTGTCACAACTTACGTTACCGATGCCGCTACAACTGGCGCCAACGTTGACATCCATAGCGCCGTTGCGAAGGAGAGTGCAACGGAGCGAGCGCGCGTCGCATTATATACGAGCGCACAGCTGCGCCGGAGAGAGAGAAACGGGAGAGGAGAAACGAAGCGGAGGCAGCGCTCACGCCACCTCCTCCCACCTCCTCGCGCTCACACGAGGAGAGGGGGGAGAGTTGGCGCATGCGCAGTAAGGGTGGTCAGGCCGCACACTACTGGATTGAACTTCACTCTGAGCTGCTTCGCATCTAAAACAGCTCGCTATACATTAGAAGCGTTTTTTTATCAGGAAAGCAGGTGAGGAGTGTGTAAGCGACACTTCCATTGCGCTGCACAGTGCTGAGATTCAATTTCTTTCGCGCCTTGTTTTGTTGTTGGTTGTTGTGACGGTGCGCCTGCGCAGTTTACTGATGTATAAAGGTGTGGATCTGCCTTCAATAAAATCAGTTGTTAGTGTGCGCTTGAGCTCGTCTATTTCTTACTGTTTGTCCTGTCTCGTTGCGCTACTCACGATGGTTTCTATGTCGAAACACCAACTCGCCCAACAGTCAACTCTTTTAAACTGGATTTAAGCTTGCGTTACTCAGACAACGCAGCTTCGTTTCTGACCCACCCTTTTCTACAATACCAAAATATGTTTCTCGCGCTCCGATTATACTCGTTTTCTTATCCAACTGTCTGGAGAAGGCCCTTATCTCTATCTTACTTTGTTGATGCTGTTTACAGAAGAGCCAGCTGAGCGTAAGTTACTCAGAAATAGTAACACGTGCCTATTGTGGATGGTTGAACTTTATTTAGAGTCCTGAGAGACCCTACTAGCGCGGAATGGGCTTTTCCCACGTTGGGACGGGCGGGCTAAGCCTGACCGCCACATCGTGGGCTCTCTGGACGGCCAAAAGCTGATCCCCCTTGTTGGGGCTTCTGTTGGCGGAGCACCACTTGGCCTGGTTGGCTTGATCACTGCCCAGTAACGAGGGGCATCGCCAGAGCATATGCTCTAAATTAGCTACTTCCCCACAACGGGGGCACGAGCTGCTAGTGCAAGTATCTGGGTAAATTTTATGAAGTAAGACCAGATTTGGATATGAATCCGTCTGTAGGAGTCTAAGCGTCATTGCCTGGGCTCTGTGAAGTTTTCTGTGAGGAGAGGGGTAGACCCTCCTGCTTAGGTAGAAACGTTGTGTAATCTCATAGTATGTAATGTGCCTGATCTCTATTGTCCAACGTCGTCGTCTGGGGAGAACCTCCGTGGGCGCGGAAAGTCATACCTCGAAACCTTGGATTGGGCCAGCTCGTTGAGAATACACTGCTCGAAAAACTGCTTCCAGCAACTTTAATTGCCCTGTTTCCCACGCTTTGAATGAGGTTGCTTCTTTACCACTTTCGGTCTCAATGCCCTTGAGTAATTATTAGGCGTACCTTGTTTGGGTCGTGAGTTGCAATGTTCCACTGTTGGCGCACGTTGATAGCGGGGATTCGTATCTGGTATACGTTGACGTGAGCGCACCGGCGTTCGTTGCTGTGGGTGTTTGCTGCGAGAAACAGATAACGACGAAATGAAAACGTGTACACCAGCACCTATATGAATAATTGATTAAGCTTGCCTGACACTTTGATTTCGCTAAGGCGAAAATAAAAAATTCCATCTGGTCAACAAGCGAATGGTGTGTAGTTCTATCGAGGAAAAACGTTTGAGTACTTTGTCGCGAGGCAGACCGATACAGCCAATGCATGAACACCGCCTTATGTGGATCATGATTTCATTCTTACTGGGTACTTTCTCTGCATGTACTTTATGAGTCGACAAAACAAAAATGCTATGTCCTGCGTGAAGCATGTTTCCCCATCATTACAAACGCTTTTGTCCGCTTTGGTAATCTTTCCTTATTAATAATTGTTGAAGTTTAACGTCCAAAAACCGCGATATGGTTATGAGAGACGCTGTAATGGAGGGCTCCGGAAATTTCGACCACCTGGGGTTCTTTAACGTGCACCTAAATCTAAGCACGCGGGCCTCAAGCATTTTCGCCTCCATCGAAAATGCGGCTGGAAATGGTAGTCTTCCCTGACACAAGCTCAAGTCCTATGCAACTCACTAGAGCAACTAAGCTCTAGTGATGACCCCGCACAGAGCGCTTCACAAATATGTACTTGTCATGATCAATCAATCAATCAATCAATCAATCAATCAATCAATCAATCAATCAATCAATCAATCAATCAATCAATCAATCAATCAATCAATCACGCTTTTATTTTCGCCCTAAACAATACAATATGTCACAACGAAAAGTAGGAGGCCAGAGGAAAAAGCTGCTTTCACGCAGCTTGACTAAGCTCTGGCCACCCTTTCTGCAGCAGTGACAGTGATTTGTTTCGTAGTTCCTATATACAGACATTGTTGATAATTCAAAAGTTCACATATTATAGTAAATACACACGCGTACAATACATATTATCATAATACGAAAGCATACTTTTTACAAAAACCATTTCGCGATATGTTTATTTAAACCAGGGTGTCGGAACGAAATTTTTTCATTTCGGTTTTAGTTTCGTTCCACCGCAAAAAGTTCCGTTCCGTTTCTGTTCCGGAACGAAAAAAAATGTTCCGTAACGGTTCGTAACGTTATGTATTTGAAAAAATTTGTAGAGTAACGATAAGAGTATTGGTTTTGTCGTATAGTTACTCACGCTTCTCTTAAGAAAGTGGGACAGGGTTAGGACACGTTCTTCCCACGTCCTGAAGAGCAGCACAACTAATTCTACCCCGAATTTCTACAAATCAGCGGAAACCCGTGTCCTACTAAATTATAGTAGACTTTCTCAAAAGTGAATTATAAATTTTTCGAGCAGGCTCAATGCTTTGCGCCAAGGGAGCGCGCATGATCTCAGAAGCAGCCCGTCATCGAGCGTACATCTCATATGCGAGACCGCTGTTCATATAAAACAAACTTCCTCGCGAGGAATGCTTCCTCCACGCTGGCATGTGTCACAGGCACACGAAAGTCCGCTTGAGCTAATACAAAGATCTCTGGTTACCACTGTTTTCGTTTTTCGCCAATTTCAACACATCGCTACTTTGGAATTCCTGCCTGATATACGCGCTAGTACTGTACTCTGAGATGTGCGTTATTGGTCACGTTGCATGACCTCGGTTGTCCCGGATTGTCAAGTTTCCGCTTGAACCGAAAAACGATTAAAAAAATTTCGGTTTCACTCCGGAACGAAATAATAGATAACGTTTCGGTTACGTTTTCGTTCCGATCAAAAATATCGTTTTTTTTTTCGTTTTTCGTTTTCGGTTTTCGTTCCGTTCTTATATACTGATTTAAACACATATTAGAGTTTCCGTGACAATACACAAATAGATCAAGTAAGTTTTTCTTAGTAATGGTGAGGACGTCAACGCGATAGCGTTAAAGAGCTCGTTCCGCAGAAATGCCGGCGTCGGTGTCGGCGTCGGCGGCGCCGTCGTTGGTTGTGTTGTGAGCGAAAAATCATCATCTTGTCCGTAACCGAAAAATCGAGGAAGATGCAAATAAAATAAAATTTCGGCAGATCCCAAGTACCATGGGAATCGATGTTATGCGAAGCATGCGTAGGCAAGGTGACTGGATTGTAATTTTTTTATCGAGCAAAACGTTACGAAATGAATTTAATCATATGTACAAATGTTGTACGCACAGATATATGTTCAACAGTTGCATATGTTTCATATAACCAGTTCCTTACAGTTGGGTAACGATGCCAACAGAAACATGGGTATTACCAACACCAGAAGTGGTAAGCTGATATTTAGCACTTGTGCTTGCAAGGATGGTACACCTAGATAGCGCTTCGTGGACCAACTACAGTGGATGGCGCTTAAGTATACATTGACGTTAACCCGACATGACGCCTGCCTCATAGGAATACATATGTAATGTTGATAAAATCAGATAGCCAGCACTGCAACCGCAATTGACGTTTCACCAACATTACGCCTACATAGGGTCTTTTTCCAAAGCCGTTCTGAGACCTGACGTCGCTCTGTGGTAGAGTACTTGATTGCCACGCAAACTGCTTGGGTTGGATTCCTGCTGGCACCCTGGTATTTATTATTTGCATTAATTGCGTCAACGCTTCTGACGTCAGTTTTTCCTAACGCGCTCGCATTTAAATTACTAATGTCTGTCCTCGCCATCCCTTGGTAGACATAACTTGTCAAACACCTGTGGCGCATACCCGCATACCGCGGCACGTGGTATAAGCCACACTTGTCTGCAGGAGAGGGTTTGACGACGTATGCGACAGGATTTTCACGTTATTCATGTCGTGACCAGCCAGACATATTCTTCAACACCTCTTACCCTCCCATACAAATTTTGGTCTACACTAAGTTAAGAAGGCGATCACGAGAGCACCCAGACGTAGGCGGCTAGATATATAGATAGATAGATACGTAGATAGAAACGCAAAAGTGCTTACAGTACGCAAAGAAATGCTTCGCATTTAATAATAAAAATTTCCGGGCCCGAGTGAGGATCGAACCCAGGCCGTCTGCGTGGCAAGCAGGTGTTCTGCCACACAGTCACGCCTCTGTTTGGAAATACAGTGAAATGAACTTCCTCTGCCTAGAAATGCAATAGAAACAACGTTCATGCTTCACAAACATACGCGTCCTGCATACAGGAATCACAATACAATATGTAATATCGCAGTAATATTGCGTGGTACAAGCGTACATTGCCATCGGGCGTCAGAACATGTGAATATCATAATGACATCGTGGTTCAATGCCGCCCACCCATTACAAAAGGCACACACGTTACTGCGCGTATTCTCTTAAGACCACGTAGTGGGTGCATAGCAAGTTCGAAAACATTTCCCGCTCATAATTGCCCGTGGTTTAAAGCATGGTACCCATTACATAGTATGCACTAAGTGATTGAAGTACGCACTAGGTACAGGATATCGCTATCGCGTTCAACTCTCAAAGGCGAAGCTTTAGCGTCCCCCGATTTTTCTTTTTCTCTAGCTCACTTAGTGTTGTTGGCAGTGCGTACTCAACGCTTTCGTTTCCATAATGTGTACGTGAGAAGGGAAAAAACTATGGTGCGTGATATCTGAAAGGACAGAAAATTGTAGTTTTCCTAAGATTTGCAAGTTTATCAAATAGTTCCACTCTACCAGAGGAGGCACTTTTGTAGGTCCTTAATAGTTTGTATTTGTATACATTTTTAATCTGCATAATTTTGTGTTGATGGCATAAAGGTTCCGTGTGCTCTAAGAACCAGGAATGCTTTATTGATCGAAGTGATTTTTCTGAACAAGTAGCAGTTTGTGCAAATTTGAAGCAGTTGTGTTACCCCATATTAGTACGCAGTAATATAAATAAGAGTTCAGAAGTGCAAAATGTAACATCCTTTTAACGCTTCCACGGGATGTTTGACGACTCCGGCATAATATACCAGGTGCTTTACTAAGTTTTGGTTATAGGGTCAATTCCACGCCAACTGTCCCAACCAGGGCGCTCGCCAAAAATAGCATCTATAAAAAAGCCTGAGAAAATTACACACACATATAGACATTAGTTCTACAGTAATGTCCCAAAAAATTTTGAGCGGCCAAAATTTTTTTTGAGCACGTGACCACCATTTGAAATTCATGAAATGATGTAAAACCAGCTGCGACGAAAAAATTCCCAATAAAACGACCATTTCGCGCATTCTTTCAAAACTTGCTTTTTTGCCTTTTTAGAGCATCATGCTTTTAATATAAGACTGTTCCTTATGATATCTTTCAATTTTTCACTCTTTAGCGCGTAGACAAAAGTTAGTAAATTGTAGCGTTTTTGAGAACTTTTCTACAGAACACGATTGTCGATAAAATACATAAATCAGTTCTATGAAGCTCACCATAAAACTTATTACTTAGAAATATTTTTCTTTTGCCTGTGTGCGGTGCATGGGCTCTAAAATAAAATCTTGAACTTGGCAAAAGCGCCACTTTGATCTATGTTGAGACGTCTGTAGCACCCTGAGGTGGTCCAAGAAATAATCTGGATAAAGGCGCATACGATTGAGAATCATAGCGACTTTGTTCATAGTAAGTTTAATCGAAGTCATTTTTGTTTTAGTGGAGAAAAAAAATTTAGTCTGACCATTGCATTGTTTTGCTATGGGTGCAATACAAGCCAACTGAATTTGCTATAAAAAAGAGTGGTAGTGTACTCACAGCACATGGTTCTAAGTTCTTTTTGTTAGTACTCTATTTTGTTTACTACATATCGAGGTGATAATAAACAGAGGTAAAAATATAACAGTGCGAATGTAATATATTCCACTATGCTCCGTATAAAGAATTGCGTTACTTATTGCATTGGCGCACAGCGGAGGCGGTGGCTGACGACTACGCCATAAAAATCGGAAGTTGTGATCTCATAACAGCTGTAAAACAGTGCATGTTACCAGACTGACAAATCATACCTTAACCAAAGTCTGCTGCCTGCAACCACCCAGATCAACCTGTGAAAAACAGCTTGGCATACTCCATCCGTAGGGTCGCGGACGACATACGGTAGGCGTGAATGCGCGGTGCGTGGTCACCTCGTGCGCCGTTCCTTGCAGAATACATAAACAAACTTCGTGTGGATCAGCTATAAATGACCGCGCTCACGCCTCCTTCCTCCGATCTACATGCACGTTCAGCCATGTTTTTTTTTTTTGGCGCCAATTGATTCTCATAACCACATGCGATATGTAACGCAATTCGTTGTTAGGGACATAGTGGCATATAATACACTCTAAGAAAAAAAAACACAGCATATCCACGGAGTGAATGATGATGAGTGGGCGAAGCTGCGGAGGTTCATCGGTAAACCGTGAATCTTCCGTGAATTCTGCCCGGTACATCATCACCGACGTGAGATCGGGCGCGTTTATACTAAAGGGTCGATGAGAGTTATGGTGACTGAAGCAATCATGGTTACACCGTGAAATCTTCAGTGGTTTCGCCCAGCAGTAATCAAAGCGATAGTGTGTGTGAAATTTTATTCAAACTTCAACGACCGGTCGTCGTCCATAGTCCGCCAAGCAGCACGATCCGGCAAGCGCACTCGTACGGCTATAGTACGGCGGTCCGCGCAATCGAAGAGCAGCTGCACCGCCAACGCCATCTAGCGTACCTTCACCCAACCGCCATATTGTACGCATGTCTATAGGACAGCGCCCTCTCGGAAACGAGACGAGAACTGGAGATGACACCTTATCCACGGAGTGAATGCGGCAAACCGGTAATCTTTCGCGAATTCTGCGCAGTACATCATCAACGACGTGAGATCGGGCGCATTTATACTAAAGGGTCGATGAGAGTCATGGCGACTCGCAGCTCACTTTAATTTTACATGTACGTTGTGAATTTTTTTTATTGTTTAATCACGCACAGGAGACATCTCACAGCGGCACTACCTTGGAGGTCGAAATCCAGTGCCTACTGGCTACTCAGAATGCATGGACAACCGAGGACCGCTGAGGTGATGCCACAAGGAGCATCGCCTCTCGGCCTATCTGGCTAAGATCAAAGTGATTTTGAAAGAGTTGTTAAAGTAAATTCTAAGTCGCGCCGTCTCTCGGTGCCCGCGATCGGCCCAGCCGGTCGCCTGCAGCGCGAGGATGGCCTTCCGGGCCCCACCCCTAAAGCGCACTGTTTCTGCTTCAATGCATCGACGGACTCAACCGCCGACGAGATCATCGACGCAATCGAAGAAGTAACCGGGCCAAGAGGTCTCAAGTCCCTTCAGCACCAAGGCGGAACGAAGTTCTGTATTGCAGTAGCCACGGCGACGGCCGCAGCGAAGCTTTCGACGCGGGGAAGTTTCGTCCTCAACGGAGCCGCAGTGCCAGTAGCCCAAGTCGGCCCCCAGGTGGTCGCTGTCACGGTCTTTCATAGACGTACATGAGCAAACATTTAAAGGGCGCCAGCACGTGGGTAACAGTCTTCGAGTCGTACGGCTAGAAATGTCGAAACCAGTACCGAACTTCCTGACAGTGCAAGGACACCGAGTAATGTGCGATTATCGGGGCGTGACGAAAGTCTGCTCCCGATGCGCTCAAGAAGGCCACGTTGGGAAGGACTGCCACACCCCGCGATGTGCGAGGTGCGAAGCGTTCGGCCACGACACGACAGGTTGTTCCGCCCCGTGCCGCCGCTGCGGCGGGGAACACGCGACGGCAGACTGCTTACAGCCAAGGTCGTATGCGGCGGCCGCGGGGGAGAAACCTTCCACAAGTCCGAAAGCCGCCGCACCGGAGGGCGACACACGTGCGGACGACACCACCTCCCGGGACAATGTAGAAGAGGCGCAAGTCGGAAAGTCGGACAACCCTCAGGAGGAAGCGCCCATCAAGGACTGGAGCTCGTGGGCCGACGACTCGTCCCTAAGCCTACCGGCGACGAAAGACTCTACATCCTTGACGGACACGGAGTCACTGTCTGGAGCTAGTCAGGTAGCTTCAACGACATCGGACGACACAAGACAGTCGACGAGTTCCAGCGAAAACGCGCCGCCGCCAAACACCCCCTCAGGCGCAGACCCCAAGCATAGCAAGCCCACGGGCGTCAAGCACACCAGCGGCCAGGTGGCCGCCGGGCGAGGACACCGCTCGCACGCGGGCGAGTCCCCAAATTGGAAGGCCGCGACCGAACCACCGAACACACCGCAGGACCAGCAACCGCTGAGCCCGATATCTCGAATGCTGAAGCAGAGCCGGGACCCCAGCCTCCGGAACCCACTGAACCAGATCATAGGAGTCCTGGGCCAAGATTGAGACATGCAGGTTGATAAACCGGACTTGAAACGGCCACACCATTCATCGTCATCAAGTACCGACGAACTGGGTAACCCCCGCAAGCAGGCGGCGACGGAAACGTCGCGTACCGAGGGCCCTCCCGGGTCCAAGCCCCCAGACACGTAACGGACTTTGGGTGACCCGTCGTTCACCGGCGGGAAGGTACTTCTATTTTCAGCTTGCCTTTCTCTAGCGCCATGGTTAACATACTTACCTTAAATGTACAGGGTTTCTGTAAACCTGATAAACAGACAGAGGTTATCCACTTTGCTAGAGAAAACTTCATTGATCTGTTATTTCTTCAAGAAGTGAATTTTGTGTCGCCGGCTGATGTAACAGCCTTTCAGAATCGGTTTAATCTACCGTGTTATTTTTCCTTAGCTTCCACACGTAGCTGCGGTGTCGGTGCTGTGATAGTGAACACCGCCCCCTTTTCCACAGTGTTCAGCACGGTCGATAGTGACGGTCGCGTGTTGGTGTTGAAATGCACGATAGGAAGCCTGCGCATGCGGTTCGTGTGTGTGTATGCGCCGACACGCAAGAAATATACAAACGCATTTTTTCGATCGCTTTCGCCCTACTTTATGGATGATTACGCAACCGTCTTATGCGGAGACTTTAATTGTGTCATAGACAGCATGCGAGACGTGCGGGGCCCAGGCCAAGGCAGAAGTGTAAATAACGCTCGTGAACTCGTCAGCTTAACACAGGACTTGGGCCTTCACGACGCATGGATCCTTAAGAAAGGTGGCACTTTTGCCCCGACCTGGAAAAGGGGCTCCTCTGAGACCAGGTTAGATAGATTTTATGTCAGTGAGGCCTTGAGTCCTGTGGTGGCTGACGTGGTGGTGCGTCCGTTTCCGGAAGAGGTGGGTCGTGTTTCCGACCATTTTCCAGTAATTCTGTCTATGGCCTTGCCGGATCGTCGGCTAGACGGGGCGCGCCTATGGCGTCTCGACCACGCGGTGCTTGCCGATGACGCGGCGAAAGAGATCCTAAGAGCAGGGGTTAGTGGAACGTTCTCGGGCGCGAGGGACCCCTCCCAGGAGTGGGACACCTTGAAAGCGCAATGGCAGCATTGGGCTAAGGAATGCGGTAGAAATGTGAGGCTGAGGCTCACGCACGAGCTGAATGAAACGTTGCGAAAGATAAGAATAGTGAAAGCAGGCGCCCCTTTGACCCCAACCACGAGAGAGTTCTTAGGAGTATTAAGAGCCAGATACGACCGGATTTTTCTGCAAACCACCCAAAAGGTGCATATATACCCACAAGACTCCATGTTCCGAGACACTCCTGACCTTACCCGTTTTTTGAAATCGCGGCGCTCGCTGAACGGCCCCAACGAGTACGCGATGTCGGTGTGCATGCGGGACGGATCCGTGTCTGAAGACGGCACTGACATAGACAGGTGCTTCTTGGAGTATTTCTCCCACCTGTTTGCTGAAAGTGACCAAGTTACAGATTCGAGCGCGGTTATTAGGGAACTAGAAAGCCTGTGCGCAGGGGTACCCAAATTGCCCGAGGAAGCGAGTGCGAATCTCACGAAAAAAGCGTCTGCTGCCGAGGTATTCTCGATACTGCGATCGCTGAAGGTGGGCTCTGCCCCGGGCCCGGATGGCCTGCCCACCGAATTTTATAAGGAACTCTGGCCGGAAATTGGAGCCGGTTTGGTGGCCATGATCAACGGCATCTTAAATAGCGGAAAGGTCCCGGAGTCGCTGGCGGAAGGAAAACTAATTTTGTTACCTAAAGAAGGTAAAGACCTCCGGCAACCTGGGTCATGGCGACCAATAACCGTGCTAAACGCGGATTACAAGATATTCGCGGCAGTACTAGTGAGTAGACTGAAGCATTGGTGGCCTGAAGTGATCTGCAATCAACAAGCGGGCTCAGTGATGGGTAGAAATATTTTTAGTGTCCTTACACTTACTCGGGACCTCTTGGAGTATATGGACCATACCAAGACGCGAGGGTTCTGCATTTCGCTAGATCAGGAACATGCTTTCGACCGTGTGAGGCATGAATACCTCTTCGGGGTACTAGGCAAGTACGGGTTCCAGCCGAAAGCGATCGCGTTGTTCCGCAACATTTACGCAAACATGACAAGCACTCTAGTCATAAATGGGGTGGCGAAGGGGACGATACACCTAACCAGGGGCGTCCGGCAGGGGTGCCCCTTGAGTCCCATGCTGTTCGTCCTGTGTACTGACCCCTTCATTCGTGCGATGCTGGCAGACCCGAAAATACGCGGCCTCCCCCTTCCTGGTACAACCACCGTGAAGGTATCAGCGTATGCCGATGATGTCACGGTGTTTGTCAGAGACGCGGATAGTATACTCCATGCACTCAGGTGCTTTGAAAAATATGGTAGGCTTTCAGGTGCCAAGCTAAACATGAACAAAAGCAGCGCCATGGTGCTCGGTGACCCGCACCCATCGAGTCTCCCAGGCGACCTCACAATAGTAAGAAGGGTAAAGATCCTGGGTGTTATCTTTGAACAAGCAGGAGTCGCAGCGGACGTATGGGAGGAACTAGTTCGAGAAGTTGCGGACTCGACCCAGCGCGCAATGAGTTTTTAAGTTTTCCTTTGCCGAGAAGGCATATCTTATCAAGTGTATTTTTTTTGGCACGCGTTTTCTATGTTGCAAGAGTGGCTCTACCCCCGGCAGCAGTGTTGCAGGCCCTCGACCGAGCCATTTTTTCTTTCTTCTGGGACCGGAACACGGAGCGCCTGCAGCGAGATGCGCTCAGGCTGCCTCGGAGCCTTGGGGGGCTACGGTCTCCCGTGCATTGGTACGACAGCGCAGCTGCTTGCACTCAAGACAGTACTAGGAATTTTAGACGATGTGGGGGGCACCCGCAAGACCACTCGCCATGTTTTTCCTAGGCCCGCTGCGCAGAGTGCTGGTTCCCCGAGCACTGGGAAACCTGTGCCCGAGTGCAGAACGCACACCTCCCCACTACAAGGCACTCGTGGCGCTCTTTCGGGAACTCACAGCCATGGACCCTGATCTAGATCCGCGGGAAGTTGCGCCAGCACGGCTATGCGAACAACTGGTCTCCGCCAGAGGCACGTTAAGGAGCCTGCCGCCCACGTTCCCGTGGCTAGAATTAACGTCGGGCAAAGTACCAAAGGAGGTAGCTGACCTGCAATGGCAAAGAGGTTGGAGAATCCTACCCACCCTCGAACGATTACAGCGTTGGGGGGATGGTCCAGTCCGCGAGGTGCCCCAACTGCGGCAACACAGAAACCGCGGCACATGCGGTCTCAACCTGCGTAGTAGCAAGGACCTTCTGGCTCCTTATTCACAGAACTATGCCCAGCCTGCGCGTCGCTCACTATTACACGAGAGACCGTTGCCCCCGGGGCAGGTTTGGCCGATTGGTGATTGCCGCCGGCGAGTATGTGCTCTGGCGTAATCGCTGCAGGGCAGTCGTCCGGCGGCAACGCCTGCGGCTACAGTGGCCGCTGTTATCTCAGTTTAGGGAGACGCTTATATGTTTTTTAGAGTCCCAGCTGACAATACACGGTGAAGCAGAATTCCTGAGGCATTGGTCCTGCCCATTCTTGGAAGTGGCAGGCGACAAGGTTAAGCTTTCCGTGAGGTTTCCCGACCGCGAAGTGTACTTTTATGTTCAGTGTGGCTGATACAGGCCACACGTGTAGTCTGTGAATAACAACATATGGGACGGTTTCCCGTATACCTCCTCTTTGCAGTTATGAACATTAAGTTGTAAAGAAAGCTCTTCTGTTTGTATGTGTTAGAGTGTCAGCAGCTATGGACATGTATGTGCAATTCCAGCGCCGAGTTGTAACTTTGTTGACCCGATTTCGAAGAAAATAAAACTTTTCTCAATCGCCACTACATATATTCATCATATACAAGTACCGCCATCTAGCGGACATTCCAAGAAACTAAACGAGAGGTGGCTACCCTACCCACAACTACATACATCGAGGACGCACGACCCACGGCTTAAGGAGCTTCGCCCCTAAAAAGGACTAAATGGGGTGGGGAGGTTAGACCTTTTGGGGATCAACTGATTTGCCACAACCAATAGTCCTTTTGGGGATGAACTGCAACAGGATAAACAGTTAGTCCTTGAAGGATTAACTGCAAGGGGACTAAGGGTCGCTCCTGTGAGGACTAATGGTTACTCCTGTGAGGACTAATGGTTACTCCTGTAAGGACTAACAGTTGCTTTTTGGAAATGATCCGTGACAGAGCAAATGTTAATCTCATAAGGACTAACTGTTGACCCTCAGAGATGATCCTTGGGAGAGCAAATGTTACACTCATGAGGACAAACTGTGGATTCCGTGAAATCATCATTGGGAGAGTGAATATTACTCCTTCCGGATAAATTGTTAATCCACTTGAACAATTTTTGAAGGGACTAACAAGTAATCCGCTAATGATTCACCTGTGAATGACCTGGCCATCTTCACCAGACTGACATGATAGCTGAGGTCATTTGCGCTTTACTCAGCACTACATCCATATATGTGTGAAGGAACAAATAATTCGAGAGATCAATTCAGGTCTAGAAACATTTATTTTCCTCAAACAGTGCGCCACGCGCACCAGCGTTACTGGCCGTCGGCTGCTGTTCACCTTGATGAAGCGGCACAGCAGGTCAAACGACCGGTGAGTCTTGCTCACCCCGTTGAAGGCCCAGTGCTGTGTACGTGTCGCTTTTAGTCCTTCGTTTGTGCGCTAAAAAGTGAAACTTGAATTACTAAATGCCTAAGCAAACGCTCTTGCAGTAGAAGACCTCCTGAACCCATGTGTACCGGAGTCTAGTAAGAATACCCACATCACCTTCGTTGATACGGAGAAGGATGTCAAAAAAAAATTCCAAGCAATTAATCATAGTGTCAATTCCTTACTAGCTATTTACCGGGTGTATGTAGTCGCCGACCGTATTTCTGCTTTGATAATGTTTGTCAGGGCGCATATTTCGAAGCAGCAGTTTCCCTGCGGATCGTTGCTTACCTCTGCGATCTCAAAGTTAGATCAGCATCCCGTTCACACTGAACTACGAATGGAAGATCAAGTAAAATCCCCTCGAACGTACGAGTCGAAGCCGCACTTCTGAGGCAAAAAAAAAAAGAAAAGAAAAAAACGCGCTACGCGCTGCAGAACTATCGGCTATTTCACTAGACAGGCGAAGCATCCAGCCCTCAGAAAAACGCGTACATAAATTTAATTAACGCATTGAGTTTTGTCCACACAACGTACTTTCTTTAAATTAAGCGTTCATTCACTTTTTCTACGGAGTGTAACAAGCCTATTGCAAAATGTTTTTTTTGTTATAAAAATGAAATAGCTAGAAGAGCACGGCTTGCAATTATCACGTAAGCCCCAATGATTACGCAATCGCACGCTCACACAACATGCTATAACATGCCGCGCACAATGCTTTTTCGGCTTTCATATTCTTTATAATGGAATGTGTCAAGGCGATAAAAATGAAAAACTTACCTTGAGAATTAACAGAGGCACGAGCTTTGCAGAGCCAGCTAATCCACAAAATGGTGATCACACTTCAAGGTGACGGCGTCCATTCTTGAAGCTTTGCAGAAAAAATGCTGCGAAGGAGTCTTACGCGTAAGCTGGGGTGTCCATTTCTCCGCAGGAAAGTTCAGGTGTTGAGTCCATTGAACAGCCGTTCCACAGAAACACACTTGCATGCGCGTCCACAATTGCAGCACATGCAGCGAAGTACGCTTTTCACAGCTACATTGATAGTCTGAGTAGATAGCGGCACTCGCGTTCCACCAAGTCAGAGCAAGAAAGATCACAAGTGACGAACACGAACCGCACTCGTGACTGCAGTGACCGATTCAGATGAAGAAAGTGCGGCGCGGATGGATACACAATATACGCGCTGAAATGTCTGTCACACTTGCACAATTGTCCCCCCCCTAGTAAATATTTTGAAGCTTATAAGTGAACTAAGTTTCACGTCCTCATAATTGCCGGTGCAGCATTACCACCCTACAAATTAATCTTTTCTCGCGTTATTTTCTTGATAGCAACAGTAAGCGGGCCGACGAGCCTTGTCATCAGTACAGTAAACCTTTGAACATGCATTCGCCGCATTCCTACCCCTTCAGCCTCCCGCCGCGTGCAACCAGCACCCCGAAAAAGTAGAAAGGCGAGTTTCGGAACAATAGTGTGCACCTGACCGAGGGCCATGACCTTTCAAAGGCTGCTGAGCCGTGCTCCCAACGAAGGCTGCAGAAAAAGCGTGTTTTGCCTTCAACCCCTACCTGAGGGAGTAAGTGAGCCATTCGTCCTCCCGTTAGTCCTCCAAAGTTGCACACGACACGCCCTTCACAGCAGTTGGTCCTCTGGTGGACTAACGACACAATTTGAGGACTAAAGTTGACGTTACTCCCCCCTCGAGCTGATTTTTTTCTTAGAGTGTACATTCGCATGTATAATATGCCACTATGTTCAGCTGTATGAGATTTTTTTTAAACGTTTCTCAACTAGCACGTGTATTGAGAGTGGCCGATTGTTGCGAGAGCAGATGCGCAAAGTGCGAGAAAATACTAACGCATGCGAACGGAGGAAGATTAGTCTCGCGTCTCGCTGCAATTCGCGGTAAAAAATTCAAAAAATAAAACACGCACACATTCGGTTTGTGTGTTATCCCACTGAGAGTGTAAAAGAAAAAAAGACATGGCATAGTCAGTGCAATGGCCGCACTCTTTCGCCGAACACACTTTGGAATGTACAAGGTGACCTTCAATTTTTTTTCAATCAAGAAACTCGCTAGCGGACGCTGCCTGCGTCGGCGTTGCGAGGCGAGAGAGAGGGGGGGAGCGTCGAAGAGGAGAGAGGGGGGAGGGTAGGAAAGGAGGGAAACGGGAAGGGACGTGCATGCGCATTGGGGGTGTGGTCGCCGCGGGGAGGGATGCCTAGAGGAGAGACAGGGGGGGAGCGTAGGAGAGGAGGTGTGTGGAGAGTGCTCGCGCTCTACCCGCTTTATATTCATACTTGAAGGAGAGGAAACTAGAGGAGCAGAGTAGCGCATGCGCCGCGAGAGCAGAAGCGAGAACGCAGTAGAAGCGCAAGCAGGTGGTAGGAGAGAAGTGGAGAGAGTAACGCGCAGCTGTTGGAGAGAGGGAAGGAGGAGAGTTGCGCATGCGCAGTGTCAGTGCGGACGGCGACAACGCCGCGGGACATGCCCCCCGCTATAAGATGCTTCGCATCTAAAAATGTTGTAAAAAGATAGCGACTGCGGCATTCACTAGTGCCATACACATTTACTATCTTTCGCTAACGTTTTCTCCTTTAGAGATAGTAAATATCACCCTTAATACTTACCGTGGCAGGGTCAGCAAGGGTTGCTGCTTGCACACGTGACGAGTTAGTATACGACACTACCTCTATCAACAGCGATATGTTATAATTCTGAAAGCGTTATAAAAACATTAGCCAAGCTATAAATTTCTTAATTATGCTGGAATAACAGTTTTATGCTAGATCATGGCACACGTATATACAAGTAGTAACGTATAAAAATCCGAGTTCGAGACGTCAAATATAAGCCTGAGTTCATGCTGTACAACGTGTGTCATCGTAAGGTAGATATATATACTATATCCTTTGGGCTGGTGTGTCGCGTAGAAGCCTTGACATTTTGTGCACGCATTTATGCGCGCGCGTTCGTATACATGGTTATCTGACGAAATCAATGCGATGTGTATTTACCAGGGTAATTACATGAAGATACAATACCATATGGTCTTAATTTTTTATTTGATCTTGTCACGGCAGTAAAGCTGCTGACTTTGTATTACTACTTCCCTCTAGATAGTAACTGTAAGTAGTAAGTTTCAGGGCAGTGAAGTTACTAACTTGGCAGTTACTACCCTCAATTACTAAATAGGTATTAATTGTTGTGACAGGCGCTTGTTACCTACAAGTCAGAACCACTACTTATGTTTAAAGAGTGTATATTTCGTTCCTGAAGCAAATGTCCGAACTTAGTCTAGGTGAACTATGGCCCATGTTTGGAAAGGGGCAGGCTGTTCTATTCGCAATGCCCACGAACTATAGGTGGCGCGCTGTACGATTCAACATGGCGCCCGAGGGAGGGTCAATCCGTTTGTTAGCATAGGAACAGATAGGACGTGCGGACGTACCGCCCGTGCCACTTTCACCGAATGAATTCATGAGCTGCACTGAAATGGATATGAGACCGAAATGCTTTCTGAAACCATGGAAGCTCGCCACCTAATTATTTGACGCGGCGTGAAAGGTTATTTTTCAGCTCCGTTACCGTGCATAAGCGATGCTTTGCGAAATCCTGTGCGTGCTGCAGAAAACTTCATGAATTAGAATTGACGTATGACCTGAACGGCACTCCGAGACACTGTGTAGCGAGCCTGCCTGACGGATTTGCCGCAGTGGTAGGCCGCTAGCGAGTAGCGCCATCGCTGCCGCAAGGGACCGAATGTTTAAAGTGGCGATGGTTTGCAAACATACGCCGTCGTCATTACTTGCGCAGTCAGGAACGCGGAGTTGCTTCTTCAACGGAACACAAGCATTTAGCAACCTATTCAGGAGCGCTTGTGTCACAGCCATGCTCAGACTCAAGCCGTGCGCAATTCACTGCACTCGGATGCTGCAGGTTCGATTAGCACGATCGAAACATGAATATCGAAAAGAACACGAACGTATGCTTTTCGCAACGACGAATTCTTCGACGTTGCGAAAATTCGTCGAACAACTATGCCGTTCGGAAGGTACCGGTGAAGTACAACAGAAGTAAGCCGAGATGCGTGGATTGTGGCCGTGACTGCACGTTTCATCGCTCTAAACATTTCCCTTCCCTGTTCCGAACTCGAGCGTTTTGGCGGCATGCGGCGCACCAGAACAGTAGCGTAGCCAGAAATGTTTTGCGGGGGGGGGGGGGGGGGGTTCAACCATACTTTATGTATGTTCGTGCGTGCGTTTGTATGTGTGCGTGCATATATACGCAAGCAAAACTGAAAAATTTCGGGGGGGGGGGGGGGGGTTGAACCCCCAAACCCCCCCCCCCCCTTTGGCTACGCCACTGCACCAGAATATCCACAATAATTGTGCTACGTGCAATGCACAAGAAAAACTGTTTTTATTTTGATCTCGGTGTAGTATACTATGCATTAAATACAATCAAAGTGACTTACGAGCGTGAAAAAAAAAAAACATGGTTGATCCCTCCGTCATAGGAATCGGTATAACAGGAAAGTGAAACGTGTCCTTACAGAAGTAGTCGAATGTTTACTGCACATTGATATAAGAGAGCTTGCACAATGTCTATTGGTGTGTTGACAGTTATAGCACCCTTTAACGTGGATGCATCCACGTTGACGCTTGATGGTACATCTGTATCACGACGACTAACGTCTATGATGAATGATTAAAGAAATCCTTGTGGTCATAGATGCTTGTGGTAGCTGTACGCTGAGAGCGGAGTCATTGAAAGCGGTGTGACAGCCAGAAGAGCGTCAATGATTGCGCGCCGAACTTGGGCTAAGGTCGCCTACTCGCGGCATGTTGGAGTTAACGCTGCCCGACCAGAGGGAAACGCAACGCGCGTCGTGCCTTCCCTGTTGGCCGGCTGCGATTTTTCGCGGGGCGAGCTAGGAACATGGCTAGGGACGCGGAGCTATGGCATGCGATATATCACTCCCCTTTATGCATTTTCTGCCAACAAAGAGCTAATCTAGACCATATCATGTGGGGGGTGTACTCGGAACCCACCACCTAACTCTCTACACATTAATAGTAAGGAGCAGTGGGAGGCTGCCATGTGCAGCTCGGCGCCCGAGGTCCAGGACCAGATCCTGGATTGGGCCAAGAGGGTAGCGGAGACCTACGCCGGGTAGGCTCCTCTGATCCCTCCACCACCACCCCTTTCTCTCTTGGGATAAATAAAGTTTTTCTCCTCCTCCACGCGACGCACTCGCGCGTCGCACAGCTATTTTAAATGCGAATGCATTTCATAGTCGGGCTATGTCAGGCATCCGGCGTTGTGCGGCGTTGGCGTTGTGCGGCGTTGTCCGCGGAGGAGGAGGATAGGTTGAGGAGGTGTGCGCGCCGGCAGGTGTTAGATGTGAAGCATCTTATTGCGAAGCTTAATCCGGTGGTGGTGGTGTGCGGCGTGACCACCCTTACTGCGCATGCGCAAACCCTTTAAAAAAAATAAAAATAAAAAAACCTCCTCTCTCCCTCTCTCTCCTCTAGGCATCCCTCCCCGCGGCAACCACACCCTCACTGCGCATGCGCCTCCCCTCCTCTCTCCCCTGCTACGCTCCCCCCCCTCTCTCCTCTAGGCATCCCTGCCCGCGCCGTCCACACTCCCACTGCGCATGCGCGTCCCACCTCTCTCTCCTCTCCTACGCTCCCCCCCTCTCTTCTCTAGGCATCTCTGCCCGCAGCGTCCACACTCCCACTGCGCATGCGCGCCCCCCTCTCTCTCTCCTCTCCTACGCTCCCCCCCTCTCCCTCTCTCCCTCTCTCGCCTCGCGACGCCGACACAGGCAGCGTCTGCTAGCGAGTTTCTTGGTTGAAAAAACCGACTGCTCGCGCTGCACAACCGTTCACTGGCCACCCCGTATATATGGCAATGGATCTTGACCTCCAAGGTGGTGCCGGTGGGAGATTTCTCCTGTGCGTTGTTGAACAATAAAAATTCGCAGCGTGCGCGTTAACTAAAAGCGGACTGCGAGTCTCTGTGTCCAGTCGGAGTCTTCTGTCTCTCATTGCACATTAGCAGCGATTGGCATGTTCCAGTAGGAAACACCGCTACATCGCTGCGTGCTTTACGCATCCCCAGTTTTAAATGCGAATGCATTTCTTAGTCGGGCTATGTCAGGCATCCGGTGTTGGCGTTGTCCGCGGTGGCCTCGGCAGGTGTCATAGTGAGTGGAGAGGAGGAGCGCGCTCTGGTGCGTGAGGGCGCTCGCATCGCGGGAGCTCGGCGGAGCTATATATGAAAAAAAAATTTAAAAAGTAAAAGAAGAAAAAAGAAAAAAAAACAAAAGAAAATTAAGAAAAAATTAAAAAAAAAGAAAAAAAACAGAAAAAAAAGCAAAAAAAAAAACAGGTGCTGCGCCATGCTCCCGACCAGGCTGCAGAAATTAGGCGCCTTTTCCGTCTTCGAACCACAACCACCATATTTAAATGGAGTGAAGCGCTCGCGAAATGCATTCGCATTTCCTCACGGTTCCCTTCGGGGAGGTGGGGGGCATTTTTTTTTTTGGTATGGACGGATACTACGAGTGTGGATGGTAGGGGTAAGGTCGCCACCTGGCAGTGTGTTAATGCGTCGAAAAATTGCACGTTTACTATTCGAAACACGCCGAATGGGACGGACGCGGAGAAACAACGCTTTGAAGAAACTAATCATGCATTTCACGGTCATAATGCATTATTACTTCTCTTAGCAAGAGCACTGTGGAAGGACACTGGTAGATATAAAAGGCTTCTTTTTAAAGCCTGGGAAATATGTGACCGTGGCGCAGTGGATAGCGTGCCCGGCATTTCTTGTCGCAGGACCTAGAGGTCGTAGGTTCGACTCCCGTTGACAGAACTTTTTTCTTTGTCTTCTGATCATGTGTATTTTTTCAACGTCCTTTCCGTGACGGAAATACGTCACTCAAATCTTGGTGGACCCCGGCATAAAACACTTTCGTGTTAAAAACAGCGCACGAGGGGACGTGAAGTGCAACTCGCTCCTCGTGAGTTAGCAGCTGATCGTTCATCGTCGCTGTCACACTCCTTCACAAACACACACACACACACACACACACACACGCACGCACACACACGCACACACACACACACGCACACACACACACGCACGCACACACACACACACACACACACACACGCACACACACACACACACACACACACACAGGCTTCCACAGCCTTCTCCGTCCAGTGAAAAATCCTCGTCGTCAAGATGGTTTCTCTTAACATCATTGCTGAAAGCAATGTGATGAATTTCCTCCGCCGAACGACTTCGATTAGTCCGCGTCACAACGTTATCTGGGCGCGCAGAACTTCTAAATGTGAATGCATTTCTTAGTCGGGCTATGTGAGGCGTCCGGCGTTATCCGCGGCGGCGTCCCCGCGCCGGCAGGTGTTATCTCTCCGCTCTCACTCTCTCTCCCATAGCAACAGCTGCGGGCGCGCGCGCTTATCCTCGCCCCTAGCAACAGGAGCATGTGGTGCGAGAGAGTGTAGGAGAGGGTAGGTGCAGTGCTTCGTCGCTCCTTCTCTCGCCGTTCGCTCTCTCTCCTCCCTGCGCCCCACTCTCCCGTCCGCTCGCGCCTCACTCTCGACCGTTCGCTGGCTGGGCGCCTCTCAAAGCGATGGCAGAAGTCGGTGAAGGCGAAATCTCTCGGCGCAAGAAATGCATTCGCATTTCCTCACGATTCCCTTCGGGGAGGTGGGGGGCATTTTTTTTCCTCTCACGCCGGTCAACAAACAAATCGCTTGCAGAGTGCTGCCATCTATCAACAAACGTACAAAAATTACACCATCTCCCGCTAAAGGGAACCATGTGTAGATGTGAAGCAGCGGGCGCTAACGCTTACACTGGCGGCGGCGTTGACGCTGGCGCTCATCGCAGCGTTGCGCAGGAGAGAAAACTGGGGAGGCGCAAAGCACGCAGTGATGGAGCGGTGTTTCCTACTGGAACATGTCAATCGCTGCTAATGGGCAATGAGAGACAGAAGACCCCGACTGGACACAGAGACCCGCAGTCCACTTTTAGTTAACGCGCACGCTGCGAATTTTTATTGTTCAACAACGCACAGGAGAAATCTCCCACCGGCACCACCTTGCAGGTCGAAATCCATTGCCATATATACGGAGTGGCCAGTGAACGGTTGTGCAGCGCGAGCAGTCGGTTTTTGCAACCAAGAAACTCGCTAGCAGACGCTGCCTGCGTCGGCGTCGCGAGGCGAGAGAGGGGGGGAGCGTAGGAGAGGAGGAGAGGAGGGGACGCGCATGCGCAGTGGGAGTGTGGACGCCGCGGGCAGGGATGCCTAGAGGAGAGAGGGGGGAAGCGTAGGAGAGGAGAGAGAGAGGGGGGGGACGCGCATGCGCAGTGGGAGTGTGGACGCCGCGGGCAGGGATGCCTAGAGGAGAGAGGGGGAGAGCATAGGAGGGGGAGAGAGGGGAGGCGCATGCGCAGTGAGGGTGTGGTTGCCGCGGGGAGGGATGCCTAGAGGAGAGAGAGGGGGGAAAGGGTTTTTTTAAATTTTTTTTGAAAGGGTTTGCGCATGCGCAGTAAGGGATGTCACGCCGCACACCGCATTAAGCTCCGCCATAAGATGCTTCACATTTAAAACAAGCGGCGCAGCGCTAGCCCATTTGAGATTGCTCAGTCGCTCAGTTATATATAGCGAGCTCGCGCGACTTCCCGCGTACAATGTTATGGACTTCATGCACTACAAAAGCACTGACGAATGCTCTATGCAAGTAAAGCAAGGTGAGTTTCAACGGAGAAGGTGAGACGACAGCATTTAACTAACCTACATGGCTACACAAAACCTCGCGAAGCTGATATGTGTACGATGTGGGTCATCGTTGAACGCGCGAGTTGGCTCGTATTTTCACGAAAACTTCGCGTTTCGCAAGAACGAATCAGATTTATCGTGTCACGGAGGGCCCGGTTTGTTCACTGATGCAGAAAACATGCAAACTCGTAGTGTTTGTTTCCTGCTAACACAGCCGAACAAGGGAGCGACTGCGTAGGGCTGCCATGGTGTCGTCTACTGATCATCCCTGAGAGGACGCTCCTAAATTCCGCTTGGCGGCGCGACAGCCTATGGGCATTGCTAATACTGTCTGAATTCAATAGTCAATTCCGCGCCAAATTTACGACCACACAAGAGAAGAAACACATAGACAGGACTAGCCCGACAGCGAGTTCTACTAATACTGTCGTCGTTGCTCGGCGTGACGCGGGCAAGACCACATATAGCACAGCCATCTGTAATCCGCGCTCGTGCCAAAGAGAAGTATTCCTTCTCTTGTTCTTCGAAAGCCTTGATACGACTTTAACGCAGGCAAAACCACATATAGCAGAGCCATCTGTAGTATATTGAGCACGCGCTCGCTCCAAAGAAAAGTCTTCTTCCTCTTATTCTTTTAGTAAAACTTGTTGGGATAGTTGGTGCATGCTACAAGAAAATTAGACCACGCAAACCACCGAGAACAAAAGGCGAAAGGAAAGAGCGTCACTCGCAACTAACTTTATTCTTGCAAAACCACCGCAATATATAAACCATGCCACACATGCGCAACAACACCATGCCTCACATCGCAACAATAGGCGACTCTCAATGCAGAGACGCTAGGGGGGCGCGGAGCAGGCAAGATGTCCTCGCTTCACGCTCTGTAGTATTTAATCTCTTTTTAGGCGGATATCTCATGATAACATCCAGAAAGTTATTTAGCAGAATCGGGAAGCTTCCTGGCGTCTAACGATAGTGCATCTGAAGACCGGGACTCAGATATTGTGAAATTGCCACCACATCCATCCCGACCACAGCTGATGACCTGCCACCCCTAACGCCTGTTCAGCGACAGCCGGGCAGGTGGAGAGACGCTACAGTTTGAAGCGTCTCCAGCTGGGCCAAGGCATGGATGGTAACGTGGATGGAGACGCGGCGACTGAAACAACCGAGGCCTGTGCAGACAAAGGCGCTAACACACCGATGGAAGTTACCAACGCCAACGACCGTGCCTCGGTGAGTGATAAATTATCCGATCCTCCCGACGCCGATGGAGCGGACTGGCAGCTCAGTCAAACTCTTCGGCAACGCAAGAAACAAGCCCAGGAACGCCACAGCCTTGCCGCGCTTCAGGCCCAGCAAAAGCAAATGGTTAACAGTCAGAAGATGGGACCGCGAGGACAGAAACTCCCTCCACTGCCTAAAGATGATTATAAAATTGTCATACGACCACATCAAGGCCTGCCGTTGAAAGCGATTGCTGCTCCTGCACTTGCTAGAGCAATCATTGAAACCTGCGACAACCAGTTCATGGACGAGAAGTTCATTCTGCGTATCAACCGAGGCTCCAATATTGTCATAGTATCCACTAAGTACTCCGCAATGGCTGAACTCGTTCGGAAGATCCAACAACTTGTCATCAATGGCAGACCGCACCCGGTGCGCGTCTATGTGGCTACGGGAGAAGAGGCACTCCGTGGAGTGGTGGGTGGCATTCAACCCAACACGTCTATGGAAACTCTAATGGCCTATCTTCGCATACGCACACAAGGCGTCGAACTTGTGCAAGCCAGAATGATAGGCAACACCAAGAGCGCAGCGCTAACTTTCTATGGGGACAAGCTTCCTCGAACTGTCTATTTTTACGGAGGCGAACTGATCTGCCACCCATTCCGAGCTACTTTACAAGTTTGCAAAGTCTGCAGGGAAAAGGGACACCGTGCGGACGTTTGCCCACAACCTGATAAACCCATCTGTAGACTTTGTGGCACGCACAATTCCACCACCGGACATCCTTGCCAACTGATTTGTGCCTCTTTCGGGGAAGCTCATCTTACCGGGCATCCTGCGTGCTCCGAGAGACTTAACGCAGTGCAACTGCGCAACCAAACCAATGGAAGAAGTGAGAAACAACTACCTTCTCAAGCTTTCGCAATGCCGCCGCGGTGGTTTTCCTCTGAAGAAGAAGCAGAAGCTCGCTAAGTCGGAGGGCGCGCCTCTCGGACTCCATCTAAATCTCGCTCTCGCTCAAAACAAAGACTCCAGGCAACCAAAACGGCGAACCAGGCAGCGCAGCAACCTAGCCAGGCAACTCCACTCAAGCAGCACAACGACCAGCAACAGCAGGGGATGAAGATCAAGAGGTAAGGTGGGCAGACCGTCGCGTCTTCCACGGCCACTCCACTTATACAAAGCCAGGCGTATCAACAGGTCTTAGCAGAAAACAAACAACTCAAAGCGCAACTTAACAGCTACGCCCAGAAAATAGACCTGTTAGAGAAGAAAATAGAGCTGCTTCTAGAACAAAGGCAGGCGGAAAATACACAGCCACAATCAACGCAATCTCCTCAGGTACAAGTGCGACAACTGACACCTATTCTACGGCCTAGCGAGAGCAAAGAGCCGGTAGCTACTTCCCATCTCTCCTCTAAAAAAGCTGCACAACCAAATGTCATGTGGCGGCAGCCAAGCCAAGCCAAGCTGCCAGGCAGCGCCACCCTCCTCTGCTCTCCGTAACCTCCAGAGAACCCGAATAAAACCAGTTGATGTTTGGGATCCACACCGCGCGGTTGTGACTGCTTCTCCCGCGCGTACACGCGTCCCAACAGTGGTGACCCGGACGAGGCTTACCGCCTTTTTCAAGCGATCGACGCCATGGAGACTCCCCCTGACGCACCGGCCATCTCCGCCGTCGACATCAGGCTCCCGCCGTTTTGGACAGCGGACCCGCAGCTATGGTTCCTGCAGGTGGAGTCCCAATTCATCGCTCGTCATATTGCCGCTGAGCTAACAAAGTACCACCACGTGGTCGCTAGCCTCCCACCGGCAATAGCGAGCGAAATACGCGATCTTCTGGTCGCTCCACCTGCAGAGAACGCGTACACAACGCTCAAACAGCTGCTCATCAGCCGCCTCACGCCGTCGGAGCCTCAGCGACTGCAGCAGCTACTGTACGACACCGAGCTCGGGGACCGGACGCCCAGCCAATTGTTGCGCCACATGAGGCAGCTGTTGCACACGGCCGGAGCAACCACCACCGATGCCGACAGCAGACTGCTTCGCGAGCTGTTCCTACAGCGACTTCCGGTCAACGCGCGCATGGTCCTCGCCTCGGCTGCCGACAAACGCCTGTCTGAACTCACCGAGCTCGCGGACTCGGTGCTGGCGGTCGCTCCGCCGTCCGTCGCGGCGCTACAGCCAGACATCGCCGGCCGCGCGCCTACGACCGCACTGCATGACATCCGGGAGCAGATATCCCGCCTCGCCGATACCGTCGCAGCGATGCAGGCCCGCAGCACTCCCGAGGAGCGCCAGCGCCCAGCAGCGCAACAGAGAATCTGTTGGTATCACAGGAAGCATGGCAACGCTGCTCGCATATGCATTCCTCCTTGCGACTATGCGAGAAACGGGAGCGGCTGGCACTGAGGACGACCAGTGTCCCAGATGCCCCCCGAACGTCGCCCATCAGTGTTTTTCCTCACCGACCGCGACAGTGGCCTTCGATTCCTCGTGGACACCGGCGCTGAGGTAAGCGTGTTGCCGGTTGGGTCCACCGATCGCCTTGTCCCCAGTGCGTCCCCCCCCTTCAGGCGGTCAACAACACTACCATCGCCACCTACGGACATCGCTCGCTGCCACTCGATTTAGGCTTGAACAGAACGTTCCGGTGGATTTTCATCGTGGCAGCAGTGAAGTTCGCCATCTTGGGTGCGGACTTTCTTCGGCATTTCGGCCTTCTCGTCGACGTGCGCAACCGCCGCCTTCACGATCCCGTGTCGCAGGCAACGGTGCAAGGCAATCCCTCGCAACACCCTCCGCTGAGCACCACTCTGCTCGGGCCGTCCGGTGCAGAACGTTTTACTCGCATTCTGCAGGATTTTCCCGAGTTGACGAGGCAGCCGCCAGCCAGCGCCGCGGCGAAGCACGAAGTACGCCACTACATCGCCACCAGCGGCCCGCCCGTGCACGCGCGGCCTCGCCGTTTGCCTCCAGAGAAGTTGAAGGTCGCACGACAAGAATTTGAATACATGATGGAGCTAGGGATCATCAGACCCTCGTCGAGCGCCTGAGCATCTCCTCTCCATATGGTGCCAAAGTCAACGCCGGGAGACGCGACCATGCGGGGACTACAGGGCGCTGAACCAGGTAACGACTCCAGACAGATACCTGGTACCGCACATACACGATGTCACGACGAGGCTTCACGGTGCCACTATCTTCTCGAAGATCGACCGGGTGCGGGCATACCATCAAATTCCCGTTGCCCCGGAGGACGTCCCGAAGACCGCCATCGCAACGCCTTTCGGACTTTTCGAATTCCTCCGAATGCCATTCGGACTCCGAAACGCGGGTCAGACTTTCCAGCGGTTCATGGACGGTGCTATACGCGGCCTCAACTTCTGCCACGCCTATCTTGACGACTTGCTAGTCGCCAGCAGCACTCCGCAAGAGCACGTGAATCATCTGCGCATCGTCTTCCAGCGCTTAGTGGAGCATGGCGTGGTCGTGAACATGGCCAAATGCGAGCTTGGTGTGCGACAGCTCTCGTTTCTTGGACACGTCATCTCCGCCCCAGGAGTTCTTTCTCAACCCAACAAGGTTGAAGCCGTGCAAGGATTTCCGCAGCCGACTGCCAAGCGCCAGCTTCGGGAATTTCTGGGTTTGGTAAACTTCTACCGCCGTTTCCTTCCCCGCTGCGCCCAGATCCTTCAACCTCTCCACGACCTGCTGGCCACTTCACGGAATGGCTCAGACACCCTCTCCTGGTCTCAAGAAGCAAAAGAAGCCTTCTGCGAGGTCAAGGACGATTTGGCAAACGCCGCACTGCTTGAATACCCCAGGTCCGGTGTCCCGCAGAGCGTAATGGTGGATGCCTCCGATACAGCCGTTGGGGCTGTATTACAGCAGCTCGTTGGGGGAATCTGGCGCCCGATTTCCTTCTTTTCGAGGAAGCTAACGCCTACCGAGCGCCGCCACAGCACCTTCGGGAGAGAACTGCTGGCCGTGTACGCTGCCATACGACATTTTCGCCATTTCCTGGAAGGTGTAGAGTTTTTCGTCCTCACCGACCACAATGCGCTTACTTGTGCATTGCGCTCGCTAAGCTCCGACGGTGGAACGCACACAGCACGTGAACGGCGCCATATGTCCTATATATCAGAGTTCACGACTGATATCCGCCACGTCAAAGGCGGCGACAACGAGGTAGCGGACGCCCTCTCACGGAATCCTGTGAACGCCATCATGCCCACACTACAGGTTGATTTTCCCGCTTTGGCAGCCGCTCAACGTGAAGATGACGAACTGAAACACCTGTTGACCGCGACCACCGCCCTGAATCTTGAGTGGATCCCAGTTCCCGGATCCGAGGAAAAGGTTTGCTGTGACACAAGCGTCAGTAGAACTCGCCCGTTCGTGCCCGCGAGCCTCCGTCGCCAGGTGTTCGAGTCCTTGCACAGACTGTCTCATCCGGGGATTAGAGCCACCCAAGGACTGCTGACGGCAAGATTTGTCTGGCCGGGCGTAAATCGGGACGTCCGACGCTGGGCACGTGAATGTGTAGCTTGCCAGCGCGCTAAGATACAACGCCATACCTCGACAGCACTGGGAACACTCCCCACTCCGGATTCTCGCTTTGATCATGTCCACCTGGACATCGTCGGCCCACTGCCACCCTGCCACGGAGAGGCTTACCTGCTGACCTGTGTCGACAGGTTCACCCGCTGGGCGGAGGCCATCCCTATCGCGGACATCACTGCCGAGACGGTTGCGAGTGCTTTCCTGTACCACTGGGTAGCCCGTTTCGGGGTGCCCTCCACGATAACAACAGACCGCGGCCGACAATTCGAATCGGCCCTTTTCACTGCCATCAGTCAGCTCATGGGCATCTCACGCATGCGCACGACGGCGTACCACCCCATGAGCAACGGCATGGTGGAGCGCTTTCACCGCCAGCTGAAGGCTGCGCTCACGGCAACCGAGGAACACAACTGGGTGGAGGCCCTCCCACTCGTTCTTTTGGGTATAAGGTCCCCTTTGAAAGAGCACATTGGCTGCAGCGCCGCTGAGCTGGTCTACGGCAAGACACTCAGGCTGCCGGGAGAGCTCTCTGCGCGCGGCTCAGAGGAGGCATCCATAGCTGGCAGCGACTATGCACTTCGCCTACGCAACGTCATGAGCAAACTGCGCGCGGTACCTCCACGGCCCCCAGGGTCGCTTGTGGTGCACGTCGACCCACAGCTCACATCGTGCCCATATGTGTTTGTACGACACGACGTGGTTCGGCGACCTCTTCAGCCACCCTATGATGGGCCGTTTCAAGTCCTCCGCCGTGGCAACAAACAATTCACAATCAAGAGAAGCGGCCGTGAGGAGGTTGTGTCGTTGGACCGCATCAAGCCAGCACACATGGACCGTGACGACGCCGTGTTGCCTCCACTAAGGCAATCATCGCCAGGACCCCCCAGCTTCAATGCCAGCCCAAGTCCACGAGGTGCCCTCCCGGCTGACGCACAGCGGGCGGCTATCAAGAGCACCCACTCGCCTGGACCTTTAACTCCGTTCGGCAACCCACTAAGGGGGGAGTGCTGTGGCGGCAGCCAAGCCAAGCCGCCAGGCAGCGCCACCCTCCGCTGCTCTCCCCGGAACCTCCAGAGAACCCGAATAAAGCCAGTTGATGTTTGGGATCCACACCGCGCGGTTTTGACTGCTTCTCCCGCGCGTACACGCGTCCCAACAGTCACACACCAGCAGATGCAGGGACTACAACAAGCAGCTTGTCGCATGTACATCAAGGGCCATCCAGCTGTTGGGAGGCGAACTCCTCTTTGATCACGGGTTAGTGTGGTGTCCAGCCCATACGGGCCAGGATGGCAATGAACTAGTTCATTACCAAGCTCGAGTACTCAGCGGCCGAGCCCCAAGCACACCCGCCACTGAAGAGGACACAGATGACGGGGTGACTCGGCGTGGAATCCTGGACAAACAAGTTTCAAGAAAGTGCGCGAAAAACGTGGACGAAGAGAGACGGGAACAACACAAGCGCATACTAACAACTGACATTTTTTATTGAAAGCACGAGAATATAAAGGGAAGAAAAACCCCAAAAAACCATACGTGCGTGCACGAACCCAAAGACCACTACATTTGCGCATCAAGATATCCAATCTCTGATTGATGCAGTGCCACGGAGGGATTAGCGACACAACTAACACCAGCTTTTAAAATAAAATACGCTTCCACCACCTCACGTGTCGTACGATCCTTATGCCGCGCAATGACTTTGGTTCTTCTGAAATCTGGGCTGCAGTTACACTGACGACAATGTAATGATAGGTTAGTTGAAGGCTGTCCTTTCATAGAAAGACGATGATCATTCAACCTTTGGTTGAGACAACGCCCGGTCTGGCCAATGTAGCTATTGCCACAGGAAAGGGGGGACAGAATATACAACACCCTTGCCGCAGTCTGTTGGGGCTTCCCTGTGTTTGACATTGCACTCAAACCACTTCTGCGCGGTACCCTCCATCTTTCTTTCCACCACCCCACACAAACTGCTTAATTTATTTCTCGCAGAAAACACCACGCGAATCCCATACTTCGCGCCCACCTTCTTCAGGCGGTGCGACACACCATGAAAGTAGGGAATACTGACGAGCGCCTTCTTATCGGGATCTCTCGCATCACGAGCAGCACCTTTCAACTCGGATTTCAAGCTGCGCAGAATCCTTTCGCATAGGCGAGCCAAACTGGCTGCAGGAAAGCGAGCCTCCCGAAGACGCCCCAGCTGCTTAGAGAAGCTCTCTGCAAGGAAGTGCGGGCATGTTTTCTTTAACGCTGAGGTCAGACAGGAACTAGCAACACCATTTTTGACCAGCTTCGAATGGCTGGACCTGAAATCCAAAATTGGCTTTACCGAACGCGGGGAGTAAAGCCAGCAAACATGCGAACCACCAAACCGAAGCTCCAAATCTAAAAACTGTATGGCACCTTCTTTCGGAACCTCAAAAGTGAAATTGAGCCCGGACCCTTTTTCTTTGAAAAGTTTCAGGACATCCACTCTTGCACTGACACAACGGCATGAATCAACGAGAACTAGATAATCATCAACGTACCTAAACGCTCTTACTGCTATGTCCTTTAGGTGTGGTTCGATTTCTCTGTCGACTCTACTCAAATAGATTTCACTCAAAATTGGGGCAACGCTAGAACCAATACACACACCAGACTTCTGCGTATAAACGTCGTCACCCCAACCAATGACAGTGGACCGTAAATACAGTCGCAACAACTCTAAAAAAAGCCCCCCACAGAAATACCGCAGCTGTCCTGAAACACTTGCTCGTCATTATCTTTCGCGATACAATCATGCACATAGGAAATCAGTTTTTCATGCGGCAGCGAATAAAATAAGTCTTAAAAAAAAACATGCCCGCACTTCCTTGCAGAGAGCTTCTCTAAGCAGCTGGGGCGTCTTCGGGAGGCTCGCTTTCCTGCAGCCAGTTTGGCTCGCCTATGCGAAAGGATTCTGCGCAGCTTGAAATCCGAGTTGAAAGGTGCTGCTCGTGATGCGAGAGATCCCGATAAGAAGGCGCTCGTCAGTATTCCCTACTTTCATGGTGTGTCGCACCGCCTGAAGAAGGTGGGCGCGAAGTATGGGATTCGCGTGGTGTTTTCTGCGAGAAATAAATTAAGCAGTTTGTGTGGGGTGGTGGAAAGAAAGATGGAGGGTACCGCGCAGAAGAGGTTTGAGTGCAATGTCAAACACAGGGAAGCCCCAACAGACTGCGGCAAGGGTGTTGTATATTCTGTCCCCCTTTCCTGTGGCAATAGCTACATTGGCCAGACCGGGCGTTGTCTCAACCAAAGGTTGAATGATCATCGTCTTTCTATGAAAGGACAGCCTTCAACTAACCTATCATTACATTGTCGTCAGTGTAACTGCAGCCCAGATTTCAGAAGAACCAAAGTCATTGCGCGGCATAAGGATCGTACGACACGTGAGGTGGTGGAAGCGTATTTTATTTTAAAAGCTGGTGTTAGTTGTGTCGCTAATCCCTCCGTGGCACTGCATCAATCAGAGATTGGATATCTTGATGCGCAAATGTAGTGGTCTTTGGGTTCGTGCACGCACGTATGGTTTTTTGGGGTTTTTCTTCCTTTATATTCTCGTGCTTTCAATAAAAAATGTCAGTTGTTAGTATGCGCTTGTGTTGTTCCCGTCTCTCTTCGTCCACGTTTTTCGCGCACTTTCTTGAAACATGGAATACCAACTCGCCCAACAGTCCATTCTTCTAAGTTATGGACAAACAAAGATTAGATCGTCGCATCGGGGCACCTCCCCACAAGGACCTCGACAGACATCAAGCACGGGACTAGCGCCGCTTGCAGACCAATACATTTCCGAATCTGCATTAGCTTCACGTCATGTATCCGGAGAGATATCCCAACGCACGCCCCTGGTGCGGAGATATTCCCACACTAACACACATAACCTACCTCTGCCCAGAACGACCCGCCACAGTTGACACAGGACATAGGCACCCAATCTAAACGTGGTCGTGGGAGGCGCGACTCGCTGAACGGACCCTGGGAAGCCAACTGGCGACCTTAGGTCACGCCCGCCGAGCTGCTATAGCCAGTGGAGCCTTGGAAGAAGGGCCCCACCCGCGATGAACTGCTTTTTTTAAAAATAAATGTTGTGTCTCTCTCTCTCAATGCACGTGCTAGTTAAGAAACCTGCGGCTGCGGCAGCGGCTGAATCCCTGCTTCAAAAAGTCAAAGAGAAAAAGAAGAAAAGTCAGCGGTTCGAAAAAAGACCAGTAGTTGTCCTGTACGCCCATAAGGTTGCACACAACCTAAAAAAGGTGGTCATTAGGTACAAAGTACCTGTGGTGTTTTCTGCGCCAAGGAAACTGTCGGGCCTGTGCCCACAGGTTTCAAGAGGACCCGTGCCAGCCCCGTGTGGTAAGAGGCATGCGAGGCCCTACGTCGCCTGTGTGATGACAGTGGTCAACGAAATTCCGCTCTTCCGTAGAAGGGTTTTTATCGGGCCGATGCGTAAACGATCGAGCAATGGAGCATGATCTTTCGATCAAAAACAATCTTTTGGCACATTTGCCTATGCACTGCAGCGCGTGTGGATGTGAGGCAAGATTTGCCAATATCACCATTCTAGGTAGTAGCAAGGAGGTGATTGAGCGATAGATGCTAGAAGCACATCTCATCAGGAAGAAAAAAGATAACTGTATTAGCGATACGTGGGTGGTCCTGCGTTCAGCTGTATGGGATTTTATTTAAACGTTTCTCAACTAGCACGTGTATTGAGAGTGGCCGATTGTTGCGACGTGACGCATGGTGTGTTATTGCGCATGTGTGGCATGGTGTATATTGCCACACGCGCTCCTTCCTATGTTTTATGTCGCCAGCGTATTGCGCGTGTAGATACTGCCATGCGCGATCCGCGCCAGAATGTCTGAGAGCGTTCTAGATAGTTTTCAGATCATCTGTCCGGCTTGAGCACACAAACACGACAGCTGAGTTTATTCTGGAACAAACTAGGCCACCAGTGATAACGCTCGAATATTCGACGACACGCGCATAAATGCCGACGCGCGTTGCCGCAGTTCAGTTTATGGACGGCCGACGCTCTGGTCGCCGATATCAGTATACAGCGCGCATTGCTTGCTGTAGTTTGAGTTTCCATTTTCTCGGCCACAAATTCGGCCAAATAAAGAGTTTCATTTTGGACACGCCGTCTCAGCCTTCGTCAGCGTCACGACTACTTGACATCTGGTAGAGATGCTGTGCGTTCATGCTCCGGACGCCACCGTCAAGCCGTGAACCCAGCCCAAGTCGGAAGGAAGACATCGACGCCAACCCTGAGCAGCGATCAAGCTGCAGGCAACAAGGTCTACCACCAGAGTACGGGCCTCTACCTGAAATAAACATTCACAGCGCAAACACCCAAGACGCCCCACATAGAAAAGAAGACACACACGAGCGCTGTAACACCCAGATGGGTGTTACAGCGCTCGTGTGTGTCTTCTTTTCTATGTGGGGCGTCTTGGGTGTTTGCGCCGTGAATTTTTAGTGTAGGAACATGTACCAACTAGGCTCAAATGAAGTTTTATTGAAGTTCTCTACCTGAAAAGACCCGGCAAACCAAGACCTTGACCTCGACCACTGCGATAATGACAGCTCCTGTGCCGCCTGCACCGATCCCGCTCCAGCAACCCAAGCAGCCGCCAACTTTCCGCAGTTCCTACACTAAAAATTGACAGCGCAAACACCCAAGACGCCCCACATAGAAAAGAAGACACACACGAGCGCTGACTATAAACTGCTTTATTTCTTCATTCGTCAATGCATATATAAGCCCAAGGCAGCCTTACCGCACATGCGTACACAACAAGTTCTAAACAGGTGAATCGGTGATAATGTAAGCGTATTAGATACGTGACGACAAGAAACGGTATTCAGATGGATGCAAGGACAAGGATGTATCGCTGACACAAAGACGATCCCTTTTCATGATGTGAAAAGCTTCTAAAGCCAGCCGCGCATGCTCATTCTGACTTCTGCCTAGGATCGACGTCTGTTCAAATCGCGCTTCACAGTTGCTGCAAGAGTTAATGTGAGCCACAAGATGGGCTCCTTTATCAGCATTCTTGTTAACTTTTTGCGCGTGTTCCCTGAGCCGCTCGTTGACGCATCTCCCCGTTTGACCGACGTAGGTCTTACCACATGAGAGCGGGATGGCATTAACCACACCGACGGCACACGGGACGTAGGAGACACCGTGTCGGATTGTACAGCCTCCTTTGCTCACACCGCAGGTGCGGGAGCATAGCTTTGAAAGCTTGTTCGGCGCCGACAACGCTACTGGGACACCATGTCTGCCAGCAACTTTCTTCAGCTGATGGGTGATCCTATGTAGATATGGAACCACCACAGGTCTCAACTTGTCGCGTACGGTGTCCGCCCTCTTGGTGGTTTTTCTTTTCTGAATCATAGACTCAGCAACTGCAGTCAGGAGCGACTTGGGGAAACCTGCCGCCAGAAGTCGGCTTATCTGATTATCAAAGCTTTCTTGCATCCTGTGAGTGCACGATTTTCTTAGAGCCGATTCCATGGCAGACAACGCAATTCCTCTCTTTACAATTTTCGAGCGGCCTCCAACTCTGAGAAACCCATCCTGGTCAATATCCGGCCGTAGGGTCAGAACACTGGAACCTGATGGCAAAGGCTGGCCCACCTGACGCGTAGCGACCTCTGCTGGGAAGGTGGTTTTCTGGACAAATTTGAGCCAGTATCGCTCCGCGTTATCTATTTCCAGGGACGTCAGCGGTCCAGAGAAGGATGGTTGGTTTCGGGAGGCTTTGCAAACAAACCTCGAAATCCAGGCGCTTACTCTGAGGAGCCTGGAGAGTGAGCTGTACTTCTCTAGGTCCAGTAGTGGTGTCGGTGGATGTATGGGCTGCGGTGAGACGGCGGTGTTGCACACGGACGCCAGTTCGCTATTCAGGTCCTGCACCGTCAGCACAGGGCAAGGATTCAGGGGCCAGATGCCTTCTTGTTCCGTCAACCAAGGAGGTCCTGTCCTTCACATCGTCTCTTGTATTAGAACCGCTGCTGATATTCCGCGCGTCCAAAGGTCTGCTGGGTTGTCTGCGCTCACGCAGTGCCGCCAAGTGTAGCCTTGAGTCAGTCTGAATTTCTTGTGCACGTTTCCTTACGAAAGTCTCAAATCGGTGAGCATCGCCAGAGACCTAGTGTAGTGCAATCACTTATTCCGTCCAGAAGGAGGCGGCACAGTATGAGAACTCGGGCATTTTCTGGATGTAATGCCATAACCTCGCCGCTAAAAGACACGCAAGAAGCTCCAAACGCTGTAGAGATATCGTCTTCAGTGGTGCAAGACGAGACTTGCTCATGAGGAGTCGCACTGTAAAACGGCCGTCTTCTAGTGGCTAGCGCACAAACACGGCGACTCCATACACATGAGGGCTGGCGTCAGCAAACAAATGTACCGTAGGGCGTCCATGATCTTGCGATGCAACTGCGAGACAACGTGGAATGCGAATGGTGGACAGAGCAGGCAGTTCGGACACCCACTTCCTTAATTTCTCAATGTCAGGTGGAAGAGGCTCGCCCCAGTCGATGTCTTGTCGCCATAGCCGCTGGAACAGGAGTCGTGCTGTCACGTGAAATGGAGCGACGAAGCCTAGCGGGTCGAATAGTCTGGCGAAGGCTTGCAAGACGGTTCGCTTCCTCGATGGTTGGGTTGAAATGAATGCGAGTACGGCTTGTGTAGTGATGATGATGTCATCTGATGAGCGGTCGCAAAGTAGACCAAGCACCTTGGACTTGCAGCTTTGCTCGGTAACATTCTCGAGTGAGAGGCCGTCTTTCAAGAACTGGGCGCATAGAAGGCGGGAGTTGGAGCACCACTTTCTCAATTACATTCCCGCATGGGCAATGATAGCATTCGCTTCCCTGTAAATCTTCAATGCCTCCTATTCGGAAGACGCACCAGTGATTAAGTCGTCCAAGTAGAATGACCGCTGCAGACGGCGGCGATGTCCGGGTGTTTCGTCTTCCATGTTTCGAGGTGGTACTGCAGAGTTGCTGACAACAAGAACGGGCTAGAAGATGCTCCGAAAGGGACCCGGGTCATGCGCCACTCGACGATTGTCGGGACGGGATGCTCAGATGTCGGGAGTTGGTCAATCCACAGGAAACGAAGGGCATTGTAAAGAACAGAGACCGACTGCATGCCTGCCTTCTTCCTCCTTTAATCCACACTAATCCTGCTGATGATTGTAGGCACGCGGTGCGAGATCATCCTCGTCTTCCATTTTTAACATCTTCCCACCCGCGACAAAGAAGCGAAAAACGAAAAGATGGCTCAATACAACTAACACTGCCAAGCCACCGCAATGTCTGGGTGATAGTTCGTGGTCACTGACAAAGCCTTTCGCTATCTTTCCGTTGATTGGCTACAGATATGTGGATTCGAGATGCAATCAGTCTCGGCACTAACCAGCACTTAGCGTTCGCAGATTAGTCACACACAAGTTCGGCGCAGTCTTTCAAACGCAGTTCGCAATAGTCCTAGTTGAGTCCGTGGTCGCGCAATCAAGTCGAAGCCATCTGGATATTAGCGAGGACCTTTTCTCTTCCATCGATGTTTGAAGTGTTTGGAGCGCTTTCGAATTACCGTCGCTCTTCCTGCATGAAGTCGGTGCTTGCATTTGGTTAGGTCAGTCGATGCCTCGTGCGGTTTTGGTCTGAAGTGGCGTCTTTGGATGGTTTTGCGTGTTCTTACTTTCCTTACTGTCAGGCCTTTGGTATTCATGCGTGTTGACTGTCTTTTCCTTCTTTTCCTGAAATCCTCTCCTTTCGATGCCGTTGCCGTTATTCTGTCTTTCCAAGCTGTCAAGTGCTTTCGCTTGATTCTTTTGCCCTGTATGCCTGGAGCATGATGTCTGCGTCTCTTCAATCGAATATCGCGGAAGTGCAGACTCTTCTTCAGGCTTGTCGTCTTGATGGCAGAGATCTTGATTCGTATGGCTCGTACCGATTTCCACGTGTCCTCTTTGGCAGTCTCTGCGTGTTGGCTCTCACGTGAACTTCGAATTTCTCTACGTTTGGTCGTCTTGCCTTTGTGACACTCGTTTGACGTTTGTATTGCAGCCGTGTCGGATTTGTCATGAGCTCCCATTAAAGAATTACCGGAAACGTCGTCAGGGCTCCCACAATCGACAGACGATAGAGGATCGATTCCTAAGACTCCATTCTGGGCATAATTGCGGGAGCTTCTTTCAGGCGACTTCTGCTCACTCAGGGCTTCTATCATTTCTTCATCTTCGGTACCACTTGTTCCGACAGCTACATTGTTTAGGCAGTGTCGCGTATCGGCAGCGGAATTCCTCACAGCGACACTTTTGGCTCCGTTGCCATCGCAGGGTATTCCCTCGCTGTGCGGGTACATCAAGTTATCTTTCGACATCGTCACTGAATTTGCTGTTAGTAGGGCAGGTGCATACAGCGGTCTTTTATTCAATTCCGCTAACTCCAGTTCAAGGTCTGACATTACGCTTAAGATTTCGCAGTCAAAGTTTTGCGCAGATCTGGACGTCACTTTCTAGGTCCTCAAGACGTATAGTATCATGAATCTGGTGGTTTACTTTCTTCAGGTTCTGTCTCATTCGTTCGAGGGTTAAGCGTAATTCCTTGAGCTTACTGACCTTCGGTGATCTAGAAGAAAGTACTATGTTGCTCTCCTTCATGACTCTGTCAATGGCTGTATGCAACGATATCCGAACATCTTGGAGTTGCTTCGTGTTCTCGTCAATCGTTCTGTCTGTCTCCGCGCTCGTGAGTCCATCTGTCTTACGCGTCAAAATTGGAAATCTTGGCGTGGCGCAATCTAATCCAAGGGCAGGGCCTTCGCGGTTACTTTCGCACAAAGGCTTCAGCATTTCGACTTCGAGACCCTTAAACCGAGTGTCGTCACGCAAGCAAAGCGGGTTCAGTAGTGAACAGTCGGCAGCTTCGAGGGCTAGGCCTGCAGGACGGGCGTCATCATAGCAAAGGTTCGTCGTCCGGCCCTCGCGAACCTCGAAGTTGTCACCGAAGGGAAAATCTAGTAGATAGGCAGACAAACCACTGGTTGCTCCGAGGGCTGGGCTGACAAGATGCGACTCTCCTCTCTCCATGGGCATCCTAGCCTTGCGAACCTCGGGTCGTCGTCTTGAAGGGCAAGGGCAGGCCAGAGCCGAAGTAAACGTTATGGGCTCCCGCCTCGCGAACCTCCAGGCGACGAACGCTGTCCCATCACTTCACGACCCGTCGTCTCCGTCTCAGTTCCAGCCAGGGTCGTAGTCCCGGGTTTCACGGCACCAAATGTAAAGAACAGAGACCGACTGCATGCCTGCCTTCTTCCTCCTTTAATCCACACTAATCCTGCTGATGATTGTAGGCACGCGGTGCGAGATCATCCTCGTCTTCCATTTTTAACAGGCATCTCTGTCTTCCGGTCGGATGCATATCTGGAGGAAGGCCTTTCGGATGTCTGCGGTAAGAACGAATTTGCTGCTCCTAAACTGCAAGAGCAGCTGTAGGAGTTCCGGACCCAGCTTGATGCCTTTATCGAGTACGTCATTCAAAGACGGTTCACCGTATTCATGCGACGAGGCGTCGAATACGACACGGACCTTTGTAGTCACGGCCTCGCGTCGGACTATCGCATGATGAGGCAGGTAGTAGACGGTCTGTCCAAGAGGTGCGGGCTGCTCTACTCTTTCCGCATGGCCTTCCTTAAAGTACTCGCTGATGGTGGCATGGTACTCCTGCACAACTTCTGGGTGATGCTCGAACCGCTGAAGCTGACGCTTGAGCCTGGTTTCAGCCCCACCACGGTTCGTACAAGACGTGAGACCTAACGTCTTGATCATCAGCGGTACCACGTAGCATCCCGCACTCTTGCGTACCGTGCTACGAAAGTGGAGGAGTGCTGGGTGCTTGCTGACGTCGTCTTGGCCGTCAGTTATACCGATCGCGTCGAAGCGCCAGATGTCTGATGGGTCTCCAGGTAGGACTTCATTGCACCAGTCATCGGAACAACCCAGGAATAAGACAGTGGTATTGATGTTACGCGGTGACGAATGATGGTTGACATTAGCGCACACTCCTTGAATGACCCAGCCAAATATGGTCTCAACAACGCACAGAGTGTCGGTGAAACGCTCGACGCGCCCGGTCACTACCCTCCAGTAGTGGTCTGAGCCGATCAAAACACTTATCGTGGAGTCTTGGGGTTGGTCCCCTTGAGTTTCGTCAGCAAAAGCCAGATTGCGGTCCCGCATCATAGTGGTAACGCTCGGCTCTAACGTGGGACCATTTACGGTGCAGACCTCAGGCACCTCCAGAGCTTCAAGATCGACGTCGATAGGCTCCATACGTCCACAGAGCGTGACGTTTACCCCTCGGCACTGGTAATGTCGTGGATGATTTGACCCGATGAACGTAATGACGTCCACCTCTCCGGTTCCAGTGCAAGACAGGCGAAGCTGCTGCGATAGGTCTTCACGGATAAACGTTCGTTGGCTGCCGGTGTCAAGCAGCAGTCGCACTGGTACACGGGCACGGTTTCCGGATGCCCACACTGTGGCTGTTTGGAGCAACACAGACGGCAAGCGCGTGCTGCCTGCAGGAGCCGTTGTTACGCGCTTTTCTCGCTGCGTGGCCGCCTCTCTGGGTTCAGTTGCAGTCAACTGTGGACTGTCGGTTCCTCGTTGGCCCCAGATCACGCACAGAACAGATATGGCGTCCTGAGCATCGGTCGCACTTAAGGCAGACTGCGGTTCGGCAACTGCGTGCAATGTGCCCTTGCTTGCCGCACCTGAAGCAGCTGCTCTTGCTGGAAAGACGTTGGCGCTTTTCCTCTGCTGATAGCGTGACCCGGCAATCACGTGTGACGTGTCCTGAGATGCCACAGAAGGGGCATATTGTCTGTCCACGCCTTAAATAGGCACCTGGCGATGATGACCGTGCTGTCAGTGCTAGGGCAGACGGTAGATGAGGTGGTTTCACGGTGTCCGCAGCCTTGCGGTTCGTTGACGGCCTCCCTGAAGTCGTTTTCTCGTGTGACGCTCGACTCTCCTCTCTAGTTTCGACTTCAACTTGTTAGGAACTTCAGGATTGCCTTCACTTAATCGTCTCTCGACTGGACTACAGAGTCCACGGCATCTGTCTCGGTTTTCATGCGCTTTCGATACTGGATCGCCAGGTCGTCTGGCAATGAGCGCATCAGAACCGGGTGCGTAACAACCGCGTACTCTGAAGACGGCATACCAAGGCTTTCCAAACATCCGGTCCTGAACTGTATTTGCTCGTACAGGTCCCGCAGCCTTGATACTTGAGACGATGTCTCGATTGGTTCGATGGCAAGGAGGCTGTCAATGTGGTCGTCTATGAGGAGGTCTTCTCGGCCAAACCTTTCGGTGAGCACCTTGACGGCGATGTTGTAATTCGCTTCTGTAAGGCGTATCCCTTCAATGGCCCGCTTCGCAGCGCCGGCCAAATACGTCTTCAGGTACTTGAACTTCTCGATACCGGTGAGATCGGGGTGCGTGCGGATGGTCGCCTCGTAATGCTCCCAGAACCCCTGTCACTCAGTTCTCGCCGCTGAAGACGGGCACTTGAAGTTTCGGCAAAGCGACTCGCAAGGCCGGTGCTCGTGGTCTGGTGCTGTGATCGGCGAGGTTTTGGCCGGTGTTGTCCGAGCGGGCAGCTCCCATGGAGTTGCTGGATCCATCACTCGTACCCGCAGGCCTCGGCTGGTTGGTTTCTTTGATGGTAGAACCATCCTGTGCACGCGTGTTAATTGCAGATCGAAGCCTGCTGATGGCCTTCACGATCCTCTCATGGTAATCCAAAGCGCCCACAATTTCCGCGTCAAACTCTTCACTGTCGAGAGCGTCGGCGATCTGTTTATCCAGTTCGGCGAGAGCTGGGTCTTTGTCGCGAAGCCCATCGATATGTTCCTGCAAGTCGGCGGAAGACGGTAATGTGTCTTGCAGGAGGGTCTCGCTGGCCTCTGGCAGGAGTCGGGTAGTGGAACTGCGAAGGGCGCCTCGATGTCTGCGTAACTTGTCCATCCTTGGAACGGATCGTTGCGGAGGATGTCGGCCTTCTCCCGGGTTTTCGGCACCAATATGTTGAGACAGAGAAGAGACCGACACCCGCGTTGCCCTGGTTGAACACTTCTTTTCTTTTATTGCGTCCTCACGTGCAGCCCCGTCCTGCGCTCGCTTCTTCGCGCGTCTGGTGCGCAGCATAGCGTTTCCCGCCAACGTTTTCCGTGGTAAACTCAACACGCGTCAAGAAGCCGCAGAGACGCACATTCGTCGCCAGAAAACGCCGCCACCAACGCCGCCATACCGTACGCCTGCTGGACAACGCAGCATGCCAAGGAAAACCGACATTCGGCGTGCTGCTGACAACCACCCGCTGTGCTACCACTGCGGAGAAGTAGGCCACATATACCGCCGCCAGTACCGCCAGATGGGCCTACGCGGCTTCTCCGTCAATGCACCTCCCCCACAGCGCGACAAGCGGCCACGCGACATCGCCGACGACTTGACCACCACTGAACCGGCACCTGGACGGTCATCTCGTTCGCCATCGCCTGGACCCTACCGGTCCCCTCAGTGACGACAGCAGTACAGCTGCCCCAACCGGGGCCGTTCGGTGAGCCCGTATCCGGAAAACTAAGGGCAGCAACCGATGGAGGTGCGGTTGCTGTGCGACGAACTACCAAAGACCCTCCGCCGACGTCGATGACGACGCCCCGACGAAACCTCAAGAACACGCCGCAAGCCGGAGAGAGCCTTGAAATCGAAACTTCGCGGCCGGAAGAAGTGACGACGCGACGTGGAAGCAGCGGAGCAAACCGATGTAGCTGTGATGCGACGCCTCGACGCAACCGCAACGCAAGACGACGAACTAGCGACCTCAACGTTTTCACTGACGGCCACAGCATCACAGCTCGCGTCGACAACAGAGTCGACTATTCTGTCATCAGTGGGCTGTTCGCCACGAAGCTGAAGAAAGTCAAGACCGCATGGGGAGGCTCCAAAAGTCAGAGCGCTGGAAGGCCATCGAATTACGCCCGCTGAGCCCTGCAAAGCAAGAGTAATCATCAATCACAGGACTTACCCTGCGAGCTTTGTAATCCTACAACAATGCTCCAGAGATATGATACCTGGGATGAACTTCCTGAGTCAACACGGCGACGTCAGCGACATGAGGTCTGTGTCAATAACACTAACCTCATAAGAAGCACTGCAGCCCCACACGACGCCAGTGACCCATGCTTTAAATGTGATAGAACAGCTGTCACCCATCCGCCCTTCTCCAGCCTCATCATTTACTTCGGCACCGAAGAACCCACAGACTTAGAAGGCGTCATCGAGGGCGACCTGCACCTGCTTCTGAACCATCAGATATGAGGCGCAAGAGGCATCGCCGAGCTGCATGATGGCAAAGCTAAAGTAATGCTCACAAATTTCAGCCGCGAATACAGGCACCTCAACATCGGTACGACGGTCGCCTACATGGATGAAGTCGTGGATGCCGGCAATGCTTTCGCCCTCAAGTACGCTAGCGAACCTGCTTCAATCGATCGAGATCCCCGACCAGATTTCGACGTCAATCCGAGCCCTCCGAAGCACAAGCAAGACCAGCTCGAAGCTCTACTCCTGCAATTCAAGGGTTGCTTCGCGTCATCGTCAAGAATCAGACAGACCCCAGTGCAAAACATCGCATAATAACAGAGGAAAATGCGCGACCACTCTGTGAGAGCTCGTACCGAGTTTCGAAGCGAGAACGCCAGGCTGTAAAGCAGGGGTCTCAAACACGCGGCCCGCGACGCTCTTGGTTGCGGCCCGCGGCCCTCATATGACTGTCTTTGCCCCTCGTATTTCATTTTATTGTTCTTATTAAGTATGTCCCTGAGGTACACAGACCTGACTGGTTTAACGCATTGTTGCGCGAGGCATCTCATGTGTTCACTTTGTTTTGAAACGTAACCGTAAAAAAAATTATATTTCACAATCAGCGTTCAGATTTGAGTCAGTTTCGAGATCGGTATCGACGTGTTTTTGGAATCCTGACACCGATCCTCCTTCAGAAATTACGTGTATAGGAGATATGGGAAAATTTTATTTCAAATGGCAGCGTTTTCAAGGAAATTGTACAACCCCCCCTTTCCGCCCTCCCCCCCAACTTCTACCTTCTTCACTGCCCCGGCCCTTGCGGGACTAAATTGCGTGACTGCGGCCCGCAGGCTGAGTTGAGTTTGAGATCCCTGCTGTAAAGCAACAAGCCGACGATATGCTACGTGACGGCATCATCCAGCGTTCTAAGAGTCCTTGGGCGTCACCCGCGGAGTTAGTGAAGAAGGACGGAACCCCACGTTTCTGCATCGATTATCGCCACCTGAACAAAATCAGAAAGAAGGACGTGTATCCTCTCCCCCCGTATAGACGACGCCCTGCATCAACTCCACAGCGCGAACTACTTTTCGTCGATGGACCTCAAGACCGGCTATTGCAAATCAAGGCCGACGAGATGACCGAGAGAACACTGCCTTTATCACACGAGACGGCCTCTTCAAGTTCAAGGTCATGACCTTTGGTATTTGCTCGGCGCCTGTGACGTTCCAACGTGTTATGGATACCGTACTGGCAGGATTAAAGTGGCAGACCTGCCTTTTGTACTTGGACGACGTCGTTGTGTTTTCTTCAAACTCTGACAAACATTTCCGGCGTCTTGAAGCTGTACTTCAAGCCATCAAGACCTCCGGACTCACCCTGAAGCCAGGAAAGTGCCACTACACGTACGAGGAACTTCTGTTCTTGGGCCACGTCATCGGCAAGTCTGGAGTTCGCCCGGACCCATGGTCAATAGCTGCTATCACTGCCTTCTCGCCGTCCACCGACAAGAAGGCCGTACGCCGATTTCTCGGTTTGTGCGCCTATAACAGACGCTTCTTCAAGGAATTTTCATGCATCGCCGAGCCACTAACACAGGCCATGAAGGCCGACGTGGAATTCCAGTGGGGAGTGGCGCAGGTCGAAGCATTTCAAGAATTGAAACGGTGCCTGCGGGCGCCTCCAATAGTTTCGCATTTCGACGAATACGCCGACACAGAAATCCACACCGACGCAAGCAGCGTTGTACTCGGAGCTGTTCTTGTCCAGAGAACTGACGGAGTGGAAAGGGCATTCAGTTATGCTAGCCGGTTGGTATCCAAGGCAGAAGCCAATTACTCAACAACAGAAAAGGAAGTGCCTTGCCGTCATCTGGGATACGTCAAAGTTTCGTCCCTACCTCTGCGACAGGCCCTTCAGAGTTGTGAGCGACCACCACGCCTTGTGTTGGCTAGCTAACTTTAAGGACCCTTCAGGTGGATTCGCAAAATTGAGTCTCAGACTTCAAGAATTCCACGTTACCGTTGTTTACAAGTCCGGACGAAAGCACTCTGACGCCGACAGCTTGTCTCGCGCCCCCCGTCGACCCACCGCCACAGGACGACCAGAATGATGACTGCTTCCTGGGAACCATAAGTACCGACAACTTCGCCGAGCGACAGCGAGAGCACCCGGAACTCAGGGGGCCTTGTGGAGTACCTCGAGGGTAAGAGCGCCGCTGTTGGGAAGATATTCAAGAGAGGACTGCGTCGTTCTTCGTGCGAAACGGTGGTCTCCTATAGAAGAACTTCTCGCCCTTTCGGGCCAAACACCTTCTCGTGGTTCCTTCAGCTGTGAGACCAGAAGTCCTGCAGGCCCTGCACGACGACCCGACGGCTGGACACCTCGGTGTTGCCCGCACGCTCAAAAGGATACAGGAAAAGTACTACTGACCACACCTTGCCGGGGACGTCACTAGTTACGTCAGGACATGCCGAGACTGTCAGCGACGCAACACACCGCCGACAAGACCAGCAGGCTTCCTTCAGCCGATCGAACCACCTCAGGCCGTTCCAGCAAATCGGTATGGTCCTACTGGGGCCGTTTCCTACGTCGACTTTCGGGAATAAATGGATCGTCGTAGCTACCGACTGCCTCACCCGCTACGCTGAAACAAGGGCCCTACCTAGAGGCAATGCCGCCGAGGTAGCGAAGTTTTTCGTTGAAGACATTGCCCTGAGTTATGGCGCCCCAGAGGTTCCCATTACCAACAGAGGTACGGCCTTTACTGCAGAGCTAACTCAGGCCATTTTGAGATACAGCCAAACAAGCCACCGCCGGACCACCGCCTACCACCCACAGACAAACGGCCTCACCGAGGGTCTAAACAAGACCATCGCCGACATGCTGACCATGTACGTCGACGTCGAGCACAACAACAGGGTAGCTGCTTGGGCTGGTTGGCACTGAGCACAAGACATGGGATGCCATCCTTCCGTACGTGACCTTCACATACAACACGGCAGTGCAAGAAACGACGCAGCTGTCGCCGTACAATTTGGTCTACGGAAGGAGCCCGGCAACGACGCTCGACGCATTCCTGCCAGCTACCACCGACGAATACAACCTGGACGTCGCCACTTATTTGCAACGTGCCGAAGAAGCTCGACAGCTTGCCCGCCTGCGTATCAGGTACCAGCAGAGGATCGTCAGCCGTCACTATAATTTTCGGTGACGCCACATGAAGTACCAGCTCGGTGGCCGTGTGTTGGTCTGGACACCGATGCGCCGACGTGGACTCAGTGTAAAGTTTCTGCGACGGTACTTCGACGTGTCGGCGCACTAGACTACGAGGTTGTCCCCCCACGGTATCAGGAACTCTCAACGGTGCTGCGCGCGACCTGAAGTCGTCCATGTTGCGCGCCTCAAGCCGTTTTATGCGCGTAGACGAACCTTGAGGACTGTATTTTTAGGGGCGAAGCTCCTTAGGGCATGGGTTAGTCCCTCCTTGTGCGTCGCAGCCACATCTAGTACTCGGAGTGCTAACTAGATGGCGATGGCGCTGCGGCGCTCGCTCCATTCCGATGGGTAGGAGACGTATAGTGGAATATAGCCACCGTGTAGTGGAATGTACCCACTACACGTGATAACGATGACGGTGACGCTGATGACCATGAAGAATAAGCGCGTTCCAGACCACACATTCTCTTTCTGCCACGGATGAAAACGATCGTGAACGCGCTCTCGCCCTCGAAAGGCAAAACGGCAACGCCGACAACAAATGTTCAAGAACAAGAAGGAAAATCTGGGCTAGTTGGGTGTAGTTCATTTTGATCAGCTCACAGCGCAACATAAGACGAAGACGTAGAAGAAGAATGTGACAACACCAGCGCTGAAGTCTCAACTGAAGTTTATTAGATACATAGACACATAAGACACATAGTCCAGCTCTTTGGCAAGCAAGGCAATCTGAACTTACGCAGATAAATTTTCAATCTTGCCATCTTTTGTATAGTATTTTTTATATGTTGTTTTCGATCCGGTCCCTCATGTACACGTTGTGCGTAGTTTTGTTATTTAAGCATGGGGTTTTGCGCAATAAATGTTTCAGTTGGAAGTCAGCGCTTGTCCTGTGTAGTTCATCTCCTTTTGTGTCTCGTTTTTTAGCGCTGTTAATTATTATAATGCATCCATACCAACTAGCCCAGCTTACCACTCTCCAGAAAGAAAATACTTCCCCATCGCCCGCTAAAGGGAACCATGTGTGGATGCGAAGCAGCGGGGAGATAATCAGATTGAGCGGGAGGAACGTCGCCGCTCCCGTTTCGCGGCAGCGGTCCGGGCGCTCATCGCGGCGCTGCACAGGAGAGAGAATGAGGCGCGCGCGCTCCGTCATTTTCATACCGCGGAACTACCGTGGTGCCCCCCAGCGGTGTATGCAGCTGTCACACCACCTGTCGTGCGCGCCGCTCCGTATAGGATTCCTAGAGGACAGGACGGGGGGGGACCGTAGAAGAGGAGAGAGAGGGGGGAGGGGACGTGCATGCGCTGTGGGGGGATGGGGACGCGGGAGCCGCTCCGTAGAGCAGAGGATTCCTAGAGGAGAGAGGGGGGAGGGGACGCGCATGCGCTGTGGGACGCCGGAGCCGCTCCGTAGAGTAGATCATTCCTGGAGGAGAGAGGGGGGGAGAGGATGCGCATGCGCTGTGGGGATGTGGGACGCGGGCGCCGCTCCGTAGAGTAGATGATTCCTAGAGCAGAGAATGGGGGTGAGCGTAGGAGAGGATAGGGGAGGGGACGCGCATGCGCTGTGGGGGGTGTGGGATGCGGAGGCCGCTCCGTAGAGTAGAGGATTCCTAGAGGAGAGAAAGGGGGTGAGCGTCGGAGAAAGAGGGGGGAGGGGACGCGAATGCGCTGTGGTGGTGCGGGACGCGGGAAGGAGGGACGGACTAAGCCCCCTCCAAACACATGCAAGCAAGATCAATGAATGGGGTCAACCTGGGCGACAGACACCACCTGCCTAGCCATTGCTAAGCAGCCTCTCCGTGCTCTCGGTCATGACTCTGGTGACTGTAGTAGTGGTTGACGGCCTTCATGTTACTACAGTGTTCTGGTTCGCATAATGGGTGCTTCCCTACTTCATGAAAGCGGACGAACCACTCCACATTGAACTGGTCTGGGTCCCCGCCCACTCGGGTCACCCCGGCAACGAGTCAGCTCACCAACACGCTCGAGGATTCGTCAACCGAGCGATGGGCTCCTCTGAGTCGGACGCCCTGGTGCCAGAGCCCCTGGTCACCTACCATGACATCACCCAGCACTATCGCCTTGAACGGTACGCCTACCCACCCCCTCACGAAAGTCTTTCCAAGAGGTCCGAGATCGCCTGGCGCCGACTTCAGACCCGCACCTTTCCGTGCCCCCTTGTGTACTCTTACATCCACCCGGGCGTTATCGATTCACGCTGCTGTCTGTGTGGAGGCGTTGCCTCGCGCAACCACATCCTCTAGGCTTGTCCGGTGATCTCCCGCCCACCAACCTCGTCTCGCCGCCCTACACCGAGGAGCAATGGGAGGCTCTTCTTTTCAGCACCGACCGAGACGTCCAGAAGCGGGTCCTGGCACGAGCTGAGGACACCATTGAGAAGCACGGCCTGGCAGCATACATAGCCTGAACCTCCCGTTACCCCCCACACTCCTTGATGAATCAGGTTTTCATGCACTCACTCCATGTCACAGTTCCCGTTAATTGGGAGGCAATCAACGGGCGGATTCCAAGGGCTGACGTATCGGCCACCCTAAACGCACCACGATAGCGCGGACAATTGGAAACATTAGCAAACTTACCATCTTGCGAAAGAAAGCCTTGCGTCTCGCCTGTAAAGTCCCCATATCGCTGCCACACAGCAGAGTTATATAAAAAAATACTGCATCATTCAGGTTGCATCAATACATGATTACAAACTAAGTCGTTTATATAAGTTCGGTTTATTGAAAAATAATGATACGATTGCAAAAATAGCAAGGTTAGAGAAAAATTTTCCTGCTTATAATGTACGTCAACCTGAAGTGTGGTACATATCGAAATGTAGAACAAAATGCGGAAATCAAATGTTAAAGTTTCTACTGCCTACACTTCTTAACCGGTTAACTAGGGAACATCACATTGACATATCCAGCATATCACCAAAACAGCTGCGATCAGTGTTTGTATAATGATGTGATCTCGTGACTTATGCCTGCATTGTAATCTTTCATTTTGTTTCCCTTATGCATGTATTGTAATCTTTCCTGTTGTGTTTTTTTTTTTGCCTTTTTTAATGCACACTGTGAAACATACTTTTTTATTTGGTTGAACTTAGCCGCACGTCTTCTGTGCTACCCTGTGTATCTGGGGGTCAGGGCTACTCAAGCTGTTCTCACAGCTTTTACCTGCCCTCCTCGTAACATGCCCTGTTGTTGCGGAATAAATTTCAATTCAATTCAATTCAATTCAATTTAAAGTTGGTTCCTTTAGCAACGGTCGGAAAGCCGGCCGCTCCGGCGTCCCAAGTAATTACGTCACAGCCTACGTCACAGCCACCATCTTGAAATGAGCCTCCAGCCAGAGGAGCGATAACTGAAGGCGAAATTAGCGCTAGAGTCGATGGCGAGGCAAAATTAAAGCAGCCAATGGCAGCGCTTGCAGCCGTGCCGGCAAAGCCGTGCTCCCCGCGCCAGCCGCGCGCCGCGCGCAGCCGTGCTTCGCCACCGCCGTCGGAGCCCGTCGAAGCCGCCGGCCGTTATGCAAAGTTTCGTTATGTTCCGTTACTTGGCCGGCGTATGTAGTTATTGCGGTGTCTGCGTGTGCGGTGCGCTCTTGCGCCGTGATTGTTAACGGCGCGGAGAATTCGTGCATCGTGCAATGGTGCACGGATACTTCAAGACCATCCGAGTTCCGCAAGATTCTTCCATGCTCCGAAAAACTAAAGGTGAGTATGCGGTTTGCTTTCGCAACCACAGATGCATAGCTCCATTGCAGTTCGGCAACAGTTATTGTTTTTCAATATAGCGGAATCGTGAAGAGCATGAGATTTCGGGTAATATCGCTGTTCCTAGAAGCAATGAAGTTAAAGCACTCATAGTTCAGCTTTTGCGTCTTTGACATGACTGCGGGCTATGAAGTGTGTTTGGCTTTTTTTGCCAGTTCATCACTCCGCATCATTTAAATACGCGTTTCTGCGACTCGTTGTCTCGCAGCTTGCACTCAGCCGAGACGAGGAAACAACGTTTGCGTGATGCGTCTGCGTAATTTGTAGCGTTGGAATTCATAGTTTTCAATCGCTTTTTTTTTCAGAACGGGAACGTTGTCGGAGTATTGGAGAAGGCAACAACTGATGCGTTCGCCCAAGGAGGGGTTAACAGCTGTGAAATCTTCTGTCTGCGAAGTCTCTATCCGCAACTCAAGTGGACCAGCTTTCTATTCTGCGCCCGGTGCTTTTTTTCCGGTGCGTGAATATTCTATGTCAGTACTTACAGCTAAAGAAGTGCTCTTCGTGTTTATGTATTAGCTCTGTAATTACCTATGGGAAAACTGCTCCAAGAATTCATGTGTAGGCATGAGATTTACTGTTTTTGTCACAATGACGTGTTCAGCGTACCCTGCATGACATACTCCTATCAGTGAAGTTATCTTCGGCTAGGTATTGTATTCCCGGTGTAAGAAGAGCTGTGTAGTAGGCTTATTTCACCTGGCCGTTGAGTGTTACGCTTTTCTTTGGATGTTATGTGCTGCTGCATAAACTGACCATCGCCATTCATCCCGTCGCCACTAGCTAACTCTTAAGTAGTGGTCAATTACCAAATAATGTCTCGCTCTTTTTAGTACAATGAACTACTTACGCTGCCAAATCTGCTTTCTTAATTTTGTTTATCAGCAGTGAAGGTGTCCGGCATTCCATGTATATTAGAGCAACATCTAAGCAAATATATTAGTGGTTGTTGTGTGTTTCGTATCAGTACAACGGTTTATAGTGGATCATTGCATTATTATTCTTTATTAAGACATTTTGCGATTTTTTATTGTTTTTCCCCTCCATTGACATTTCTTTAAACTTCGTGACTCTGTCTCATCAAAAGCTCCTCTGCATTAGGTCAGTATTGGACCTAAGAAAAATCATGTCCTTTATGTGCATACATCAAAGGGCCTTCACGTTTCAGTGTGTTCGATTTTTTTTAATTTCTAATTTCTGAACTTTGCAATGAAATTTTCTCTTGTTTACTCATGGACGCATTGTGCATTCTTCCCTTCTGTTCAGAAGAACAGAAGGGAAGAATGCGTGCCCCATTATATAAACAAATGTTTAGTTTGTGAAACGGAGCAATAAAACGAGGTCAATATATGTTCTGTGTGGAATTCATCCTTTATGCTCTGGCACATGCTGGCTGCGTGTACTCAAACGCACAGCGCGCACGCGCACGTGAAAAAAAAAAGGGCGTGCCGCGCACACGGCAATGATAAAAAAAATTGGCCGCGTATCTGCGTGCTTCGCTGCAAATGTCGTCGAAAGACGATAGTCTTGTGCCGACTGCACTGCATGAGCGGCATGAGTACCACAATTTAATAGCTGGGCTAGCCGCTGGGCTCGTTTTTCGGACGTTTTCCGGGCACGCTTAGACGGACGCCGGCGTTTCTCCGCTGAAATTTGGTCGTCGGTCTTTTCTCTGCGTTCTCTGATCATGTCTTGTAGAGTGGGTCGTATTTCATCAAGCGGCCATATATGTTTTGCCTTGCCTGAGACAGCGCTCTTCTACGATGAATCAGCCGCATCTGGCTGGCATTGATAAAACAGAAGAGGACGCCATCTACAGCGCTACCGGGGAACATCGGCTTGTGTTGAACTATGCTGCTGCCAGGTGGCAGCACCACAACGTCGAAGTTAAATAACTGGGCGGAGACTTGTTTTGTTCACAGCGGCGCATTTTCAGCGCCGCGTAATAAACACTAGGATCTTCATAATTACGTATCTATAGATTTTGTTTTAAAGGAACACTGTGAATAGTACTAAGGTATTGATGTTGTGCCTCAGGTATGCGTAATATTTGATTTTTAATTGCCCACGCTCACCCGTATGAACACATGCTTCTCGGTCAAGATTGGAGGTCGTAAGGCAGGGGGGTTAAACTTTGGCCGCCTAGCTGAATCGTGCGACGTGCCGACAAACAGAGAAACAGACAGACAGACAGACCAAAATTTCTCCGTTTAGGTATCCCAAGAAAGACTATCGTCTTTAAAAGAAAGGAACGGCGCGCGCGGCACGAGAGGAGAAAAAGCAGGCGCCAAAAAGCAAAAAAAAAAAAAAAGAGCGGCGCGCCGGACGCGCGGCATGCGAGAGGGGAGCGAGTAAGAGCCAAAAAAAAAAAAAAAAAGAAACCGGCGCGCGCAGTGGGAGGGAGAGGGGGGCGAGAAGCGCGTGGCTGTTGTTACTGTTGCCCTGACGACGTAGACAATTGTGGCGGTTTGGGCGTGTTGGTATGACATGATCAATAAATTCTGAGCGCACAAACAGACGAGGACAAAAAACACGCATGACACACAGGCGCTAACTTTCAACACTTTATTGAAGCCAGGGGGGACAGAATATATAAGGGCACACGTGACCTTACATGACGCCGGCGCAGGAGGCATAATATAAGACATGATCAATGACATCGCAGGTAACATAATTCTTTGGACGATAGAGCGATCGACGGCTTGGCCACACATTTATCTCCTAAACTATCTATCTTTTCCGCCTCGATTATTTCCCTCACGAGTTTACTTTTGCTTCTTTTTAGAATGGTGCACTTATTAAACATTGGCAAGCACTTCTTTTCCACACAGAGATCTACATTGCGGTCGGCACTCGAAACATCACGATCATCGCAACCAATACACTTTCTGCAGTGAACGTCCAAAAACGCTCCGCATTTCTCCCTAACATTTCGACAATGTTCCCTGAGGCGATCGTTTACACACCTCCCGCTTTGTCCTACATAGGTTTTGCCGCATGAAATAGGCAAGCTGTACACGACCGATACTGCACAATCGGTGAACTTCTCTTTATGCTTCTTCGTGCAACCTGGATTGTGAGGAGAACTGGGGTTCGTCATTTCGCACAGTTTTTGAAGTTTCTCAGGAGCAGAAAAAACTAGTTTTACATCGGCCTTCTTCCCTATCTTCTTCAACCGATGTGACACGCCATGAATATACGGGATGACAGCGAGCTTCTGCGGGTCATTAACATTCTGCAACGCAGCAGCCTGTTCTGACGAACTCTTTTGCAGCATGCCTTCAGCCACACTCACTAGTAACTGAGTGGGATAACCACAATCAGATAGCCGGAGGGTTTGTTCGACAAAACTGACGCCCATTAGTTCCGGACAAGATTTATGCAATGCATTAGAAAGACACAACTTAACGATGCCCCTCTTAACCAGTTTTGAATGGGCGGAGTCATAAGGGGGGCAATGGTTTGTTAGCGCGAGGTTCGTACTTCCAGTACACCCGCTTGTCACTAAATAAAAGTCTGATATCAAGAAATCTGATACTGTCATTTGATGGCATTTCATGTGTTATTTCTAGCGGCGCTAGGCCTGCGCGTACAAGGGTGAGCAAGTTGTTGGCTAGCGATCCAAATGAGTCAGCGTCACATTGAAGGAAAATTAAGAAATCGTCCACGTATCTAAAAACTTTGGTTGATTTAAAATCGGCAAGGCGGACACTAAGGTCTCGGTCTAATTGAGCTAAGAACAAGTCACTAAGGACGGGGGCAATACACGAGCCTATACATATTCCATCTTTTTGCAAATACGGCTGACCGTCCCACTGTATAAATGTAGATCGGAGGTAATGACTAAGAAGTTCCAAAAAACCGCTGCTTGACGTCCCGCACTCGTTCTGGAAAGCGACATTTCCGTGTCTATCTATACAGTCTTGAACACAGGAAAGCATGTCAGACTGCGGCCAGGAATAGAACAAGTCCTTAATGTCTACGGAAAATGCTCTGAGGCCCTTGTTAGAAGAGGACTTGACGAAATCTAGAACAGCTTCAGAACTCTTGACCTGGAACGGGTCATCAACAGGCAATAGGCTGAGTTTTTCCTGGAGATATAAGGCAACAGATTTCTGCCAAGTGCCACTTTCGGACACGATTGCCCGAAAAGGGGCGTCGGCCTTATGCGTTTTCACACTAAAAAAGATTTCAAGACAATTCCGCTGACTGGCTTCGATACCCTTCCGTACTTTTTCTAGCTCCAGCCTAGTACACATACTTTTTGCTTCCGACTTAGCTCTTGAAACAAGCACACTTCTTTCTTTCCTAAACACCTTCGATACTGCTTCTGAAGCTTTTTTGTTAAAAAGCCCATGCGTCAAAACAGCGAAGCCGCCCTCTTTGTCGGCGGGTAAGACACACAGGGAATTATCTTTTAAAAATGACACAACGCGTTTCAACGGTACCTTGGAAACAGGTATCTTGGCATGATTCAGAACGTCCACGCCCTCGGACACACAGACAGCGGAGTCTTCCTCGGTAGCACACCGGGAAACTTGTCTGACGAGGGACAAATGTTCAGGAGCGGTCCTCCTCTTCTCGACGGCGTACTTGGGACCTCGAGAGAGCACCTGTTGCACATCATGAGGGAGCACGACTTGCTCGAAGACGTGGATAGGGCTTCTAGAGGTAGGTTGCTTCGAAGGAAGGCGACGGCGAAGGTCCGTTAGATGAAGCTGCCACAGGGATCCTGTAGTTCGACTAATGAGCACCGAAAACTCACTAAGATGCCTCCTGGCTGTAGAGGGGTCCAACACGTCGAAAAGTTGCACAGCAAAAAGTCTCCTGTGCAGACGAGCTAGCCGAAGCCATTCGGACTTCTGGATTTTGCAGATGCGGATGCCGTGGTTTGTGGAAGGAATAAAGCCTCCGAACAGCGCTCTGACATCTTCAGGAAGAACCTTTTTACGTATGCAAAATGCCAGAGAACGCGCCTTGCACACTGCGCTAACTCAGTTACTAGTGAGTGTGGCTGAAGGCATGCTGCAAAAGAGTTCGTCAGAACAGGCTGCTGCGTTGCAGAATGTTAATGACCCGCAGAAGCTCGCTGTCATCCCGTATATTCATGGCGTGTCACATCGGTTGAAGAAGATAGGGAAGAAGGCCGATGTAAAAGTAGTTTTTTCTGCTCCTGAGAAACTTCAAAAACTGTGCAAAATGACGAACCCCAGTTCTCCTCACAATCCAGGTTGCACGAAGAAGCATAAAGAGAAGTTCACCGATTGTGCAGTATCGGTCGTGTACAGCTTGCCTATTTCATGCGGCAAAACCTATGTAGGACAAAGCGGGAGGTGTGTAAACGATCGCCTCAGGGAACATTGTCGAAATGTTAGGGAGAAATGCGGAGGGTTTTTGGACGTTCACTGCAGAAAGTGTATTGGTTGCGATGATCGTGATGTTTCGAGTGCCGACCGCAATGTAGATCTCTGTGTGGAAAAGAAGTGCTTGCCAATGTTTAATAAGTGCACCATTCTAAAAAGAAGCAAAAGTAAACTCGTGAGGGAAATAATCGAGGCGGAAAAGATAGATAGTTTAGGAGATAAATGTGTGGCCAAGCCGTCGATCGCTCTATCGTCCAAAGAATTATGTTACCTGCGATGTCATTGATCATGTCTTATATTATGCCTCCTGCGCCGGCGTCATGTAAGGTCACGTGTGCCCTTATATATTCTGTCCCCCCTGGCTTCAATAAAGTGTTGAAAGTTAGCGCCTGTGTGTCATGCGTGTTCTTTGTCCTCGTCTGTTTGTGCGCTCAGAATTTATTGACGTAGACAACGTGACCGCAACGTCACCGCCGTCATTACCGCGGCCTCCACTCGCCAGGGCCGTAACTCAACGAGTTTGTTGGCGCTCTCGGCGCAAACGTAGCGGCGCGTTTGAATTTTAGGTCTCTTCGATTTGGCTTGCACTGCCTGCACTAGTTCCGAAAAGTGTCGCAGCGGTGCCATGCGGTACAGGGTGCGCGCAGCGCCGGTTCAGCAAGTGCAGGTGCAGCCGCGACACTACTGCGCGGCGGCTACCGCCAAAACGAAGACGCAAGTGCAGGCCGCGTTGGCCAACGCGGCGTGTATCGATGGTGTTGTTTACCAAAACACTGCCGCAATAGCTGTCTTCGTAGCTGCCGTATATGAAGCTGCTCGACAGCGACGACGATTCCGGCAACGGCGACCCTTACAGTAACTCCGAGGAGGTGGTTTTGTTTTAATTGGTCGCCTGCTCGTTGGTACGTGAAGATGCCACTCGTGTTCCCTGGTACGGGAACGTCGTCGGAGGGTTCCATGAGTGTGAGTTCAAGAGACGTACTGTTCAGACTGTCTAGGAACCAGGTTGCTCAGTGGTAAATTCCGCTGGTTTCGGCCTTTATTAAAGTGCGTGCGAGGCCGTAGAGCTAGCGAAAAATCTCGGGGGTCCTTTGACCGACGTTTTAAGACTTCACGTAAAATTTCTAAAATTTCACCTATCCATGAAAGTGTGCTCGCTTTGTGTTCAAAACCTTTTATTGACAGCGCCACTTTTCTAAACGCTATTCTAGAGCACAGATGTGACAATTGTTTGAAATCATTATGATACGTACGCAAGCTCTCATGGTGAATACACTCAGCAGTTTTTCTTGAAGGCTTCCTATCGCACATCGGCTTCACGCTTTCGCAAAGACGAAGTGAGAGTACAGCTCGCGCCTCGAGCCACAATATATTTATTACCAACCTTTTTTTTTTCCTACGATTCTTATTGCCTTCAACACGGTGGATTTTTTCTCCTCATGAGCCATGTAAAAAGATTCACCTTAGTAGCTGTCGAAAAGACGCGGCTAAGATTGCCCGTTGCACGCACGCCCTGAACAACAACACGCAGCCAACGCAGCGTCGTCTGCTCTAAGCTTGGGAGGAGGAAGGGGCGCACGCCATGCTGCACTTCTTTGCACCTCCTCTTGAGCGAGTGCAGGCCGGCAGAGAACTCGTGCAACACTACGCTTGCACTTCGACAAAACGAGGGAGCCAGTGCAGAGCGCGCGCGCGGCACCAGCAAATCGAGGAGGGGAGTGCTGCACCCGTTGAACTGGTTCCGCCGGTGCAGCCAAATCGAAGAGACCTTTTATGTCCCTATGGGAGGTATACGGAGAAACTGACCCCTGCCTTTAGTGCGCCTGCGAACGCCGGTTGTGGTCCAAAGACCGAGTCAGAGCTGAGAGTTGATAACACAAACAAAATATATTCTGTATCACACAAACATGCACACTCGGCAGGTATCAAATACAACACAACTTATAAGATAGCTCCGATGGCGTTCAAAACAACGAGAACAAACAACTCGTGCTACAATGTAATCTCATGCATTAAACTATCCAAGACACTTAAAGACTAGAGTGTTGATCAAACGTATTCAGTCCAAGTTCTTGGAACTAATCTTGAATGCCTCTCTTCCAGGAAAACACTCACACAAAAGTCCAGCGCTGTTGTCGTCCCGAGTTTCCGAGCTTTCTCTTCCAGGAAACGCTCCACAAAACTTCCGCAGCTCCCACGGCGTCGTCATTCGATTCTTCCAGATTGACTGACCGCACTTCAGCAATAAAACTTCACCAACACCATCCTTCACTCACGCACTGAGTGGCAACATCACACACTGACTTCTTCTCCTCACTCGCTCGCTTATATTAGCTCGCCACTGGATTCGCGAAGTTTCCAGGTTTCTCCTCGGCGCGCAGCACCGCCAAAGCTATTGAAAGGACCAGATCTTTCTCGTGGTTTCCACTCATCGCGGCGTAATTCGGTATTGCGTCACCCTTTCTTTCCTGAGGGTTCGGGACATTGCTCGGCGTTCCGATCCGAGAGCGCTTGTTGGCGTGGCGGCGGTTGTTCCGAGGGGTATGCTTGTTGATGCTTTGCGCCGGTTCTGTCGCGACAGATTGGCGCCTGAAGTTCACGATGCTGTTTAAAATCGGCGACGCGCGCTTATTTGAGCGCTGGTTTGTGAGACTCCATTTTCCCGGCCCCAAGAGCGGCCAAATAAAGATTTTCATTTTGGACACGCTGTTTCTGCTTTCTTCAACGTCACGACCACGTGACAATATATTGCGGTGGTTTTGCAAAAATAAAGTTTGTTGCGAGTGACACTCTTTCCTTTCGCCTTTTCTTCTCGGTGGTTTGCGTCGTCTGCCTTTCTTTTAGTCATCTTGTTCTTCGAGCGCCTTCACGATGATACTAAGTGCGGAGCACTTTGAATAAAACCACGTATAAAAATTGACAAAAAGAGGAAGCAAGCGAGAAAGTGACAGAGAGAGAGAAAGAAAGGAAAAAATATAGAAACAGGAATAAAGAGAAAAAAAAGGCAGAAAAAAAACGGGAAAATACAAAAAGAAGAAAGAGAGGAGAAAGAAAAAAAAAGACGGAAAAGGAACAAAGAAGGCTTCCCAGCTCCGCACTTCCTTCAGGCTCGACACAACTAGTGCGAAGCTGCCTTAATTTTTTTCGACAGGATAGCCTCCACAAAGCAAGCTCGTTCGACCCATGCCTGTACAAGGAAGTCTTTTTATTTTTTCGTGGTAGAAGAAATGTGCCTTGAAAGAGTTACTGCTGGCCACTTGTCAGCGGTATAGTATTCAACAGTTTTTGCCAACTGTCGCCTCGCCATGCAGCATCCGGAAAGACTTCCGGATCCTGCGTGGCTACCGCTGGCCGCGTGGAGTTGTCGCAGTACTCGAAACGTGGCTCACGTCTTAGTGTAGGTATACTGCGTACCGCTGAGACACTGTAGCGAGGTGCCTTCAGTCTTCGTCTACAAGGCCGCAATGCACGCGCAGGGGTGCGTCCACAGTCAGCAAAGGTGTACGTCCAGACAGAACAAGGAATAATGCGAGCACTTGTGCTTGAAAACGCGCCAGGAGCAACGGAACATCGTTGAATGTGTATTTGTCACTTGGAGCAGTCGAAAAGCGATTGTGAGGTAGGTTTCACATGGTATACGGAAGAGAAGATTAAGGACAGGACGGAACGCATCTACGACTTTGTCGCTTAGTCCGTCCCGCAATCCACACCACCACAGCGCATGCGCGTCTCCTTCCCCCTCTCTCTCTCTCCTCCCCTACGCTCACCCCCTTTCTTTCTTCTAGGAATACTCTACACTACGGAGCGCGTCCCACAACCCGACAGCGGATGCGCGTCTTCTCCCCCTATCTGTCCTCTCCTACGCTCACCCCTTTTCTCTACTCTAGGAATCGTCTACTCTACGAAGCGGCGCCCGCGTCCCACAGCGCATGCGCGTCCTCTCCCTCTCTCTCCTACGCTCAGCCCCTTTCTCTGCTGTAGGAATCCTCTACTCTATGGAGCCGCGCCCGCGTCCGACATCCCCACAGCGCATGCGCGTCCTCTCCCCCCTCTCTCCTACGCTCACCCGCTTTCTCTACTCTAGGAATCCTCGACTCTACGGAGCGGCTCCCGTGTCCCACACCCCCCAAAGCGCATGCGCGTCCCCTCTCTCTCCTCTCCTACGGTTCCCCCCCCGTTCTCTCCTCTAGGAATCCTCTACGAAGCGGCGCGCGACAGGTGGTGCGATAGCTGCATACTCAGCTGGGGGGCACCACGGTGCAAAAATGACGGAGCGCGCCTCATTCTCTCTCCTGTGCAGCGCCGCGATGAGTGCTCGGGCCGCTGCCGCGAAACGAGAGCGGCGACGTTTCTCCCGCTCAAGCTAACCATCTCCCCGCTGCTTCGCATCCACACATGGTTACCTTTAGCGGGAGATGGGGAAGTTTTTTTTTTATCTGAAAGGCTCTAAACACAGATCACAGATGTACCTTTCCTCCAGCAAAGCTGAGAATTGATAGCGATGCCGCCAGCCCTTCTCGCGATTTGTGAAAGCTGTCGTCGTTCTGCTTTCGCAGAAGTTCCTGTAACAGTGCTTAGCCACCTTTATTTCGAGCTTTTCAACTATTTTTGAAAATAACAAGCTGCTACAATGAGATGATGTGGCATTACACACCTTCCCTGTGTGTAATGCCACGCCAACAGGCAGATGGCATTGACCCCACGAATGACATCAAAAAGCTGACCCGGTATAAGAAGTTAGCAGGCCAAACTACGGAATTCTTGTGGCAACACACCCGGCTCACGTTACCCAAAAAGCCACGAAAAATCAGTGACGATAACGCAGTCAGCATTCTGGGAGGTGCAAGTCTTCCCACCCCCGTGAACAAGATCCTTCAGAAAGGTCCGAAATTTAGTTTTGAACCTCAGCTCAGCGGACGGCAGCTCTTAGCCTTGGCTAGAAATATAGGCGACCGAGCAGAAGAAAGTGAGCGGGAGCGTGCTACCAGTGAGGCAGTGGAATGTGTGCTTATGAAAGCTGATCGCGGAACGTTGTCCCGTCCACCGCTCATGAAGATAGTGAAGTGTTTGAAAGAAAAAAACCTGGCCATGCTCCAAGCCGACAAGGAAGGAGGATTTGTAGTACTACCTGACAGCCTTATGAAAGTCAAGGCCGATGAAGCTATTAAGAATTTCAAGAAAACCAACTTCAATCCAGTGCAACAAACGAAAGCCGCGCTAAAACTGAGAAAATACTTACAACTGGACTCTTTACGCAAACGAGTTAAGTCCGCCGAATACGAATTCCTGGAAGTCTTCTTCTCGTGCAAGACACACAAGCCTGGCTATCCTCTTCGTGTGATCGTCTCTGAGAAAGAATCATGGCAGCTCCAACTGGGCAAGTTCCTGCAGGGACACTTAAAGCGGCTTCCACTCGAAGATCCCTTCTTAGTGAGGTGCTCAGATGACGTTGTCCTAGAGCTAAAAGACGGTCTGGGAGCTGCTGCAATTGGTTTCTCTCTAGACGTTGAGGACATGTACTATTCCGCTTACACGTGAAGGTATCCGGCGTGCAGTTCGTGAAAAAATCAGTGAAATAAGTGAGCTTGCTTTCCAGAATTTGGTGTGCATGAACTGTGTCAATTTTTTAACGCTGTTAGAATTCTATCTACAATCGACAGCGATTATTCATAGTGGCTCTTACTTCATTCAAACCACAGGCATTTGTATTGGCTCATCAATAGCCCCCCATATTATTTGACATTTTTTGGCATCCTTTGACAAACGTGTAAATGCGCAACTAACCGGAATGCCAATCATTCGTATTTATAGGTGTGTAGATGACTATTTAATAGTCCTTAAAAGATCACCTGGCCTTTGCCTTGATGATGCAGTAGCAGACTGTCCCACATTGTTCACCAACCTTTCTGAAGGCCTCAGGTTTACATGTGAACTGCCGAATAAAAATTTCATCCAGTTTCTAGACCTCCAGATTATTTTTTCGTCATCTAGTCATGCCTGTTGGAGTTATAACCCCAGGTCAAAGAAAACTGTTTTATCCTTCGACAGCGCCCATTCTAAGCTAATAAAAAAAGGCATAGCTTCTACTTGTATTATGACTGCCTTGCGCAAATCATGCCTGCGCCAGATAGAGCCAAGTGTGTCCAGGCAAGTAAATAGATTAAGGAAGGCAGGCTTTCCGTTGTATGTTGTCTCATCAGTTTGCGAGACATTACTTAAGAAATCAAAATTGCCAAAGGAGCGGGCAACAAAAGATCTTGACAAAAGCCCAATGCATGCGATTCCATACCTTCATAAAGTATCTCACAACTTGAAGAAGGTAGCTAACCGACATCATATCAATTTAGTTTTTTCAGCACCTTGCAAACTATCAGCCATTTGTAACCTTCAAAGGACGAAAACACTCGTGCAATGTAACACTAATAACAGGACTGTTTATACTGTGTGTACCGCAAATGTAGTGTACCAGATACCTCTAAGTTGTGGTCGTGTTTATATTGGACAGACTAGTCAGTGCTTCAATGATAGGGCTAGACAACACAATAATGATGTCAGGAAGGGATTTGGTAGCCACTTAGCAGAACATTGTAAGCAATGCGCATGTACGCCTTTATTTCAGAACACCACTTTAAAAAAAAAGGCAGTACGAAAACGGAACGCGAAATCGTCGAGGCACACCTGATAAAGAAAGCAGGTGATAAGTGTTGCTGCCCATCTTTGGCGTTGCAAAAAAATGAATTGGCTTTTCTTTCGACGCATTTGGATGCATCATGATTTGTTTTGAAATTTCTTGTTCTAAGATTGACCCACGCAATCTCTTGTGGGATGATGTGTGCATATGTATGAGCTTGATGCGCGGGTATATCATGTTTTCGTTTCAAATAAACGTCAGTTGCAAGTTGAAGCGCCAGTCCTGTTGTATGTGTTTCGTCTTCATCGTTCGCGCTTTTCAAGTTTTCTCTAATGATGGACCAACTCGCCCAAACCAAGGTATTAACGCGATAGCGTTAAAGAGCTCGTTTCGCAGAAATTCCGGCGTCGGTGTCGGCGTCGGCGTCGTTGGTTGTGAGCGAAAAATCATCATCTTGTCCGTGACCGAAAAATCATCATCTTGCCCGTGACCGAAAAATCATCATCTTGTCCGTGACCGAAAAATCGAGAAAGATGCAAATAAAATAAATAATAAAAATTTTCGGGTGCGAGTGAGGATCGAACCCGGGTCGTCTGCGTGGCAAGCAGGCGTTCTACCACACAGCCATGCCTCTGCTTGGAAATACTGTGAAAATAACTTCCTCTGCTTGGAAATGCAGTGAAAATAACTTGCATGCTTCGCAAACGCAAGCGTCCTTTATATAGGCGTCGCAATATAACATGTAATATCCCAGGAATATTGCGTGGTACAAGCGTACATTGCCATCGGGCGTCAGAATATGTGACTATCATAACGATTCCATAGTTTAAAGCCAGCCACCCATTACAAACGGCACACATCTTACTGCGCGTATTCCCTTAACACCACGTAGTGGGTGCATAACAAGTTCGAAAACATTTCCCACATTTGCCGCGCATAATTTCTCCTGGTTTAAAGCATACTACCCATTACATAGTATGCACTAAGTGATTGAAGTAAGCAGTAGGGACGGGGATATCGCTATCGCGTTCAACTCTTAAAGGCGAAGCTTAAGGGTCCCCCCAATTTTGTTACTCATTTGCGTGTGCGATTTTTACGTGTCCTTCAGGCGAAACTAAGCTTGTGGTCAAACAAGAACAGGAGTTTCATAAGGGTTCATACTCTGGGGACGTCACCATGCCCGTGAAACATGGACACCATTCGTTCCCCTAACCTCTGCTGCTCTAATTCATACCATTACACTCATTATTAAGGAACGAGCCTTACATATAACCGGGACCATGTTCGTCGGCGTTACCTCACAGTTATCGTTGTCACCACGTACATTCAACGCAGTTTCATTACGGCCCCACAGCCATTTTTCTCTGTAGGCCAAGCCAATAAACCATGCTCGCGACGTTGTCTTTTGGGGAAGCTACTGTTCTAATAGAGTCGTATTCTTTCATTACTTCGGGGAGAGCAGCGACGTGGTGAATGGAGCTCTTCTGTTGCAATTCATCTGAAGAAATTTAACAGCTCACGACAACAAGAGACAACAAAGCAGCCGCTCTGATTAAGGACCCTAGAAGAAGAGATGGCTCGTAGAAGCGACGTCAGTGAAACCAGCGATTAGGCATCGTCCTTTGGAAACAAGGCACAGTTGCTAAGCTTCTTGACACAGCTTCCTAAGAGATATTATTTATCCTAGCAAAGAAAAAATACCAGCGTGCGCACCTGTGCAGTTGCAAGGTGCCGTCGTCTCAAACTGGATCTCTCTGTGTTGGTGATGACCACCGGTGCTAGAAGCCGGGCGGTGTCGCAATGCCGGGTCGCCCGACTCTCGGCTCGAGGTCGATTCCAGGGCGCCGGTCACTCCACGGGAAGCAGCGGGTGCTACCTGAGTGCCATCCGAAGCCGCAGCGGGAGCCACCGATGAAGCAGCACCAGAAGATGCACTCAATGGGGCTTCCAGGGCAGGGACTTCCACTGCATCGCCTATGCGTGGGCGCTTCGGGAGACAGGAAGTGCTCTGAGCCGTCGCCCATGAAGCTGTTCGTGATAGCTGAAAAAGACACAAGATACATTTATTTGAGCAAGAGCCTTAGATGCCTCAACAAGCGGGAAAAGTGACCGTCGCTGGCGTCAACACGTGCGATGCTAAAAATCATCATCGTATGGTGGCATGACCCTATGATTTCATCGTGGCGTCACAGCACGCCAGAATTTGCAACGTCATAGGGACGTCATGTTGACGTCATCGCATGACGCCGTCGCTTAATCAAAGGTGGGCCGATGCAAAACCACGTGAGACGCAGAAAGCTTTCGTGGGTGGGGGGCAGAGGGGATCAGTACAATCGCTTGGGAAAAGGGACCGTGTCAGTTGCTAAAGCATCGATTTTCACGCGCAGACAATCGGCAAGAGAATCCATAACTGTACTAGTTGGCTGAAAGGCATGACTCAACTGATCTAAGCGCCCACCGACGAAGACGACAAGGAAGGACAACAGGACAAGCGGAAGAGGACACCCAGCACTTCGCTTTACTAGCACGGAGGAAAAGCAGTAAAGGAGGAGAGGCCCGGATGGCTTTTTCTGAAATCAGATTCAGAAAGTACAGTCATATTGGTGCACCATCCTTGTGTGCTTCTCCTGTCAGCTAGCAGGCCCTCTTCATGTGGGAGTGGTCTTTGAACTTTCGCTGCAACAATGCGCTGCCGGTAAATGCTGCTGACGTGAATCAGTGCTAGACATAGGGAACTTCAGTAAAAGCCTTAATGAGGCAGACATGCCATGCCTCTTTCCGTGCGTTGAAAAAGATAACGACGAAGCGACATTATTGTGTGACGGAGGAGATGTGTTGCTCGGTCGCTCGCTGGTACTAACTAACAGCTCAGAGACCCGAAACGCGATTTTCAATTTCTCCAAACAATGATAAAAACAGGATATGCTCTGAGGAAGGCCCAGTGCAAGAACTACTTCCTCAATTAAAAAGTTTCTGAACAGCGAGAACGATTCGATCACGCTTGCAACAGGAATGGGCACGTTTGACCGAGCAACTCTTGGGGCGAGCTTGAGGTGAGGAAAAGGTGCTATTACTGCAGTCTTTTCCACACTTAAGGGTCGCCTCAGCATTAACCTCGAAAGCTGATGATATATGGTGTTTATTGGCGCAAGGGCCATGTGATGGCCAAAGAGCGCCAGTACTTGAGACAAAAGATGTGAGCAATGGGTATGGTGACTGGCTGTACAGGGGCCTAAAATTCCTCGCGCTAAAGGCGGGTAAAACATATAAGTGGTAAAATCATGAGAGTGACGTGAAATATATACCGTGAAATTGAGTGGCAAACATTTCTGATGACAAAGCTAAGTTGAGATGGTAGAGCACAATGTCTATTCAACGCCCTTGTGTCCAGGGGCCGCGAGACAGGTGCTTTTTAGTGTATCTACCGCAGCAGCGACCTCTCTTTAGAGGTCGTGCTGCAGATTACCAGGGTAGATAACGTGAAAACTACGGACATCTTTTAAAAACGCGAACAATGACTGATGTTTGAAGAATGGATCCCTACCGATGAACATCGATGGATGGAGTGGTATTTGCTCTCGGTAGGGTAATGGGAAGTGCTTTTTCCTAAGAGTGTGTAATGCCTTGCACTGGATTAAGATGTGGAGAACGGTGAGTGGTTCACCACATTTTTCGCAGACGGGTGGATCACTACCGGACAGAAGATATGAATGTGTACTGTATGTATGTCCTGTTCTTAGCCTTGTAAGTGTTACTTCTGTGTGGCGTGACTTTGATACTGGCGGCCAATGCGCGAGCTGTGGCTTGATTAGATGAAGTTTATTTTTTGTTTGTCGATCCCATAACCGCTGCCAATAATCCCTGAGCTTTCGTTTAAGGAAGGGCTTGAGGTGAAGTGCCGGGACAGGAATAGGTGTATTGGCGGTAGCGTTTTCGTGGGCGGAGGCAGCGAGCTGGTCCGCCAACACGCTTTCCTTGGATCTCTCTGTGCCCTGGCACCCAGCAAACACGACATGCTGCTTCCGTGCGTAAAGCGTGCATAAAAGCGAGTAGAGGGAAACAAGGACAGGGTTTTTGTGCCTTTTCAAACTTTTCAAACCTTTTACCACGCTCAGGGAATCAGTGTAAATTACTGCCTTTTGTAGTTCTATTTGTTTGATGTGTTTAACTGCCGCAAGTATCTCGTAAGCCTCTGCTGTGAAAATGCTTATGTTAGGATGTAGAGCGCCCGCATCCGAAAAGGATGGACCGACCGCAGCGTACGACACAGAAGGATGACACTTTGAGGCGTCTGTGAAGAATTCAGGACAAGTGTATTTGTGTTGAAGTTCCAGGAATTACGTGCGGATATGTACAATAGGTCCGCGCTTCGTAACTTCTAGGAAAGACACATCGCAATCTATAATCTGCCAATGCCACGGCGGGAGGCCTGCATCGGGAGCTACCAAACGGTGTTCAAAAAGTGGCACACCCGTTTCCTCAGCAAGGCCCCTCACACGAAGCGAATAGGGCTGTCTCAGCGAATGACGGTTGTCAAATAGGGTAGAACTGGACAGGTCATTGATTGTGGAGTGTGAAGGGTGTTCTTGGTCGGCGTTCACTTTGACATAATATAGACAATTTTCCGCAGCCGGTTTGTTTAATCAAAACTAGATGGCTCCACCACTGCACCATGGCCGTCTCCTTCCGTGGCCGTCTCAATGCCTTGGCCTTTGGCAGCGCTGCTTAGTATGTCTCCGTCGCGTCGTCTGCTCGGCGTCCCCATAGCGTCTGCGCGCACGCGAGTAAAAGCGAGCAGACGGCAGCGCCGGAAAAGTCAACATGGCGACACCTGTGGCTGCAGTTCCCTTCCACTTCGAATTTATCACGGCGTCGTCCTGCGCTGTGTGGCCCGTAAGTGCGTAACCTACGCATTTATTTGCTTTATATTTACGTCCTGAAGCTTTGAGAGCAATGTGTTCGTCGGCATTCTGCAGCGTTTTCAAGATTCCTTCTCAAATTCTCGGAGACAAGGCTTAGCAGGCATGGCTATATAAACACAGCTAATCTCGATAATAAAGACAGAACATACCTGATGCTTTGTCCCCAGCGTGAGCTGACACTGAGCGATAGCTGACTTAACCATTTATTTATTGCTGTGAAGGCAGTGGGTGAGTAGCAAGCGCGATTTCGGATCGAAGCGGGCGGTCGCGTCTGCATGGGGGCTGCCATGTTGGCTTCTAACCCCAGATGCTGGCGCTTACGCCCACGGCCGCTTCGCTGGCCCAATGCGCTGGCTGGGGCAACTGGCTCGGGGGAAGGCCAGTTACGGTCACGTGATCAAACATGGCAGCGCCCGTGCACCGCTGCGGAAAATCGTCTATACAAAAGACATGTAGGATCTCTGCAGGTGTAGCGACCACTCGTTCGATTCGACGTACAGGCTTTCAACGGGGCTTGTGCGAAAAGCACCCGTAGAAAGACGAATGCCCAAATGGTGGACAGGGTCAAGTATTTTCAAGGCGCTTGGGGCTGCAGACTGATAGATTATCGCCCCATAGTCTAGGAGCGTGCGTATGAGGCTTTTATAAAGATTCAGTAGACATTTTGTATCGCTGCCCCATGATGTCCGCGACAATACCTTCAGCATATTCATAGCTTTCAGGCATTTGTTTTTGAGATTTTTGATGTGGGGTACGAATGTTAAGTTCATGTCTAAAATTATGCCTAAAAATTTGTGTTCAGTTTTCACAGGTAGCCGCTGACCATGCAGGTCAATGTCCGGATCAGGATGGAGACCTCTCTTTCTTGAGAATAGAACGCACGTGCTTTTTGCGGATTAGAGGTGAACCCATTCTCGTCTGCCCATTTGGTCACCCTATTCAAACCAAGCTGAATCTGCCGCTCGCACATTGTGAGATTGCATGATTTATAACCGATCTGCACGTCGTCGACGTATGTGCAATAAAACATATTGCGTGGGATGGAAAGATGCAAGGAATTCATTTTTACAATAAACAGTGTACAACTCAGGACACCACCTTGCGGTACTCCAGTCTCCTGGACAAATGTTCGAGACAAGACATTCCCCACTCGGACACGGAACGTGCGATTGGACAAGTAACTTTCGATTATGGTCAGCATGTTACCTGGGACACCTAGGTGTGTGAGGTCTCGCACAATGCCAAAGCGCCATGTGGTGTCGTACACCTTTTCCATATCGAGGAACACCGAAAGAAAGAATTGACTGTGGGCAAAAGAGTCGCGAATTTGTGCCTCGATACGGATAAGGTGGTCAGATGTAGATCTATCATCTCGAAAACCGCACTGGTATGGGTCGAGTGATTTGTTCGCTTCGAGAAAATGTATAAGTCGGCGGTTTATCATCTTTTCGAAGAGTTTACACAGGCAACTTGTTAGTGCGATCGGCCTGTAACTGGTAACAGAAGATGGATCCTTGCCTTGTTTTAGAATAGGGATGAGAATAGCCTCTTTCCAAGAAGTTGGGATCGCGCCGGAAAACCATATGGCATTGTACAGGGAAAGTAAGCTATTTCGCGTTTCGAGAGGTAGGTTTTTCAACATTTCATAGACCACACGGTCAGAACCTGGGGCAGAATTACTGCAGCAGTTTAGCGATGTCTGTAGCTCCGCCAAGCTAAAAGGTTGGTTGTATGCTTCATATTTTGTACATTTGCGTTCTAGTTTCTGCTTTTCTATTCTCGTTTTATACTGTTGAAAAGCCTCGGAGTAGTGCGACGAGCTGGAGACCTGTTCGAAGTAGGCGCCTAGGAAGTTCGCCTGGTCTTCCAAGCTATCGCCTTGTGTGTTTACGAGAGGGAGTGAATGTGCTTCTCTTCCTGCTAGCCTACTAACCATGTTCCAGACTTTGCGCTCTTGTGTATGTGAAGTAATGCCTGATAAAAATTTCTGCCAGCTTTCTCTCTTGGCGTGCCGGCGCGTCCTCCTGCCTTGGGACTTTATGTTCTTAAAATTGGTGAGACTCTGCTGTCGGAAAGTCCCGAAGCAGCTTCCAGGCTTTGTTTTGTTTTCTGCGCGCTTTTCGGCACTCATTGTTCCACCATGGCACTCGTCGTTTTACGGAGAGTCCAGTTGTTTGTGGTATACACTTCGTTGCAGCATCAATAAGAAATGCTGTAAAGTAGTCTACAGCTGCATCTAAGCTCAAGGCACACATGTCAGTCCAATTTAAAAGTGCAACTTTCCTAAACTGTTCCCAATCCGCTTTCTCAATCTGCCATTTAGGAACGTTTGGATGACGTTCATTCCCTATTGGAGCGCACAGAACTATTGGAAAGTGGTCACTTCCGTAGGGATTCCCAATAACTTTCCAATTAAGCAGGGGAAGAAGGGATGAAGATGTAATGCTGTGGTCTATGGACGAATGGACCTTGAATGGACGAATGGACCTATGGACCTTGAAAGCTCACCCAAGGGATGTTATGGAAACAAAGTTGAGGCATTATTCTGCATAATAATGCACTGCTTTGTGCTTACTCTTGAGACCTAAACTGGGAAAGTGTTCAAACAGGTTTGAAAATAAACATGCGAGAGACGATAATGCACGGATGCCTCGAGAAAAAAAATCACGCCATATCCACGAAGTTAATGATGATGAGTGGGTGAAGCTCGATCGTTTTCATCCATGGCAGAAAGAGAATGTGTGGTCTGGAACGCGCTTATACTTCATGGTCATCATCGTCATCGTTATCACGTGTAGTGGGTACATTCCACTATACTGGAGCGCGCTTATACTTCATCGTTATCACGTGTAGTGGGTACATTCCACTATACTGCGTCATCGTCATCTTTATCACGTGGAGTGGGTACATTCCACTATACGTGGCTACCTACCTACCTACTACAACTACTACTACAACAACAACTACAGAGGAGGGACAGACCCACACCCTAAGGAGCTTCGCCCCTAAAAACGAGCGTTTGCGATAGGAAACCAGTGCCGATAATGAGAACAAAACGCGTACTTGCAAATTAGTTTCGCATTGGTAAGTAGCACACAAGGGACAAATTTTGTCTTCCTCTGATGCAACTGCAGATAAACTTGGGAAAAGTTTCATGTTTTTTAATGTTCAATGAGGAGCCGTCAACCTGACGTTCAAGTTCTCCCAGAGTTGATTCTCGGAGTATTTTTTATAAGCACATTTATATTTAGTGACATGCTAGTAGTGCTAATAGTGCGTCATATTCGCGAGAAGTCGGAGTCATTGCACTCTGTGAAAGTGAGAGGCCTGTGCACTTCACGGAGCATTCCGGACTCTGCTCTCGTCGGCTGACTTCATAGGCGCGCTGCTCCAGGGGCGTTCTCACAATGCGCGGTGGACCCGTACTTGCCACTCATGGCCGCGTACTGCTGCGTCTACGTCTGTGTGCGAGCAGCCGCCCTTGTTCTGCGGGGCGACACCTTGCGGCAGTTGCGGGCTCTGACGTGGCATGACCAGGAGCATGCTCGGCCTCATAGACAGGCTGACCTGCTTTGCACGAGTGACAACGTTGAAAGGTGCGCTTGTTTAACCCAAGATGCACGCTCATTGAGGGCGCTTCCGGCATCTTGATTCCAAAAGACGACGCGTTTCGTCTGAAAACATGCGTGGCGTGCTATCAGACAAAACGCGTGGAGGCACTGACCTTGGAGACACTGCTTTTGTGGACGCCATATTGGTTCAAACGTTCGCGTTCGCTGGCATTGCCTGGCATGCAGAGAGGGATCGCTTTCAACGAAATGCACGGTAATTTGGCTCAGTTCATCGCTTTTGGCGGTAGGGCTTGCACATATGATGTTGGTAAGAAATAGATTCGGCACTAATTATTACGCACGAAGCATTTGATGGCGAAATAAAGGCATTTAGAGCGCATCTATCGGTCTGTCTATCTAACTGGCTGCGTAGGTCCTCGCGCTCTCGCGGCCGATTGACTAAGTTGACGAGTACCAAAATTGACCTGGCATAAATCCACATTGCCTTATTGTGGCCATACTCTGTCATCTAATTGGCTAGGCAATCTCAACTTACTCAAAATAGATTTCTTTGGCATTAGCTTGATATGGATTAGCTTAACCCAATTTAATCCGAGCTGGCCTAACGTGGTCATGCTCAGACATACCCAACAGGCAAGATAATCTCACTCCAAATTCGCTTGCTTGTGATTAGCTTAACGCGGATTACCTTAATCCGGCTTAATCCACACTGTTTAGTGGCCATACCCTATCATCCAAATGACTAGACAAACTGAATTTACTCAAAATGGCTGGTTCAGGATTATATTGGTCCGGATTAGCTTAATAACCCGCATTAGCGTAATCCGGCTTATTTTCTATTGTTTTATTGAGGCCATGCTCAGTCATCCGAGTGTCTAGGCAATTTCAACTTACTGATAAGAGACTTGCTCAAGATTATCTTAACGCGGATTAGCTTAATCCGGCTTAATCCACACTGTTTAGTGGCCATACCCTATCATCCAACTGACTAGACAAACTTAATTTACTCAAAATGGCTGGTTCAGGATTATATTGGTCCAAATTAGCTTAATTCGGCTTAATTTCTATTGTTTTATTGATGCCATGCTCAGTCATCCGAATGTCTAGGCAATTTCAACTTACTGATAAGACTTGCTCAAGATTAGCTTAATCTGGCTTAATCCGGATGGGGTTAACGTGACCATGCTCCGGCATCCAACAGGCTAGACAATCTCAACTCACCCCAAATTCACTTGCTCGTGATTAGCTAAATGTGGATTAGCTTAATCCGGTTAATCCACATTGCCTTATTGTGCCCATACTCTGTCATCTAACTGGCTAATCAGTCTCAACTTACTCAAAATTATATGGTTCAAGATTCGGATTACCTTAATCCCGCTTAATCAAATTTAATCAGATTGGCTTAATGTGACCATACGCCCAAACGGCTAGTCATTCTCAGTTCACTCAACATTGACTTGTTCAGGATTAGCTTATCCCGGATTTATTTAGTCATGCTTAATCCGAGAGAACATAGCCTAGTCGAGTCTAATCTACCTCATGGCTGTGCCACTGATCTTGGACCGGATTAGCATGATCCAACATAATCTCCACTAATCTTGCCTAATCCCACTTGGTAGGTATCTATCAGTATAGATTGGTATCGACTAGCGTTAAATTGGCTTGTCCAAACTCAATTAGGCTGCGATAAACTGGCTTAGCTAGGCTTTTTCTACGTATACCCTGGTTTAATCCGGCGGCTTAATTGGTATCAATGAGTATCAATAAGTATTGATTTGTATCGATTATTATTGATTATTTTACTATGCTTATTTAGCATGAGCTATGATTAACTTGCCTTGACTAAGCTTATCGGCAAGGTAGCCGAAGCATCTATTCACTCCGCACGGCTTAACGCAAAGCTTAACATCCTGTTTGTAAATGCAGTTTCACGCGGTGATTATGCGATGCAGCTATAGCGAGACAAGCAAGGATTTCTTTAACAGCATTTTTAGTTACAGCGCGAAAACGACGAAGACAGCGCTCGTTTGTGTCCATTCTGTCTTCCATCTTCGTCGTTTTCGCGCTGTAACCAAAAATGCATCCGTACCAACTAGCCCAACTTTCAATTCTTTAACAGCATGCTCACTGACAGCGATTAAAAAATGCACGGCCACATGCTGGACAAGTCAACAACTAACCTCGCATATCTTGGTGCTGTCGGTCGGATGCCAGCGGTCGCGTTTCACTTGTGCTTCCCATTTTTTTCTTCGCTCGCTGTTGCGAGGGAAGCGAAACATCCGCTGGCCTTTCGCGTGTGAACCAGTACACAGTGGCACACAGCAGCCTGTCATAGCGGCAAAAGAACGGATCTCGATCAACACGTCAAGAACAACGTATTTACAGCACCGTTCCCGCGCTAGCCTCTGCGCGCCGCCGGAGACTTTCGAACCAATATGGCCGCCAGGCGGCGCGGGGTCTTTCAAAAGGTGTCTCCACCCTGTAAGCGGAGCCGCGCGCATACCGAGGCACCCTACAAGACCGTAGAATGCCTCGATGCGTGCGGCCCCCCTCAGGGTGTTGCTGTTTATTGAAGGGTCTCCCTTTTCCCGTGCACTGGGGGGAAAAGGGGCGGAGCCACGTTTCTTTTTGTCGTTGTTTGCTTCCTGACGCCATTTCCGTTTCTCTCTCTCTCTTTTTTCTTTCCCCGCACGGAGCAGCTGCATGTTTCTGTAGTCATTCTCGTTGCTTTCTTTTTAAATGCGAAGCATTTCTTAGCGAACTTCGGCGACATTGAGCGTATCTATCTATCTAGCTATCTATCTATCTAGCCGCCTACGACTTCGTGCTCTCCCGGCCGTATCGTTAATGGGATTTATACCAAATTTGGTATGGCATAACATGCATCTATGACGAACGTAAATGGCTGGTCATATCACGAAAATCATGACTAACTTGTCATGAAAAGTACGATTACATGCCACGCTCATGGTGCGCTCGCGGCCGTTTCGTAAGCTTGATATTGCCACGCGCTATTCTTATTTTCACTTTTGTTGTATTCGGTTTTCGCCCACAAAGACCGTCAGCAAAGCTCAACTCAAACCGTGCCTTATTGTTCTACAACCTTCGCGATTATTGTAGATCGTTTTGTTACGATTGCGCGCAAGACGCGACCACTCGAGATTATTCCAGAGCGTGCGCGATGACCAGTGATAAGGCTAGAATGTTCGACGCGTGATGCATAAAAGCCGGCGCGCTCCAACGATGTTCAGTTGATCGACGGCCGACGCTCTGTTCGCCGCTATCAGTGCCAGCGTGTATTGCTGTAATCCCCCAAATCCGGAGAGCTGGAGGTCACCTGATAACGCCAATCGGAGTCTGTACAGCAAGAGTCACTATCAATAATCGGACTTACCCTGCGAGCTTTGTAATCCTGCAACAGTGCTCCAGGGATGTGATACTTGGGATGGACTTCCTAAGTCAACATGGCGCCGTGATCGACCTGAGGTCTGAATCAATAACCCTAACCTCAGAAAACGCACTGCCGCCCCACACGACGCCAGCGACCCATGCTTTAAATCCATAGGTCGGCACTTTAAGGGAGTACTCACTAAAACTCACTCACCACAATTTTTCAGCCTTCGCACTCACTCACGTTCACACTCACGTCCACTCACACTCATGAGTACTCACTCACGTTCACACTCACCTCCACTCACACTCATGAGTACTCACTCACGTTCACACTCACGTCCACTCACACTCATGAGCACTCACTCATACTCAACTCACCACGTTCAGATGAGTGTGAGTGAGTGTGAGTTGAGCGCACTCATGAGTGAGTGTGCCGAGCTCCATAGGTCGGCACTTTAAGGGAGTACTCACTCAAACTCACTCACCACAATTTTTTCAGTTTTCGCACTCACTCACGTTCACACTCACGTCCACTCACACTCATGAGTACTCACTCACGTTCACACTCACGTCCACTCACACGCATGAGTATTCACTCATACTCAACTCACCACGTTCAAATGAGTGTGAGTGAGTGTGAGTTGAGTGCACTCATGAGTGAGTGTGCCAAGCTATGTTTAAATCTGATAGAAGAGCAGGTCACCGTTCCGGCTTTCTCCAGCGTCATCATTTCCGTCGGCACCGAAGAACCCGCATACTTCGAAGGCGTCATCGAGGGTGATCAGCACCTGCTCCTGAACCGCCAGATTTGCGTCGCAAGAAGCATCGCCGAGTTGCGTGATGGCAAAGCAAAGGTACTGCTGACAAACTTCAGCCACGAATGTAGGCACCTTAACATTGGTACGACGGTCGCCTACATCGAGAAATTCGTGGACACCTTAACATTGGTACGACGGTCGCCTACATCGAGAAATTCGAGGACATCAGCAATGCTTTCGCCCTCTCCGATACTGCCGAACATTCTTCGACGAATCGAGGTCCCGAAACAGATTTTGACGTCAACCCCAGCCTCCCAAAGCAGAAGCAAGACCAGCTCAAAAATCTGCTCCTGCAGTTCAAGGACTGCTTCTCACCGTCGTCAAGAATTCGACAGACCCCAGTCGCCAAACATCGTATCATAACTGAAGAAAGTGCCCGACCAGTCCGTCAGAGCCCGTATCGAATTTCGACGCGAGAACGCGAAGCCGTAAAGAAGCAAGTCGACGAAATGCTACGCGACGACATAATCCAGCCGTCCAAGAGTCCCTGGGCGTCTCCCGTGGTGTTGGTGAAGAAGAAGGACGGGACGCTACGTTTCTGCGTCGACTATCGTTGCCTGAACAAGATCACGAAGAAGGACGTGTACCCCCCTCCCACGGATAGACGACGCCCTGGATCGACTCCACAACGCGAAGTACTTTTCGTCGATGGACCTGAAGACAGGCTACTGGCAAATCGAAGTCGACGAGAGAGACCGAGAAAAGACTGCCTTTATAACACTAGACGGCCTGTTCGAGTTTAAGGTCATGCCTTTTGGTCTTTGCTCGGCCCCCGCGACCTTCCAACGCGTTATGGATACTGTACTGGCTGGCTTGAAGTGGCAGACTTGCCTTGTGTACTTGGACGACGTCGTTGTGTTTTCCTCGAACTTCGACGAACACCTGCGGCGCCTTGAAGCTGTACTTCAGGCAATCAAGACATCCGGACTCACTCTCAAGCCAGAGAAGTGCCGCTTCGCGTACGAAGAACTTTTGTTCTTGGGCCACGTGATAAGCAAATCCGGAGTACGCCCCGACCCGCAAAAGACAACCGCCATCGCTGCTTTCCCGCCACCCACCGACAAGAAGGCCGTGCGCCGATTTCTCGGCTTGTGCGCCCATTACAGACGCTTCGTCAAGGACTTTTCAAGGATCGCCGAGCCACTAACGCAGCTCACGAAGACCGAAGTCGAGTTCCGGTGGGAAACGACGCAACTTCAAGCATTTCGGGAACTGAAACGACGCCTGCAGACGCCTCCGATACTTGCGCATTTCGACGAACACGTGATACGGAAATCCACACCGACGCAAGCAGCGTAGGACTCGGTGCCGTTCGTGTGCAGAAGACTAACGGAGAATAAAGGGTTATCAGTTATGCCAGCCGGTCACTATCCTAGGCAGAAGCAACTATTCTACAACAGAAAAATAGTGCCTTGCCATCATCTGGGTTACGTCAAAGTTTCGCCCCTACCTCTATGGAAGGCGCTTCAAAGTTGTGAGCAACCACCATGCCTTGTGCTGGCTAGCTAACTTGAAGGACCCTTCAGGTCGCCTCGCACGGTGGAGCTTGAGACTTCAAGAATTCGACATTACCGTCGTTTACAAGTCCGGAAGAAAACACTCTGACGCAGACTGCCTGTCTCGTGCCCCCCGTCGACGCACCGCCGCTGGACGACCAGGATGATGACTGCTTCCTGGGAACCATAAGTGCCGACGACTTCGCCGAGCGACAGCGCGCCGATCCGGAACTCAAGGGCCTTATGGAATACCTCGACGGCAAAGCCACCGTGGCTCCAAAGGTATTCAGACGAGGACTGGAGTCGTTTTTCATGCGCAACGGCGTTCTCCTAAAGAAAAACTTCTCGCCACTTCGGGCCGACTCCCTCCTCGTAGTACCTTTGGCATTACGACCAGAAGATCTGCATGCTTTGCATGACGACCCGACGGCTGGACACCTTGGATTTTCCCGTACGCTGGCAAGGATACAAGAAAAGTACTACTGGCCTCGCCTCACTGCCGACGTCACCCACTACGTGAGGACTTGCCGAGATTGTCAGCGACGGAAGACACCACCGACTAGGCCAGCCGGACTTCTGCAACCCATCGAGCCACCTCGCCGGCCGTTCCAGCAAATCGGCATGGACTTACCGGGGCCGTTCCTGACGTCGAATTCCGGAAACAAGTGGATCGTCGTAGCTACTGACTACCTCACCCGCTACGCCGAGACAAGGGCCCTGCCCAAGGGCAGTGCCGCCGAGGTAGCAAAGTTCTTCGTCGAGAACATCGTACTGCGTCATGGCGCCCCAGAGGTCCTCATTACCGACAGAGGTACGGCCTTTACCGCGGACCTAACTCAGGCGATCCTAAGGTACAGCCAAACAAGTCACCGCCGGACCACCGCCTACCACCCACAGACCAACGGCCTGACCGAGCGTCTAAATAAGACCATCGCCGACATGCTGGCCATGTACGTCGACGTCGAACACAAGACGTGGGACGCCATCCTTCCGTACGTGACCTTCGCATACAACACGGCCGTGCAAGAAACGACGCAGATGACGCCATACAAGTTGGTCTACGGACGGAGCCCGGCAACGACGCTCGACGCCATGTTACCGAACGTCACCGTTGAGGAAAACATCGACGTGACCGCCTACCTACAGCGCGCCGAAGAAGCACGACAGCTCGCCCGCCTGCGGATCAAGAACCATCAGACGACTGACAGCCGTCGCTACAATCTTCGACGACGGTTCGTGGAATACCAGCCCGGTGACCGCGTTTGGGTGTGGACGCCGATACGACGACGCGGACTTAGCGAAAAACTTCTGCGACGATACTTCGGACCGTATAGGGTGCTTCGACGTCTCGGCACACTCGACTACGAGGTTGTCCCCGACGGCATTTTGAACTCTCAACGGCGCCGCGCGCGACCTGAAGTCGTCCATGTCGTGCGCCTCAAGCCGTTTTACGCGCGGTAGTGAACCTGAGGACTGTCCTTCTTTTTTCTTTCATTCGACTTTCTTGCTTGTTGAACTTTCTTGATTTATTGTCGTTATTTATTGCTGCATGTATTTTTACCATGTGTTCTGTTCTAAGCATCGGGACGATGCCTTTTCAGAGGGGGGCATTGCCACGCGCGTTTCGTTTACTGTATTCGGTTTCCGCCCACAAAGACTATCAGCAGTACTCGTCGCAGACCGCGCCTTATTGTTCCAGAAGCTTCTCGCTTGTAGTAGATCGTTCTGTTAAGATTGCACGCATGACGCTAACACTCAAGATTATTCCAGAGCGTGCGCGACAACTAGTGATAATGCTAGAATGTTCGACGCGTGAGTTATAAAAGCCGGCGCGTTCCAACGATGTTTAGTTGATCGACGGCCGACGCTCTGTTCGCCGCTATCAGTGCCAGCGTGTATTGCTGTAATCTTACTTTCTGTTTACCGGCCACAAGTTCGGCCTAATAAACAGTTTCATTTTAAACACGTCGCCTGCTGCCTTCGTCGACGTCACAACCACGTGACAATATACACCAAATTTGGGATTGAGTGCCGTGACTGTATGACCAACGCCTCCTCTATTTACAATGCCAGTGCAAACGCTCGCTTCTCAAAGGGAGCCGTCGGTCCGCTTTAGTTCAGGGAGTGGTCGTGATGCGACGCTGCATAATGGGTATCGCTGCTTGCGTCACACGTGCGTCCGAGCGCTTTCCCACGGATATGCGATAGACGCGTTTTCCCTCTCCAACATCATGTGTCTGTCAAATTTGCTCATTTGTGCTCCTTCTTTGTAGCTCGAAGCAATGCCGCCGCCGCCTCACAGCGCTCGTGTGGCAGCTCTTAAAGGCAGCACATGCACTGCAGCATCGCAGTGACGCGTCCCCATTGGTTGCCCGAGTAGCGCCACGAACGGGCACGCGCTATCTCAAAACACCGTGTCCCTTACTGAGCCAGCGTGACCGCGAACATAGTGAACACGAGGGATGCAAGACGCCGCCCTACGGATCTGTACACAACTGAACAAAATATTACTTCATATGATTTCCGTCGTGAGGCACCACATATTGGGTTCTCTCCCCCATGACCGCAAAGCACACGCGAAGGCTAGGCGATGGGGGAGAGTAGGAAAGGGCTAGAGGAGAGGGCAGTGAACGGCTGGAACGGGCGCATTTGGCTGGCATTGATAAAATAGAGGAGGCGTTGGTATGACGAACATAAATCACAAGTGGTAATATGAAAATCATGACTTGTCATGTGTGACATGACTTGCATGCCACGCTCATGGCGTGCTCACGGCCGTTTCGTTAATTTGAGATACACCAAATTTGGTATTGAGTGACGTGACTGTATGACCAACATAAATGACAAGTGGTAATATGGAAAATCATGACTTGCCATGTGCGACATGACTTGCATGCCACGCTCATGGCGTGCTCGCGGCCGTTTCGTTAGCTTGAGATACACCAAATTTGGTATTGAGTGACGTGACTGTGTGACCAACATAAATGACAAGTGGTAATATGGAAATCATGACATGTCATGAGCGACATGACTTGCATTCCACGCTCATGGCGCGCTCGCGGCCGTTTCGTTAGCTTGATATACACCAAATTTGGGATTGAGTGACGTGACTGTACGACGAACATAAAGGACAAGTGGTAATATGAAAATCATGACTTGTCATGTGCGACATGTCTTGCATTCCACGCTCATGGCGCGCTCGCGGCCGTTTCGCTAGCTTGATATACACCAAAATTGGTATTGCGGGACGTGACTGTATGACGAACATAAATGACAGGTCCTAACATGTCAAACATGACATGCAAATTATGCAAAGCAGGATTTACTCCTTCCTGCCTGCTTCGCATTACATCGATTCCCACAGTCCGTGGGATCTGCCGGCTTTTTTTGTTTGTTTTTTTTCTCGCGCCAGTTGGGTCAGCACAGCTCGGAGCGTGGACTGGCGTTGACTCGACAGCGCCGACGGGGATGCACGGGCGCATTTGATCGCAGGTTTGATCGCCACTTACTCTGAGGTGCGGCTGCATGAATTTGTCTAACTTCCAAGCCAAACTAAATTCGCGTCGGCCCTGATCAAAGGTGTCCGCGCGACAGCGGTATGGTGTGAAAACGAGCTCGACGGCACGGAGAAGTTCGAGCCACCGTGGTAACGGCTAGTTATGACGGTGGATACGCAGGTCACATAAGGCGCACATAATATTTCCAAACATCTTGTCGTGATTACGAACATAATTAAGCCTCCTGTGTTCGCGAAGAACCTGTCTTGGCAAGTGGACGCGCTAGAGCGTTCGCCAGACGTCAACTGAGTTCAGCAGCGAACTCTGGAATGAAAGTAGCTGCCACTCGTACGCTAATTCACATGCTCTGGCGAAGCCCCTGATTACATGGTTCTCAACACACGAACGAAGAGGAATGGAGCTACGCGCTAAGCAGCTAGAACTTCTGCATCAACTCACGGCCGAGCAGAGGACCCGCGACGCGGCGTCAGGTTGAGGCTCGGCCTACCCGTCCCGACGTGGGAGCGGCCCGCAATGCTATACCGCCTTAAAGTTCTCTGTTTGTCTGTCTGCTCGACGAGTTAGCTGGGGGAGCATTAGTTAATGCGCGCTGAAGAGGTCAGTACTTCAAATAGAATACGTCCAATGTCGACCCCATCCGGGATTAAGCGTCGGACGTCATACCAGAAACAGTACTCGGCTGTTTTGATAGAAAACACGTACTAGAACGGTGGCTGGCAGGCTGGTCGTATGTCGCATCCATTCTTTATACGTGCGTCACAGGAACACGGACAATAAATCGAGCAATGTTGCAGGAGTAAAAGCAACAAACCGTGTATCATTGCCGTGTATCATTTTGTTGCCACCGTCAAACAGCTGTCACCACGATGGCTCGAACGTCTGCATGCCATCGAGCTTGCTTTCACACCATAGCGATGTCGCGCGGACACTTTTGATCGCGATCAGGGCAGAGACGGAGCTAGTTCGGCTCGGAAGTTAGCCTTAAAAGTGACCATGCAGCCGCACCTCAGACTAAGTCGTGATCAAACCTGCGATCAAATGCGCCCGTGTATGCCTATCGGCGCTGTCGAGTACACGCCAGTCGACGCTACGCACAGTGCTGTCCCTACCCGCGTGAGAAAAAAGAAAACAAAAGAGAGCAACGAGAATGACTTCAAAAACATGGAGCCGCTCGCGGAAAAAAATACGGAAAAAGAAAGAGAAACGGAAATGGCGTCAGCAATTAAACAACAACAAAAGCAAACGTGGCTCCGCCCCTGTACCTCAGTGCACCTCCAGAAAGGGAGACCCTTCGTTGAAGTGGTTGATGCCGTCGCGCCACCATTTCTTTCCCCGCGTCCCGCGCCTCTCAACGCCCCCGTCGCAGAGCGGTGAGAAGCTGGTAAGACGCCGTGGGCACAAATATGGCAACCGCGCAGCAGTAGACGCCGCAGATCTCCTCACCCTAAAGCGGAGAAAGCGCGCATCAAGGCACCCTGCAAGGACGGCTGCTCGCACAGACGTGGACGGTACTTGACCGACGCGATGAAACACGCACGAAACGCCTACCGCTTTGTTGATGCTGTGTGCACTTCACGTGGTGTTTCACTGTTTCCGTAATCGGCCCACCTTTAGGAATAATAATTTGTGGGGTTTTATGTGCGAAAACCACGATATAATAATGAGATACGCCGTAGTGGACGTTTCCGATTATTTCGACCACCTGGCGTTCCTTAACGTGCCCCTAAGTCGAATCACATGGGCCTCTCGCATCTTCCCTCCATGGAAATGCAGCCGCCGTAGCCGGGTTTTCATCCCGCGACCTTCGGTTGAGTGGTCGACCCCCACAATCACTACACCAGCAGGACGGGCAATCGGCGCAGCTTTGACCGATCGACGAGGCCAACTGACGACGTGGTCATCTACCGTCCTGATTACGCCATAATAACACCACAAGTTTTAATGATCTCTTAATTCATCGTGACGTCGCACTATGATATTGTAGCGAGAGACAGGAGACGAGAGACGTCGTGAAGGCGGCCTACGTGGCTGTGCCGATATCGCGACTTTATTTTGTACTGCCGAAGTGGAGCGGCGGTGGCTGCCAGCGTCCGAACCACCAGGTCCGTGAGCTCGTTCTTCTTTTGCGCTGCAGCTTTTCAAGTGCGGCGCGGCGCTACATAGGGTCCCCACCCCCTAGCGCTTTGCGCGATTTGTTATATACTAAAGTAAAACCAACAGAAGCAGATACTAAGTACATGTGTGGCAGTTCCTAGAATGTCCAGTGGGAAATCCGAGTGTCGTCAGGGTGGAAGGCGTAAGGAGGAGTCCAACAGTTCCGGTGGGCGGCACTGGGAGCCGCGGAGTGGGCGGGGGGTTGCGAGGGATGGTCACTGATGGCAGAAACGATGGTGGTCGTGTGTATGGGCAGGTGACGCAAGTCGCGTGGCCCCAACGTATGCGCGGGAATCTGCCATGACGTGTCACCGTTTGGCGCTTTGTGCGGCGTCCGTAGTGCCGGCATGAGTCCACAGGTCGACGAGTGCTGGAACGTGGGTGGCCGTGCATCGGGTAGAGGCTGTAGACGCTCTGGTCGTCTCAAAGGCCATACCTGCACTGCGTGCCAGCGTAACAGAGCTGGTGAAAAAAATGCCGCTGTCTTCGGTGCCGAGGGCGACGGCTTCGTCGACGAGGTGACACGGGCGGTAGACATCCGGTGCGATAGGGCGTCGTCGCCGTTGTGACCAATAGCCTGCGTTGTGGACACGCGTCTGGTGGTTGCCGTCCTGCGTCAAAGGCTCCAGAGGATGGTTGTGGAACCCAGAAGGCGTGGACACTGCCGGGGGGTCCGACGGCGTGCTCGTGCTCGTCGGGGCAGCCTCTGTGGCAGCCGTTGCATGTGTGGTCTGCGCTGCCATAGGCGTACCAAACATGTCGTCCTCAGGCGCGTCAGTCATAGTCGCCGCGTCCCTCAAGTTCGGCCGTGGTTGGTTAGGGTCACGAACTTCTGCCGGAGACAGCGAGGGTGATGCTGGTCGCTGCTGGGAAGACGGGCATAGCGTTGGTGTCGATGGAAGGTCGGGTAGGTAGAAGGAAAGTTCGGGCGATGAACGTGCCTGTGGCAGTCTCCAGGGCGTGCGGCGAGGTTGCGGTCGTGGAGCCTGACCTGTCAGAGGTGTCGTGCGCCGTGGAGGTCGGGGAAGACATGCTGATAGCAGGTACGTATGACGGACCTTCGTAGGAGGGCTCAAAGGGAACGCACCTCTCGGTGGGAAGGTCAGTCGAAGTGGGGGGCACCCATCAACTGTTTTACCTCGTCGTCGTGGTCGGGCGCAGGAATGGATGCTCCTGTGGCCGGATCCGAGGTAGAAGGAGCCGTGGCCGCGGGAGCAAGGTCCTGTTCCAGTGAGGGCTGCGAGCCGTTCGGTACCGCTCGCTGCGACACAGGGGAAACCTGGAAGTCGCGGGTCCCCGGAAGCGGGCGGTAGGTGTGGCCATAGCACGCGAGCACCGCAGCGCAGAGGGCGTCGTATGGCTGCGGGCTGGAGCTCGACGTAGCAGCGAGATGACGCAGCTCAACTGGGAGGGCGTCGAGCAGGATGGCGTGCATCGTCGGCTGTGCCGTGACGCCATTGATCGCGAGTGTGGCGTGGAGCTGATAGAACCACGCTCGGGGGTAGGCCGGTTGGAAAGGCTTCACTGGCGGGCAGAGTTGCGGAAGCATGGCAGCGGCCGCTCGTCGAAGGTCGCGTCCTCCGGGCCACCACTGTAGCGAGAGACAGGAGAACGAGCTCACGGACCTGGCGGTTCGGACGCTGGCAGCCACCGCCGCTCCGCTTCGGCAGTACAAAATAATGTCGCGATATCGGCACGGCCACGTAGGCCGCCTTCACGACGTCTCTCGTCTCCTGTCTCTCGCTACAATATCATAACGTGACATCAGACCACACGGGTTTTCAGTATGCAGACGGAGGCCGACGGGCTGCCGTACAATCAAGCCGGTGCGCCATTTACAACTTTGCAGTAAAACAAGCATTCCAATGGTATAACACTTCTCCGCGGATAAATTTTCTGCCTGCTCACCGACACAGGCATAGATGTGATATTGCTCAATGAATATCACTGCGATTTCATTTAGGTCAATCGAGAAATCTTCCTCGCAGGCGGTATGAGTGAGAAAAGAAACTGCGGTCTAGAACTCGTAGCTATGAAGCGCGTTTATCAATAACACCTATGTTGTGGTTGGTGCGAATCGAGGCTTACCCGCATCTCTCAAGCAACAGCAGATGAAGATCCTACGTGTACGAGCCACATGTCCACTACCCGTGACTGGCCAGGAGCCGAGTGTTAAAACTCAAATAAGAAATTCTCATGGTAAAAACTTACAAGTGTATCGCTATAAAATTGTCTTTGCGATGCTGTATTTGAAAGATCAAAATGAAGATAAGTAAATATTGACGAAGCTTTTTGTGGTCGCTAAGTTAGAGTACAGGAGTAAGTGGCACGTATTAACTGCCTAGAATTGGGCACGTACCGCGAAGTTAAAAAAAACATATGAAAATGTGAAAATTATGGCTTCTTCGTGCACGTCGTAGTATATATGTTATTCGAAAGAGTCTACGAGGACGATCACTCATCCTCCTACGAATAAAAGGTTTTCTATGTCTCTATCTCTACAAAGAGCCCACTGCCATGCGTGGTTTTATGTTCCGCCAAACATGCGATGCGGCTGCTGACCCGCAGGTCACGGATCGAATCCCGGCCTCGGCGGCCGCATTTTCGCTGTGCGTCCGCTAGGCTTGACGCAAGACTACCGGACGCGCCAACTGCTCCGCGACACCTGAAAGCTACTTTACAGTCAAATTAAGCTCGGCTCTGGCACGCGACAGTGGTGTCTATAAGGCGCGGCTTAGTGGGCGTCACTTGGGACATAAAATCTCGATTTTTAAGGCGAAAGCCTTTAACGTCTCATGCTCACGTCCGTCCGTCCGTCCGCCCGGAGTCCGTCCGTCTGTCCGCGTCTGACCGTCCGTCCGCGTCCGTCCGTCCGTTCGTCCGTACGTGTCCATCCATCCGTCCGTGTCCGTCCGTCCGAGCCCTGGCACGGAGCCAGGTGGCCGCCGGGGTGCGCAAACGGACGCCGGTCGCGTCGGACTCCACAGCGCTTGCGCTTTGCTTGCGTAGCATGGCTGAGCCCAGCGTTTGGAATCATTCTGACCGACACCGTCTCAATGGACACAGGCGTTCACGGAACACACTTTGGAATTTACAAAGGGTCCGTCAATTTAACCCCTTAGGGCCCAGTGTACTTTACAAAGTACACTTCCTTTTTCGGGAATAAAAAATAGAGAAGACAATATTCCGATCTTACTCATTGGAATTTCGCACGCTAAAGGTTGCAGCAGGATAATCATAACTTTGCATATTGACGCGGTTTTATTTTTTCTGTTTAGTGAGTCGTTAAACTTTAGCAAAAGGAGAGCCCGTCAAACGCACGTGGTCAGTACTCCTTTTTATAAATTTGCTTCAGGTTTTACAATTTATATGTTGAAAAAACGGATGGCTTGTGCTTCAGCAATAACAAAATAATCCCTGCACAGCGCGAAAAGTGTATAGAGGGCATGGGTTTGCTCTGAGGTGTAATCAAATGTGGGTGTACTTTGTATAGTACAATGGGACTTCGGGGGAGCACACATGTGCCTATTGTTCTGCGTTGCCTCAGAGATTGAATCAGCTATTTTTTTTAGAAGAATGCCGTTTTAGGGGCGAAGCTCCTTAGGGGCATAGGCTAGTCCGGCGCGGTTCGTCGTAGCCACCGTATAGTGGAATGTACCCACTACACGTGATAACGATGACGATGACGCTGATGACCATGAAGAATAAGCGCGTTCCAGTATAGTGGAATGTACCCACTACACGTATAGTGGAATGTACCCACTACACGTGATAACGATGACGATGACGCTGATGACCATGAAGAATAAGCGCGTTCCAGTATAGTGGAATGTACCCACTACACGTGATAACGACGACGATGACGCTGATGACCACGAAGAATAAGCGCGTTCCAGTATAGTGGAATGTACCCACTACACGTGATAACGATGACGATGACGCTGATGACCATGAAGAACAAGCGCGTTCCAGACCACACATTCTCTTCCTGCCATGGATGAAAACGATCGTGAACGTGCTCTCGCCCCCCGAAAGGCAAAACGGCAACAATACCTTGGTTTGGGCGAGTTGGTCCATACGGTACGGTACGAAGAACTTTATTTAAAGATCCGGAGAAGTGCCACCCCTTAGGGTGACGCCGCGGGCCGCATTAGAGAAAACTTGAAGAGCTCGAACGACGAAGACGAAACACATACAACACATTGAAGCGCCAGTCCTGTTGTGTGTGTTTCGTCTTCGTCGTTCGCGCTCTTCAAGTTTTCTCTAGCAAAACGGCAACGCCGACAACAAAAGTTCCCCTGAGCTTAGTGTAAATAATGAAACATTGTGTATATACTGCATGTATAACCACACCACACCCCCCGCGTTTGTGTGTCAAGTCTTTGTATGATGATCGAGTGGGCAAAATTTACGGAGGATTGATGGTTTACCAGATTACCACCGGAGCTTCGCCCACTCATCATCATTCACTTCGTGGATATGGCGTGATTTTTTTTCGGTTATCTGAGACTCACGAGGCTGCGACAGATGCCGCTGCAAATATATACGAGAGCCCGTTGATGTTTTCATTGCCGCTGCTGTCCCTAACATAGAAACTTAGGAGCAGGTGAATGGCGATGGTACGAATGGATGCTCTATGCCAACAACAATAAAAAAAAAGAAAAAAAATTGAACGAAGGGAACACGGGGCATATAGTTTCTGCTTTAATGCAGGAAACAATTTTGTTTCGTAAATGCCAAAGGCAAAAGCATAGTTGCTATGCTGAGGAACGACAACACAGTAGTTTCTATGCTCTGTAGCCAGGTGGCCATCCACTGAAAAGAAGAAAAGCAACGTAGTGCCATCGCCAACCCTCTTCAGCAGCTGTAACAATGGCAAGAAAGGGGCTGAGCTCTACGATCATGCTGCAAGTAACTACAGATATTTGATCCGTGAGGAAAAGTGGTACCAGCCCCTATTTACCCATATGATAGAAATGGCCGCAGACAACGCATACAGGGTCTCATACTGCACTGGAGGTTTCAGCAGACCCTCTACACGTTGACTATTATCCTTTATTCGCATAATAGCAAGACCCTACTGGACCTTGTTGTACCCAACAGAACTGTCAAGAGCTTTCGAGCGACCGCTGTGCTTGCTATTACACTCTATTCATACGGACATTTTCACAAGAAGCTTGTGAAACAATACAGGAATGCCACAATACATTGAAATGGTGTTGCAAGAAGCGTGACGTTACGCTTTTCATAAAGCGCTGGTGCTTGAATAAGTTGCATGGGCCAAGATAACTTTGGTATTCGTTTGGCAACGGCCTAGCGTACTCTCCGTTTTTGCATCACACCAGCACATCACACCATCACACCTATTGCTATGTCGAGGGCCCAGCGTACTTTCTAAAGTACAGTATCATAATTTTTGCAAAAATTCATGAAACTCCATGAAAATTTGCATGTGTTGTTGTCTATTGCATTTAATTAAATCTGCGAAATCTCAATAAAATCCAACCACGAACGCATGCGAACCGGAGGAAGATCAGTCTCGCATCTCGCTGCACTTCGTGATAAAAAATTAAGAAAACACGCACACATTCCGTTTGTGTGTTATCCCACTGAGAGTGTAAAAAAAAAAGACATGGCATGGTCAGTCGAATGGCCACACGCTTTTGCCGTACACTTTGGAATGTACATAGTGTCCTTCAATTTTTTGCGCTAAAAAAGACGACCACATGTGAGAAGACCGGACAGACGCTACTAACGACTGGTTTATTGCAAAGGTTGCAATGAAATATATAGCTCAGTGATGCGCAGGCGTACGGAGCACATATCAAGACAACACCACTTATCAGGCTAAGGACATGCGACATCAAAAAACCTAACCTCGCTCTTATACAGGCAGATCGACGTGTCGCTAACACAATCAGTTCCTTTTTTTTCTTTATATGGTACGCCTCCCAGACTTCCCGGCCTGATTTTTACTGGCTCTATCTACAACCTTGCCCCAACGAAAAAGTCAGTTTCGCCTCGAGGGCGAAGCAATGAATGTGATAGCAAGAAATTGGAATGTCACAGGAAGCACGGCAAGCAGCTAGAAACTTGCTGCGCGCTGCTTAAACACAAATGACGCACGAAGAGAATGCACAGGTATACAAAGGACAGCTGTTACTTCCACTAGCCCATACTTGGGCCCTTCTAGTTGGTAGAAACATTTTTTGCCACTGTAGAGCGCGGGGGCCGTGCCCCCTACATGGCACGTGGGTGCACCCTCACTGTGAGGAGGCACCCTTACAAAGCGCAGGAAAGCCCTTGTAGCGCAATCCTCTTCATCGCGCAGGAGATGATCCGGCGCTGGTCGAAAGCAGAAGTGCTGGTCATGATAGTCTCCCAGTAAGACACCGCCACAGCCGGTGATGGGGGGATGAGGGAAGGTGGAACATGTGAGGAGGATGTAGAGGAAGTCTCCTGGTTTGCCGCAAAGTTTACACGAAGAGGGGAATTGGTCTGGGTATCGGGCGTTTAGCAGTAGGGGGTATGGAGCAGTTCGCGTTTGTAGGCGTCGCCAATGTGCGGCCTGCGCAATGTTTAGGGATGGGGCTGGGGGTGTGTATATTCTTCGCCTCGATAGTACGACAGAACATCACGAAAAGAGAGCAAGCGCTCCTAGGCCTGTAGAGGGGGGATGAGGGTGGCGATTTGGGCTTGTTGGTATGGTTGCATGATAATTGATAGCGCAGGCTAATGACACGGACAAAAGAAGGCACATTCGAGACTCCACATCGCACATCTGTAGAGGGGGGCTCCATTTCCTGACCGGATGGTGAGACCTCGGGTAGGGAATGAGCCGTCAGGTTGTCCAGGAGGCGGCATGTGCTGACGTCCAGACGAGGGTTATGGAATGCCGGATTTGCCAGAAGCGTAGCAACCGAGCAGCGGTGCGGGATATCAAGCCATTGGCGTAGTTCAGAGTAGCTGATTTAGAGTCGCTTATGATTGTGGTGACGGGTGTCGAGATAAGAGCAAGCGCGATGGCTGCCTCTTCTGCCTTCTGTGGAGATTTTGGTGATAATTGAGCACGACGTTAGAAGCTTTGCCTGATTGTCAGCTACTGCCAGGGCGATGCGGGATCCTGACGTGCAATCCGCTGCGTCCACGTAGACCACAGCATGGTACTCGCTATTGGCCTGGAGGGCGACCACTGGAGCGGCCGGCGCTGCTGTCGCTGTGACGTAGTAAACTACATCACGTGACTCGCCTATGCCATCATCAGTGCAGCGCGCTTGCTTTCAACCCCGAGGCTGTTCATTTTCTAGCCTACGGGTTTGTTTACCGCTCGATACCGCATTACCGGACGCATTCGAACGAGCTTTAATGTGAATGAACCCTTCCAAAACGTCGCGGCAGCGATATACTTGACTGATAAAACTGACAGTGGCGAAACAACTCAGCGTTCATCCTCGGGTGTGCAGCTCACTGAGCAGCCACCTCTTTTATTTCTTTTTCGAGCGTCTGTGCATCCGCAAATATTTTGCGTCTGGGAATTGGAGTTAAAATGTTTGGTAAGTACGACGTTGCACTTCGCGGGTCTGTACGTACGGAAATTTATTACCTTTATTTGCGCCAGGCTGGCAAGAACGATGTATTTTTTCCGAAGCAGCGGGATTGCAGCATATGTTCTGTTCGGCCCTTGGATGGTTAAAGAAACGCATGATGTGGTCTTATACTTGTCGCCTTGATGCGAGTTTCCATGCAAACCCCAGAACCAAGAAGCAGCGAGATGCATGTTCGATAAGGCTGAGAATGGGGAAGCAACCCAGCACTTATTATCACGTGTGCGGCCAGCACTTTCGCAAAAAAAATTTTTGTGTACTGCGTTGGGGTTAAAATGTTCGGTGAGTACGATGTGAGACTTTTCGGGAATGTACAAATAGGAATTTACGACGATCTCGCCTGGCCGGAAGGCTTTTTCCAGCTGTCTGCAGCACAAGAGCCGCGAGAGTAATTTTGTCTTGATGCGTTTCTTTTGCATTGCATATTCGAACGTCTCTCCTTCTGTTAGCAGCCGTGATGTGCTGAGCTGCTGGTACGCGAATTGGTTGATGCCAGAGACCGGCAGAGTCACTGAAAACGAGATACGGTAATTGTAATTAATAGTCCGAGCAAGCGTTGCATACAGGTATTGCAACGTGCTCGCATCATATCACATCAGTCAATACACCCCGCGCAGAGAAGCACATGGAGTGAAAGCGAGGATTAAGGAGACAAAAATATAAGCGGGTGAAGTTACACTTAATGAAAAATGTTTGTTATAAATAATCGTCCGATAATAATTTTGGTGAAAGCAGCAGGCCGCGCAAACCACGGTTGTTGTGAACAGTAATATGATTGCGTCAAAAGAGCTCATGGCTACCTTTATGAAAGGTCACGCGAACTTAATAACGAATGCCAAAGCATCTGCCCTCAGCCACTTGACTCTGAAAACTCGGGCGAGGTGTTGCCGTGATCATGCGCGGCAGTCCACGCTGATCGAAACGTTACGTCTGGGCCGCGCATATTCCACGCAGAAGCAAGTGACAGGTGCGCGCCGTCACGCTTGCCTCAGTAAACATAAATGTACGCGAGATGTGAGAATGCTTCGATTTACATATTACTAGGTGAATTTCATAACAACTCACCTTTTACCAGCGCGCCTCTTCAGGTTGGGCGCCCATGGCGCCATGCGCATGCGTTCCGTCGAAAGTGCACGACGCGACGATGACCGCACGTTGGCTTGCTAAAAACCTTCGTTGGTAAACACTCTAGCTTGTTTCGCAGCTAATAAAAACACATTAAACGCTTGCAAAGCGAGAAAAGCCGCGGCTGAACAGCCTGAATCACTGGAGTCGTCGAACACTTCGCGCAGTCGGTACCACGTGATGTTGTTTTACACATCAGAGAGAGATTCCGGCAGAGGGCGCCACGGTATGTCTTCGCCGCCAATACTGTTTCTGGAGGGCCCGAGCCTTTGCCTTTCTGCGTTTCTCACCTAGCAGAGGATGCATGTTCTTCGGAATGGGGGGGTACGTTGAGGTGAGAGCGGAGGTTAGAAGAAAGAGGGGCCCCCCTCGAGTGAGTGTGTAATTCGGGTTAAGTTTTATTGGGACAAAAGAACGCGGCCAGCCACTGGAATTAGTGAGCTTCGTGTGGTGTATAGCTTGAACGCGAACTTTGTGGTGATAGCACAAGACGTACAAAACTCCCCCCACAAGGGATAAACGCGCGATAAAAAAAAAGAAAAGAAACAGCGCCCGTGCTTGTATTTTATTTAGCGGCCGTGGTACAAATCGGAGGCGCACATCCCACCTTGCTATCAGGCAGCCCGGCGTGACACGACCACACGCTTCACTGCAATCGGATAAGCCGCAGCGCCACCGCAGCGTCACCCAAGGCTTACACCACCAGCGGTGGCTACAAAACCAGGCTGCCAAGATTGGAAGCGCATCATTTTGTTCTACTACCTCTGTCGAGCGTAGCGTCAGAATTCTCTCCCGAAGCTGCTACTGTAGTTGAATAAATGCTCGTTACGTTTTCATGTTGGGATGCGTCTTTCCGTCGACACGGCATCCCACATCTGGTGACCCAGAAACCGAACTAATCGCACCGCCATGGCCGACTCGGAAGCCCTTGCTGCTCTGCGCCAGCAAGTACAAGAACTTGAACAGCAACTGCAAGCCCGGCAACAGGTGCTCCAGCAGCAGCGCGTGCCCACTAAACCGCATTCGCCCGATGACTCCGCACCACCTCGTTCAGGCCACGTCCCCCAAAGCCCCGTTCCGGCGGTCGCTGTCAACGCAGGCCCCGCTGCTACCGCGGCCGTTGCCGACCTGGACGCCTGGAGGGTACCTGTCAAATTTCCGCCGTTTTGGGCGGACTCGACCGAGGTATGGTTCGCCCAAATCGAGACCCAGTTCTCTCTTGCGCACATCACGCAAGACCGGACCCGCTACGACTACGTAGTCGCCCACTTGGACGCCCGCTACGCTAACGAGGTCCGGGACATCCTTGCCCATCCACCAAAGGCCAACCTTTATGAACACCTCAAGATGGAACTCATCCGCCGTCTGTCACCCTCGGAAGACCGGAAGGCGCGAGAACTTCAATCCGAAAAGTTTGAGGCAGTCGCATTTATACACAGTTCCACTTGGAAGAATTCTTCTAGCATGTCTGTGCTCCGAGATATCCCGCTGCAAAGTTTAATTGTGGTTTACCTGATTACGCGTGCAAGACAGTCAGCGGTGGCGCAAACTCCTCCCCGGTGGGCCGTGGCAGTTGCGTGCGTCGTTTAGTCTGATAACGGGTCGAAGGCACAGGCAAAGATGACAACGGTTACCCTATTGCTACTGGCTGGCGATAGCAAGCAATGACTGTTCGTCACATCGGGGAGGAACATTGCGCTGATACACAGCGCCCTGCATGCGTAATCAATTAAACTTCGCAGTGGGATATCTCGGAGCACAGACATGCTAGAAAAATTCTTCCAAATGGAACTGTGTATAAACGCGACTCCCTTCAACTTTTCAATATAAACATGCTTGCTTGCTGCAGTCACTAAAAAGTTAATAATTGAATCTGAGTTAATTGGGCTCCTGACAGTGATAATTATATTCTCACTTTGTGTCCCCCCTGGATATATATGTTAGCTGTAAAGGTGGTTTTCATGTTCTTCCCAGTTTCGAATTTTAAGAAAAGCATAAAGCTTAACTTTGAACACCCGGTGTAATGCGGCGTGCGCTCTTATATAATGCGACGCGCGCTTGCTCCGTTGCACTCTCCTTCGCAACGGCGCTATGGATGTCAACGTTGGCGCCAGTTGTAGCGGCATCGGTAACGTAAGCTGTGACAGCAGCGTAAACAGCGCCGCTGATACACAACTCCACACACAAATCAAACATACACGGAAACGTACAAATGGAAACAACAACTGGAAACACAAGTGAACACCAGCGCTGCTTCGCATCCCCACATGGTTCCCTTTAGTGGGAGATGGTGTAGTTTTTTAAGTAATAGTTCACTTGCGGAATTCTACTGGCGAGATACACACCACTGTTTATTCCAGCAAAGTCGTAGATGTGCGACATCGTCGAATTTATCCAATGATTTCACTTTGCAAACAAGCATTTCTGAACCTTAGTGCTGTCGCGTAAGCCGTATCTGGCAAAACTGAGATGAGGGTCCACTCAGGGATACTGTGGGTAATGATCTGT